>JAJHZJ010000864.1:1245649-1845649 GCA_023548195.1 Bettongia penicillata ogilbyi
CAGGACAGAAATCACCCAGTCTATCCTGACCTCCCTGGGGAGCCAGACTGATTGTGACTGATTAGAGCCAGACTTTGACTGACAAGCTAGTTCCTCCCATTCAGAGAGGGTAAGGTTGGGGGTGGGAGAGAGGGTGGAACAGAAGCCTTCTGTGAGAGAATGTCTTGGGATTAGTTCCAACAAGCTGTGAAGTGGGAGACTGGGAGGGCAGAAGACTGGGGAGATTGGAAGAGGAAACAGCTATGAGGTCACCAACAACAGACTCCAGGCTGAAAGGCAGGTCTGGGCATATCTTTTCTTTTCTTTTCTTTTTTCTTTTTTTTTTTGCTGAGCTCACTCCAACGGCCAGACCCAAAGATGATGACTCCTCACTTTCCTCCTTCTTTCCCTTCCCCCCTTACTTTCCTTTTCTGGAAGAGTTATTCTTGTTCCCTGAATTTCCATGTCTTAAAAGTTGGTTTGCTTTCTGTTTCTTTTGTCTTTTCCCTTTGATAAGGAGATAAACATTGCCATTTCCTTTTTTCAGCATGACTTCTTTGCGAATCAGTTCATTGTTTTACGGACATTTGCGTTCATTACGCAAATACAGTAAAGAGGGACAAAAGGGGAGTATACCAATGTGGGTAATGAAAGAGAAATAAATTGAATAATACATTTATTATTGTATTTACATAATATAATATATATATAATATATTTTATACAATAAATTAGCAAATGTATACATTTCTTTATCATTATTTATTATTATATATAATATTATATAAAATTCTTTAGCTGGAGGAATACACTAGAGAAAGAAAATTATTGAATCCTAATGTTATGACCTCCCAGAATACAGAAAGAATGGAAGAGAGACTGAGGTTTCTTGGCACATGAATCAGCATCTTTGGCTTCAGGTGGATTATGACACACTGGGACCTGATTTGAGAGAGGATGGCCTTGGACATTCCCTGTTCCCATTGCTTCCCATTGCTTCATAGGACATTTGATAAAATAATCTCTATAGAGGGGAAGAGCTGAGGAAATGGTTGGGGAAGAATATTTCAACTCAGACAAGGGAGAGGGCAAGTGAAAGGGAGTGACAATCCCATTGCAATCATGTTTACCAGCCCAGGACTGTACCATGCCATTGCTATGCATGGGAAAAAATCTTGAATCTTACTAATAATAATAATACTTATTGTACAAAGAGGTGTGAATGGAAGCATTCTTATGCAGGGGAGAATAGAGTAGAGAGTGGGTAGTGTAGGAAGCTCATTCTCATCAGAACTGGGTTAAAGAGGGAATAACATATACAACTATTTGGATAAAAAAACTTAACTTACAGAGAAATAGGAAGGCAAGGGGATAGGATTAGAGAGGGACTTTTAAAATAGTGTCCAAATTAGGGAGGCAGTGGCTAGAAGTAAATTAAACTACTGAGAAGGGATAGGAGAGAGAGAGAGAGAAAGAGAGAGAGAGAGAGAGAGAGAGAGAGAGAGAGAGAAGAGAGAGAGAGAGAGAGAGGAGAGAGAGAGAGAGAGAGAGAGAGAGAGAGAGAGAGAGAGAGAGAAATTAAATAGTGGGGGAAAATTAAATGGAGGAAAATACTGAACTAGTAATTATAACTTTGGATATAAATGGATGAACTCACCCATAAAATTGAAATTAATAGCAGAAGGGATCAAAAACTACAACCTGATGATATGTTGTTTAGAAGAAACACCTTTAAAAAGGAGAGCCACACTTTGTGTTCATCTGTCTTTACCAAAGAAGACCATGCCATCTGAGAAATGATGATATGACTTGTACTTGACTTTATTTTGAGTGAGGGAGGGCTGTGAAGGTCACCAGCCTCACTTTTTCTTCAGAGCCATCTAAATTCAGTGACCAGATATTCGTCAGGATGACTGGAGATGACCCAGGATGCACTGAGAGACCCTTTAGACCAAAATCTATGCAGGTACTCACTTAGGGTGATGTATTGCCCATTCACTGAATAGGCCTGTTTAAGAAGTAGTTAGGGCATGGCCCCATTAATGAGCCAAAGAAAAAGAAAGACACCAGGCTGGGAGGGAAACAGCAACAGTTACTATTGATAATCACTCATAAGCCAGGAGGGTCCAGAAGAGCCCTTTGGCAGGAGCCCAGCAGTTTCAGAAAGGAAAGGAAAGGAAAAGAAAGGAAAGGAAAGGAAAGGAGAAAGGAAAGGGAAAGGAAAAGGGAAAGGAAAGGTAAGAGTATTTTAGCCTTTTTTTTTTTTTTTGCCAAGGAGGTACAGTGGGTTTGAAGTCGGAAAGACCAGGGTTCAAATCCTACTAGCTATGTGTTGACCCTAGGAGAGTCACTTAACCCCTCAGCTCTTCCTCTTCTATCTGCCTCCCCCTCCCTTTCTTTCTCTTCTTCAAAGGAAGGTAAATTTAGAGACACATATGGAGTAAAAATAAAGGCCTTCAGCTGATATAAAAGGGATAGTCATCATGATTTCAGACAAAATTAAAGCCAAAAATAGATTTAATTAAAAGAGATAAGCAGGGAAAATATATTATATTAAAATTCCATAGATATTGAAATAATATTAATACTATATATATATATATATATATGTATATACTAAATGCTAGAACTTCCAAATTTTTAAGGTGAATGAATTGAAGGTGGAAATAGAAAACAAATCTATAAACAAAACCTTCACCTCTCAGAACTAGATTATCTAACCAAAAAATAAATAAGAACTCAAGATGATAAGCTAGATATGAAAGACATCTTGGGAGAATTGAATGGAAATATAAAGGAAGATATATTTTTCTCAGTGGCACATAGCACCTTTACAAAAATTTAGCATATATTAGGGCATAAAAACTTTATAGTGAAATGCAAAAAAGCAGAAATATTTAGTTCATCCATTTCAGATCATAATGCAATAAAATTACATTTAATAAAGGACCATGGAAACAAAGATGAAAATTAATTGGAGAGTAATAATCTCAAAGAATGAATGGGTCAAGGAACAAATCATAAAACAAATAATTTTATTAAATAGAATGATAATAATGAGAAAACATATCAAAAGTTATGGGATGCAGCAAAGGCAGTAATCAGAAGAAATGCATATCTCTAAATGCTTACATTAATAAAATAAATCGCAGATTAATGAACTGGGTATGTAATTAGAAAAAAAACCTGGAAAAAGAACAAACTTAAAATCCCTAACTAGGCACCAAATTGGAAATCCTAAAAATTAAAGGTGAGATTAATAAAAATTGAATGTAAGAAAACCATTGAATTAATAACAAATGTAGGAATTGGTTTTTATAAAAATCAATGAAATAGACAAAACATTGGTTAATATGATTTTTTTTTAAAGAGAGAAGAAAACCAAATCACTAGCATCCAAAATGAAAAAGGTAAATACATCACTACTGAAAATGAGATTAAAGCAATTATTAGGAGTTATTTCATCCAATTATATGCCAATAAATTTAACAATTTAAGAGAAATAGAAGTATAGAAGAACTCATCATCTTGAGTTCTTATTTATTTTTTGGTTAGATAATCTAGTTCTGAGAGGTGAAGGTTTTGTTTATAGTTTTGTTTTCTATTTCCATCTGCAATTAATTCATTCACCTTAAAAATATGGAAGCTCTGGCATTTAGTATATACATACATATATATGCACATATAGTATTAATAAACTGCACAGATTAACAGAAGAGTAAATAGAATATCCAACTAAACCTATTTTAGAAAAAAGAAGTTTAATAGGCCATAAATGAGTTTACTAAGGAAAAAACCATCAGGACTAGAAGGATTTGTAAGTGAATTCTATCAGACATTTGATATTAAATAAGTTATTTGGAATAATATGCAAAAAGGAGCCCTCCCAAACACCTTTTGTGAAATAAGTATGGTGCTGACATCTAAACCAGGAAGAACAAAAACAGAGAAAGAAAATTATTTACCAATTTCACTAATGAATATTGATTCAAAAAACCTAAATAAAATACTAGGTGGGAAGCCACAACAATGTTTTACAAAGATTATTCATTGTGACCAAGTGGGATTTACAATAGAAATGCAGGGCTGGTTCAATATAAGGAAAACTATTAACATAATTGATTATATCAATTAAAAAGTAACAAAAATCATATGATTGTTTCAATAGATGCAGAAAGAGCTTTTGACAAAATATAACACTCATTCCTATTAAAAACACTTGAAAGGTATGAATGAATTTTTCCAAATGATAAGAAACATCTCAAACCATCAGCAAGCATTATCTGTAATGAGGATAAGGGAGAAACCTTCCCAGTAAAATCTGGAATGAAACAATGATGGCCCATTATCATTAATATTATTCAGTAATGTACTAAAGATGTTAGCAGTAGCAATAAGAGAAGGAAAAAAATGCATGGAATCAGAATGAGCAATAACAAAATAAAACTATCTCTTTTTGTAGATGATATGATGATATACTTTGGAAAATCCCAGAGATTTAACTAAAAAATTGATTGAAACAATGATTTTACCAAAGTAGCAGGATATAAAATAAACTCACATAAATCATCAGCATTTCTACATACCACCTGAAAAATGTAACAGTAAGAGATACCCCATTTAAAATAACTGTACACAGAAGAATACCTTGGGGTATATTTGTCAAGACAAACCCAGGAATTATAGAACAATAATTATAAAACACTTATACAAAAATCAGATTTAAATAATTGGAGAAATTGTTCATGGGTGGATCGAGTAAATATGTAACAAAATGAAATTCTATTTAATCTGTTTCCAAATTAAACTACCAAAATATTATTTTATTGAGCTGGAAAAATAATAAAATTTATTTGGAAGACCAAAAGGTCAAGGATATCAAAGGGATTAATGAAAAAAATTCAAAGGAAGGATGCCTGGTAGTACCAGATCTTAAATTGCATTATAAGGTGGTAATGATCAAAACTGTCAGGTACTGGCTAACAAATAGAATAGTACGCCAGTAGAATAGTGTATAGTAGTAAATGACTGTAGTAACCTGTGTTTGATAAATGTAAAGACTTAGACTTGTGGGATAAGAGGTCACTATTTGTTAAAATATTGTTGGGAAAACTGGAAAGCAGTCTGACAGCAACTGGGTATAAACATTACACCATTTATTAAGATAAGATCAAAAATGAATACATGATTTAGACATAAAGGGAGTTATAAGTAAATTAGGAGAACATGGAACATATTACCCATCAGATTTATGGATAGAAGAGTTTATGAATAAACAAGACATAGAGAGCATTGTGGGATATAAAATGGATAATTTGGTTGACATTATTTTTAAAAGTTTTTTCTCATTAAATTTTTTTTGTTTAGCATTTTCCCCCAATTACATGTAAAAACAATTTTATCATTCATTTTTAAAAAAAACTTTGAGTTCTAAATTCTTTCTCTCACTCCTTCCCCATTCACCTCATTCATCTCCACTGAGAAGGCAAGCAATTCAATACAGGCTACATATGTGTCATTTTGCAAAAGACTTCCATAATAGTCATGTGTAAGACTAACTATATTTCCCTCCATCCTACCCTGTCCCCCCTTTTCTTTCTATTCTCTCATTTGACCTTGTCCTTTCCCAAAAGTGTTTACTTTTAGTTACTCCCTTCTCCCATTTGCCCTCCCTTCTATCATCCCCCTCACCCCACTTGTCCCCTTCTCCCCTACTTTCCTGTAGTGTAAGATAGATTTTCATACCAAATTTAGTAAGCATGTTATTCCCTCCTTAAGCCATATATGAAGAGAGTAAGGTTCACTTTTCCCCTATCACCTCCTCCCTTTTTTCCTTCATTGAAAAAAGATTTTTCTTATCTCTTTTATGAGTGATAGTCCGCCCCATTCCATTTCTCCCTTTCTCTTCCCAATATTTTCCCTTCTCACCCCATAATTTTATTTTTTTATGGATCATCTCTCCAAAGAGATCCAACTCAACCTGTACTTTCTGCCTATGTGTGTGTGTGTGTGTGTGTGTGTGTGTGTGTGTGTGTGTGTGTGTAATCCATCCACCTACCCCAATACTGAGAAGAGTCTCAAGAGTTACAAATATTATCTTTCTATGTAGAAATGTAAACAGTTCAGCTTTAGAAAGTCCTTTATGATTTCTTTTTTCTGTTTACCTTTTCATGCTTCTCTTGATTTTTGTGTTTGAGTGTCAAATTTTCTCTTCAGTTCTGGTCTTTTCATCAAAAATGCTTGAGAGTCCTCTATATCATTGAATGCCCATTTTTTCCCTTGAAGTATTATACTCAGTTTTGCTGTGTAGGTGATTCGTGGCTTTAATCCCAGTTCCTTTGACTTCTGGAACATCCTATTCCAAGCCCTTTGATCCCTTAATGTAGAAGCTGCCAGATCCTGTATTAACCTGATTGCACTTCTGCCACACTTGAATTGTTTCTCTCCAGCTGCCCACAACATTTTCTTCTTGACCTGGGAACCCTGAAACTTGGCCACAATATTTATAGGATTCTCTCCCTTCAGTTCTCTTTCAGGAGGTAATTGGTAGATTCCCCTAATATTTATTTTGCCCTCTGGTTCTAGAACACTAGGGCAGTTCTTCTTGACAACTTCATGAAAGATAATGTCCAGGCTCCTTCCCTGATCATGGCCTTCAAGCAGTCCCATAATTTCCAAATTGTCTCTCCTGGATCTATTTTCCAGGTCAGCTGCTTTTTCAATGAGATTTTTCATATTATCTTCTATTTTTTCAATCTTTTAGTTTTGTTTTGTAACTTCTTGGTTTATGATATAGTCATTAGCTTCCCTGAACTCTACTCTCATTTTTAAATAACTATTTTATTCAGTGAGCTTTTGATCCTCCTTTTTCATTTGGCTAATTCTGCTTTTTAAAGCCTTCTCCTCATTGACTTTTTGGACCTCTTTTTCCAATTGAGTTAGCCTATTTTAAAAGGTGTTATTTTCCTCAGCATTTTTTTTGGTTCTCCTTTAGCAAACTGCTGACTCACTTTTCAAGTTCTTCTGTGATCTGAGCAATTTCATATTCATTTTGGAGGTCTGGAGACAGAAAGCCTTGCCTTCCTCTGACAAGATGCATTACTCTTCCTCATCTGAAAGGAGAAGGAGATACCTGTTCACCAAGAAAGTAACCTTCTGTAGTCTTATTTTTTTCCCTTTTTTGGGCATTTTTCCATCCAGTTACTTGACTTCTGAATCCTTTGTCAAGAGGAGGGTCCCAGTTTTCCTCATCCCCCCAGGATGATGCTCATGATTAAGATTCAGATCAGCTGTTCAATTCCCCCAGGGCCTTTAGGTGAGGGCAGGCAGCCCCTGAGGGTTGAGGTTCAGATCTCCTGCTCAATTCCCCAAGAGGCTTTAAGCTGAGCTGCTCAGACAATGGACCCATGCTGCTTCTACGGTCACCATAGCCCCCATCACCCCAGCTACCACTTCTGCTGTCATCTGGGGCCAGTGCTGGGGTGACCCTACTCCCCTCTCACCCAGCAGGAAAAGCCCTCCCACACTGACCTTTGAAGCTTTCTTTGTCACTTGTGGGTTGAGGGATCTGGGACCCTCCCTGATGGGCATTCTGCCCCAGAGACCTGTTCTGGTCTGTTGTCCCTATGCTGCATGGCCAGGGCTGGGTTCCACTCTTTTCAGCATCCCATGGGATAGACCTTTCCTGTCGGCCTTCTAGGTTACCTTTGACTGGAAATATCTTTTACTCTGTCCTTCTGTGGCTTATGCTGCTCTAGAATTTGTGGAAAGTCATTTTTATAGGCATTTTGTGGGCTGTGGGGGAAGTGCTAGAGTATATGCAGCTTTCTATTCCACCATCTTGGGTTTGCCCCCCAATTTTCTATTCAGGTCTGGTCCTCTATTTCATGGAATGTCTGTTTTCCCTCATGAAGTATTATAATCAGTTTTGCTGGGTAGATGATCCTTGGTTGCATTTCTAGTTCCTTTGCCCTCTGGAATTTCATATTTCAAGTCCTTCAGTCCTTTAATGTAGAAACTGCTAAATCTACAGTATTATTACTTTGTGTCTGTTTGCAGTATTTATTTCTTCTTGATCTGGAAACTCTGGAATTTGGCTATACTAATTCTGGGAGTTTTCATTTTGAGATCTCTTTCATGGGATGATTGGTGGATTTTTTAAATTTCTATTTTACCTTTCAGTTTTAGGATATCAGGATGGTTTTTCTTTATAATTTCTTAAAAATTATGTCTAAGGTCTTTTTTTGATTGTGACTTTCAGGTAGTCCAGTAATTTTCAGATTATCTCTCTTTGGACGATTTTCCAGGTCGATTATTTTTCCAATAAGATATTTCACATTGTCTTCTATTTTTCATTCTTTTATTTTGTTGTTTCTTGATTTCTCATTGTCATTAGTTTCTATTTTCTCAATTCTAATTTTTAAAGAATTATTTTCTTTAGTGAGCTTTTGTACCTCCTTTTCCTCCTTTGGCCAATTCTACTTTTTGAGGTGTTTTTTTCTTCAGTGAATATTTGTGCCTCTTTTTCCATTTGGCCAGTTCTGTTTTTCATTGCATTCTTCTCCTCATTGGTTTTTTTGTACCTCTTTTACTATTTAGCCTAGTCTGTTTTTTAAGATGTTATTTTCTTCACTTTTTCTTTGTTTTTCCTTCACCGAGCTGTTGACTCTTTTTTTTCATGATTTTCTTCCATCAGTCTCATTTCTCTTCCCAGTTTTTCTTCTTCCCCTTTTACTTGATTTTCAAAATCTTTTTTGAGCCCTTTCATGGCCTAGGATGAATTCATATTTTTCTTGGAGGCTTTGGCTTTGACTTTGTTGTCTTCTAAGTGTGTATTTTGATCTTTCTTGTCACCATAGTAACTTTCTATGGTCAGAATATTTTTCTGTTGTTTGCTCATTTTTCTAGTCTATTTCTTGTCTTTTAGCTCTTTGCTAAGGTGGGGCTCTGATTCCAGGGTGGATGGTGCATTGTCTCAAGTTTCAGGGTTTTTGTGTAGTTGTTTTCAGAGATACTTCTAGGGACCATATAAGTTTTCAGTTCTTCCAACATGGTATGATCTAAGGAGAGTTATTACTCCTCTCCTGGCCTGTGCTTTGCTCTGAGTGACCACAGCACTCTTTTCTTCCCTGGATGTGTGAGGAGGATCCCTGATCCACTGTGGCCACAAGCTCTGTTGTGATATTGCTCCTCCTAGTCCTGGGATTGAACCCAGGACTAGGACTGAGATCTGAGTAGAGACAAAGCAAAAAAGTCTTGCCTCAGTGCAGTATTTTGTTCTACCAACTCAAAAACTTGTTAATAAATATCAACCTCATTACCATCTATGGGCTGAGAGCTCTGAAAGCATCAGCTGCTGCTACAGATTCAGTAGCTCCCAAGGACTGTTTCTGATTTGCTGGGGCCTGGTCCATGTTGGCCATAGCCTTTACTGGACTGTGCTCTTTTCTCACTCTTGTGTGACAGACCTTTCCTGCCAACCTTGTCTTTGACTGGAAAATTATTTCACCATATTCTTTTGTGGGTTATTCCACTCTAGGAATTATTTTATGGCATTATTTAAAGTATTTAGAGGAGTCTTGGGGAGTGCTTAGGAATGTCACTGTCCTTTCTCTGCCATGTTGGCTCCATGTTGCCATATTAAATTTTTTTTTTAACAAATAAAACCAATGAAGATAAGATTAGTAGGAAAGTAGAAAATGCAGAAAAAAATTTATGGATAATTTCTTGGATAATGAGCTCATATGTCAAATGTATAGAGAACAGAGTCAAATTTATAAGAATATGAGTCATTCCTCAATTGACAAATGTCAAAGAGTTTGAACAGGCAGGTTTTTGAAAAATAAATCAAAGCTATATATAGTCATATGAAAAAATGCTCTAAATCATTATTGATTAGAGAAATGCAAATTAAAACAACTCTAAGATGACATCTCACACCTATCAGATTGGCTAAAATGGTTGAAGGGGAAAATGACAGATGTTGGAATGGATGTGGGAAGATTGAGACACTAATAAATTATTAGTGGAACCATGAACTGATCCAACCATTTTGAAAAGCGGTCTGGAATTCTTTCCAAAGAGTTTAAATTGCACATACCCTTTGGCCTAGCAATACCACCATTAGGTCTGTTTTCCAAGATGATCACAGAAAAAGGAAAAAAGAAGCTACATGCTCTAAAATTCTTACAGCACTCTTTGTGGTGACAAAGAACTAGAAACTTAGAGGATGCCCATCAGTTTGGGAATGGTTGAATGAGGTTTGCTATATGATTATGATAGAATGCTATTGTGTTATAAGAAATAAAGACCCACCCACTAATGTCAGTACTCTTCTGGCGATGTTATACAGCTGTAAGACATGGAATGCAGTCATTTCTGATGAATTGAAGTAAATATCTCATGGAGGCTCATGATGGGTCTTTGCAAGGCTAACATGCTACAGATAAGAAACTTTGAAGAATGGGGGTAACAATGTTATTATGGAAATGTGTGTATTTGTGTGTGTATGTGTGTTCATCCTTCATTGCCAAAGCCCATGCCATCAGAGAAACGATATGATTTGCACTTGACTTTGTTTTGAGTGAGGGAGGACTGTGCAGGTCACCAACCTCACTTCTCCTCCAGAGCCATCTGAATCCAGTGACCAGATACTCATCAGGATGACTGGAGATGACCCAGGATGAGGCAACTGGGGTTAAGTGACTTGCCCAAGGTCACACAGTTAGTGAGTGTCAAGTGTCTGTATGATTGAAAGAGGTCTTGGTCATCTGGCTAGGATGAAGGAGTAACAGGTGGAGAGCCCTTTTGTTTCATCAGTATCCTCCCAAATCTGCTACATTGCATGGACCTTCTCTAGAGAAGACAGGACAGGGAAGGCAGATGCAAATGTCACACAGGATGGGTAGGCATGGGTAGGTTGAGACTTTATGTAATCAGAAACAGAATCCACATTGTGACAATCATAGACCTATCTGAATTTGTGAATACTCAAGTAACAATTTGTTGTAAAACTTAAAGGAGACATTATATATTTTATATGTGCTTTATAATTTATAAAAGATGACATACGTGAGCTATTATGAATGATCCTCTTGCTACATGTGTGACCCATGTCACAGAAGAACATTATGTTAGCATTTCCTGAAAACAATGAGATCAAAATTCATTTGAATTTCAATGGTTATGAAAAGAATAAAAAATTTAAAGTATTTTAGAGCTACAGGGGACTTCATTTAAACACCTTATTCAGGCCTTCATTTAAATGAAGTTTTTTCCAATTTTACAAAATATCTTTTTTTCTCCTTCCCTCACTCAACTGAGAAAGAGAAAGGAATGTAGCACCCCTGGATCGTGTTAGCCTATTCAAACAAAATAAATTCACATATTGGTTATATAAAAATATGAATTAGTCCAATTCTATGTCATGAGGCTTCCTCATCATCAGTCCTCTGGCAATCTGGTTGAGTATAATAATAGTTATTATCTTTTAAACTAATATTGACATAGTGTAAATTGTTTTCTGGTTCTGCTCACTTTATATCAATATGTACAAGTCTTTCCACATTTCTCTGCAATCATCTCTTCATTTCTTACAACTCAGTAGTACGATATGTATGTACTTATAATTTGTAGAAGAAAAAGAGGTTAAATGACTTTTCCAAGGTCAATGAGACAGTACATGACAGAATCAGGTTTCATCTTATTACTTTTCCCTCACCCCACTCTTTTTTAGAATAGTAGCCTGGGTTTTAAACAATTGCATTTAGCCATTGGAAAGGCACCAATCATTTTTTAGTTCTTTGGCCAGGGACCCTATTATCCAGGATATTAAAGATGGCACTGATCATAAATACATTTTAAGAGCATTACATCTCAATGAAAAACATTTATGGGATATGCAGTTCAGTGATAGGGCCTTCACTTAGTTTCATTTACTTTCTTAGAAATCAATTATTAAAACCTATAATGAAACTATAATGCTGTTTTGTATTTATATAGAATTTTTCATCGTGGAGAACACAGAGCACTCTATAAGCTTTCCTGAGATAATTTCTGCTCTTAGATTCATGTGTTGGGCTCTGCCTGGAGCCAGCCAGAGGCATATAGATCATGTGCTTCAGACAAAGTAGAATGATTGCCAGCTAAGCAACACAGAAATAAATGAGACCAAAACTCAGGGCCAAGTTCAGGAACCATTAGTACATTATAGGTAAAAAAAAATATGTTGATGGGGAAGAATATTAAGATTTTCCTCAGGTTATGAGCAAACCAGTGTCATATATTGTAGTAATTTCCTTTTAGGCAGACCTAATTCTTCCCCATAGCTGACAATGACACAAAAGCCCCTGGGCCCTGAAAAGCAGTCTGTTTTGTACACATGGATTTCTGTATGCCTAGTAGCCACAGCATTGCTGAATTTGAATTTGGATGGGAAATGAGGCAGAAAATATTATCCAATTGAAAGCATAGAGGGAATTTTAGTAGGCAGAGTACAATTAATCACATTGAAGGTTGGCAGGGGCACATAGATGAACTTTTATCTTCATTTAAAAAACGTCCAAAGGGCTTTTGGGAGCGATGGTTTAGATACTGACCCAGTGGCTAATGAACTCCATTAGTGTAGGTATAGGGCAAGCCTGGGAATCAGGAAATATATCCTAGCAGCTATTCTGCTGTTTACTTCCTGGTTGAGCTTGGGAATTTACCTCATTTCCCTTGTTTACCTTCTTAAGGAACAAAGAGGAATTTAATTACAAATTTTTTTTAATATAATCTTATTTTTCTTATAGTGCAATTACTTCCCTATACTTCTCTTCCCTTCTTTCTTCCTTCCCCCCCTTAGAAAACAAGTCCCTTTGCAATAAAGTCTGGGCAGCCAGGTGGCACAAAATACTGGGCCTGGAGTCAAGAAGATTCATCTTCCTAAGGTTAAATCTGGCCTTATATTTGACCGAGCTGTGTGATCCTGGGCAAGTCATTTAACCCTGTTTACCTCAGTTTCCTCCTCTGTAAAATGAACTGGAAAAGAAAATGGCAAACCACTCCAGTGTCTCTGCCAAGAAAACCTCCAATGGAGTCACAAAGAGTTGGACATGATTGAACAAAGGGAAATATTTAGCAAAATAAATAAAAATACAATGAAAGGTAACATCACATTTTAAAATTCAGTCAATAAAGGGGTACAAGCATTCTTATATATGTATCAACGGACCTATTTCCATTTGAGTTTGACACTCTTGCTCTAGATAACTCTCTAATAGTTTAAGTTTTGGTGAAAGTACCACCTTGTTAAAGAGGGTTTCCTCATTACCAGTGAAATAACAGGTCCAGGGTCTATCCCCTATCATCAGAAAAAGGCCATTTCACCAGTTTTGGAAAATGAATTAACTAGTCACTTCAAGTTTTGTATTTCTTCAGTTTTTAGTTCAGAAAGCAAATCATATGGAAATAAAAGTAACATCCAGTCTCTACCATCTTCTTTCTATATGACTTTAGGCAAGGTCATTTCATCTTCTCAGGCCTCTGTTTTCTCATTTTTAAAATAAGAGTCTGGGGAAGTAGAAAAAATGCTCGATTTAACATTAGAGGGCTTAGATTCAAATTTTAGCTCTGTTAATGGCTACCTGTGTGACACCAAGAGTCATTTAATCTCTGGGCATCATCTATATCTATATCTATAGATATCTATATCTATCTATCATCTATCTGTCTATCTATCTATCTGTCTATCTATCTATCTATCTATCTATCTATCTATCTATCTATCTATCTATCTAGGTCTACATTAGATGACCTTCTAAGGTTTCTGCCTACTCTAAATTGATCATCCAATAACTAGTTTATCTCTGTTGTGTGGTTTTGTCCTTCATTCTCAAAGAGGACGGTGACATCAGGAATATGATACCCTGATTTGCAATTGAATTGGATTACAGTGCGGGAGGGTTGTTCAAAGTCACCAGCCTCACTTTCACTTTCAAAGCCGTTTGCCAATGGCCAGATATTGGTCAGGACAACTGGAGATGGCCCCAGATTATTTCTGACATCCCTTCTGGATAGAAATCTATGATTCAACAATCTATAATACAGATGTTTAATGTAGCAACAATCTCTGTACAATAACAACGTTGTGCCTGCAGAATGCAGAGTGGAAGTATTTGGTGACAAGAAGGCTTCAGTTTATTTGGTTATTTAATAAGAGTCCTTATAACAATGCAGACTCTTGTCTGGTAGATACAGTTGCTACTCAAATGTTCTTTTAAATGTCTTTAATGGATAACTATACATTTGGAAAATGGCATAAATGTAAAAAAATCAGCAATAGAAAAGAGCATAAACTTAATGTTTCATTGAATGCACATGCTTCGTTAAGAGGAAGACAATTGTACGACGTATAATTCTGGAGGGCACAGTACTTTATTCAGAAAGAATTGTTGCACATAGGAAGCTGTGCTGGCAAACTGCAGCTGACTTTTTAATTTACAGACATTAAAACTTGTATCAATCTGGCTGCTTCCCAGACTGTGCCATATGCAAGAATCTGAGTCAGAACTCTAGGATATTTCAGTGACAGCGTACAGCTTGAAGTGACTCTTAACGGACACACCTGATCATTTTAGGTTTTCCTTTCCTTTTCCTTCCTTCCTTCCTTCCTTCCTTCCTTCCTTCCTTCCTTCCTTCCTTCCTTCCTTCCTTCCTTCCTTCCTTCCTTCCTTCCTTTCCTTCCTTCCTTCCTTCCTTCTTTTCTCCCTTCCTTCTTCCCTTCCTTCCTTCCTTCTTCCCTTCCTTCCTTTCCTTTCCCTTCCTTCCTTCCTTCCTTCCTTCCTTCCTTCCTTCCTTCCTTCCTTCCTTCCTTCCTTCCTTCCTTCCTTCCTTCCTTTCCTTTCCTTTCCCTTTCTTCCTTTCCTTTCCCTTCCTTCCTTTCCTTTCCCTTCCTTATTTCCTTCTTTCTTCCTTTCCTTCCTTCCTTCCTTCTTTCCTTCTTTTCTCCCTTCCTTCTTCCCTTCCTTCCTTCTTCCCTTCCTTCCTTCCTTTCCTTTCCTTTACCTTTCTTCCTTTTCCTTCCTTCCTTCCTTCCCTTTCCTTTCCCTTTCTTCCTTTCCTTTCCCTTCCTTCCTTTCCTTTCCCTTCCTTCCTTTCCTTTCCCTTTCTTCCTTTCCTTTCCCTTCCTTCCTTTCCTTTCCCTCCCTCCCTTCCTTCCTTCCTTCTTCCTTTCCTTCTTTCCTTCCTTCTTTCCTTCCTTCCTTCCTTCCTTCCTTCCTTCCTTCCTTCCTTCCTTCCTTCCTTCCTTCCTTCCTTCCTTCCTTCCTTCCTTCCTTCCTTCTTTTCTCCCTTCCTTCCCTTCCTTTCCTTTCCTTTCCCTTTCTTCCTTTTCCTTCCTTCCTTCCTTCCTTCCTTCCTTCCTTCTTTCCTTTCTCCCTCCCTCCCTCCTTCCCTCCCCCTCCCTTCATTCCTTCCTTCCTTTGTTTCATTTTTTTTCTAATACCCAAGTCCATGAATTCTATGTCAAAGATTAATGGACTTCTGTATTTCATGCCAAAAATGCCATCTCAGAATTATTGCAATGTCAAAATGACGGAAGCTTCTAATAGCTATTTTCTTTAACCGTACAACTCAAAAGAAACTAGGGTATTTTTTTAAAGTAAAAAAAAATGATCAATGAGACAGAATGTATATTTGATCAATTTTGATAAATGAAAGGAAACAAAATGTATCTCTTATTCTCTTATAAGAATTTCTCTTCAGTTCTTTCTCTGTGTACTCTTAATGGGGAATGAATTAGTTTGTCTATGATTAGAATTGTTGGTTTGTTAATGTCCATCTGAGAAGTACTGAGTAGCTTTTTCATCAATAAAACACTAACTGGTGATGTGATTATGGGTGTGTGTGTGTGTGTATGTGTTTACCCCTTCTCAAATAAATGGAGTACTTCATAGCATGGATGGTCTTGTGGTTAAAAATGACTTTGAAACCATTATTACTCTTGTTCAAGAAACATCCTTCAGTTTCTAAGAAATTTTCAGAGTTTTTCTTTTTCGTCAGAAGTGTCTGGACCAGCCTGAAACACATCCTGATTATTGGGAAGACAAACGTAGCCACAACTCCATGTGGACCTGAAGACTAGCTCAGACTTTTCCAGGGAAGGGTAGATGCAAAGTGTCAGATGAGGATTATAGATTCATAGGCTATATAGATTTAGAGCAGATGAGGCCTCTTTAAAGGCCAGAGGAGTCAACTGATTTGACCAACACCACTTAGGTAGCGAGTGCCAGTCAGGATTCAAACTCAGGTCCCATTACCCAAAGCTTAATGCTCTTACCCTGACGTTGTGCTGAACTCTGTTAGATAGACTATCAAGTGGGACATACCTCTGTTTTTTTAAAAATGCACAACTGTGATTCTCTATCAAAAACATTATTCCATGGCTGCCATTCTCTCATATCTATCTATCTATCTATCTATCTATCTATCTATCTATCTATCTATCTATCTATCTATCTGCCTATCTATCTCTCTATCTCTATCTAACTGTATTTTTCTATCTATCTAATCTTTATCTATTAGAATAAAAGTGCCTTGAAGTCAGGTACTATCTTGCTTGCTTCTTTTGTATTCTTGGCACTTAGCATGGTGCCTAAGACATAGTGCTTAATAAAACCTTTTTTCATTTATTCATTCATTTGTTCTTTCATTTATCAGCATAGGAAACTCCCATTATGGAAGGTCTGTCTACCAATGCAACTCAACAACTCATCTGTAATTTATAATCTTTGGAAGTTGTCCTGGTTATTGTGAGGTTAAGTGACCTCATGTCATGTATGGTCACGTAGACAGGACTTGAATCCAAGTCTCCTTGCTTCCATGGCCAGCTCTTCTGTTCAATAAATCATGCTTCCTTTTTTGTTTCTCTTTCTAGTGACTTCCCTCCTCCTTGAATTAAATTTCAAAACTCATTCTGCCAAAGGATATTCCTTTGGCAGGAGGCAGCTAGGTGGCGCAGTGAGTAGAGCACCAGTGCAGGAGTCAGGAAGACCTGAGTTCAAATCTCACCTCAGATACTTGACACTAACTAGCTGTGTGACCTTGAGCAAGTCACTTAACCCCAGTTGCCTCATCCTGGGTCATCTGCAGTCATCCTGATGAATATATCTGGTCACTGGACTCAGATGACTGGAGGAGAAGTGATCCTGGTGACTTGCACAGCCCTCCCTCACTCAAAACAAAGTCAAGTGCAAGTCATGTCATTCATGGTCTTCTTTGGCAATAAAAGACAAACACACACATTTCTTTGGCAAAACCCCATTGAAAATTCAGTTGTTTCCTCCCTCTGAAATCAAGACCATCCTGGAAAATCTGAAATGTATAGTAGCCAAACCCAGAGTTCATTTTCTTAGAAGCCGTATCCCTAGAACCTCAAAAGTAATACTCGGCAAGCATGAGTTTTTATTGAGCTTTAAGATTTGCAAAGCATTATTATCTTATTTTATCCTCATGAAAAGTTCTGCAAAGTCAGATGATATTATTATTTCCATTTTACAGATGGAGAAGATGAGATACAGATGCAGTTTCACAGATGAGAGAGGGGATATGATGTGTCCAGGGTGATACAACTAGTAAATGTCTGAGACAGAATTTGACGGCCTTTCTTCCTCACTCCAAGTCTAGCACGTTTCCTCTGTCCTTGAAACTCTGCCCTGGGTCACAGCTAGTATGTTTCTGAACTGGAATTCAAGTCCAAGTTATCCTGATTCCAAGTCTGCTGCTCTATCCTTTATACCAGGGGTTCCCAATCCTTTTCAGGTCCCTATGCCCTTTGATTTTCAGTAAACCTTCCCATTTCCCTTATTTAGAAACCATTTTTTTAGTTTTCTACTCACATGTATATAAGAAAATCCTCCCCATATTCCCGTTAAATAGCAAACAAATTCTTGAGTGTACCATGGCTAGACACATAAGAAATAAAATAAATAGATCCATAAGTTTCAGTGGAATAATCTGTTCATTTACCAAATATTTTCCATAACTCTTGACACATTTCTTGGACCCCTTCAGGGCATACAGACCCTAGAATGGGAATCCTGAAAGTGTGCTACTGCTACTAAAAGACATGTAGAGTAGTCTGACTGTCCTTGCAGAAATACCCATCTAGTTGGGGAAATGAAAGACTATAAAGAAAGATAGTTCCCATTTGGGGTTGATGAGAGTGAGAGAAAAGAAAGTTTATTAATTGAAAAATAAAATATAACTAAAGTAAAACCAAAATGATTCAACCAAGCAACATTGATTGTGTGTATGTGTAGGGTGGTGTCTGACAAATTGACAGTTATGGTATAGTAAATGGTTATAACGAAGAATTCCATTTGAATCTGGCCAGGCATTTTGGTCATTTCTGTAACCCAAACAATCACTATCACAGTAAGACATGGACTGACTGTGGGCATGATGTCTTTCACTCTTATTGAATTGCACATTTCTAATGGAATTAGGAAATGTATCTCCAGGTTCCTTCAGCTCTGGCTGCCCATGTGCTATATTCCATGTCTGTGATTTCATTGTCAAAATATTACTGACACAGGCAGAGGAATGTGGCTGGACATTATGTTGTGACAGGAACTCGCAGTGGCTCTGTCAATGTTAACCCGTGACAAGCAATGTTATCACACAGAATCACAGGCTTTGTTGCCTGGATCTTCTCATTCCTTTATCCTATGCATGAGATCACTATTGAGAGACCGGAAATGACTTGCCTGGGTTTACAGCAGGAGAGCAGGGGCTCAGTGTCAGATTTCTAGACCTGGATCATTTTCATGGTTCCATCATGCCTTGACTACATGACAACATGCTAATTCTAAAAAGGAGCTAGTCAGGGCCTTTTCTTTGCTTGTTGATGTCTTGTAAGACATGGGGAAGGAAGTCAAGGCCATGTTCACCTAGGGTCCTTTGGGGGGTATTGCTCTATTTTGGAACAACTAGGAAGGGAAGGAACAAACATTTACTTAGTGCCTACTACACTGCCAGGGACTCATTTTCTCTAATTTAATTCTCACCACAACCCTGCTAGGCAGGTGTTATTATTATACATTTTACAATTGAGGCAACTGAGGTAAACAGAGGCTAAATGACTTGCTCAGGGTCACATAGCTAGTAAGTGTCTGAGGCCAGATTTGAATGTAGGTCTTCCTGACTCCAGACCCAGTTCTCTATTCATGGTACCACCTCACTCCCTCATACTTAGATATTATCTTAGCTCCTCTATTTATTAGATCCTTAAATTTTTTGTTTTAGTTTTCAATGAACAAACATTATTTTTGTTATTGTTATATTTTATATTATCATTCTATTTATC
Organism: Bettongia penicillata ogilbyi; assembly: GCA_023548195.1. Classification (NCBI taxonomy): domain Eukaryota; kingdom Metazoa; phylum Chordata; class Mammalia; order Diprotodontia; family Potoroidae; genus Bettongia; species Bettongia penicillata. The sequence goes on from JAJHZJ010000864.1 coordinate 1,264,973, forward strand.
ATTTATTCTATATAATATAGAATCTAGAGCATTCTATTATTACTTATAATATTATTTTATTTATTCTCTCTTCTCACTCTCACTCACCAGATTCTCTTCCCCAGCCCTTCCCCCAGCCGTTGAGAAGGTGAGAAATAAGATACCCATATGCTTATGAAGTCATGCAAGACATATGTCCACATTAACCATGTTGCAAAAAAAAAGCAAGAAAAATAAAGTGAAAGAAAATATACTTCAATCTGCGCTAAGAGTTAGTCACTTCTCTCTCTGGAAATAGATGGCATTTTTCATTATAAGTCATTTGGAATTGTATTAGTCAGGGTTGCCAAGTCTTTCACAGTTCATAATAGTTAAAATGTTACTGTTATTGTATATAATGTTCTCCTGGTTCTGCTCATGTCATTTTACAATAGTTCATATAAGTCTTCCCAGGTTTTTCTGGAACCATCACCTTCATTATTTCTCATATCACAATTTTATTCCATCACAATCATGTACTACAACTTATTCAAATATTCCCCAATTGATGGTCATCCCTTCACTTTGCAAAAGAGCTGTTATACATATTTTTGTACAAATGGGTCCTTTTCCTTCTTTTTTTGATTTATTTGGGATAACATGTAGTAGTGGCATTGCTGGACCAATAGGTATGCACGGTTTTCTGGTCTTTTGGGACTAGTTCCCAATGTTCTCCAGAATGGCTGGACAAGTTCGCAACTCCACCAACAATGTGTTAGCGTCCCATTTTTCTCACATTCTCCACATTTGTCATTATCCTTTTTCTGTCATGTTATCCAATCTGATAGGAGGGAGGTGATACCTCAGAGTTGTTTTAATTTGATTTTCTCTAGTCAATAGTGATTTAGAGCATTTCATGTGATACTTGATAGCTTTGATTCCTTCTTCTGAAGATTGCTGTTTATATCCATCTGTCAAATCTTCCTCTCCCAACTGAAAAGAAAAAATAGACAAAATTCTCCCAACAAATAGGCATAGTCAAGCAAAACAAATTCCTGCATTGGGTATGGCTAAAAATGTCTATTTCCTCCTGCATCTTGAGTCCATCAGCCTCTGTCAGGAGGTTGGTAGGTAGAGAGCCAGGTAAGAAACATACATTTGTTAAGTGCTTACTTTGTTCCACACACTGTGCTAAGCTGGGATACAAATATAAGCAAAAAGAAAAACATTTCAGCTCTCAAGAGGCTTACATTTTAATCAGGGGAGATAACACATTAAAGAGAGCTGAAAAGCAGGCAGAAAGGGGACATAGAGAAAACCTTGAATCAGGGCGTGGTGGTAAAGTCCTAAGAATGAGAAGTGTAGCAAGGGTTGGGATGGGGGTGGGATAGAGCAAAGCATGGCTGACCTTGGCTTGTCCCCAAAATCAAGTCCCTCACACGAGACTCACCAGTGGGAAAGAAGGGCTCCACACTTTGTATAGTTCATCATTAGATCTTTGAAATCGTGGTTGGCCACAGAATTAGAGGTCTTAAGTCTTTTGAAGTTGTTTGTCTTTACAACATTGTTTTTATTGTATAAACTGTTCCCCTGGTTCTGTTTACTTCATTTTGCATCAGTTCATGTGTGTCTTCCCAGGTTTTCTTGAAATCATTTCTTTCAACATTACTTATGGAACGATGGTATTCTATTATATTTGCATGGTATAATGTCCCCACTATAAAGAGCTACTTTTAATTGTTTTTGTATGTGTAGGTCCTTTTCTTCTTTTTTGGATCTTTTTGGAGAATAGACCTGTACTGGTGTTGATATGTGCACAGTTCAGTAATTCTGGTGGATAGGGGAACCTTTTTTCTGTATTCCATAAATATTTTACATGAATATATAATTTTCTCTTATTGTGGATTTGCCACATTGTCACTATCACATGGTCATGGAATCAAAGGATCAAAGGTCATTGTTTTAGGCCTGGGTAAATGTCACCACACTCCTCATTTTACAAAGGAGGAAACAGTACAGGAGGGCTTAAATGACTTGCCCAGAGTCACCGAGCTAGTAACTGTTTCAGGCTGAAATTAGACCCAGGTCTTCCTGACTCCAAGTCCTGTACTGTATTCTTTATGCAGCTTAGCTAAAGCCTATGACTGAGTACATATTCAGGGTCTTTCTAGTCTGGTAGGGCTGTCCAAAGCTTTAACTCTATTGACCTAGCTGGACTGTGTTGGTAAACGTTTAACAATCTACTCTCTGAAAAGCACATCACACCTTCAAATTTAATCTGCATTATCAACATTTTTCTCAATCAATTTTTAAAGTTTAGAAATCAACAAAATGGTAAATCAAGCCCTGATTTATGGCATTTGTCAATTTGCAAGTGTAAATGCTCACATGAAATATTTAACCATTAGCTTTTGAAAGCTAGTCAGAGATGGGCTTCAGCACAATCATGGACCTAGCTTTTGTCTGCTCAGCGCCCCCTCAGGGCCTGTAGTAGATTTTAGTGGAGAACTCATTACTTAAAAAAAAATCCTATATTGAACCCTGAAAGTAGGTGCAAATGAAATATTTGGATAAGCAAGAGAATAAAGGAATAAGCATTTATATTGTACCTACTATGTGTCAGGTCCTGTGCTAAGTGCTTTTTGTATCTATTATCACATTTAATTTCACAACAACTCTGAGTTAACTCTGAGAGTTAAGTGTTGTTATTATCCCCATTTTGCAGTTGAGGAAACTGAGACAAAGGTTAAGTGACTTGCCCAGGGTCACTCGCCTAGTAAGTATCTGAAGCCAGATCTGAACTCAGGTCTTCCTGATTCCAGGCACAGTGCTCTATCCATGGCACCACCAATTGTTAAAAAGTGCTAGACTTAAAATGAGGAAGACCTAGGTTTGACTGCTGCCTTAGATACATACTAGCTGGGTGACCCTGGGTAAGTCCCAACCTCTCTCAGCCTCAGTTCCCTTATTTTAAAATGAGATTGTTGTAATATTGTAAAGACAATTTTGGAAGACTTAGGAACTCTGATCAACATAATGTCTACCATAATTGCAGAGGATTCATGAGGAAGCCTTCTGATGGAGTGGTGGTAGACAGAGTAAAATTTGAGACATTTTATTTTTAAGAAATTGCCGATATGGGAATTTTTCTTTTTTTTACTTGACTCTATATACTTCTAAGGATTTTTTTCGGGGGAGTAGAGATAGAGAAAGAGGGTAGATCTTCATTTAAAAATTAATTAATAATGACTTGTGCAGATAAAGCACTTTGCACACCTCCAAAACACTATATAAATATTGGCTATTATTATTTTTATTTTAATTAAAAAGAGGGAGCCAAGAGAAGGTATCATGTAGCTCTTCTCTACCGCATTTCCTTCAATTCAACTGTTCTTCTGTATAGATAGGGTACATGGGCTATATATCTGATGAGTAACCCTTTTTCTCTGCATAAGAGATGAAAAATAATGTGCTTAGGTTCCTTCAGGAATGTATTTAGTAAATGGTGTTAACAGAAATAGTTACAGGGCTCGTAGAAATGTAACAATGGGAACAGAGCCCCTGAGCCTAGGTCACCCTAAGTTTCCTTTTTCACCTCCTTCTAGCATCAGGCTCAGTTGCAAATAAAATTAGTAATGAGATCATGGGAATTCTAGGTTACATAGTCCCCCAAATTAAACTTTAAAAGAAGAGTGATGATCACTGAAAAAAAGGCAAAAAATAATCAATGGAGGCTTTGTGGAGAGAGTATTCAGAGTTTAAGAAAAAACAAAACAAAATAAAAGCAGAGACATTTAGGTGAGAGCATGACTCATTGGGGAAATGGTTCCTGTGTGGGGAAAAAAAAACCCAACCCAAGAACTAAATCCTGACAAATATTCTATGAGTCCATCAGCAGTATACCACAAAGCTTGTAATATTCTTCAGGGGACCTTCACTTAACTAACTTCTAAGATGGTTTGGTTTGACTTGGCCCTTTGTAACCTCTCAATACTCTGGTTTTCTCTTCCTGCTCTTTTCCACACTTCCCTTGTTTTCAAGCTAACCATATTTAATGTTCCTTGCTTAATATTTGTGGTAGAGCATCTGAGCTAATATGGAGGAATTGCCTTATTGAAACCTAATAAGTAATATCACTGGCAAAAAGGCTGCCAGGCATAAATAATGATAACCAAGCTTTCGCCTGTTAACTCATTTCATAAAAGGGAGAGTTCAACAATTTGATTCAAATAAATTTGAGCAACATTTGTTAAGAAGCCACTTTGTGCTTAATACTCTATGCTAGGCTCTAAGGGCAGAGAAATGAAAAATAATGCAGTTTCTATGCTCCGGAAATTTTCATTCTAGAGGAAAGATAAATAACTTTTTCACTACACACACACACACACACATACACACACACGTATAAATAAACTATATAGTACTACATAGGCACAAATAACTATAATAAAGATATATGCAAAAATAAATACATATGCAAATAACTACAGTAAAATCTAGAGTTCAGTCTAGAAGGGGGATATAACTATATATGCTATGTAGAACATAACTATCTAGTCTATGTACTATATTCAGTCTATACACAAATATACAAAAATAAATATATGCAATGTATATGTATATACAATGATATATGTAAATATATACATATGCACATATATGTATATATATGAATATACATATACAATGAATAAAATCTAGATTTCAGTCTAGAAGGAGTGTAAATATATATATAGTATATAACTATGTAGTACTATATATAGTATGTATACACAAATAACTATAATACAAATTAGCCTGAAAAGAAGAAAATTCTTAATTGACTACTGAGCTGGAACTGAACTATATACAGAATGTTCAAGCTGACAGTGTCTACCAGTCATCTCCAGGTAGCTTCAATGGAAAGAATGGTTAGTGCCATCTGCAGCTCTGCCTGCTTCCAATCTCATCACCATGCTCAAGTCTGGATATAATCACCCTCAGTCTTCTCTCTCCTCTCATTGGAGGATTGGAAGGTGGAGCACCAAACTCCTCCCAAAGCCTTCCTTTATAGAGGGCAGAAATTCAACTTGTGTTGAAATGAGTTGCCAGGTTGGGGAGGGGCACACTGCCAATCTAGCATCCACCTGACATATGTTCCTGAAAGAAGGCCTCTAATTTTTGGTTCTGTTTCTTCTTTTCTGATCTTGGTCAGACGAGTATCTGAGACAGAAGAGCCCAGGTGACCAGTGAGACCATGAAATTCATTAAAATCATCCAAAATCCCTCCAGATTTCAGCCAGAGATCCAGAGTCATCAAGTTAGCAGCATGTAAGTCCAGAAAAGGGCCAGTGCAGCAGCTGAGTGACTGCTAGATCCAGCCTATCAGTGGAATGACACATCAGCTGAGAGACTGTATCTTGGAAGGTACCAGCCCACATGAGCAAGGGAGCACATCGTCATAAAGTGAGCTTGGTGGGAGCCCTCTGAAGAGAGAAAAGAACTCCAGAAATCTCAAATTACCTCTTTGGCCTGCATGTCTGTTTCATTACCTTTGTGCTTTAAGTATGATCCCACTCTCCCCAAGGGAGAGTACATTTTCTGATTTGGAGAGATTTTTAAAACTTCTGTTCTTACTCGGTATCCACGAGATAAATATCCCTTTAGGGCAGCAGCCTGGATGGATACTACCCTTATGAAGGATAGTATTGGAAGCAGGAGTAGTAGTCAACCACCTTTGGCGACCCAACCTGGCAATGCCAGTGGGGGTTGGGAGATTGATCCAAGAAGGGAGCTACATGTGAAAGTGACAAAATGATGACTGTTGTCACACATTGTTTAAATGACATTTTTATGACTTTATCTCGGTCAAATTGTGGGTTAAAAATGTACAAAAGACAATAGAAAAAAATATCAAGAGGAATTTGAGGGAATATTTTGGGGATATTTGTTTAACATAGTATAATTAAAGGATTCAATTTTTTAAAATAAAATAATCACCCACAATGACTTAGATATCTTATGAATCATAAGCATAGACATTTGAGACTGACTTCCTGTTATAGAATGGAGATACTTGGATCTATGTCTTTCAAGATCTTACTCCTACTTGTGTCTGGCAGCCACTCTCTAATTAATGGACTCCTGTTATTTATTGCCTCAATTTTTTAGTACTATATACCAGTGAAATAGGGCCATTAGATAAGGACCCCTGCAGATCATATATTGGCCTAGAAAAACCACATGTTAATATTATCTGTGCTTTATTGTTAGGGGAGTGGAGGCGGCATGGTGGGTAGAGTAATGGGCCTGGAGTCTGGAAGACTCATCTTTACTATCAAATATGGCCTCAGACACTTTCTAGCTGTGTGACCCTGTGCAAGTCACTTAACCCTCTTTGCCTCAGTTTCCTCATCTGTAAAAGGAATTGGAAAAAGAAATGGAAAACTTCTCCAGTATCTTTGCCAAGAAAACCCCAAATGGGATCATGAAGAATTGGACACAACTGAAATGACTAAATAGCAATGACATATTTCATACTCTATTGTATTTTTGTTTTGTTAAGTATTTTCCCAACTACATTTTAATCTTGTTCTGCTGTCCTTGGAAGTGGTGAGGACTGTGTGTTTGACATCTCTTCTCTAGATAGCTCTGTAAGATTATATATTGGAGAGAAGGTGTCTATTTGCATTGGTAGGAGTTTCCTCACTGGGGAGTTTCCTATACCAATTAAATCGAAGGTCAGTTCCTATGCTTATTTTTATCCTTAGTAACATATTTTCTCCTCAATTTCACCTCTTGAACTTTATCCCTACATTCCAAACTGATGAAAAAGTTCAAGGCTTAACAATGTTTTACTCTGATGACCTATCTTTAGTTAGACTTGTGATTGTAACCTCAAGATATTATTATTATGAATATTAGTGCCTTATACAGTGTATTTCAGCAAAAATAACCTAGTGTTATTATGTGGATGGTGCTTTTGTATTATTTCCACTCTCTGGGATGTTTATGAGAAGAATAAGCCCAATTTCTTCCTCACAAAGCCGCAGCAGTGACAATTTTTTTGCACAACCATTAGCTTGGAGGAATGCTGTTCTGTTGTTTTTTCCGGTGCCTTTTGACTGTGTCAATGGAGCCTTTGAAGTGATTTTTCAGTGTGGTACCTAAGTGTAAGTCTGATTCTTTTTTATTTTTTCTAAGATGAGATTAAGGCAAAGTGACAGGTGGGACATTTCTTGGTACCCTTGCTCACACTTGAGAGGAATATAGTTTATTTAATCCTCATAGGAATGAAAATACAGTCTGTAAAAAGTGAAAAACCTAGCAGTTGCTAACACAAATCCGAACTAATTACTAGGGGATTAAAGAGTCTAAACACTTCCCCATAGCAATTTTAGAGATAATTGTATTACATTTATTGCATTTATTATGCTATGTTCCTTCCTGACATATTATTTCCAAATACACATACATTATGAGATGAAAATCAAGAAGGAAATTTATCTGCATTATTTCTCCCAACCAGTTCCCCCCAAACATATTTGTTTTTCTTTTTCTTCTTTTTTTTGTTTTTAAAGAACAAGATGGCTCAGTTGAAGCACTGGAAATAGCACTGAACTAAAAGTCCAAAGACCAGGTTTGAATTCCCAGCCTTGCTCCTTAAGTACCTGTGTGAACTTGGGCAAGTTACTTTCCTTCTCTAATTGCAAAATAAGGGGTTGCACTAGCTCAGGGGTTTATTAGTTATTAATCTGAGGTCTATAAACTTGTTTCTTAATTTTTTTCAAAATTATTATTTATTTTTAACATTCTTTTCTTTTTAAATTCTTAGTTCCAAATTCTCTCCCCACCTCCCATTCGTCCCCTGTCCACTATAAAGTCAAGCAAAGTGATATCACTTACACATGTGAAATCATACAAAAATATTTCCATAGTAGCCACATAACATAAGAACAAAAATAAAGAAAAATTATACTTCAGTTTGCACTCAGAGCTCATTAATTCGTTCTCTGGAGGTGGATGGCATTTAAAAAAGTCATGAATCCTTTGAAATGTCTTGGACACTGGTGGGGAATCTGTATGTAGCCCTCTAGGTCCTCAAGTGTGGCCTTTTAATTGTGAAGTATGGTGTCAGTTAAAGGAGCACACTTGAGGATCTAAAGTACCACATGTGGCATCAAGGCCATAGGTTCTCTGTCTCTGGTTAGAGCATTATATTAACCGGAGTAACCAAGTCCTTAACAGTTGATCATCATTACAGTTTCGCTGTTCCTGAATGATCTACTGGATCTTCTCTCATCACTTTGCATCAGATCATATAGATTTTGCCATATTTTTTGTTTTCTAAAACCACCTTCCTCATTATTTCTTATAGCCCAATAGTACTTTATCACTATAATATTTCACAACTTGTTCAACTATTCCCCAACTGATAAATATTCCCTCACTTGCAATTCTTTGCTACCACAAAAAGAACTGCCCTGAATATTTTTGTGCATATAGATCAATTTCCTTTTCCTTTGTTCTGTGGGATATAGAACTAGTAGTTGTATTGCTGTGTTGAAGGGTAGGCACAATTTTATAGCCTTTTCAGCACAATTCTAAATTGTTCTCCAGAATGGTCGGACCAGTTCATAACTCCAAGAGTCTACGAGTATACCAATTTTCTCCTCATTCCCTCCAGCTTTGTTATTTCTGATAGGTGCAAGGTGGTACCTTAGAGTTGTTTTTTTTTTGCCTTTGTCTGATCAGTAATGATTTAGATAATTTTTTTTTTCATGTAACTATAGATAGCTTTGATTTCTTCTTCTGAAAACTGCCTATTCATATCCTTTGACCATTTATCAATTTGGGAATGGCTCTTATTTTTGTGAATTTGACTCAGTTCCCTGTATTTTTGAGAAATCAGACCATAATCAGAGGAAATTGCAGTAAATTTTTTTGGTATTAATTCACTGTCCATGAGATCTTTTAGAAAACTATGGTTTCCTTGATTATCTCTTTTTAGGTCCATTTATACTTTTACTTTGTCTGAGATTACCTGGAAATTCTCCATTTCATTAGGTTTCCATTTTCCTCTTTAAGGATTATACTCTGTTTTCCTAGGTAAGTTATTTTTAGTTGTAATCCTAGCTTCTTTGTATTCTAGAACATCATACTCCAAGCCTTCTGCTCCTTTAACATGGAAGCTGATAAACCTTGTGGGATCCTGACTATGGTTTCATGATATTTGAATTATTTCTTTTTAGCTGCTTGCAGTATTTTCATCTTGACTTGGGAACTTTGGGAATTTGGCTATAAATTTCCTGGGAGTTTTCATGTTAAAGTTGGGGTCTATTCATCTGGGAGTGGGGTGGCACTGTCCCAAGTTTCAGGTTGTGTGTATGTGTGTGTGTGTGTGTTGCTATTTTCCAGTGCTGGTTCTGAGGTTCCATAAGGTTTTGGTGCTTCCAAGGTGGTATGACCCAGGAAGATGTGTGTTTACTCCTTCCTGTGCTGTGTTCTTGTCTTTACTCCTGTTCTCTTGTAGCCAAAAGCACTTCTGAATGATAACTAAGTCCCTTGGTCTCCTGCAGCCACAAGTGTTAGTGTTTCTCTTTATCTTAAAACTGCAACCTGGGCTCCTGGAATTGTGACTCAGAACTGATTATAAGCAACCGAGTTGCCATTCAACTCAGCTATAGCCAAGTGCCAGAAGAGGGTTCCCTATGCTCTTTCTCACAGGTTGTCCTACCACCTTACTGTCTCTTGGCTGAGAATTCCTAAAATTGCTGCTGCTGCTTCTGCTGCTGTCATGGCCATCTCCAAGGCTGGTGTTCCCACTCCTACCCAAATGGTACTGACCTCTCCTCCCAACCTCCCAAGCTGTCTTAGGCTGGAAAAATGTTTCACTATTTTTGTTGACTCTGCCACTCCAAAATTTGATTTCAGGAATTATTCTAAAGTTGTTTGGAGAGTAATGTTGGGAGAGTTCAGCTGAGTTGCTGCTTCTACTCCACAATCTTGACTTTCCATGAAATTATTTGTTTAAAAAAAATTAGATAATTGTACTTATAAATATATAATTATAATAATAGAAATAAATAACATATATGGAAAAAATAAAATAATTAATGAAACAAAAATATTTAATTTCATTTGTAATTCTACATATTTTATTTTATTCATTTAAAAACACTGTTCTGGGAATATTCTATAGGTTTTACCAGGGTGTCCTAAGGGCGCAGACAAGGTTAAGAAGTTCTGTACTAAATGGTCGCCAAGGTCCACTCCAGCTCTAACATTCTCTGAGTCTAGAAAAGGCTGTGTTGTTTTTAGGTCAAAGCATTAATTGAAAAGAATCTAAAGAATCAAGAAGTAACTGCAGGAAGGGGAAAATTTTGCATCGAGATGCTAGATGGCTTTGCCACTGATTGCTGTATACTATATGTATCTATATACTATACTGTGTGTATACATGCACATATATACATACATGTGTGTATACATATAGACATACTACACATACATACAAATACATACCTCCATATATTACATTTAACATGAAAACATACACATACATATACATATACTGTAGGCTGTATAAATGAGCAAATGTTTTTGAATAAACAAGCCTGAGAATTTTCCCCCAAATTAAGCATTTGTTATAGACCAAACCCAGATGTTCCCATCTGCCCACCCATAAGGGTCAGTCATGAAGCTTTTCATCATCCCCAACATTCCCTTAGCTGGAAGTGATAGTTATTTCCTCTAAACTCTTCATTACCTCTTTCCTCTTTTAGGACACTGATCACATTTTGCTTTGAGTTTTACTGAGGGTCTATAGCTCTAAGGTTTGGAAGGAATTTCATATAGTTCAACATCCTTCCCTTTTTATAGATGAGAAAACTGAGTCTCAGGGAATTTAAGTGGGGAAGAGAACAAGTATTTATTACGTGCTTTCTATGTGCCAGGCAGCTGTTATGTGGTGAAGTGGATAGAGGGCTGGAAAACTCATTTTTCTGAATTCAGTTCTAACCTCAGACACTTAATAGCTATATGATCCTAGGAAAGTCACTTCACCGTATTTGCCTAAGTTTCCTTACCTATGATGAACTGGAGAAGGACATGGCAAACCACTCCAATAACTTTGCAAAGAAAACCCCAAGTGGGGTCACAAAGCATCAGACATGTCTGAAAAAGTGACTGAACAACATATCCCAAAGAACCTATTACAGTGCCTAGCACATGAGGGACTCCCTAAGTGTTACTGACCTTTATTGAATTCACGGTCACATTATTGAAAGTTAGTTAATATTCTCTTGAGTGATATTATACTCTATGTGATTTGTCAGTAGGAAATTAATACCTAATACAAATTTTGTATTTTGGACTCTTCTATTTTGGACTTTATTCTAAGTACCTTTTTTGAAATGGCTTCTACTAAATTACTCAGTCTTGAATGTTACTGACACTTTATGCCTTTTTATGTCTTTGCTCTCCAGATTAAGGCTTGTATAAGATTAGAAAATGCTGCAATTCATCACTGTTCACAGGAACATAAAAATTAAACTGATATTTTTTACACCATATTTTGTTCTTCCTGACTTTGTCAACCACTTCCTCTTGAAAATATCAACCTTTATTAAGTACCTAAAGGGTGTAAGGTACTTTTCTAGTCCTTGTTGAAGGTCATAAAGGAAATAAGAAATCTGATCCCCACTCTTGAGGAACCTGTAATATAATACTGGAAGAACACATATGAAAGATATATTTAATTCAATTTATATTAGCACATATTCTTCAAGAGGATAGCAGGAGGCAACAGGGTGGCACAGTGAATATTGTCCTAGATCTGGACTAAAGGAGATGAGTTCAAATCCAGCCCCTGAAACTTCCTAGCTTTGTGTTTGTGGGTAAGTTACTTAACTTCTGCCTGCCTCAAATTTCCTCACATGTAACATAGGGATAACGATAGCACCTATCTCACAAAGTTGTTGTGAGGATCAACTGAGATAATATTTGTAAAGTGTCGTGCAAACCTTAAAGTGCTGTGAAATACTCCTTATTATGACCATTACTATTATTGACTACTCTGTGCCATCCGCTGTCCTAGGTACTGGAGCTCCAAAGGCTGTAAAGTTGCTTATTCTATTAGGGGGGATACAGCATCTATACAGATAAGTAATAAAATGTATGTATAAAATAATTTCAAGCAGGAGAGAACAATAACCCTTGCGGGGGAGAATCAGGAAAAAAGTCTTTTGTAGAAGGTAATTTTTGAGCTGAGCATTGAAAGTAGCTAGAGAGTATAAATCAAATCATCAAGAACTAAGCTCCTACTATGTGTTGGGCATATATACTAAGCACTGAGGATACAAAAAAGCAAAAGAGAGTCACTGGAGCTCACAGTGTGATAGGGAAGACAACAGCAAACAGCCATGTACAAATAAGCTTGTTCAGTTGTTTGAGTCATGTCCTACGCTTCATGACCACATTTGGGGTTCCCTTAGCAAAGATACTGGAGTGGTTTGCCATTTCCTTCTCAAGCTCATTTGACAGATGAGGAAACTGAGGCAAACATAGTTAAGTGACTTGCCCAGGGTCACATAACTAGTCACCCTTGCCCAGGGTCACAAACAAGCTACATACAGAATAAATGGGAAACCAATAGAGGGAAGGCACTAGCATTAAAGTGGATCGGGAAAGTCTTCTTGTAGAAGGTGGGATTTTAGCTGGGACCTGAAGGCCAGGGAAGCAATGAGGTAAAGATGAGGAAAGAGAGTCTTCCAAACATGGTAGACAGTCAAGGAAAATAACCCCATAATTAGATGTTGTGTCTTGTATAAGGAACAAAGAATAAGATGGCTGTCAGTGTTGTTGGATCACAGAGTACATGGGGTAGGGGATACAAGGTGTAAGAAGAGTGGAAAGATGAGGTGCAGGTTATTAAGGGATCTGAATGCCAAAGAGACAGCCAGGCCTAGAGTGCTAAGCCTGGAGTTGGGAAGACTTTGTCTTCCTGAGGTCAAATCTGATCTCAGACACTTATTTGCAAGTCACAACATCTGTCTGCATCAGTTTCTTAGCTATAAAATGAGAAGGATAATAGCATTTACTTCAAAGGATTGTTTACGTCAAAGGATTGTTTTTAGGATCAAATGAGAAGATATTTATAAAGCTCTTAGCACAGTGCTTGGCACATAGGAAGCACTTAACAAATTCATATTCCATCCATTCAAATGAAGAATATTGTAAGATAGAAATACGTATTATATATTCTTATAATTCCTGGCAGGACCAGGGTATTTAGTGCTGGAAGGGATGTTAGAATTCAATCCCTTCATTTTATAGATGATGGAAGTGAATGGCTCATAGATTGTACCAGAAAGTACCTTCAGGATCATCTTGTTCAACCATTTCATATTATAGATGAGAAAACAGAGAAGTGGAGAGGTAGAAAGGGATGTGACTTGCCCAAGCCACATCGGAAGTGAGCAACAGAGCCAAGATTTGCCTCTCTGCTTCCAAGTCCATTGTGCTTTTTCCATGATATCAAGCTATCTTTCACTTCTCCAGTAGCATAACTCAACCTATAACTCTTCTTAACGGGAAAATCTGTGACTAATACGGATGCCAAGACAGCATCATTTTAATTTATTCCAATTTATCATACATATTTTTGATGTTCCTTTGTAGACATTGTTACACACCAGACTTAAATCAAGGGTTCAAGTTTTTGAAGATCTCTTATTTTGATAGTTCCCTTCCATTTAGTTCTGACAAAAACGTAATTCATTTAGACTGTAAATTTGCTGCAAAGGCAAATTAAGTATGACACAATGAATCAAGTGTTAGTCTGAAACTTAGGGGACTTGGGGGCCGTTGGAGTTTATGTGCAAGCCTCCTGCTGGGCGTTTTTGAACCTTGATGATTCCGAGATAAGATATGAAATAATGCTGACTTTGTTCATATCTTACTGTGCTGTTGGGAAAATGATTAGATGCTTGAGAAAAGGCATCTGGATATCTTTACATGAGCTGTTATGCAAGCATAAGATAGTATAGTTATTTCTTTCACGTTCAACCTTGTCTTAATATGTCAAGTACCAGCACTTGGAAGTATACTTCATTTAGCTAATGAATTCATTCACTCTTTCTTGGCTTTCATGGCACTGCCACCAACTAGTTCTTTTCCTATCTGTTTGACTGCTTCTTCTCAGTCTCTTTTGCTGGATCATTATATATTAATACTTCATAAGTTTGGAAGTTCCCAAATGTCTGTCCTGGACTCTTTTTTTCTTCTCCATCTGTACTCTTCCTTGGTGACCTTATTGGCTCTTGTGGGTTCACTTTATGGCTTTATTCAGATGATTCATAACATTGAGGCCTTACCTCTTTCCTAAGGCCAAGTCTTATGTTTCCAAATATCCACTGATCATTTGTTCTTGTATGGCACCAAAACTGAATTCATAATTTTCTCTCCTAAATCTGCCTATCTTCCAAACTTTCATATTTTTCCTCAAACTGTATATCCTGTAGACATCTCAAACTCAACATATCCAAAACTGAATTTGTCATCTTACCCATCTCCCATAATACCCTTTTTTTCCCCAAACGCTCCCATTCCTGTCAAGGGTACGGTTGTCCTCGCAATCACCCAGGTTCACAACATAGGTATCATCTTTGACTCTTCATTCTTTCTCATTGCTCTCCCCTCCACCCCCATCCAATCAGTTAGCAGGTCCTGTTAGTTCTACCTCCATCAACATCTCATTGCCACAATCCTGGTACAGACCCATCACTTTACACCTGAGCTATTGAACAGCCTGCTGGTTAGTCTTCCTGTCTCAAAATTCTCCTCACTCTAGTCTATCCTCCATTGAGCTAAATGACCTTCCTGAAGACCAAACCTTACCTTTCTGTCCTGTCCCTATTACTTCCAGGATCGATTATAAAATCCTTCAGTTGACTTTTAAAACCCTTCATAACATGCCCCTATCCTATCTTTCCAGTCTTTTTAAGCCTTCCTCCCAGTATTCCCCTCCATGTACACTCCCTTGACCCAACCTCTTTGGTATGCTTTGCATATAGTCTGGGCATTTCTACTGGCTCTCCCCCATGACTGGAATGTTCCCTCTTCTCATCTCCATATCTTGACTCCCCTGTCTTTCTCTAAATGTCAGCTAAAATCCCACCATCTACAGGAAGTTTTTATCAATCCCTATTAATTCTAGTACGTTCCCTCTGTTGACGATCCCTAATTTATCTTACGTGTATCTTGTTGGTACATAGTTGTAGCTGTTGTTTCCTCCATTAACTCCTTGAGAAAAGGAACTGACTTTTTTCTTTCTTTGTATCCCTACTGTTTACCATAATGCCTGGCATATAGAAGTAGGTTCTTAATAAATGTTTGTTGACTCAACTTTTTCAGGTACCACTATCTTCTCAGTCACCAAGGTTAATACTGTACCGTTCATTGCCTCTTATTAATCTCTAGCATTTATATGATACTTTAAGGTTTGGCAAGCATTTTACATGTGTTATCTCCTTTGATCTTCACAGAAACTCTAGGAGGTAGTTGTTATTCCCATTTTACTGATAAAGAAACTGAGCCTGAAAGAGGTTAGCTGACTGACCCAGGGTCATACAGCTACCAAGTATCTGAAACCTGATTTGACATCAGGTCTTTGTGACTCTAGATCTAGAACTCTATTGACTGTGCCACTTAGCTATTCCCATTGATGAAGGGAATTTTTATACCAGTAGTCCTCTACATGAGTGGTTCCTAATTTTTTTTTGTTCTGAGAACTCCTTGCAACAAGACACACATATACAAAGTGTACTGTGACCTCCAGGGTAATTTGATATACTACTGATAATATTTTGCAATTATTTACCACTCAATAGGCGATTAAAGACTTCTTGGACTTGGGATTTTTGGAATCTTTGGACTATCCTTGAGAATACCCAAGGAGTTCATGAGCTGCTAAATGAGAATCACTGCTCTATATCAGTACAATTACAACTCTGACTTCAAAGAAAATCCTTTCTCCTTAGTAGCAGTACTTTAGCATAGTAAGTGCTTCATAAGCGTTTATTAAGTCATTTTTTGGAGTCAGTCAGGGTTAAGCGACTTCCCCAGGGTCACATGCCTAGTAAGTGTCTGAATCTGGATTAGAACTCTGGTCCTCTAGACTCCAATGCCGTATCCACTGCTCCTCCTGACTGTTCCTTATTGTATCATATTTAATAGAATTTGTGCCATATAAAAGGAATAGCTCAGAAAACAAATGTCTGCCTTTGAATCACTACATTCTGTTGAATAGTGAAATAAACACTGAAAGAAATAAAGAAAAACATCCAAGAGCAAAGGTACAGCAATATGCTTTGTGTTAATCACAATTCTGGACTCAGAGGAGAGAGAATGAAGGAAGGATATCTGCAGGAAAAGTGGTTTGACCTAAATGTCCTTATTGAAATTCATCAATATTGCATCATCATCAGAAGGAAATTTATCCAGTGAGAAACACTGACATAAAAGGATCAGAGAGAGATTCTGCTGTTCTGATCATACATTGAGAATGAGCACTGGCACACATGAGACCTTTGTAAGGAAAATTACAAAGCTTTAGTGGCAGAAATAAAGCAAGACTGGAATAAATGGATAGATTTTTTTATTCATGACTAGAAAGATTAAATATAGTAAAGATGACAATACTCTAAAAATTAATTTATAGGTTTAATTCAATGCCAGTGAAAATTCCAGTGGGGCATTTGAAAGAACTAAAAAGAAAATTATAGTTAAATTTATATGAAAACAAGTGGATAAGGATATCAGAATATGATTTTTTAAAATGTCAGTGATGGGAGATGGGCTCTTTTAGACTTAAAAACATGTTGTAAAAGCAATAATTACCAAAGCTATCTACTTTAGACAGATCAGTGAAAAAGAATAGAATTCCCAGAAATAGATATGAACATGTGCTTAGAAGTTTTTTTTAATACAAAAGTTAATATTAGGTAAAGTTGATATTAAACAATGAAAGGAATTATTCAATAAATCATTAGGGAACATAGATTACAATTTAATTCATTTTAATTTAGCAATTACAAAAATCTACCATGTACAATGCACTTAACCTAAGTGTTGGGATTATAAAAATTAAAAAGGTCAAACAAACAAACACATAATGAAAGTCACATACATATTCCTTAGGTAGAGGGGAGATAAATTCTTAATGGAAATTATGAGATAAAGGGCTGATTGGCTTGATAAAATGCATAAAAGTATAAACATTCAAGATAATAATCCTTGGGTGCAATAGAATTAGAAAAATATTAGAGATGCTTTTAACTTAGCATATTATGTTAATTTAGCACATTGCCTGGGCAACTAGGTGACATAGTGGATGGTGTGGGACCTGAAATCAGGAAGATTCATCTTCCTGAGTTCAAATCTGGCTTCAGATACTTACTAGCTGTATGATCTAAGGCAAGTCACTTAACCCTACCTGCCTCAGTTTTCTCATCTATAAAATGAACTACAAAAGGAAATGGCAATTTCTCTGCCCAGAAAATCCCATATGGGGTCATAGAGAGTCAGACATGGCTGACAACGACTTAATATCAATAACAACACCATTAAAGCACATTGTTTGGCCCATAAGAGGCTGACTGATCGACTGATTGACTGACTCAGAGAAGATCTCTGTTCTTCAGAATTTACAAGAAACTGATGCAGTTCTTCAAGGAAAATATCCAGATGCCAACTAAAAGAATATGAGCAGACAATTCATCAAAGAATAAATACTTAGGAATCTGTCTATTTTCAGTAAAAAATTAAAACAACCACATGGTTCTCACTTTTCCTCAAAGCTGGCAAAAATACGTAGACGAAGAGCCTAGTGTTTCCGAGACTACACTGTTATCTTTGCTCAATACTTTTCCCAGTCCCTTGGATGCCTCCAAAGAGCCTGTAGTGGAATATGGCACCTTCACCACAGTTGATAGGTTCTGTAAAAAGCAGTGGTCCTTGATGAAAGTCTTTCCCCAGCATTGGACCCCACTTTTTCAGTAACTAGGCGGCTACTGATTCCTAAAACACAATTATACGATACCATGGTCAACCATGAGTGCAGAAGAATGGTAAGGAAGGATGTACCCACTTCCTGACAGACAGGTGATGGATCAATGGGCAGAATGAGACAGAAATTTTTGGACTTGGGCAATATGGGAATTTGTTTTGCTTGAATATATCTATTTGTTACAAGGATTTTTTTCTTTTTCCTACAATGGAGGGTAGGGAATGGTAGTGGTGAGTGTAGGAGGGAGAGAAAAATAGATGTTTGTTCATTGAAATTAAAAAAATACAATTATACATTTAACCTATAGACTCTCGAAGAAGATCCTGAGTTCTTGCAAAAGTCTGTTTTTGAATAGTTCTAGTTCTTGTCCTAATAGAACAATACTAGTACTACAATTAATAGCCATACGCCTCTTGATATAGCCCACCCCTTCATCCCCATATGGCTTAGACACCTAAAATATCAATGGAGGTTACTATTAGTGCAAGGCATCTAGCACAAAGAGCTTTAAACTCAGAACAAAAGAAATAAAACCCACAAAAAAGTAACCCACGGACCCTCTTATCACAGAGAAGCATCTATGGAAGAACATAGACTCAATTCAGTCTTGGGGGCTTGCTTTTTTTCTCCCTCAAATGAGAGTTTTATTGTACAGCTTCATTTGTCAATTAAATAAAAATTGATTTTTCTCTCCTTCCCACCTGTTGCAATAATTAAAAGAAAAGACAGATAAAACTCTTGCAATAATAGATATGCTTAGTCAAACAAAATAAATTCTTGCATTGCCCATTGCCCAAAAAATGTATACCTGAATACGTTACTTTTCTTTTTTTTATATTTTTTCTTTTCTTTTTCTTTTTTCTTTTTAATAAATTTATTAAACTTTTTACATTAATTTTCACAAAATTTTGGGTTCCAAATTTTCTCCCCATTTGTCCTCTCCCCCCACCCCAATACACTGAGCATTCTAATTTCCCCTATCACCAAAATGCCCTCTCTTCTATCATTCCTCCCTTTCCTTGTCCCCATCTTCTCTTTTGTCCTGTAGGGCCAGATAACTTTCTATTCCCCATTACCTGTATTTCTTATTTCCTAGTAGCAAGAACAATATCTGATAGTTGTTCCTAAAACTTTGAGTTCCAGCTTCTCCCCATCCTTCCCTCCCCACCCATTCCCTTTGGGAAGGCAGGCAATTCAATATAGGCCATATCTGTATAGTTTTGCAAATGACTTCGATAATAGTCATGTTGTGTAAGACTAACTATATTTTCCCCTTCCTTCTGTCTTTCCCCGCATTGTTTCTATTCTCTCTTTTGATCCTGTCCCTCCTCAAGAGTGTTGATTTCAAATTGCTCCCTCCTCCCATTGCCCTACCTTCCATCATCCCCCCCACTCCGATGCTTATCCCCTTCTCCCCCACTTTCCTGTATTGTAGGAAAGGTTTTCATACCAAAATGAGTGTGCATTTTATTCCTTCCTTTAATCAAATGTGATGAGAGTAAACTTCATGTTTTTCTCTCAGCTCTCCTCTTTTTCCCTCCCCTAAAAAGTCTTCTGCCTGCCTCTTCTATGAGAGATAATTAGCCCCATTCCATTTCTCCCTCTCTCTTCCCAATACATTTCTGTCTCACCGCTTCATTTTTTTAAGATATGATCCCATCCTATTCAATTCACTCTGTGCTCTCTGTCTCCTTGTGTACATGCATGTGTGTGTGTGTGTGTGTGTGTGTGTGTGTAATCCCACCAACTACCCAGATACAGAAAAGTTTCAAGAGTTACAAATATTGCCTTTCCATGTAGGAATGTAAACAGTTCAACTTTAGTAAGTCCCTTATGACTTCTCTTTGCTGTTTACCCTTTCATGCTTCTTTTGATTCTTGTGTTTGAAGGTCAAATTTTTTTTTCAGCTCTGGTCTTTTCACCAAGAATGCTTGAAAGTCCTCTGTTTCATTGAAAGACCATTTTCCCCCCTGAAGTGTTATACTCAGTTTTCCTGGGTAGGTGATTCTTGGTTTTAGTCCTAGTTCCTTTGACTTCTGGAATATCCTATTCCATGCCCTTTGATCCCTTAATGTAGAAGCTTCTAGATCTTGTGTTATCCTGATTGTATTTCCACAATACTGGAATTGTTTCTTTCTAGCTGCTTGCAATATTTTCTCCTTGACCTGGGAATTCTGGAATTTGGCCACAATATTCCTAGGAGTTTCTCTTTTGGGGTCTCTTTCAGGCGGTGATCGATGGATTCCTTCAATACTTATTTTGCCCTCTGGTTCTAGAATATAGGGCAGTTTTCCTTGATAATATCATGAAAGATGATGTCTAGGCTCTTTTTTTTGATCATGGCTTTCAGGTAGTCCCATAATTTTTAAATTGTCTCTCCTGGATCTATTTTCCAGGTGAGTTGTTTTTCCAATGAGATATTTCACATTCTCTTCCATTTTTTCATTCTTTTGGTTTTGTTTTATGATTTCTTGGTTTCTCATAAAGTCATTAGACTCCATCTGTTCCATTCTAATTTTGAGAGGACTATTTTCTTCAGTTAGCTTTTGAACCTCCTTTTCCATTTGGTTAATTCTTCTTTTGAAAGCATTCTTCTCCTCAGTGGCTTTTTGAACCTCTTTTGCCAATTGAGTTAGCCTATTTTTCAAGGTGTTATTTTCTTCAGCATTTTTTTGGGTCTCCTTTAGCAAGGTATTGACCCATTTTTCTTGCTTTTCTTGCATCTCTCTCATTTCTCTTCCCAGTTTTTCCTCCACCTGTCTAACTTGCTTTTCAAAATCCTTTTTGAGCTCTTCCATGGCCTGAGACCATTGAATATTTATTTTGGATGTTTGGGATTCAGAAGCCTTGACTTCTATGACTTTGCCTGATGGTAAGCATTGTTCCTCCTCATCAGAAAGGAAAGGAGGAAATATCTGTTCACCAAGAAAATAACCTTCTATGGTCTTACTTTTTTTTTTTTTCCTTTTCTGGGCATTTTCCCAGCCAGTTACTTGACTTCTGAGATTCCTTTCCACACCCACCTCGCCTCCACATCTGCCCAGCTAGTGCTTGGGGTCTGAGATTCAAATGCTGCTTCCCTGCCTCAGGGCTTTCAGTGGGGGCAGGGCTGCTATTCAATGTAAGATTAAATTCAAGTGCTCTGGTGGGGGCAGGGCCTCCTCACAGGGCTCAGTTCCCTCAGGGGTTTTATGTGGAGACCTTCAACAACAGACCGGAGCTCCTGCCTGCTTTGGGAGCCCCTGTCAGCTGCTGCCTCCAGAGGGGGCCCAAGTTATGGAGACACCCTGCTTCCCTCTTGACCAGTCAAACAAGCCCTCTCACTGACCTTTGCGCCCGTGGGCGGAGGGAACTGCTAGCTGCTGGAGATTCCATCCCTGAAGCCAGCCCAGATCCGCTCCTCCCGGGGCCATGTGGCCAGGGAAGGGCTGGGCTCTGCTCCGGGTCCAGTGCGCGATGGACCCCCAGTGTCGGTTTTTCTGGTCTCTCTGGAACAGAAATCTCCTCCACTCCATCGTTCCACGGCTTCCTCTGCTCCAGAACTTGTCGGGAGTTCCTCCTTACAGATATTTTATAGGCTATGGGTTCGGGAGCTAGTGTATGTGTGTCTTTCTACTCCACCATCTTGGCTCTTCCCCATCTGTTACTTTTCTGTCAGGATATGAGTAGAATGCTTTATCATCTGTCCTCCAGAGTCTTGGTTGTACATTGTGTGCTGGTCAGACTTCTTAAATCTTACAGAGCTGTTTATTTGTAGTATCATTATTATTGCATAAATTATTCTCTTGTCCTCCCTTCCCTCTGCATCAGCTCATACAGGTTTTTCCTGATTTTCCTGAAGCCATCTCCTTCACTTTTTCTTAAGGTAAAATAGTAATTCATTACATTCATATACTACAATTGGGTCAGCCACTTCCTAATGGATGTCCCACCCCCCTTTATTTTCCAGTTTTTTGCCAGTGTGGAGAGCTGCAAGAAATATTTTTGAACTTGTAAAATTTTTCCCTCTTTCTTTGATGTCTGTGGATTATAAGTCTAGTTGTCATATTGATGGATCAAAGGATATGCACACTTTGGTAACTTTTTGGGCATCGTTCCAAAGTGCCTCCTAGATGGCAAAACCACTTTATGACTCTATCAACACTGCATTGATGGTCCTGCTTTCCTGAACATTTATCATTTTCTTTTTAGTCCCCCTTTCCAACCTGATGGGTGTGAGGCAGGGCTGCAGAATTGCTTTAATTTGCATTTCTTTAAATATCAACAATTTAGAGTATTTGTTCATTTGCCTATTTGTAGCTTGGATTTCTTCCTTTGAAAACTGCCAGTTCATATTCTTTGACCATTTATTAATTGGAAAATGACATACAAATTTGAATCAGTTCCTCATCCATCTTGGAAATGATAAGTTTATCAGAAAAACTTGCTGTAAAGGTTTCTGTCCCCACCCCAAATAACCACTTCTCTTCGAATCTCTTCGAATTTTAGCTGCATTTGGTTTTATTTGGCAAAAAAACTTCTTAGATTTATGGAATCAAAATCTTCTTAGAATTATAAACTCCTTCTCTATCTGTAGATCAGAAAGATAATTTCTTTTTTGTTTCTCTCATTTGTTTATGATATCAGTTTTTCTGCCTATATAAAGTCATAAATTTAAGTCATATACTTTTTTGGAGCTTATCTTAGCATTTGGCATAAGTTATTGGTCTATACTTAGTTTCTGCCAGACTGCTTTCTAGTTTTTCCAGCAGTACTTAAATGAATTCTTACCCCAGTAGCTGGGATCTTTAGGTTTATCACAGTCTAGATTATTGTGTTCAGTTTCTTCCATATGTTGTATACCTCATCTCTTCCATTGGTCAACCATTCTATTTCTTACCCAGAACACTAAATTATTTTGGTGCTTGCTGCTTTGTAGTATAGTTCAAGTACTGGTATCACCAAGCCCTCTTCCTTCCCACTCTTTTCATTATTTCCTTTGAGATTATTGACTTTATGTTCCCAGTTTTGGAGGCTTCTTAACTATCTCTTTGAATGGTTCATCTTTATGCCCAGAAAAAGGCAGAAGATATTGCACAATGATCTCAACATGAATCTTAGTTCATAGACAACTATTTTGTCTCTCTCTTAACTTTTTTGCTTTTTGTAAATTGAGGCTTCCAGGCAGCACCACAGTATTAAAGAGTATTTATTTAATACTATAATGAACAGAGCTGCAGCAGAGCTGTATCTGAGAGGAAACTTAGCATAATGGATGGAGATGTCATCTCAGTGAATGGAGAAGGGACTTGGAAAGACCTGATTTTGTCTCACCTCTAACATATAATGGTAATGTGATCCTGGACAAGGCAGTAGATTTCTTAATAAAAATCCGATTTTAAACAAATTTTATTGTACTATGGTATCGAAATGCTTATTTTATTCCATAAATGTAAAAAAATCTTATAGTTTTAGAATAGTTCAGATCACTCTTGTTGGAGGGAGTTTCCTTACTGGGATATACTTATGCCTATGACATGACGGATATGCCCTTCCCTGCCTCCAAAAAAGGAAGGAATAGAGAAATGGTTAGTACTTAATCCCTTAGCAACATTATAGGAGATATATCTTACATGTGAGTTCTATTTCTTATTTTTCTTCTACTGAATAGTTTGATCTCAGTCCCAATAAAAAGGCTCATGCCACCTAGTAAGAAAGTCAAAGTCCAATTAAATCAAATGGAGAAATCTTAGACTCCTGGGTATTTTTGTATGGGTTCTGTGGCTTGTAGGAGCTGGAAATCCCAGTGAGAGTAATATTATTGTGCTTTATCTCATACCCCCTTCATAATAAGTGGGACCCTGACCAGAGGCAATGGTATAGAGGTGCCATAAGAAGAAGGACATATTCTGTAAGATCTTTAATTCTGGCTGCCGTTTAGATAGACAACCAGCACTATCATGTTCTATTCTGAGTAAGTGTAAATTTCGGTGAGGGCATACCTCTTGCTCTGAGATGGGAGAAGAGGGTCATTGTGTATAGTCAATTTACTAATCAGAGATGGGTCACAAACTATACCAGATCATGTCATTCTGATATTTCTAAGGTGGGTACCTTGGTTGGTAGGAGCAATGCATGGAATAGACATAGATGCCTCATCCTTTATTGAGATGATCATGTGATCCCATGCTCATTGTAACATAACATAATGTCTCCATGTCTAGATTGATGGGGGACTCAGTCCCCAATATCTCAATATCTGTCATTTTCATACAGCAAGGGCATCAATTTGATTATTCAGTCCAGTAGAATAAGTATGATATTCCTGTTTGGTATCAGTATGCCCCCAAAATGGTCATATGGGATGACAAACTTCTTCTATTGATCCTCACCTCAAGAGAAAGACTCTTTGACCACCCAGTAATATTTTTTCCATTTCCAAGACTTTGCATTCACTCCCATGGCCACTGTCCTGGAATAAGTATGAAGGAAGGTCTTCCCATTTTGTAAGGCTGTCTCATATACAAGCAATATGCCTCATAGCTTGCCACATTGGGAAAACTTTTCCAGACTCCCGTCCTTTAGGCTGTCCCTTCTGGCTAGTTTAATGGCCACTGAGTTCCTGTTGCCCCTGGCTTTCTCATAGTGAGCAGAATCATCTATGACTCAGAAAAAATGGGTTTTTTTTAGTCATGAACCTATTTTTTTTGTAGCTGATGATCCATTGGATGGATGGTTAAGTATAGAATTTATTTGGCACTTAATAGTTCCAGGCACTCCTAAGCACTGGCTACAAAAGCAAGAAAACAAGGCAGCTGCTGCTCTCAAGGAGCTTAAAATCTATTGGGTCAAAATACATAAAAAGTGGAGGTGGCAAGAGGTACCCAAGGAGGGTCAAAGCAGCCTTTGTGAGAGTGGGACAGATTAGAGTGGGGAGGAAAATGAGCAGCATGACTGAGGCTTCTGATGTTATAGAGGTTCCAGACATGGACTCACCAACCATCAAATTGGCCTCAGGGGAGAGCCATTAGTACCCATGGATTAGGGGAGGAAGAAAAGCATTGGGGCTAGGACTCCAGATCTAATCCTATGGAGAAGTTATAACCTCTTCATAAAGATCACTAACACCCAAGGGACCCAGGTGAACATGATCTTGAATATAGGATTTCCATTTTTTAGAGGGGCTGTCCTCAACTCATAAAGGACAACTCTGGATGAAGGATGTTGGTATAATTCTGTGTTATTCATTTAGTAAAAATTAGGATCTAGTAAGATGCAAGTGACTGCTTTTTGAAAGTGGAATACTGAATGTGTGTATTGGTCCTTCGTTGCTGAAGAAGACCATGTCATCAGAGAAATAATGACATGACTTGCCCTTGACTTTGTTTTGAGTGAGGGAGGGCTGTGCAGGTCACCAGCCTCACTTCTCCTCCAGAGACATCTGAATCCAGTGACCATTCATCAGGATGACTGGAGATGACTGAGGATGAGGCAATTGGGGTTGTGACTTGCCCAAGGTCACACAGCTAGTGACTGTCAAGTGTCTGAGGTGAGATTTGAACTCAGGTCCTCCTGCACTGGTGCTCTATCCACTGCACTACCTAGCTGCCCCAGGTATACTGTGTTAACTACTCAAGGTAACTATTCAAGGAAAGTCTCATGGTCATTTAAACTTACCAACTTAAGCACCTCTTGGTGCTTACCAAAGGTTCCATTCATCCTGGTCCTTATGGACAGAGATCTTCAATTACACAAATTCTGAAAAGTTATAAGAATCCAATCGGAGAAAATGCTAGATGACTTGCCTTTCATTTTCTTTGTGCTGGCAATCCAGATTTTCTAAACTTCTTATCAAGATTGAGGGGATACTTGCTCTTGCAATACCTTTACTCTCCCTGTTGACCTTTTAAAACACATATTGGGCTTATCTTACAGGTTTAATGGGGGACCCTTCCTTATCCCATTGAGAAGATTCCCCACATGTGGCTTTAATCAAGGCATGCACAAAATGCCAGACTCCTATATCTGGCTATCCAGACAGCTCCCTTTTTCCCCTTCATATCACCCTAAATCAATCATAAGATCCACTGCAAGCATATTCTAATCCAATTCTGCTGATTAGTACCAAATGTTTTAGGCCAGTCCTAGCTCAGGATAGTCTAGTGATTCTGGTTTGGGAGTGGAATGTAGTAAAAGAATTGTGGACCATAAAATATAAGAAAAAATTTGTTTAAAAAAAGAGATTAAAAATAATAAAAGTACTAATGATCAATCTTAATGGACATTTCTGCTATGTACCTCTGTATTCCTCATGGCAAAGGACAATCAGAAACATATCCTTTAGGAATCCATTAATCTTCCAGTGCCCTAGTCACTCATAGGCTCAACTCGTTGATTTCTTGTTGCCTCAGGCAACAAGGACTTGGATTATGCCACAAGGATAACAAAGAGGAAAAGCACCCATGTATATAAACATTTATAGCAGCTCTTTTTGTTGAAGTAAAGAACTGGAAATAAAGGTGGTACCCATCAACTGGAGAGTAGCTGAACAAATTCTCATAAAAGAATGTAATTGAATACTATGGCTCTGAAAAAAATGACAAAAAAAGGCAACCTACCCATTTTTTGACAGGGTAATGATGGACGTAAGACACAGAGTGTGACTTATTTTTGGGCATGACCAATTTGTGAATTTGTACTGTTTGACAAGGTTTATTTGCTATAAGGGCTTTAATTACCTTTTATTTTCTTGTGAGGGAGGGAAAGTATAGTTTCTCAAAAAGAAAAAGAAAAAAACAAAAGATCATTGAAGCACTTAAAAGAAAATGAAAGCAAACAGAAGGGAATTCAGAAGTAAGCATGGATAAGCAGGACAGTTTTGAAAGTTGCATGTTAAATATATTAAATGCTTTAAAAAATCTGTACGTGGTAGAGACTCACAATTTCATATATATTAATCTTTTTTTCTACTCCGTATGTGAAAAAGCTCTGTCTGTGTTTTAATTAAGTGAAGAAATATAAAATAAAGAAAACAGTGGAAGGAAATCAGCCCAGGTGACATACAACAGGTACTACTCCTGCAATACTAGGGGTACCAAGATTTGGAGGTGAGAACAGAGAGTATTTCAGGCACAGGGAACAGCTAGTACAAAAGTAGATAGGTGGAAGATGGAGCGTTATGTGTGAGGAACAACAAAAAGTCTAGTGTGACTAGACTATAGATTGTGTGGAGCATAGTAATGTACGAGAAGATAGAAAGGTATAAAGAGACCAGTATTTTAAGAGATTCAAATGCCCAACAAATGACAATATTATGTTTGATCCTGGAGGTATAATGGAATTTATACTTATTTTGCTGTTTAGTGTGTGTGTGTGTGTGTGTGTATGTGTGTATGTATGTTGACTTGGTCAAACCTGTACTTTAAGAAAATCACTTCCCTGACTAGGTGGAAGATGGATGGAGAGGAGAGAGACTTAAGACATGAAGACCAATCAGTAAGACACTGGAATCAGTGGTTCAAGTGAAAGCTGATGAAAGCCTCTACAAGGATGGTGAGTGTGTGAGTAGAGAGAATGGGGCAGATATACAAGATGTTGGGGAGGTAGAAACATGATTTGGCAGCTGGTTGGTTATGTAGGGTGAGTGATAGTGAAAGGTCAAAGAATATTTCTGAGGTTCTGAGCCTGGAAAAGTAGAGTTATGGTAGTGTTCTTTACAGAAACAGCAAAATTTGGAAGAGAGAAGGGTTTAGGATGGAAAGATACTGAATTCTCTCTTAGACATAGTGAGCATGAAATACCTTTAGAACATGCAATTTAAAATGTTCATGTGGAACTGGAGCTCAGGAGACAAACAAGGGATGGATATGTAGATCTGGGAAGTATTAGAATACTGATGGGAACTGGATCTATGAGAGCCAAGGAGACCACCGGATGAGAGACATCCAGGACAGAGCCTTGAGGTATGTACCCTTCATTAGGGGATATGACTCATAGAAGATGATTTAGCAAAAGAGACTGAGGAGAAACAGTTAAGCAAATAGGAGAGACAAGACCAGTGTTACAAAAACCCAGAAAGGAGAGAGTACTTAGGGGTAGGAGATGGTTAATGGCATCAAATAAATTCAAGACGTAATAGGAAAGTCTTTATTGCTATTACATAATTTCTCTTTTTACCTATGAAACATTAAAAATATTATTGTTAATAATGCAATGCTATCATAGGTAGGCTTTTTTTGTTATTGCCTAAGGTTCTTAAATTTTTCCCCATCTTAACATCTATAATGATAATTTAAATGGGAAAATCTTTCCCATTCGTTAATAGGTCCATGTTACCATTCCGGATCACGTGGAAGCCTGAGTTACATGAATCTGTGCAGGGAGGAGTTTGCTGAAGGAGCTAAAGCAGAGCTGAGAGGAAAATTAGTCATGAGAATAGTTAGAACTAGGAAGGACACAGGCAAGGAGGCAGCTGGTTAGTGTGAGTGAGAGAGCTTGTCTTGCGATTTTGTTTAAAGGAACTGGTTTGTGGGAAGTCTAGCAGGGGGAAGGCTTGGGGATGATGTTGTCCTCTGCAATGTTATTTTGGACAGATTATGATGGATTTGGCTTTCTGAATAAATGTTTTGGTTCTTTGTGGAGAGTCTGTTGTATTTCATAATTCAGACTTGTGTTGGGATATTGATGGCTACTGCAGGCACTGTGAATATCGCGTTGGTGTTACAATGTAACACCTAAAAGAAAATGTAATTATGTTCCTTTCCCTCAAAAGTGAATACAGATTTTGCAACCTATTACAGATCAGAGTCTGATGTGGTCCTTATGCTGCTGTAATGCCACAATCCAAACTTCCCTCTTAAATATCAACAGTCAGGCAACCTCAAAATTCCAAAGGCAGAGAAAACTTCAGGGGTCATCTAACTCATGCCTTATTTGAATAAGGAGCCTCTCAGTATCTCCTAAAAGTGATAATATCAGAACTGCCTCTCTGAAACTCCCACCCATTTCTTCTGATCCTCCTCTCTGGGCAGAAAATGAACAAGTTAAATCTCTCTCCCAAATTGTAATCCTTTCAATACTTGAAGATTATTATCATTCTATCAGCTCCCTATCAATCCCTCCCCAGGATAAACATCCACATTTCTTGCAACTGATCCATATAGGCATGATATTGAAGCTCATCACTATTCTGGCTCTCTTATGGACATTCTAGTTTGTCAATGACTTTCCAAAAATATGGCTCTCAGAACTGATACAATACTCCATATGTGGTGTGACCAGGGCAGAGTATAAGATCATTTCCTTTTTTCTTCTGTATACTGTGCCTCTTAATATAGTCTAAAAACACATTTTATTTTTGGGCTCCCATATCACACTATTGACTTATGTTGAATTTACTGCCTAGTATTTTTTAAAACAAATTGCACTTTGGCCAAGTTCTTCTACTCTGTACTTGTGAATTTATTTATTTATTTTTTGATCCAAGGTTAAGGTTTTACATTCATGTCTATTATTTCATCTTGAAGTCAACACATTATCCTACCCTGTCATGGTCTTTTTGGATCCTGATTCTGTAATGCATTGTGTGAGCTATCCCTTTTAGTTTTGTGTCCTCTGTAACTCTGATTAATGTCTTTGATATTTTTATGTAATTCATTCATAAGAATGTTAAATAGCACAGACAAAAGGACATATCCATGGGTAACTCTATTTGAGACTTACCTCTCCATTGACACTGACATTTATTTACATCCAAAAATACCTAACTGTACTGCTATGCTACTAATACTCTTGATAGCTAGCATTTACAAATTACTTTTGTTTGCAAAGTGCTTTACAAATATTATCTTATGTGACCATCAAACCAACCTGGGAAGTAGGTGCTATTATTATCCTTACTTTAGAGATGGAAAAATTGAGATGAACCAGTTAAATAATTTGTCCACAGTCACAATATGGTAAATATAGAAGACAGGATTTGAATTCAACTCTTCCTAACTCCAAAGTCCAGTGCTCTGTTTGTTCAGTCTTTTTCAGATGTATTCAACTCTTTGTGACCCTATCTGGGGTTTTCTTGGCAAAGATACTGGAGTGGTTTGCCATTTCCTTCTCCAGTTCATTTTACAGGTGAGGAAATTGAGGTAAACAGCGTTAAGTAACTTGCCCAGGAACACACAACTAGTGAGTGGATGAGGCTACATTGAACTCAGGAAAATGAGTCTTCTTGATTTTAGGCTCAGTATGCTATCTACTGCACTACATACTTGCCCCCTGGTACTTTACACATTGTTTCATCTAGCTTCCTCTACTGTCATCTAGTCCAGTAGTGTTAGGCTCAACTAGAAATGGATTCCTGCAAACCACATTATAGACTTTGAAAACCATAATTTAACATTATCTATCTCATATTTTTACGTGTTTTGTTAAACATTTCCCAGTTACATTTTGAGGGAGTGCAGCATCCAACATGAGCATTGAGTCTGATACCTCTGATCTGGTATCCAGACTCTATTTTGTCTTCAAGAATAGCATGAGTGTCTTTGTCAGATGCTTTGTTGAAACCTAGGTGGACTGTGCCTCCACCATCCCTTTAATCTACCAGTCCAGTAATCTAGTCACAAAAAAGACATGGGGCCGAGTGGCAAAACCTCTTCTTGATCAAGCCAATGCTGCTTCTTTATTATCCTTACTTCTTTTTCTACATGTTCACCAACCATCCTTTTAAAAAACTATTCTAGAAATTTTCCAGCTCTTAAAATCAAGTTCACTAACCTAGAGTCTGCTGTTTCCTCCGTCTTCCCTCCTTTGAAAATCGGATTTGCTTTTCTCCAGTTCTGTGGCATTTCTATGATTCTTTGTGATCTGTCATTGATAATTATTTAGCAATCATGTATGCAACAGTCTCTAAAATTAAATAGATTTTGTTTTGCTTTTGAGTTTTGATTTTCATCATGAAACATAGATGTTCCGATGGGCAAAAACAAGAGAAATGAGCAGGAAATGTACCCAAGTCAAAGTTCTTCACTTTTATCCTTTTTCATCAATTAAATGAATATGAGACCTTATGCATGCTGCCAAAATCAAACATTGTTAAATTTGTATTCATCTGTTCTTTCCCCATTTAATGAAAACAAGGATAAATTTGATTCCTCATTATACAGAAACTGATTTTAATTTATTGAAATAGGCTTCTATCCTTAGAAAGATACAGTGCAACTTATTCTTGGGAATCTTTCATATATTCATTATCAAGTGACAGAAACAAACAACAAGAAGAATTTGAATGAAAAGAATGATCAACTTTAGAGGTGGCTTGATTAGCAGCTGCTAGTCTCCAGACTTGGAGGGGTGGAAGTAGCAGATCAATAGGTCTGGTCAGTAAATCATCAGGGTATGACATACTCAGGCATTGACCAAGTCTGAGAGGCCTTGACTGCATGCAGCTGGGACCTTTTATTCCCACAGACAATGAAACTGAGTCAGGGAAACTGGGTCAATCAGATTGCTTGGAGGGTTAGGTGGGGAGGAATCTGCCTCAGTGAAGTCAGGGAATCTGGAACCATCAAGGAAAGCACTTCAGGAAAACATTAGTCTTATCACAGTTGGTCACTCCTTGGTGAATTCTATGACCATGGCAATCCATTTTATATATATATACACACATACACACATATACACACATGCACACATGTATATAGATATATACATATATACATGTATATACATGACATATACATATATGCATATATAGATATAGATATATGATAGGTGGCTATTTGTCTGCAAAAATGGCAACCAGTAGAAACTATTAAGGATGCATATGAAACATGAAGAAAGTAAGTATCCACTGAGTACTTATGGGAGAGTAAGAATTGGGATAGACTAGAATTACATGTTTGGAGGGGACCTATTTTAAAAATCTGCTGTTTTCTCCATCATCAAAACTGAGCAGATAACCAAAATATCCCTGCAACAAGTTCCTAACTCCATTCTAATTGACTAGTTCTGTTATTATCCTGGAGTATATTTCTGCATTATTAGATTCCAACTTTTAGTTAGAGAGTAACCTGAAATTATCAGGTCTGAAATTTAATTGCTAATCATTTTCTTATTTTTTTCTTCTTGCTCATAAAACATTACAATTATTGTTCATTAGTGCCCTTTCTTTTCTATTTACAAACACTTCAAATATAATTAATCATTTTTGTTACCCATCAGAGTGTTTGAGTTATTCCATATTTTAAGAAAATGAGTAGGGAGAAAGTACATAAATTCTAATAGTCTGAAAAATGAAGTTTGCGTTCATAAATGTTTATTGTGTAATTGTTTTATGTGATAGATAGCACGGGATACAGAATCAAGAAGTCCTGCAATTGCATTTTACTCCTTATATGACCTTAAAGCCCTGTAGGGGTATCAAATATTATCATCTGCCTCCTTGTTCTGATAGAGAAGATTTCTTTACTGGAAATAATCCCAGTTCGACCAAAACAGGAAGAGACTTGAGATTTATACCAGGAGAACAGAAGTAAATTCTGTCAGTTTCCTACACAAAGAATTGGACAACGGGGATGTTTCCGTATTCATATCAAGTAATGAGAGGTGATATTGTACAGTAGATAAAGATACTGGGCCTGAAGTAAGAAAGACCAGAGTTTGAATCTCATCTGACATACTTACTGGGTAATCTCTTAGTGTTTCAGTTTTCTCATGTGTAAAACCAGTTGGATAATAGCACTTTCTATATAGTAGCAGCAACATTATTTTGAGAACAACAACTAAGTCATTTTTGAATATTATAAATACTCAAATTAGCTACAAGGGATCTATGAAGGAAGATGCTATCTGCATTCAGAGAAAGAACTGATAAATAGAAGTATGTATTGAATGATTTTGCACACACACACATACATTTGTGTCAAATGGTAGCCATCTTTAAGGTGGGGAGAGGAAAAAAGAAAAAAAAGAGACATATATGAGAACATTATATATTTAAAAGTAATAGCAAATTGTACATAATAGACTTGCGGTTTCATGCGCAATCATCTTTTTTTCCCCTTGCTACTATGTTATGGAAATACATGTTTTATTTCATAAATTAAAAATAAAATAAAATTAAAAAAAGAAAGATAGCACTTTCCTCTCAGGATTGTCATTGAGGACCAGTGAGTTAATGTATGTAAAAATGCTTTCTGAACTCCTATTATTACCAATATTATCATATAAAATAATATTTATACAACATTTAGCAGAATTCCTGGGACATAGTAGGTGCTTCATAAATGCTTGTTCACTCCTCCATTCCTTACTGTTGCATTACAATCTCTGAGGACATCTCCAACTCTAGATTTATGATTCTAAATCAAGAGTATAATCTAATAAAATAAAGACATGTATACATATAGCTGTGATACAAGAGAGGGCATTGAAGGTTCAAAGGAGAGTTCCTTGACAAAATGCAATGAGATATATGAGGAAGGATAGATCAAATGCATTTGAGGGGGTCAGTATGAAGCCTATTTATTTTCTCACTTCTGGAAATCTGGAATGATTGAAGGCAGGTAGGGGCAAGAGTTAGTGTGTGTTTATACTTATTTTCAAGATGGCATGTTGCAAGGGAAAAATGATTTTGCTTTGGGAATGTTTCATGTCTATAAAAACACATAGTTTCATTTCTGTATTTATTGGCTTATAGAGACATCTATTTTTTTATGTCAGTATAGCAGTTCTGGTTAGGTAGCAGCCAATACCTGGATATTGAGAAATTAACAAGCCAATCACACATGCATAACCTGCATCAGATTGCTTCCTCTCTCAGGGAGGAGGGAAGAAGGGAAGGATAGAATATAGAATTTGAAACTTTAAAAAAAAGTTAAAAAATTTCTTTAACATGTAATTGGGAAAAATAAAATATTATTTTATAAAAGAAATTAACATGCCCGTTGTTAGAAATTGCATGTTTGTATATGTGCATATATGTAAGCACTGCATACAATTTTGTAAATTAAACTGCCCAAAGAATCAGACCTAGATTGATCCTAGATTTAGAATTGAAAGGGACCTGGGGTTCATTGAGTCTAACTTCCTGATTTTACAGAATTTTAGTGCTCAAAGTGCAATGCTCTCAGAAAACTGAGACACAGAAATTAAAGGCCACTTATAGAATGATAGCTAGCATTTTACATAGTGCTTTAAGGCTCTAATATGCTTTACAAATACTATATTATTTGATTTTCACAAAAACTCGGGGAGGTAGGTACTATTATTTTTATTTCACAGATGAGGAAACTGAGACAGAGAGGGATGAAGTGACTTATCCAGGGTCACACCAGCTAGTATATGTCTAAGACTAAATTTAAATTCAGCTTTTCCTGACTCCACATCCAGCACTCTTTTTACTGTACCATCTAGCTCACCCCAGGTCACTTACGTAGTGAGCAATGGAGTAGGGCTTTGAACCCTGGTTCTCTGAGGTCAAGAACTTCCCATTATACCAGAGGTTATTCACCCTTTTTTAAGTCCCAGACCCCTTTGGCAGTCCGGTAAAATATGTGGACCCCATATCAGAATAATGCATAAAATAAAATGCACAAGATTACATAGGAAATTATAGATATTAAATTATGTTATCAAAATATTGAAAAAAACTGGAAGGCAGGGGATAGAGCACGGGGCCTGGAGTCAATAAGAACTGAGTTCAAATCTGGCCTCGGACACATTAGCTGTGCGACTGAGCAAATCATTTGACCTCCTTTGCCTCCATTTCCTCAACTGTGAAATGGGTTTAACAACAGCTCTTACCACACAGAGTTGTTGGGGGATCTAATGAGATAATATTTGTGGAAAGCAATTAGCACATTGCCTGGTATATACTAAGTAGTAGAAAAATGCCCCTTGCCTTCCCTTCGCTGGGCTTACCTTGCCCTCCTTCCCTTTCCCTTCCCTTAGTTTACTATATGTGTTTGCTGTATTTTCTGAACTTCATTAGTCACTGAATGTTAATTATTACTCACTTAAGGCAACAAAATGCTGAACTGTCTTTAAGATTGGTGATTGATGAAGTTAAAAGAATTAAAACAAGGATCCTTCTAGACAGATTAGGGTTAGAATCCAAGCAAGCCAGCACCTTGGAATAATGAACCTGAAAGAGGATTGTTGGTTTAGGATCATTAAGTGCCAGGACCAAGCAGTCACGCATGACTTTTACTCAACGAGAACGAATTCTTAGATAGACTACGAATGACCTTCAAATACATTGAAGAACAGTCTGTCAGCTGGCCATCTATTTCAGATGCTTTGGGTGCAGTCCTGCCTAAGGGTAAAAGGACAGGGCGTCTTTCAGATACAATGTTCTATAATTTAATGGATGAATAAAAGCATTTAAATTCTTAGACCATAACCTCTAAGTCTCTTCTAGCTCTAAAATTTTATGATAATAATAATAGTGATGACGATGATGACAACTCTCCATTTTGCTTGAGGTAGGAATAGGTTAACAGGTAACAGAGGCATCATGGATGGAGGGCTGGCTTTAGAGGAAGCTGTGGGCTAGAATATGGCTTCTGACACAAACTAGTTGTGTATCCATGTTGTCGGATAACCATATGAGTCATATGCCATTTAATTCTCAATGCCCCTAGGTAACTCTCTAAGATTACAAGTTGTAGATGAGCTGCCAAACTGTATCAATAAAGAGAGTTTTCTCCACTGAGGCCTAGATTGAGATAAAAGGTCTAGATAAAGTAAAGATTATATATCTATAGCTATAGCTAAGTCTCTCTATATCTATATACTCACAGGTAACTTGTATTTGAAGAATTTATACATACATATATACATATATTTGCTATTGTTCAGTCTTTTCAGTCATGTCCAACTTTTCATGACTTTATCTGAAATATTCTTGGCATAGATACTGAAATGGTTGGCCATTTCCTTCTTCAACACATTTTAGAGATAAGGAAGCTGAGGCAAACAGGGTTAAGTGACTTGCCCAAGGTTACACAGCTAGTATGTATCTGAGGACAGATTTGATCTTAGGAAGATGAGTCTTCCTGACTTCAGTCCTGGTACTCTATCCACTGCATCACCTAGCTGCCCAATACACACACACACACACACACACACACACACACTTGTGTGCGTATGTATTAATATATATATATACACACACATACACACTTGTATATATACTCACAATCATGCTTGTGTGTATGTATAATATATATACACACAGTAGTGTATATCTATATATCTACATCTACATCAGATATTGATATTGACAATTTTTAAA
This sequence comes from Bettongia penicillata ogilbyi, assembly GCA_023548195.1. Taxonomy (NCBI): domain Eukaryota; kingdom Metazoa; phylum Chordata; class Mammalia; order Diprotodontia; family Potoroidae; genus Bettongia; species Bettongia penicillata. The sequence continues at coordinate 1,301,248 of JAJHZJ010000864.1, forward strand.
AAAAATCTATTTTTAGTTTTTGACATTCACTTTTGTTTAGAGTTTCAAATTTTCCCTTCTCCCTCCCCACTTTTTCCCCAAGACAACATGCCATTTAATATAGGTTATACATGTCCAATCACAGTGAACATATTTCCATATTAGTAATGTTATAAAAGAAGAATCAGAACAAAAGGGAAAAACTACAAGAAGAAAAAATGGGGAAAATGGTATGCTTCAATCTCCATTCAGACTCCATAGTTCTTTTCCTGGATGTGGATAGTATTTTCCAATTCATATTGATTATTGATACTGCTATGTATATCTATAACTATACATACCCATGGGTAACGTGATTTTTCCTGTGTTTGGAGAATCTGTTGAATGGAGGACATTATTTTCTCTTATAGTAAAGTTGAGCAATGGAAAAGTTGATCAATTTTTTCTCTTTCTGAAATGACAGATTTTGACCTCAATACACCTGGGTCATTACCATGCTCAGTATATGGGACAGGTGTGCTGGTATACTTCGATGTCTTGGGCCCCATACTCTATGCATGCCTATGATATAGGGTAGGCCCTCTCCTCTAGGCAACATCACTGTTCTAGAAGGGCTCTCTTCCTCAAACAAATTGTTCATATAGCATAGCCAAGGGCTTTAGCATTTGCTACTGCTTTACTAGAGATATGGCATAGTTTTTCTTTGCTTTCTTTAATTCTGAAGGAAACTCTTCTATAGGGTTCTTGTGGGAGAGGAGGTCTTGAAAAGCAGCCGCAGTCCAGCATTTCAGTTAGATCCTTAAGAGCTTTTGCCTACTTGGTTCTCACCCTGTAGAGAGCTGTAACTTGCAATTCTAGCATTTAGGAAAAGTACAAAATACACCCTAGGATCAGAAGCAGGAAAGGTGCCTCCAAATCAACTTTTAAAGATACATTCAGCTCAAGGTTGATAATAGGGTCATAGAAAGTCTACTATGTTGTGGTTTCATCTTTTAATTAGTTATGCTTGGTACTTAGAATGATAAGCTTTTTAAATAATCTTTTAATGGAATGCTAGGGCTATCAACACTCTTTAGTTTCTCTACTCTTGGAAAATGGCCCAGTGGTCCCATCTTAATTGTAGCTTTGCCCTTGTCCTATGACTCACAAATTCCAATAAGCTCTCCTTATTTATTTTTTAAAAAATCCAGAATTCTTATCTGTCTGGAAGAGTTCTTTTTCTCTGCTAACTCTTTTCTTTCAGTCATTTCACTTTGTCCAAGCCCTATTCTCCTCTTCCTCCCTTTTCCACTGTCTTCTGCAATTCAGTATTATATTGTTAACACACATTCTTTCATCTTCCTATCATAAGCCCATCTCCTGCTACAAATTAAAGACTGGTTTTCCCTTGAAGATATGGCAACCCTTGATTATTTCTCAATACTGCTCACTCCTTACCATCCCACTCTTTGACCATACCTTCTTAGAAATAGCATCCTTATCCTCTGAAATCCTTATCTTCATTCAAGGCCAAGGTAGACATCACCTCCTCTAGGATGCCTTCCAGTAATTGAAAGCCTTCTCTAATTCTTCAACCTTTCTTAAGGGGTTTTATCTGGTTATGTCTTTTGCCCTTGTTATAGTCTATATTGCTGCATAATCTAATGGATGGGACCTGGAATCAAAATAACTAGGTACAAATTCCAACTCTTCAACTTAATATGTCACAGGTGAGTTTTTTCCTTATCTTGTTTACAATTAAGTCAATCACTTTGAGACCATTGGCCTTCCTCTTTATCCCCTTCCCATTGGTCTCTGTCCCTGGTGCCTTCATCTAAGCTATCAGAGATAAATTAACTTTTATCTTATCTTGCCCAGAACTAGGCCCAAACATCCCTCCTTGTCCATTTCCAAGCCATGTTGCTATACAGTACCCATCCCCTTTTTCTAGGTCTCTTTTATGTGTTTGTCTTTATGTGCTTTGAATATAGTAAGTGCTTAATAAATTCTTTTTCATCCATCCACCCATTCATCCATCCATCTATCCATCCATTCCCCAATTGGAATATAAACTCTCTGAGGGCAGGGAATTCCTTGTTTTCTTTTACCTGTATCCCTAGTGCTTAATACAGTGTCTGAAACACAATAAATTAATGCTTTTTCCTCATTCATTCATTCATTCAGTCCTTCTAAGTATCAATTTCCTCCTATGCAAAATAATATTTAAATGATACCCTCTCAGGGTTCTTTTGAGTATAGTGGGTTTATACCTTCAAGAGGTATACACATATGCTGTTAATGTCATTAACTTGTACTTATAAGCCCGAGGAGAGGAGGGAATATGTAATTTTTCATCTTCTTGTCTGATGCTGAGAATTTATTATATAGTGTAATATAGTATCTATTTATCAAATGTTTGCTGAATTAACTTAAATTCATTTAACTTTCTCCCTAACTGTATCTGATATTTACAGGGAACTTTATGGTTCAAAAAACACTTTATTGAAAGTGTCAAGAGGTTTAAAGAATACTGGTTTAGAGTCATAAAATCTGGATTTGAGTCCTCATTTGCTACTTTCCCTCTCTGGACCTCAGTTTCCTCATTTGTAAAATGAGGGAGTTGGATTAGCTGATCTCTAAAGTTCCTCCAGATATAATCTTATGATTTTATAATCTTACTTTTGTAATTCCCTCTCTGGACCTCAGTTTCCTCATTTGTAAAATGAGGGAGTTGGATTAGCTGATCTCTAAAGTTCCTCCAGATATAATCTTATGATTTTATAATCTTACTTAATCATCTCAATACACCTGTGACATAGGTAGTTTAAATACTATTGTCTATGTTTTATAGAACCTTTGAGTATGGAAGTGGCTTGCCCCAAGGCCATAGAGTTGGTAAATGGCAGAACTAGAATTTCCTTGGTGACTGTATACATGTACTCTCACATGCACACACATGCAGAATTTCTCTCTTAGAGATTTAAAACAGCATGGCATATATCTTAGAGATTTAGAGCTTTATCATGAACTCAACCTTATTTGCATTCAGTTGTTAAAGAATAATTTCAAAGACTGAAGAGCCATTATTAAAATTCTATTCACAATGTTTGCTTTCCTTGATTTATTACATTGGTAACTGCCAGAAGTATCAGGCTCCACGTCAAATTCTAAATTCTCCAATTAATCTTAGCTAAACTTTGAGAATTCTTTAAAGGCAGATAAGGGCCACAGGATACTCAGGATAGACTGAGAGAGAATTTTATTTTTTCCCTTTTGCAGAATTTTTATAGTAATGGTCCCAGAAATATTGGGTGTCCCAAAAGTCTTAGTGATTAACTTCAAACTGTATTAAGACTTTTGGGACACCCTGTAATGTCAACTCTCACTATGTGTACATAGAAAGCAAGTAAATGTAAGCAAGCTCTTAAAATAGCATGATTCTACTTTTCCTGAAACATGCTTCAGTTGTTCTTTCATGTCCTCTAGGTGGCTCAGTGGATACAGTACCAGGCCTGACCTGAGTTCAAATCTAGCCTCAGATACTTCCTAGTTGTGTGACCTGGGGCTTAACAGTGACTTAATTGCTATCTGCCTCAGTTTCCTCAACTATAAAATAGGGATAAGAATAATACCTATCTCCCACCTGCTGTGAGGGTCAGAGGAGATCATTTTTGTAAGACACTTAGCACAGCATTTGGCATGTATTAGGCACTTAATTATCTTTATGAATACATGAATGAATGAAAAACCTCATTTATTCAGTGCTCATTATATACCAACCATTGTGAAGGGCTTTATTGAAGGGCTCCATTTCTATCTATATTAAAAATTTTCTATTAAATATTTAATCATTCCTTAATGGCTACAGGATAAAATACAAACTCTAGAGCCTGGCATTTGAAGTCCTCTGCCAATCTGACTCCCAGCCCTTTCTATTCTCAGTAAGCATACTATAGCATACAGACTGACCAATGGCCATGCCATTCCATCTCCGTACTTTGGCCCTCGTCCTCATTTCTGATTCTTGTGATCTCTGTCTTATTTTGGCATGCTTTAACTCAAGTGCTAACTTCACTTTGCGTGGGGGATCTTTCCTGAGCCCTCCAATCATTAGCATTTTCTCTCTTCTGTTTTTCTCTTATATTTACTTATGTAGGATTTATATGTGTCATGTGCAGTTCTCTGTATCTCAAAGGTAGCGTGGATAGATATCATCTGAAATTCCAGGATCACTGAATGTACGTGATCACTCTTCCAGTCTCCAAGAGGGGTATTGAGCAGGGTACATTTATTTTCCAACCCTCAAATATTTCTAGTATAGGGGTGTATTTAGTTAAGAACAGAAACTGATTCCCTAATTGCTCTTAAAAGGAAATACTCTTTGTTTGCATTCATTTAACACCATTCCCCCAAATGATTATCACGCAAATTGACCATCACAAGAGCAAATGGGAGTAAGGGTGGGATTTAATTTCTCCAAGCAAAGCAGCAAACAAAAATCAGAGAACTTCTACAAATTAGAATGTAGCAAAGAATATACAAGGATAAATGATCTCGTCATCTTTCAATGAAATAAGACTTCAGCTCAAACCAGGAGAGAATTAACTCACTCAAGGGAGATCCCTTATTAGCAGTCTGAAGGGTTTCAGGTCCTGGAAGTGAAGGAACATCGTAAGATGAGCTCCCATTTTTGCCAGTGCCTCCAATATTTGGTCTATCATTCAGAAGTCTCTCTTGACCGCCACTCTGGAAACCCATATGTGTCCCCAAACAAATAAAACAAGATTTTTATGGTAGCACTGTCCTCAGAATTCTCAACCAATCAGCAGTTATTCCTCCTTCTACATCCAAAGCATGAAGCTCAGGGCTGTCCCTTTGGGTACTACCTGCCATGCATTATGTTGACTTACATACAGAATTTAAACTCTTTGAGGACATTGTTTTCTTTTTGTATTTTTTGAAACTTTTGTATCTAGTAGAGTACCTTGCATATAATAAGTGCATTTAAAATACATTGAATTAAAATTGTAGGGCCTTAGACTTATAGTTGTGGAGCACATAAGCAGGTAAGAAATTGGGAGAAATTTACAGGAGCTCTCTCAACCAAAAATATACTGAACATGTTTTTCCTCCAAAATATCTTGCATTACCTTTATTTCCAAGTGATTCTTCCCCTTCCCCTATTAAATTGTCATCATCTCTAACACAATAAGGAAGACTGAAAAAGCAGTTTAGCAAGACTAAGGGTAAGAGGTTCATTTTCTCTGCAAAGGAGGGAAAGAGGTAATTTTTCTCATTCATCTCTTTTAGAGGATCAAGCTCTTGATCGTTATAATTACAAATGTTCTTTTCCATTGTTGTTTTGACTCTTTTCAGTTACATTGTTGTAATCATTGTGAAGATGATTCAAAATGCTCTTGAATCTTAACTTCAGTCCTTTGTGGGTCCCCCAGAAATGATTATGAGACTCGTAATTTAAGTAGAATTATGCTCATAAAAATATAAATGGGAGACAGGACTCTCAACTCAAGCCTGAGCATCCCCAAGTACACAAGTACCCCATTCTGGCAAAGCTCTGACTAAAAAAAATCTTTTTGATCTAAGGTAATCAGAGGGAGAAAAGCCCCTAAAATCTAATCCCAGATTGCTTCTATGAAAGAAAAGGGAGCACAGTGGAAAAATTTTACAAAACAGTGGCTTCACAGTCACAATATCAGGCTATCATTCTAAAAATTTCTTCCCTAAATTTGGAAAGACCATTTGCATAAAGGGAAACTTTCTCTCAACAATGGGTAAGTAATTCATCAGGAAATATCATTCTGGAAGCATCACTATGCAAAGCACTTAATTTTAATTTGAAGCATTCCAATTATGTATTATTTTCCTCTTCTGAATAGTCTTTTTGGTAGTATTAGTGAAATAATTTGCTTTCATTCACCACTTCACATCCTAATCCTGTAAACTACTGACTAGAAAAAGGACTGGAATCAGGAGACCTGGGTTCTAGCTTTGATTCTTTCACTAGCAAGCTGTTTAATCTTGAGCAAGTCAATCAACTATCTTCCGCTCCACTTTCCTCATCTGGAAACAAGATAGACTCACTAAATGACCCCTAAGGCTCCTCCTACAGTAGTTCTAAAATTCTGCAACTCCATGATTGACATTGATTGATTCTGGCAAAGGTTATGCCTCCTACTCTTTTCATCTCTGAATCATAATGAATATTTCGCCATTTTTTCACTAGCAAACTTTAATGCCAGATCCAAAAAGATAACTGAAGAACAGGGAGGAAAAAAAAGATGGCATGATGTGAAGTGAAAATTCATGAAATTTAATGTTTCACTCTGCCAAGTACATTCCTATGTCAGACCATGATATGATGGAAAGTGCTCCAGATTTAGTCACAAAGATTCATTTCATTAGCTTGATCACTTCTACCTGTGAGATGCTGTGCAAGTCACGTAAATTCTTTGGATTCCAGTTTCCTCACCTGTAAGGATCCTTCTAGCTCTTAATTACGATGCTATGATCCCACTGTAAAAATTACAGGAGGATTATACAATGTTCTTTTGCCCTGTGTGAGCACCAGAGCACCCAACTATTGACCCTGAGTAGGTCAGCATTGTTCAGTCATGGGGCAGACTGACAACAGGAACTGTCTGTGGTTCTGAATCTTCTAGGTCAGTGCAATGTGAATAGCTATCCTAAAACCCGGCAAAGTTCCAGACACCTTGATGTTGCTCCTCTCACGCTAAGCTCAGTTAGCTAAACACTTTCTTTTAGACCAGTAAATTCTGTTCTCCATAGTGAAATTGAGCATGTGATAAGACAACTGTCTCCTAATGACCCTCTAGCCCTCTCCTCTCCCAAGGTATCTGTTAGTCTTTTTTTGGAGCCCTAAGTGGATGTTCAAGATCCTGAATATTGGGTCATAACTGTGACTAGAATCCAGTCCACTTAACCCCTACTCCAGTGCTTTTTTCCAAAGAATTCAAAGCTCTTTTTATTACTGGATTCTAGTGCTGAAATGGGATTATTTACCTCTGTTTTGTCCTATGTATCACCACCTTCTAGCCAAGCACAAATACAAATAATGTATCTTTTTAGAAGAATAGGGAGATCACAATAAATTATTTAATGATCATAAGATTCTATTATTAATTAAATAAACATTGACTAAAAAACCAAAAATTATTATATGTTGTAATTAATATAATGATTATAAGAATGGTGATAAATCCTAAACTTCTGAGCTTCTTATCTAAAATCATTATCTATCTTTCTGTCATTATCTATAAATATCTATCACTATCTAGCTATCATTATCTATAAATCATTAACTATCAAAATCATTAGATCATTCTTCCTTCCTAGAAGAAAGTGGGAAAAAGAATCTTTTATGAGGTAAATTATTGATGCTTGAGTTATATCATTAACCACAGCATGATGAACTCTCCTAGCAAGTGACCTTTTGTGTCCTTGTTGGAGATAACTCACAGGACTGGAGGGGCCATACTATCTGATACAATATGGAGTTTCCATAGGTTGTATCATAAAATCTCATAATATAAATTGAGATAAGAAAGGATCTGTTCCTGCACGAGTGCTCTCAAATCTCCTTAATTGTGGGGTGAGGGATTCTAAAGAGACTATTTGCACGCACATATAACAACATAATAACAGGTTCTCAAATTACAGGGAAGACTGAACAAGCAGGCACTAAAAGATAAATTTATTTTCCTTTTCATGGAAACTTGCAAGTATGGAAGAAAATTCTGACATGTTTTTATAAAACCTTGGCTCTATGAATCTGATGAATGAACAAGAGTAGCCTGTCAGAAAAGACAATGACTTTCAAATGTATAAAGGGATGTTAATTTATGCACATTCACATACTAAGCCAAACACAGTCACTGACAAAGGGTAAGCAGTCATCATAGCAGTAATGGAATGAGGTCTCTCAGCAATGACATGTAATAACATTTGTTAGTGTCTATAATCTTTTCCAAATTTACATAGGCTTTTTTTAGATGAGCTCCAAATGCTAGGAAACTCATTGATAGAAATACAGGGATTTTCATACTGAGTTTCAGAATCAGGGCATGGTACGCAACTCCCAGCATACATATTTTTACTTTTAAGAGTTTCCTAAATTTCTTTTCATTTTGCTTTTCTTAATTAGCTACCTATATCTTTGAAGTTGTGCAAATTTTGCTGAGTATTGCTCCTTATAGAAATATTTTGAGATATCTTTCTGGTCTAATTATATATCTTAGATGTATTCTTTCATTTGTAGCTCTATTGATACTGTCCTAGTTCAGGTTCTTATTACTGAATGAATGACAGCAAAAACATCCTAATTAATTTTCATATTTTCATTCCTCTGAACTTCAAGCCATTCTGCATATCCATACCATGTTAGTGTCTTACATAGCTGCAATCATCCCACTCTCTTGACCCCAAATTTTCAATGACTCCCCATTGATGCCTAAAGAATGAAATAGAGAGGATCAGTAAATTCCTTAGCATGACATTCAGGCAGTCTGTGATTTGGCTTCCACCTACCTTTCCAAGCATATCTTCATGATGTATATTTTAGACTCCAGCTGAACTAGATTACTTAAATATGTTCCCAGTTTTTGCACCTCTAAACTTTTCTCTTCACTTGTTAACACATTTCCCCAATTTCTCTCCACCTATAAAAAGCCTACCCATCTTTCAGAATTCTCAATTGCTATCTACTCCATAATTATCTTCCTGATAGCCTGCCCTAGAAATAAGGTCTTTTCCTCTGACCTCCTCCAGTCCTTTGTTTGATATCCCTTCCCTTTTACATTTATTTATAAGCATATACTTGCAAATAGTTATTTTTAAGTATATATTCTCTTATTAAAACATAATCTCCTTGAGAGTAGGAAGAATGTGCTATCCACCTTTGTATTACCAACAACAAGAAGAAACATTCATTAAGTGCCAATTATATGCAATCAATTAATAAATATTAATTAAATACCTACTTTGTTTCGGGTACTATGCTAAGCCTTGGGGATAATGAGCGACAATCCCTACTGGCAAAGAGCTTCCATTTTTTAAAATACGGAATGGAGTGTTTGGAAATGTTGAGGGAAGATACTATATTAGCAATGCTAACATTATTCTTACAGCGTTGTGCTGTTCTTTTATATTCTTCTTCCATTAACTACCATTGCTTTCACTTTTTTTTACATTTAAAAATCCAAGCTCGTTGTAGAATTCCCTGTGCATTCATATCTATTTTCACCACTAGGTGGTGCTGCTAGATACCAACCTGATCCTACTCAGCAAAAAGGATATTGCCCTAGGGAACCTCACGGTTATAGCACTAGTCTGATTAATGGAAGTGCTTCATGGTTCTTAGAAAATGGATAGTATTGTACAGCCAACTCTGCTGCTTTGTGGGTGTCCATGGCTCTTTTTAGCCAGGAAGGTCATGAATCGCTCTTGGTTTGTCCAATCAGATTAAGCTCTATACTTCCAACTATGGCAGACTTTCCATACTAAATGCACTATATTTTCCTGAGCCTTAAACAAAACGTTATTGGCACAATGGAGTCTGTTTTACAGAAACAGACAAAATACGCTTAGATACTGCACACAATATTGTATTCTTGTCACTGAATCAATAGAACAATATATAATAAAACATATGCCTTATGGTTTCATGCTCACAGACTTTCCAGCCACTCTTCCTGAAAGCAGGTAAATAAGGATAGAAAATACTACAGATTTTCCAACTATCATTTGACTCCCATGTCCTTTAGGGACAGTCTTTGAAAGAAGGCTAAGAAACTTGGGACCTGGGGACCCTTAAAACACAGGGTGTGGACTTAAATTTGTTACAAATTGATTTTCTTGAAGACCAGTGCCTTTCAGTTCAATCCCATTTTGTTGGAAGGGATTTACTTCTGAGTATTACAGTTAGCTTATCATGGAGCATAAGGGAGTGGATTCCCTGACTGTCTCTAGCAATGCAGACTCTATTATCATTCCAAACAGGCATCTCTCTCATGAACTTCAGTTCACAGGACCTCTCTCCTGTTGCCTTATGTCACTTCTGGTTGCATTCTTCCTCAATCTCTTCATGCACTGAGGGAAGGGCAAACAACACAAACAAGCATCATATACCTCTTTAGACAGCTCTACTTTGCGCTAGCAATCCAGCTGTAGTGACCTACACTTACTCCATATCTTCTCTCCTTGCCTTTTCACTGTCTGTCCCCCATCATTGGAATGAACTGCCTCCTCTCCTCCACCTCTCAGTATATTGGGTTTCCTTCAAAATTTGGCAAAATGACAACTTCATGAAGTATTTTCCTCTAATGTCTCTCAGATCTGCCCTGAATTCATTTTGTATTTATTGTGTACTTATTTATGGATGTACACATGGGCTTCCCCTTTAAAATGTAAGATTCTTGAAGGCAGGGGGCTGTTTCACTTTTATCTTTGTATCTCTAGCACTCAACATCATTCCTAACAAATAGTAGTTACTTAATAAATGCTTGATTAATTTATTCTTTGTGTTTTCAGAATATTATTCTTGACACTTCCCATCCATTGTTGAACTGACTTTCTGAGTAGAACTTTCAGCTATGAGACCCTCCCTATTCTTTTCCAAACCCTTTTAAATCTGCTGTCCCAAAATTGAGGGTGCATATCACATTATGCTTAGTATTCACAAATTCTCATTCACAAATTCTGTGGTGTAATGGTTACTTTCAGTTATTTTTTAAGGGATAAGCTCTTACACACATTGAACACAGCAAAATCAAAGAATTAGCAGGACAGCTATCCAAAGAACCTGTGATTTCCTTATTCAGTGGGAACTCCTTCTGCCCATGCTTGACAGATCACAACTGTCTAGGACTTAGTATGTCTTTTTTAAAATAATGAATTCATTTATTTTTCAACATGTATTTCTATAAGTTTTTGAGTTTTAAATTTTCTCTCCCTTCGTCTTCTTCCCTCTTCCTAAGACAGTGTGCCATCTGATATAGGTTCTACTTATACATTCATATTAAACATATTTTCACATTAGTCATGATATAAAGAAGAATTAAAACTAATGGGCAAAACAAAACAACTAAATAAAAGGAGAGAAATAGTATTCCCCCATCCGCATTCAGACTCCAACGTTCTTTCTCTGGATGTGGATAACATTTTCCATCATGATTCTTTTGGAGTTAGATCCTTGCACTGCTGAGAAAAACTAAATCTATCAAAGTTCGTCATTGCACAGTGTGGATGTTACTGTGTACAATTTTCTCCTGGTTCTGCTTACTTCACTCAGCATCAGTTCAAATAAGTCTTTCCAGGTTTTTCTGAAGTCTGCTTGCTCATCATTTCTTATAGCACAATAGTTGTAATGGTTACTTTCTTTCAAGATGACCATCATTTTTATCTTAGCAACCGCTTTTTCCTTGTTTGTTAGAATAATATCCTAAATAATATCCCTTTATAATTTTCTGTGTCTTTATCATTAAGGCAAGTCAACAACTTACCAGCTTTCTGTTTTTAACTGAAAGATAGCGCCAGCAAATATCCGACTGGTTGAAATCCATATCACTGCTTCATCTGTGAAAGGATTACAATCTTTTTCCTAAACTACTCACGTGCTTTTTCTTTTTCACGTGGGCTGTAAAATATTTCACAATAATATTGCATTTCCTCTCTCCTTCTCTTAACTACCTAGTGATACTTTATTAATTTTTCCCCCTCAGGTTTTTGCATTTCCTCATGTTAGTAGTTTTACTTAATGCACAAGGATACACCTGGAAATGGAAATGGGAAATCACTTTAGTATCTTTGCTAAGAAAAGCCCAAATGGGGTTTCTTTCATCACACATCTTCAAGCAGTAGGTCAGTGGGTATGTGATAGTGGGAGACTCCTTTTGACATCTGGTCTGGATGAGAAAGCCACTGAATTTCCTTCTAACTCAAAATTCTATGATTTACACTGCTTATTGCTTATACTTTGTGCCTTTGTTTGTTGCTATCTGAGGCTATAGGTTTATAAAGTCTGTCATTTCCTTGTACATTATACTAGATAGATTGCTGGTCTTCTTTACTGATGATACCCTCCTTTCCATGTCCATTATGTTGTGCCTGATATCAGCTAGTAGCTTTCTTTTTCTGTTTCCATTTTTAGGTTAAAACCCTCTTGATCAGATCTATGATATGCTAGGCAAACACACATATATGAATTAACATTTATTAGGTATACTCCACCCTAGTAGAAAGCACATAATTCTTCTTATTTTAAGGGATGGTTCAGAAATCTCATTTTCAGATGCCATTTTCTCACTCAGATATTCATTTCCCAAATCTCTCTCTCTCTTCTGAATTCATTATCAGCGACAGTGTTGAAAACATCAAGGGCATTCTGTGTCACTGAGTTCTTTGTTTTTTTGCCCATCATTTCATAATCCACAGAAATGTTTTCTAGGTCCCCTCTGGTGATATAATTTGTCCTGACACAAATGTCTAGGAATGGGTCATGGATTGACAAGTCTTGGGAAACTCTTTGTCATATCTCAGGTATATTTACTGAGAAGAGAGTAGACTTCTAATATTGATGTTTAACTTAACAAATAGCCTCTTTGGTACCAACTTTTCAGCTGGCACTTACCAATAAACATTGAATGACCATTCTTTCATCAATAATCACTAGGTAACTTCTCTTCTGATGGCACTTCCGTTACCACATCCTCATTTCTTGGAGTATAATAAGCTATTTTTCTTCTTTAAGTAAACAGGAAGATCCACAGATCTATTATTTAGTTCTGTACATTCAAAGATCTTTCCTCCTTATTAGTATTACATTTTCTACCTGCTAGCATCTTGACACAGGTCAGATTCTTTCCTGTCCCTTTAGATCCTTTTCTTCTTCTTTCCCTAAAGCGCTTGCATATTTTTCACCAAAAATATTTAATTTTCTGCTACAACCTAGGAAACTAAAAGGCATTTCTTTAAGTCTTCTACTTTGTCCTTTAAGAAAAAAACCGAACCGCACATTGGGTAAAAGCGACTATAATGTGTTAGTGGCTAAAACACTTAGCACTTTCTATGAGTCACTGAAAAATTCTGTCCTCCATATTTACTGGAAGAATCCCAGTCCTTTGTCATTCTTGTTGACAGATCTCATGGCTCTCTTTTGTGGACTGCTATGGCAAACGGATTACTTGCCATAGTGATTTGCCATTGGGATGACCTGAAAAAGGTAAAATATATTAATTGGCTTTCAGCTTCACTGTGGTGGCTCTTAATATTGCTTATACTTCTCATGACATGGTGAGAATCAAAATCAATGTCATTTTATGACCTTTTTTTTAGGGTTGATAGCATAATAAAATACATATTATTGGCCATGGGACATATGAATGTTTGTCTTGCTTGATTATACGTATTTGTTATGAGGATTTTGCTTTTCTTTTTTCTTTTAAATTGAAGAGCAAATAGGAAGAAAAGAAAATTAATACTTGCTAATTGAACAATAAAATAAAATGGGAAAACTGTTTGTTTAAATAGATTGTATTAGGGATGTTGCAATTAAAGATAGCTCCTTCTAATTCAGGGTTGATTTTGACCTTTGTTCTGATACACAGAGAGGCCAGAAACTCGATGCTATGTCATTTTAATCTTTGTCTCTCCAGGGCCCAATGCTATGCCCAGAACATATTATGAACTTGATAAATTCTTGTTCATTGGTTATGACGTAGTCAATTTCATTTTTTGCAGGACGTTTTATAGTGATCACTCCATCTATTATGCCTTCTGATTGTCTTGTGGAAGAAATTATTCAGGAATAGTGCCTGTGTTTCAATGCTTCTTTTATTTATTAATCCTGAATTACATTTTTTAGCTGTTGTTTCCTGTGCCCCTTTTTCAATGAAGTTGCCAAAAGTATCTGTTGATCTAGCATAAAGGATCTTGTCATGTATTTCACAGACTTACATCATCCTATGCTAGGGCATAACCTATAATGATATTCATGTTGGTCTGTTTGCTTATGCTGATGGCAAACATTTCAAAGTGAGAAAACCAACAGTCCCCTGAAACGATATTTCTTGTTGCTTTAAGCATAATCTTCTTTGTTTGCTTGTCCAAGGAGAATCTGAGAGTGATCCTTTGATTTAGTTGTAGCTTCTTTATGTCTTCTTATTTTATTTATAAAAACTATTATTATGGATGAGAGACAGAAATGGCTAAAAAGTTTTGCACAAAGCCAGGACCTGGGGCTAATTCCTGATTCTGACTCAATGACTGCATGAGCTTGGACAAGTCACTTATCTTCTGAGTGCCCCCAGGCAGCTCTCTCTGTGTTGCAACCCACTTTGATAGAGAGAGCTTCCTGATCTAGAAGATCCCCATATTAATGGAATCAGAAGTTTAGTTCCTATCCTGTGCTAATAGAAATATATTTCAGTTCCTCTAGTTATGTATCACTTTAGTTGGTTGGACAAAGGTATCACAGCAAAACTATTAGCAATTAAGATGATGCTTATAGAGTAGTTGTTTACCAAAATCCATTTTGTTCAATTGTAGGCATAAAAATGAGTATTTGGCACACCCTGCCTCCCTTTTCATCACTCTATCACTGTTCCTGTGGAAGTAGAATTTGACCACAAGGGATCAGCATCATGGCTATCATTGACTGGTCAAACTCTTGGTGATGAACTCCTCTGTATTGAGCTAGGTGATTCTTTAGATCGTCATCACAGTCTGTCAGTGAGATTATACCAGAAACATTTCCACCTTAGTAGGACTTATCAGACCTTGCTGGAATTGCCTTCAGGAATGCAAAGTTGCCTTCATGCCATGATAAGCCACTATAGTATAGACTTTATCAGTTACCTTTGTAATCCTAAGATTTTTTTTTTTTAATGAGAAGCTCTCCAGAACCTAAGATGGACTTTTTATGCATGATTCATGGGATTAAGTAGACAGCAGTGACCAGAATGAAAGGATATGTGAAAGGGTTGTGATCTGCAGTGGTGAAGGAGTGTCCATGTTGTTGAAAGCTTGAATCTAGTGATGTGGAGGTAAGTATTGAACAACCAGCCTTCTGAACAGAAATGCTAAAAAAGCCACTTTAAAGTTCTATTCATATTTTTAACATTTTTTTTTTTTTGCCTCACGTTAAGTCTAGGTAATCAACAACGGAGACCTGATTTATACAGTAAAGACAATAAAGACCTGATTTATAGCACCTGGTCATTTACAAAGCATAAATACTCTGCAAATTTAGCATTCAGCTCTCCTGAGCCTGTATAAACTAACTTCAGCATACCCTTTCATGGATCCATTAAAATACTGGATGAATTCTTGCTAGATGATAGGATAAATTCAATGGTGACTCAGACACAGTCCTTCTCTTAAGAGGTTCACAATCTAGTAGGGGGGCAAAGATATGTGTACAAATCACAATAAAACAAATTTGAATGAGAGATAGCATAGAGTAGCAGACAGAAAGTTGGCCTTAGAGTCGAAAAGACCTTAGTTAAAGACTGTCTTTGCTGCATCCTGGCTGTGTGGTGTTGGGAAACTCTTTAAGACTCTAAATTACCATTCTGCATTGGGAGAGGAAGAAGTTTCTCATGAGGAACTCCCCAAACCTATGAAATCATAGGTCTAAACAAAACAAAATAAAACACATTAAAAGTTGATAAGTACATAAGAGAGTTCTCAGGTGCTAAGAGTGTTCTAAGGAAGGAAAATACATTTTTATCAGAGGTACTCAAATCATGTCTCTGGAAGAGGCAGATTTGAGTTGTATCTTGGAGAGGTGAAATTTAAATCAATGTGGACAGAGTATGGAGCACATTCTAAGAGGAACAAATGGCATAAGGAAAGCCCTTGAGATGGAATAGCATGACATATTTTGGAAGGGAAGCAAGTATTCCAGTTGGGCTGAAATATATAGACTTCCGAGTATGGCTATGGAATAAATATATTTATATATAGAATATTGGAGCATATAGAGTATCAATACGGTATTAGAAGATTTTAAGAGCCCTGAATGTACAAAAAAATTGGCACTTTATTTGGCAGACAATCAGGAGATCTTGAAGGGTTTTAAGAGGGGGCATAAATCCTGGCTGTCCTTTTCTTTTCATATACTTTAAGTTGACTTCCTGCCCAAAGACATTAGGCATATCACCTCTGTATATATACTAATAGCTAGCATTTACATAGTGCTTCGTAGCACTTATTTTTTAACCAGTGCTTCCAAAGCATTTTATCCTCACAACAGCCTAGTGGAATAGATACTATTAGTGCCATTTTACAGATGTGGAAACTGAGTTTCATAGAAGTTAAGTGAATTGCTAGAGTAGCTGGGTGACACAGTGGAGTCAGAAAGACCTGAGTTCAAATTCCACCTCGGACACTTATTAGCTGTATGTCCCTCCGCAAATCACTTACTCCTATTTGCGTCAGTTTCTTGATCCCTAAAATGAGCTGGAGAAGAAAATGGCAAACTGGTTCAGTATCTTTGCCAAGAAAACCCCAAATGGGTTCATGAAGAATCAGTTATGATTGAAATGACACAATAACAAGAGACCTGCTCAGGGTCACCCATTTAGAGTCTGTAGCAGTATATGAATTTGAGTCTCCCTGAACCTAGGTCTGCTGCTTTTTCTGCTCTGCCACCTATACTACCACAAGAAATAATGAAAGAGGGAAGTGTATTTGCCAATGTTTCTACCTGTACCTCGATGGTCTACTTCTAGAGGTCCTTTCTCAAAGCATCAAACAAAAACCATAGTTAAGACCTTAGTAACTCTATCTATATGTTACCTAGGGGATTGCTTTGTGTAGCTCTTTGTAGGAGGATATACACACAATGTGTACAAGTGAAATGGGCCCTGAGAATCAACTTCTAACCTTCTAAACTTACTGACTTCAGAGATTTCTTTTCAAACAATGAGGATGTTGTTCTGAATTAATTTAGCGTTTAGTAGCTGTAGTCATCCCAAATGTTGCTATTACATCCACCCCCATATTGTGTGTCTTTTCCTCATACTGAATGTCTTCCTCTGTCTATAAGGTGAATATAATAAGCCTTGAACTTTAAGACATTGATAAGGTCACATGACTTGGCTAGAAATTTATGGCATGCATGTAGCCCCTAGTCAAAGCTATATAATAGAGAGATCTATGATGAAGACACTGGGGACATCATATTAGGATTCTTTTCAATTTTTTTTGGTGTATGTGTGTCATGGACCCTTTTTGGCAGGCTGGTGAAGCCTGTGGACACTCCTCCTTCATAATAATGTTTTTAAATGCATAAAATAAAACACATAGGATTACAAAGAAAACCAATTGTATTGAAGTAGCATTATCAAAAATATTATTTAAAAGTTCACAGATTCCAGATTAATAACCCCTGCTTTAGAGACATGTAGTCTACCAAAGTTTTTGGTTAGAAACTATGAGCTCTGCCTGCTCTGATTTGCTAAATGCACTAAGTCCCCACTTCGGTGATATTGAGTCAGAGATAAGGAAAGGAAAGGGAATAAGTATTTATTTATTTAGTGCCTATTATGTACCAAGTACTATGCTAAGAACTTCACAAATATTATCTCAGTTGATATCACTATAATGTGAAGAATCCCTTATTAGCCAGGGCCAATAAATGTAGTATGACTCTTTGGACCTGATGTACTCCTCGCTTTAGTGAAGTCTGTTCTTGTTACGTTCTCAGAGATAAGGAGGAGAGCTGAAAATCCTTATGAATTATATGCATAATATCCTTGTTAAGGGTCACATGTATCCTTGTTGTTATGTAGGATGATAAGTTAAAAAAATTTTTTCTACCCCTTTCAAAGATTTAATTTTACTGAATCTCCTTCTTGTATTTTCAGTCGATCAGTCAACATTTGTTAAAGATCTACTATGTGCCACTGGGAATAAAAAGGGGCAAAAGATAGTTTCTGCCCTCAAAGAATGCATGATCTAGTGGGAGAGAAAATATGCAAATGAATATATCTCTATCTCCATATATCTATGCTCTCTCTCTTTGTCTCTCTGCCTCTCTGATCTCTGTCTATATCAATATCTATATCCCCCTACTTACTATCTAACAGGAAGGTGGGGGACAATATGCAAATGAATATATACTGAACAAGATATATACAGGATAAGTAGGAGTGAATTAAGAGAGGAAAGGCACTAGATTGAAGAGGGATTGAGAAAAGTTTCCTGTGAAAGACTGGATTTTAGTTGGGGCTTAAAAGAAGCCAGAGTTGTCAGTAAATGAGGTGAGGAGGAAGAGCATTCCAGGCATGGGAGACAGAGAGAATGCCTGGAACCAAGAACTGTCTTGTTCCTGGGATATCTGGGAGACAGTGTCACCGGACTGAAAAGTACATCTTGGGGAGTAAGGTTTAAGAAGAATGGAAATGTGGGAGGGGGCTAGGTTATGAAGATTTTGAATGCCAAATAGCCAAAAATGGTTGGATCTGCACTTTGGACCAGTATATACTACCTAGAAGAAAAAGAATTCAATTCACTATCATGGTTGAAGGGAACTATAAGGTAACACTATATCTCAGATTTTCTCTGGTAGCATCATTTGAATACTTTGTATACTCTATGCACGTATATAGTTGGAGCAGTCTGGATAGTGATAAGGAATAGCTTGGTGATTTCTAGTGCTTTAAGACCTCATTGTGTGGTATATGTTCATTTAAAAGTCAGGATAGATGTGGCAGCAGCGGAGCTAATTGATTTTGACATAAGGCAATAACATTTTTGAATTTTTCCTTATATATATGATCACTTTATGGTCCAACATGGTATCAAAATCACTAAATGTTAAAATTTTATTTTACCATCAATATTTCTTTTATTTTCCATAGGACAAGAAAAGAAAGTGTGTTCTCATGAGCCTTTGCAAAAACTATATGTGTGTATAATACATATATATATATACATACACACATATACATGCTTTTAAAAATGAATCTCTGAAACATCTATCTTAAAGTGAATGCATGGAAATGTATGCACATATACTCTATATGTATATTTACATATACATGAAAGTGTATGTATGTATGTATGTATGTCTGAAGTCCCTCTTATCCAGATACACTTACCTCTGTACATGTTGCTCTCCTCAACACTCCTTGCTTAGGATGTAATCTCCTTGAGGGCAGGGACTGTTTCACTTTTATCTTTGTATCCTATGTAGTTGGCACAGGCTCTGGCACCTAGAAGGTCATTAACAAATTTGGTCATTGAATTGAAGTTATTTTAATTGTTGAAATAGATTTCAGTTAGCAATGATCTGAGGCTATGAGTAATAAGTAATATCAGTATCAGGAAGTTTTGTCAAGGATCTAGGCAGGTTCCACTAGGGATTCTAAAGAGAGCTCTGGATTTGGAGTCAGGAGATGTAGGTTCAAACGTGGTCTGTGCTTCTTGCTTGTCTATTCCAGACTTGGCAAATTGCCTCTCCACTTTGGGCCTCAGCTGTCCCTTCTGTAAAATGAAAGGGTTGGACTAGATTGCTTTTAAGGTCCCTCCCAGCTCTAAAGGCTATGTTTCTTCCAAATATGGAATTGATTGGAGCAGAACAGCAGTGTAGTTGAAAAGATGGTTTGAGCCCCTTGCTTGGTGAGGTGCAAGCTCTGGACTTCTTTCTTGATACAGTTCATTTGGTCCTTCCCCTTTTGTGGTGGCCATCATGCACAACTCTTCATCCTGCTGTGCCATCATTTGCCCAGGGGCCTCCTGGGACTGCAGGGAAGAAGCTTGTGTGGGTGTTGTTGATGGATTCCCTTAACTAGATGAGATGTGGTAGTATCAAACCAGTTCCTAAATACTGGAGGTGGATTTGTTATATCCAGTAAAAGGGCATGTATTGAAAATTCCTCCAGTATTTCCATGAGTACTGAGAGGAAGGTCAGAAGGGAAATCACTAGACAATGGATTTATAGCTGGAAAGAGCCATTGAGATTATTTAGTCCAACATCCTCATTTTTATATACGAAGAAATGGATACCCGGAGAGATTAGGTGACCTAAGAGTTCTGCTGAGTGAGCTTTTGCCTTATCTTATTGGAGCCCAAATCTCTCCACCACTTCCTTGTAAACTTTTGTCATGTAGGTACCTATGTACCATCCCAGCCTCCAGCTCCTCTTTATGTATTGTTTTACCCCATTGGAATGTAACTTTTGAGTGCAGGGATTATCTTGTTTACCTATTTCCAACACTGTGCCTGGCTGTGTAGCAAACACCCAATAAATACTTTATCTGTCTTATTAGAAAGAAGTTGCAATTTTATTAATAAGAAAGGAAATATCAAGTCATATTCCTGGAGGAGTCCTGTGGTCATTCCAAGGATGACACTGGAGAAGAGTTGAGAAAAACATCCCCTTTCCTTCCTTTCAGAGGAACAGTATTGCATTCTCTCTTGGACATGTCATTCCTATTGTGTTGATTGTTTGGCTGGATGTTTTCCTTGTTCTTCCTCTTTTCTATTCCCTGTTACAAGGGGGTAGCTCAATGGATAGGGAGAGAGAATGGATATAATCAGAAATGAAGGTTACATAAAAACAAAAGATTTCAATAAAAATAAATTAAAATTCAAAATGGTTACAGACCAGTGTTTACCAGAGATTTCTTTGGTAATGGACAATAGACACCCAGTGGGCTGAATCTCCCTACCCACTGGAAAAAAGACAATTTTGTTCTCAAGAGAGATATTTAATTAGAACTGGAAAGCAGGGGCACTTTGAGGGGGGGGGAGGATTTCTAGCTCAATACAAACATACACATTCATCAAAATAACTTCTAGAAATTGAAGACATAATTCTTAAAAATAACCCTAAAGATACAAGACACTTAAGAATTTCTGCAAATAGAATGTAATTAGATCTCTCTCTCTTGGGTCCAATTGATACTGCTCTGAGATCAGGTCATTCAAGTTTCCTATATCCAATTCAAACAGAAAAAAGAGAGACTGAGGGGAAGGGAAAGAGAGGAAGGAGAATGATAGTGAAGAAAGGGAAGGGGATAAAATAAATAAAGAGAGACAGAGAGAGAGAGAGACGGAGGGAGGGAGGGAAAGAGAGAGGGGAAGAGAGAGAGAGAGAAAGAGAGAGAGAGAGAGAGAGAGAGAGAGAGAGAGAGAGAGAGAGAGAGAGAGAGAGAGAGAGAGAGAGAGAGAAAGTTGAATTTAGGGTCTCTTTTGCCCATTAGAGGAGAACTCTATCTACCAGGAAGATAATCAAAAAGGATAAAGAAGATTCTGTGTCTTTTGTTTCTCCTTGCTACTTCTGGATTAATAAGTTCCTGCCCTAGAACTTGTCTCTATGCCTGTTCCTCACAGTTTGGAGGCAGTGTCATAACCTTTGTATTCAAGTTCTGTGCTAAAGTTCAAGGTTAGTAGAGACGCCTCATCCTTTCAAGGGACAAATCAATTTTGAATCAATAAGGGCCAGTTCTGTTGGTAATAGAAAGTTACCAATCCAGTCACATGACTCATTTGGGCTCATTTTCTGAGACTTATTTTCTTTCCAGAGCAAAATTGAGGAGATCTAAGTTGTTATGGTCTCCATTTCAAACAGTCAGAAAATATCTTGGTGTAGGTTTACATTATAAAATTGCAAAGGGCGACTAAGGAGGCATATCCCTAACAGTAGGCTTGGTTAAGCAAGGTGGTTGGCTGATCTTGGTGATATAAACTTTCCTGCCGTTTAAGGGCAAGATAAGGCTGAGAGTCCATGAAATTCTCATCATGGAAGAGGGTTTACAGAAGTTGCCCTTCCCAGAGCCCTCATAATCTCACTCCTTCGATCAAGTGTCTACTTATTCTGGTTCTGCTTCCTGGAGGGAAGTTTGATTTTTAAGACTGAACTCAGTAAGGACCAAGTTTTAAGACCAACCTTTTCTCAATCCTCATTTTTCTTGATCTTTCTGCATTCTCTGACAATGTCAATCATCTTTTTTTGATAGTCTCTTCTCTCTAGGCTTCCATGCCACTGCTCTTTCCTAATTCAGCCTTCTTCTTCCTTGTTTCTTTCACTGAATCTTCCTACAAACTATACCAGCTAAGCATGGGTGTCAGTCACCCAGTAGTCTGTCCTAGGCTTCTTCTCTTTTTAATCTATGCTATTTTGCTTGATGATCTCATCAACTTCCATGGATTCATAATCATCTCTATGCAGATGATTCTCAGAGGGATTTGCCTAACCCTAGCCCCTCTCCTGACCCCCAGTCTTGAATTTACAACTGCCTATTGAACATCTTGAACTGGATGTTCTTAAGATACTTTAAACTCAACACGGCCAAAACCAAACTCATTATTTCCCCTCAAAACCCTCCTTTCTTTTTAACTTTCCTACTATAGTTGGGGATACCACTATCTTCCCAGTTACCCAGCCTGGCAACCTAATTATCTTCCTCAATTTCTCACACTTTTTCACACTCCGTATCCAATCTGTTGCCAAGTCTTATTGATTCTCCCTTCACAAGATTTTTTTACACACTTCTTTCTCTCCTCTGACATTGCCATTACACTGGTTCAGGCCCTTAGCACTTCATGCTTACACTATTGCAATAGCTTGTTGGTTTGTTTTCCCACCTCCAATCTCCCTGTCTCCCTACTCCCATTCTAATCCATCCGACACTCAACTATCCAAGTGATATTCCCAATATACAAGTCCGATCATGACACACTGCTATTCAATAAACTCCAGTGGCTCTTTCCTGCCTCCACTATAAAACATAAAATTCTCTGTTTGACTTTTACGACCTGGTTCTTTCCTACCTTTTCAGCCTTCACCTTACTCATGGACTCTATGATCCATTGACACTAGACTCCTTGCTATAATCTCACACAAGACACTCCATATCTTGGCTCTGTACATTTTCCTTGGCTGATCCTCCTGTTTGGGATGCTTTCCTTCCTACTACCATGCCTTCCTCAGTCTCAGCCAAAATCCATCTTTTCCAGTCCCCCTTAATGCTAGTGCTTTTCCTCTGAGATTACCTAGAGGAAGATGGTAGTACAGTGGATAGCACAATAAACTTGGTGTTAGGAAGACCAGAGTTCAAATACGTCTCAAAAATTTGTTAGCTATGTGACTGCATTCAAGTCACTTAACATCTACCTGCCTCAGTTTCCTCAAGAAAGAAGGAATAATAGGTTCTTATTACCCTTCGAGGACAAAATAAAGATAACACCTATCTGACAGTGGTGTTGTGAGGATGAAAGGGGGTAATATTCATGGTGTACTTAGCACAGTGCCTGGCATATAGTATGACCAATATTATTCCTCAAGCTGGGGGTAGAGAGAGAATCTCCAAATTTCTCTGATCACTCAGACACAATGGCTAACAACTAGATGTTTCCCTTGTGGAACAGTAATAATAGTGATGATGATGATAAACAGCCTGGGAGTTATTATCTGGACAGGCAAGATGGTGGCTGCTCAGATGTTTCTCTTTACAGAGGTAGCTGGGAGGTAAACATCTAGTTGACAGAAGGTAATATGGAAGTCAATTGGAAATCCCCTTTGAAGAGGGAATTGGGAGAAATAGTGCCAGGTCAGAAGATTTAGTAGTTTCAGAGGAAACTTGGGAAGGTGTTATTAAGTTAGATCTAGATATAAGGAAATTTAAGCCCTTGAGAGAACTGAGCAGATGGCATCCAGAGGATTAGGGTAAAGTAGGGTGGCTAGTTTGAGCTCAGCATCTGGATGGCTGTGAATTATGTTTTATAAGTCTGTCAGCCCTTTCCCTTTTATAGAGGTACAGCTGTGTAGCTGTGGTTGCTATGATCCAGTGTTTCAATGAAGACATTTCCTGGAAATGATTCAAATAGGGATTGTGGCAAAGAAAGCAGTAATGACATTACATTACATTGTAAAATACTCCATCTCCCGACTCTGAGCACTTTCACTGACTACCCCTCATGGCTGGAACACCCTCCCTTTTCATCTCTGCCTCCCAGCTTCCATAACTATTTTTCAAATATGAATTAAAGTTTCTTCTGTGAGAAGCCTTTCTCAGCCCTCTTTAGTGTCTGATCTCAGACACTTATTAGCTATGTGACCCTGGGAAAGTCACTTAACCTCTTTTGGGTTCAGTTTCCTCATCTGCAAAATGATGACAATAGCAACACCTACCTTCCAGGACTGTTTTGAGGATCAAATGAGATAATTGCAAAATGGTTATCATAGTAACTGGTATGTAGTGAGTGCTATGGATAAGCTTCTATTCCCTCTGAGACTACACTTAATTTTCCATATACATGTATATATACTCATACATACAATATACATATGTGTATGTGTATAGATGTATGTATACATGGATATATATATGTATATTTTTATCTTTGGCACATCAGTGCTTAATAAATACTAATTGACCAACTGAATCAAATTCACAGAATTTGAAAGTTGGAAAGGACCTCATCTAGTTCAGTCTAATACATGAAAGGAGTCCTCACTCTGAAATAGTCATACATTTTTCAGGCTGTGCCTCCAAGCTGACATCCATATTGGTTAAATATAAATTTGCATCAGAAGCAAGTAGACAAAAAATGAATTAATGAATAGAAAATTTTTATTAACTGCTTACGATGTGTGAAGCACTATGTTAAACTCTTAAGATACAAACACAAAAAAGAAGTCTTGCTCTCAAGGAGTTTACATTGTTTTTTAAACCCAATTTTATTTTTTCAATATATGAAAATCCATCTTTTCTTCCTCTTGCTTTCCTGTAGCTATGCTGAAAACCAAAATCCATGTACCAAATATTTACATTCAAACAAAACAAATTATTTCACTATCTGTGTCAAGAAACATTTCAGTGTGCAGCTTGTATATGTTACTTCTTTGTCAGGTGATAAATAGTATGTATTTTCTTGAGTCACCTGGTGGGTTATTTATTTGACCAGCATTTTTCTTTCCCTCTTCACAATATACCTTCTTAAGAGTTTGTTTTGTTCGTGATTATCCCTTTCTTACTTTATCCTTCCTCTTATTTTCCTCTCTACATTTTTCCCTTTACCTCTTGTTTTCCTGTTGAGTATTTCTATACTCAAATGTATGTGTGTTTTTTTCCGTCATTTGATTAGTTCAGATCACACAAGTTTTAGCAGCCACCACTAAAATAAAAGAGGAGCATGGAAATATGATATCCCAGAAGGAAAAAGATAAGCTTTTCAAGCAAAAATATCATACTAGAAAAACTGAGTGAAATTTTAGAGAGTAAAATGTGGATTTTAAATGAAATAAGGGGTTTCTAAGCAAACATTCCTGATTAAAAGGCAAGAACTGCATAGAAACTTTGAAATACAAGTACAGGAACCAAGGGAAACATTAAAGGTAAATGTAAGTGAACATTATAAGGGACCAACCAAGGTCAGTTGTTTCCAGTCCAATATGGGGAGATGACACATGTCCCTTAGGACCTTGTCATAATTGATATGGCAGAGAGGTAGTCTAAGAAGATAAAGGACCCATAGGATAGGTTTTTTTTTGTTTAGATGTTCATAAAAGAATAAAGGAAAAGGAGAAGAAAAGGAATCAATTTGGGAGGAAGCAGAGTCATGGGGAAATTATCTTACATAATTCAGATGTGCAAGTAGATTATACAAACAAGGAGGAAGGGGGTGGGGAGGGTAGGTGCACTTTCATCTGAATGCAACTTATGTTTTTAGAATCAAAATCTGAAGGGAAATATTTCTCAAATTGTGTCTCCAGGCACTTCAGATGATTCAATATAATTTTTACAATTAAATCTTCGGGAAAGTTATTTTCAATTATAAAATCATCTGTAGCTGTAAACATTTCTAAAGAATCATTTTCCATACTATTCTTTCATATGTTAACTTTTTAAGTAAAACTTTCAATTTTATCTTTTAACATAAATGTTAAAAATTTTCCTTGAAGCATCATGTTTAAATCATTTAGTTTTTTAAAAATATCCAACAAATAACACAGTTCTGAAAGCCATAAGTCATTATGAAAAGAATGAACAAAATTAGATTTCTGTTCAGTCAAAACTGTAACTTCATCTTTCAATTTCAATAATTTGTTTAAACTTTGCCCTCATCAGAGCTACCTTACCTCTACATGTTGTAATAAGTTTTTGTAATCGTAATCCATGTCTTTCCAAAGGTATGAAAACAAATTACTGTTAAGGGCACAGATTTTAATGAAGTTAGTGATTTTGATAGTATTTTAAAGCACAACATTTAACTCTGGTGATTTTTTTTGACTATAAGTGCCTCATGATGGATCATGTAGTGAGCAAAAGTGACATGTTCACTGCCACTAGCTTTAACTTTTACTACAAATCCAATATTCTTACCCATCATTGCTCCAGCACCATCTGTATAGACTCCAGCACATTTTTTTCCACTGTAAACATTCATTTGTGAAAAAATTCATCTACTTGAAGATATAAATCTTCCCCTCTTGTGTATGCTTCCAAAGGGCAACAAAACAATAATTCCCGTGTATGCTTCCTTCATAAACATATCTTACATAAAGTAATATCTGTGCCATGTTAAAATTATCAGTTGCTTCATCTAACTGAATTGCAAACTGTTCTTAAACTTAAGCTGCTCTTAAGCCTGGTAATAAGCTGTTGGAATTGGTCATTACTAATTTCAGAAATTCTTTTTGGAAACAGTATCATTTGATAAAGGTATTTTATGAAATTTGTCCTCCTACCTTTTCCCATGAACTATTTCTGACATTTTAATAGCAGCAGGTAACATGAAATATTCTATTGTATAGGGCTTTTTACTTTTTGCAATTAAATAAGAAGCTTCATAAACTGCAGGTAAATACTTTTCATTGACAATAACAAATTTCTCAAAACATTGTTTTGTTTTATTTGAAGATTTTAAAAGTCATTCAAAATATTCTTTTGGTTTATTGCAGTACGCTGTATGCTTGGTATTAAGATATCATTTTAGTTTTACTGGTTTCATGCTCTCTGAGCCAAAACTTCATTACAAATTAAGCAAGAATTTTTTCCACACCATCATCATTATTAGAAGTAATTTAGAAAGTTATTTTCAATTCCATATTGCAAAACTGATTAAACTTATTTTCTTTTTCTAATCAATTTATGTCCTATAACCTGATAAAGAATCTGCCACATAATCATCAGTATTTTTAAATCTTCTGTCTAAATCTGTCCACTTGTCCATAACTAAATATATTTTTGTCCTAAAATATAAATAAATATTGCTAATAATTTCTCAAATAAATCCTAGCTTTAGTTTATGAAATTACATTGTGCTTAATTTAAAAATTTGATGTTCACACATACAGGAGTGATGGTGGAGAAATATTATTAAAGGGTTTTTGTCTTTACTTGCTGCAATTAAACACTTATGTTTCTGTAAAGGAAGGAGTTAACAGCAATTTTAAAAATCAAGCATTCTAACACAATGCAATCCAAAGATTTACTAATTTGACACTTACATACTGAGGAATGATGGTAGGAAAATAGTAAAAGTCTCTATTTTCTGTAATTGAATTGTTATGTTTCTGTAAGAGCAGAAAACTTTCTATGTACAGTAGAAACACTGCAATTCAATAGTCTTGAATCTGAGCTGAGGTGTTTCTGGCAGTGTTCACTGGCATTGCATGGCATGATGGCACATGCATTGCAAAGTGTGCATTGTGTGTTTAGAACCAAGGGCTGTGGTGAAGTCACATGATGCAACATGGTTCAGTACTGCCAGAAACACTTCAGATTCATTACATGTTTGGTTTTGAATTAATTTTTGGTTGTTGCATGGTTCAGAAGCTTTTTACTTTTGCCAATATTTTCATGACCCCCACATTCACTTATGGGACCTTAAATGAGGTCGCTACCCACAGTTTAAGAAGCCCTTATCTAGAATAAGTGTTTTTAACTTGCGGTCTGAAATAATTTCCTAACTGTATATAAACCAATCTGATTTCTTTGTAATCTTAGGCATTTAATTTTATGCACTTAAACACATTATTTTAAGATGGGTTCCATAGACTTCACAAAATTACCAAAAATAGTTAAGAATCTTTTATCTAAACCTTTGGAATGCAAAACTTGATCACTTTTATTTATTATTCTGAATTCAGCTGGAAAAAATCCTGAATCACATAGATGATTACAGGAGATGATATAATTTTTGAAATCACCCCATTTTGTAGTTCATTGATTTTTTTTAAAAACAAACATTATATACTTAAACCATATCTTAACAAGAACTTACTAGTCAGATGGGATAGACAGAAAGTATCCCCAGATTAGTGATTGTTGAACGTACTCAGAGATTTTTGTTGTGAGAGCATCAGTATTTGGAACCTAAAGAAAGTAGGTGAATTAGATGATCTCTGAGATTCCTTTCAGCTATAAATGCTGTGATTCTTTAAATGTCTTCTCCCTTATTGCCAGGTATAAACATGTAGCATAGAGGTCATTTTAGCTTATTAGTCACTTGGGTGATTGGAAAAGTCATCAGTGACTATTGAAACTGAGGAAGCTGTCTTGATAACACAAGTGAATTATTCAGAGTCTTAATAAAAGAGGCTTGGGAAAAAATATTGGAAGAATGAACCATTATGTAGCAAGTTCAGTTTTCCCAGGAAATCCTCATGGATTATACCATGTGCCACGAGATTTAACAAGAGACAAATGGTGGAGGTACCAAGGCAAGAATTGTGTTAATTGATGTTTTTTCTTTATATGTAATGTTATCTTTTTTAAAAGAAAGACTATTAAATGTATAACTAAATGTGATTTAAATTTGTACTTAATATAAGATTTTTTACATAAATTCAGTAAGCAGCAGCATTAGTTATACTATTTCTGCTTTTCTTTGCTTTCTCATACTTGAGTATTGTGAGAAGTGATGATGCCTTTTTCCAGATTTTCTATCCCTGTCCTGCCTCCCATTATGCTGTGCACAAAGTAAACCTTTGATGAATGTTTTTAAATCATATTTTGTATTTTATTATGTTGAGATAGAAATTTACCAAGTGGGTTGTGTTTGTCCTTCATTCTCAAAGAGGACCATGACATCAAGATGATAACGTGACTTGCGGTTCACTTTGATTTGACTGAGGGAGGGTTCTGCAGGGTCACCAGTCTCACTTTCTTCTCCTGACCTGAGGATCTTCCCTCCCAGTTTGATTTTTTTAATTAAAGGGGCCATCCCTTGAGTAACATAAAGAAGTCTATTCCTTGAATGGGTGCATCTCATTCAAAGTGAGATTGTGATAAGACCTTAGCCTGAAAGTGCCAGAGTCTCCCATTGCATCCTGGACCATCTCCAGTCATCCTGATGAATATCAGGCCACTGGACCCAGATGGTTCAGGAGAAGAAAGTGAGGTTGGTGACCTTGTACAGCCTTCCTCACTCAAATCAAAGTCAAGTGCAAGTCATGTCATCATCTTGATGTCATGGTCTTCTTTGAAAATGAGGGACAAACACAATCCATGAGTGAGTAGCAGCTCCTCTCCTCTCCTCCCCTCCGCTCCCCTCTCCTCTTCTTTTTTCTCTTCTCTCCTCTGGTGTTCTGCCCAGGAGAAGGTAAATTCCATGGCCAAAAGCTGCCTTTCCCCCTTTGGGTTTACTGGCTACATTTCTTGCTCAAAGATCAAGCCTTAAATCCAGTTCACTCTGGAGCTCATAGACTGGACCCAGTGAACTCACTGATTGCATATAACATGAAAGGTCAGCACATAGGTAGGCCTATATGTATGTTGTTGTGATTCAGTTGTTTTAGTCATGTTGGCCACTTTGTGGCCCCATTTGGTTTTATTGGCAAAGATCTTGGGATAGTTTGCCATTGCCTTCTCCAGCTTTTTTTTTTAAATGAAGAAGTTGAAGCAAACAAGGTTAAGTGACTTGCCCAGGGTCATACAACCAGTAAGTAGTGTCTGAGACTGGATTTCAACTCATGAAAATGATCTTCCTGACTCCAGGCCCAGCACTCTTTCTACCGTGCCACGTATCTGCCCCAACCTTGCATTTAGACAATACATTACTTGATTAAGGAAGGGTAAAATGCTTTCTCTGGTTGCCAATTTCTTTAATGATTTGAATAATATGGACTACTTTTGCATGCTGGCATATTTAATTACCAGACACTTGTCTAACAAAACACCACCATTAATGGTTTATGAGAACATATGCATGTCACTGACTCAATTTTCATTGACAAGTTCCCATAAAAGTTCCAGTATTTTTCTCAAATGAAAATGAACCCTTTGCTAAGTTTCTTCTAAATGTTCCAGCCATCCCTAATTTGATGAGTTGAACTTCAAAAATCTCTCAGTTATTTAGAATTTATTTTTCCCATTGCATGTACTGTTAGACATGTTGATGTTTTCCTGAATTGAATCTAGATGGTCTAGGACAGGGATGGGGAACCTGTGGCTTCAAGGCCACATATGGCCCTTTAGGTCCTCAAGTGCAACACTTTGATGGAATCCAAACTCATCAAAGGGCTGTGCTTGAGGACTTAGAGGGCTACATATGGCCTCAAGGGCATAGGTTCCCTACCCCTGGTGTAGGAGATCGATTCTTGGATTTGGAGTCAGGAATACCTGAGTTTGAGTTTTGCATCAATCAATTACTTAACTGTGTGACCCTGGGCAAATCAACCTCTATGAGCTTCAATTTCCTCATCTGTAAAATGGGGATAATACTTTATAGGGCTGTGATGAGGATTAAATTACACAGACACAAATACACATATACACATTTATGTAAAGTGCTTTGCAAAACTTAAAGTACTATGTAGATATCATTATTATATTATTTTATTGAACTGCTTTTCTATTGATTTTTGTTACTAAGACTCTTTGAGGAGGGGAGGAATATATTTGGAAAGAAGGTGATATGAAAACAAAAGATAATATAATTGAAAAATGAGAAAGTGTTTATTTTTCCCATAAGAAATATTTTTAAAATCTTACATTCAGCTGGAGAGCTGGAAGGGACCTTAGAGGTTAGTCCAACCTCATTTTACAGAAGTGGAGGTCAGAGATGAAGTAATTTGCCTAAGGTCACACAATATATGTCAGAGTCAGAACTAGGGTATAGGCTTCTTGGCTCTGAGTCCCCTGGTTTGTTCTACTACCTTAGGCGAAGGAGTCCACAGGTCTCAAAATCTTATTTAACACTTAAGTTATCTGATGTTTTTGAACTTTTGCAATGGAAAATAGTAGAAAAATGTTGTGAAATTATCTTTTTTTTTTCTTTAAAAAGTCATAGAATGTATTTAAACATATCAAAACACCTTTAAAACAGATGTATAGTCCACAGTGCCCTTAGAATGAGTGATTTGGTCCTTAGCCCTGGCTCATGTGCTGTAAAGTAGAGATCACTCTGAGCCACATTTGTGCTCTAAGAAATCACTAGAAGCCTAGAAGAATGTGGTGGTGGGGGATGGGGGAAGGACGAGATAGGGAGAAACCCTGACCCCAAATAAATGTCAGTTAACCAGTCATTTGAAAGACCCTCTTACTACATGCCAACTACTGTTAGGTACAGAGGACTAAATGAATGAATGAATTAAATAAATAAATAATGAATGCAGCCAGTCTATGAAGGCACAGTGGACGTAGTGCTGGGGTGGACGTAGTGCTGGGGTTGATGTCAGGAAGACCTGAGTTCAAAACTGGCCTCAGACACCTACTAGCTGCATGACCCTAGGCAAGTCACTTAAATCTTTGTCTGCCTCAGTTTCCTCAACTATAAAATGGGGATAATAATATCCCCTACTTCCAAGATTGTTGTAAGGATCAAATGAGATAATACCTGGCATACAGTAAGCACAATATAAATATTTATTCCCTTCCTTCCCTCTCCTCCTACCCCGAAAGGGAGAATATTGTGAATAGTGGGGCTGAGATTGGTGCTGCCAGTTTTATCTATAGAAATTTTCATTCTCTGATTTTACTCTTCCTGGTTTAGGTATCAGCACCAAATAAAAGGAGGTTGGAAGGACTCCTTCTTTGCTTATTATTCCAAATAACTTATTTAATATTGGGATTAGTCGATATTTAACTGTTTTTTTAGAATTCATTTGTAAATCCATCTGGTCCTGATGCTTTTATGCTCATTTATGGTCTATTTAAAAACATATAAACTTACAAAAGAAAACAAATATATGGAAATACAGTTATGCAAATATTAGGAAAAAGTTGTGAACCCTCTGAAAGGAGGTCCAATTTAAGAACCTCTGTCCTAGCAAAAACAAACAAACCAATGCAGGAAAGATGAGAAATGAGTGGGGTCAGAGATAGTCACTGAGCCCCAGGAGTCAGCAGCTGCTTGGAGCTGGCAGCTCAACGGGTAGAAGACAGGAAGCTTTAGAGTTGAGAGACCTTGGAGGTAATGTAGTCTAACTTGATCACTTTACAGATGAGAAAACACAGTCCAGGTAAAGTGAGCAACAGGGCACCTGGATTCTCTACAGCAGCAGTTCCAGGGAGAAGATAGAGGAGTCAAGGAATGGGTCAGACAGAAAGGATGGAAGGCAATTTCTATGCTGCCTTAACAGCTGATGGAATCGCTGGCTGGTGAGGGAGAAGGAACGAGGAGGGGTGTTGAGAGACAGAGATAGAGATAGAGAGAAACAGAGAGAGACACAAAGACAGAGACAGGGAGGGGAAGATTGTTTCCTTTACAGGAACCAATAAGGTCCTGTAGTGGTTACTGAGAGGAGGAAAAGGAAAGAAGAGAAGGAAAGCAATCCGAGATAGAGGCAGAGGGGGAAAGAGGGCTCCTTGGGTGAGACCTACATAGATCTGAGCTAGAGACGCCAAGGACAAAACTGAGTCATTGCAGTTGAATGTACATTTAAATTAGGGATGACCACATTACTCTGACAAAACTGAGTTCTTTAGAGCCCACAGTGAAATAACTTTGGAGTCTCTCAGCGTCTCCCCTTCAGGGCAAATCTTCTACAACCATTTTCCCCTTAAGATAGACTCTGTAGCTGTGGTATTGTCCAGGGAAACAAGGACATTAAAAAATCAGGAGCTAGGCTAAATTGGACATCAGACCTCAGAATTATTTGAACTACATCCAGGCACCACTCTGGTAAAACATGCTCCACCAGATAGTACCTTCTGTCAAAGCAGCTAAGCTACCTGATTTGCCAAAGGGACTTTCCAAAAGTGCAGTCCCTGCCCTCCTCAACACACTCCAATGGCTAAATATTACTTCTAGGATCAAGATAAAGTCCTTTATGTGGCATTTAAGTCCTTCCTTCGCCTTCCTCTCCATCCTTATTTTGTACTATACTTCTTCATATACATCATGGCTCAGTTAACCTGGCATTCCTACTCTTCCCCATATAAAAATCTCCATCCCATATCTTGGTGTTTAGGCACTGACTGTCCCCATGTCTGGAATTCTCTCCCTCCTCCCTTCTCTCTCTCTCGGAATTCCTAGTTTTCTTCCAGACTCAGATCAAATCCAACCTTCTGAATGAAGACCACCAGTTCTGGAGCCAGAGGAACTAAGTTCACATTCCAACTCTGATGCCTATTAAATACGACATGAAGCAAGTCATTGACTCAAGTCTTCTCTGGCCTTCATTTTTCTTATTTGCAAATGAGTTTCAGAGTAGATGTTCTCCTCTCCTTCCATGATCCTTTGAAACTATTCAATCTTTCTTCCTCATCTCTTGTATCCAGTTTATATAGATGTATATTTTGAGCTGGGGCACTTAGGTGGCTCGGTGGATAAAGTGCCAGGTCTTCAGGATGACTATCTTCATGAGTTCAAATCTGGCCTCAGCTGTGCGACCCTGGGCAAGTCATGTAACTCTGTTTGCCTCAATTTTCTCATCTGTAAAATGAGCTGGAGAAGAAAATGGTAAGCCACTCCTGTATCTCTGCCAAGAAAACCTGCGTCCCAAAGAGTCAGACGTGACTGAACAACAACATATTTTGAACTAATTTATAGAGAACTCAAGAACAGTTTGACCTGTAAAATAATAATAATTGCTAAGAGTTATATAGCACTTTAAGGTTTGAAAAGTGATTACTTGTATTCTCATTTGATCCTCAAAACTCACTGAAATCATACACAAAGATACCCATTTCATCGATCTTGCCATCTACATAAATATACCACCTCCGTGTTCAAGAATTCTGAAATCCCTTTATTTGGCCATCCTCTATTGGCCTTTCCCCTCTCCTAAAAAGCTCTACTCTTCCCTTATCAACTCACCATTCCACTCTCTGGTGAGATTCTTCCAAACCTCTTCATCCTTCCTCAATCCTCCCATGACTCCTCTTCCTCCCCATTCTCAGCTGAGAACATTGCCTCATATTTTGTAGAAAAAAGTTTAGACCATTTGCCATGGCTCTTCCCCTCTTTCTCATCTCCTATCAGGCAGGTGCCTAACTCTCTCCTCCTTCACCCCTGTTTCACACAATGAAATGGCCTTAGTCTTACCAAAATTAACCTTTCTTTTTGTTCAAGTGATCCCTTTCCATTCCATCTCCTCCAACATACTGCCCCCTTTGTTATCGCCACTCATTCACTTATTTTCAATCTCACTCTCTCTACTGGCTTATTTCTTATTGCCTACAAACATACCTGTCTCCTTTATTGTGAAAAACCCTCACTTGATCCTTCCCTCCTATTTTTCTTCTTCCCTTTGTAGTGAAATTCCTTGAAAAGGTCATCTACAATAGATGCCTTTACTTTTTCTCCTCCCACTCTTTTTATAACCTTTTTATAATCTGAATTCTGACCTTATCATTCCACTGAAACTGCTCTCTCCAAAGTTAGTAACGATTTCTTAGTTATCAAACCCAACGGCCTTTTCCTCAGTCCTCATTCTTTTGACATCTCTGCAGCCTTTGACACCACTGATCACTCTCTCCTCCCTGACACTCTCTCTTCTCTAGGTTTTCAGGACACCACTCTATCCTGGTTCTTCTCCTACCTATATAATCAGTTCTCCTTTGTCTCCTTTGCTGGATCCTCCTCCAGATCATGCCCTCTGACCAGAGGTGTCCCTCAGAGTTCTGTTCTGAGACCTCTCCTCCCCTCCTCTCCCCTCCCCTCCCCTCTCCTCCTCTCCCCTCCCCTCCTCTCCTCTCCCCTCCCCCTCCTCTCCTCTCCTCTCCTCTCCTCTCCTCTCCTCTCTCCTCTCCTCTCCTCCTCCTCTCCTCTCCTCTCCTCTCCTCTCCTCTCCTCTCCTCTCCTCTCCTCTCCTCTCCTCTCTCCTCTCCTCTCCTCTCCTCTCCTCTCCTCTCCCTCTCCTCTCCTCTCCTCTCCTCTCCCTCTCCTCTCCTCTCTCCCCCTCCCTTCCCCTCCCCTCTCCTCTCCCCTCTCCCTTCCCCACCCCTCCCCTCTCCCTCTCCTCTCCCTTCCTGTCTCCTCTCCTCTCTTTTTCTTTTTATCTCTTCTTACTTTATATTACTTCACTTGGTATCTCATCAGCTCCCATGAATTTAATGACCATCTTTAACCTGATGATTCTCAAATCTACCTAGTCTCACTTCTGACTTCTAATCTCATTTGCAGCTGCCTTTCTGACATCTCAAACTGGATGTCTAATAGACATCTTAAAATTAATATATCCAAAATAGAACTCATTATCTTTCCACTTAACCCTTCCCCAACTTCCTACCTTCCTTATTGTAGAGGGCAACAATAACTCCTGCCACTCCAGTCCCTCAGGGTCACAATCTTGGAGTCATCCTGGACTCTTCACTGTCTCCTCCTTGCATCCCCCAATATCCAAGCTATTACCAAAGCCTGCTGATGTCACCTTTGCTTCATCTACTGAATATCCCCGCTTCTCTACTCCGACGTTGTTACTACTTTGGTTCAGGCCTTCATTACTTCACACCTGGTTATTGCAATAGCCTGTCGATGGGTCTGCTTGCCTTAAGTCTCTCCTTACTCCGATCCATTCTCCATTTAGTCACTAAAGTGATTTTCCTAAAATGCAAATCTGAACTCAGTAAACTCCAGTGACTTTCTGTTACCTCCAGGAACAAACACAAAACGCTTCATCTGGCATTCAAAGCCCTTTAGCATCTAGTCCTCTTTTACCTTTCTAGCCTTCTTACATCTTACTTTTCAATATGTACTCTTGGATTCTTGTATTACTGGTCTCCTGGGTATTTCATGAACAAGACACTCTAGCTCTTGATTCCAGGCATTCTCTCTGGCTGTTCCCCATATCTGGAATGCTCTCCCTCCTCTGTTCTGACTACTGACTTCTTTAGCTTCCTTCAAGTCCCAACTAAAATCTCATCTCCTACAGGAAACCTTCCTCAGTCCCTCCCCATTGTTAATCATTTCCTATTTATCGTGAATATAGCCTGCTCTGTATATATTTGTTTGCATGTTGTCCCCCACTTCCTCATTAGATTATAAGATCCTTGAGGGCAGGGACTGTCTTTTATATCTCTTTGTATCCCTAACTCTTAGTACAGTGTATGACACATAGTAGGCACTTAATAAATGTTTATTGAATTGAATTGAAAGGTAGGTGCTATTATTATCCCCATTTTAGAGATGACAAGATTTGAAGACTTTTTTTCCTAATGCTGAGTCCAACACTCTATCCTTTGGGCCAACAGGTAGGCATTGTTTCTCTTTCTTCTCCATCCCCCAAATTTCAAACTCCATAAGGATGAGAAATGTTTAATTTTTCATTTTGTATCACCGGTTCCTTCCTAGTGCTCTTAAAATAGTAGATGTTTAATAAATACATGTTGATGGATCAACAGAAGCCTCTGCGTATCTTCTAGAAGAGCATAAATATAGAATATTGAATTTTAGGTGCTTCTCATTAACGCTTGAGTGGAGAAGAAATCCACAAGAGCTATATTTTAAAAGCCATGGAATGGCTCCCTTCTCCTCACCAATCAAATCTGTGCTTTGAGCTTTCAAGAAGGGATAAAGTGACTGATTTGAATTCATTTCCCCTGCTCCTTTAGAGTTGGGAGTGAACAGTGAGATAGCTCAGAACTAGGGTGGAGGAGCATGAAAAGTAGGAGGAAGAGGAAGGGCAGGGAAAGGAGAAGGAAGGAAAGGGGAATGAAGAAGTAGAGAAGAGAAGAGAATGAGGAGGAAGAATAGGAGGAGGAGAAACCAGGAGTCAGGACAACTTGCAAAATGGCCAATCTGCTGTGGAAGGAATTGAGTGATCTGTAAAACATTTTGATATTACAGGACTTGGCAGATAACTGGTGACATCTTCTTCATAGAGAAGTCATTGCTTGTGACAGGTAGGATAGGAATACTTCAGAAATGATGCATAGGGCAGAAAATGGGATCCAGTAGGAGCACAGGAATACTACCCAGAGGCCCATTAAAATAACAGGGTTGTTGGGAAGATTTAAGTGAAATAAAGTATAAAAAAACTTTGCAAGCATTAAAATGTGAGCTATTTTATTATGGAAAAACTACACTATAAAGCATGTGAATGAATGATACACTCCTATTTTTTTCATAAGAATGGAGGTAGACCTTTATTAATTAGTTTTCCACGTATATAATGTTATGATATGTGAATGTAGTGGGACATTATTGTACCATAAGCATTCTAAGTATGAAGAAAACAAAGAAATGCAGGAAAATTTACATGAAAAAGATTCAGAATGATAAATGTGAAATCTTGACAAGAGTGTGGCTATAAAGGTCTTAAAAATAATGACAATAACAAAGTTTAGAAAAGTACAGAGGAAAAAAGTTCAGAAGCAGACACACAAATAGGAGTTTTTATGACTATTTTGTTAGAGTTAATATATACATTAAAAAAAATCTCTTTACAACATAATGGAGTTTCTGGTTTCATGAACCATCATAGATAACCTTCAAGGTCCCTCCAATCTATGATGCGATGGTTGCATATATCCTTGAGCCAGCTCCTAACTCTTACTTGTATTGGCAGACAGAATGCTAGTGGGTACTTCTCCCCTCGAGATTCTAGGGGGGCTTAAAGGGTAGAGGGTATTTTTCTATTTTAATAGCTCATGAGCCCCTTGAGTAAACTTCCTATTATGACTTTTAATTGACATCAATTAGCCAGTAGAAATTATTTTTTAAAAGTAGATATTTCTTAAGGTGCTGCTAATATTAAAGTTAGTGCAAAATATCCGGTCCCACCCCAAATGAGGCAATACTCTCTCACCAGCTTATACAAAATCTAGAGGAAAGTGGGCTCCAACTTACAGAGCATATGTCTCAAAAAGGTAACATATCACTTTGTGCTTTTTTTTTGTGAGATAATCATGAATTTCACCTTAGTCATCATGTAGATTTTCTTCTGGGCTCCTTGTAGAGTCCTGAAGCTGCCTTTGCTCAGTCCATTTAGTTTGTTTTTGGCTCAAAATACAGACATTGCCGTCAACTGTAGCTCTCTTAGAGAGACTGTTAGGTTGCTGATGAGACGACTAAATCTTTTG
This sequence comes from Bettongia penicillata ogilbyi, assembly GCA_023548195.1. Lineage (NCBI taxonomy): Eukaryota > Metazoa > Chordata > Mammalia > Diprotodontia > Potoroidae > Bettongia > Bettongia penicillata. The sequence continues at coordinate 1,339,663 of JAJHZJ010000864.1, forward strand.
CCCCTCTGAAGTTCATAGGATACTCTTCTGGTGAAGGGGCTTGCCTGGAATGGCCCTTTTCTCTCTGCTGCTGGATATATTAATATCTGACTTCAGAACTGGTTTACTATTTTATACAAGAGCCATAGGGCATGATCTACTCTCTCTAGCCAACACCAACTCCTATTAGGCAAAATATCTTTGACTGATTGATTCAAAGAAGTGTCTAGGATTTATTCACGTCTCCATACCTCTGACTGAATCGAGAGATTTTCATCTGATAACGGTATGAAGGCTAGAATATTCTGTTAGTTACTTTAAGTGAGGTGGGGTAACTGATTAACTTACTGATTAATTCAATCAAATCCTACTCTGACATCATGATCCTATGTTTTGTTTGAATATTTTTGTTACCAGTTTTCGAGTTTAGAATAAAAGCCTTGTAGATAGGGATGACGTAAACTGTACTTCCGCTGTACTGGGTTGGGATACCTTTTTCTAATACTAGGCTCTAAAATATTATGTTGCCTTTCAATCGCTTTTTTCAACATTCTTTTTTTTTCTCACAGCAAGGTGTAGAGTATAGAAGAAGACTGGAGATAGATCATGACTCCTTACATTTTCTCCTTTTATTATCTTTGAAAATTTCTTCACCTACCTCTTCATCTCCAAATCACTATCTTCATTTCCATTTCTATCTGGAAAGCTTGGGTAAGGGCTTTAAATGCCAATCAGAGGAGTTTTTTTATCCTAGAAATAATATGGACCCACTGCTTAGAAGCATATACACAAACACACACATTACCCACTGATACACTCCTCTTTATATATATATATATATGTATACGTATATATACATATAAAATCTCTTTTTATTAAGCAAAATAAGGATATCTGTAGTCTCCCCATCCCCATTTTTATTTTTATCTCTTGCTTTAATTCCAGCATCTCCATCTTCCTCTCCCTCTGCATGATTTCTATAGCTCCATCTCCCATGTAGATCTTTTATATTCTAGAAACTTTAAGTCATGTAAACTATGATTCAGAAGAATAAAAACTATAGGTTATTGAAAAGGCACTGGAAAGATTGATAACAGGTATATTACCAATAATATGACTTATGTATAAAAAGTGGCATAAAAGAGATGATCAAGGGTATGCATGACTAGAAAAGGGGGTCATAAAAGGAGAGAAAATAATAACAGGTGAACAGCCTTGCACTGTTATTCCTCAAATGTTAAGAGAACAAGAGGAAAGCCTTTAGCTTTGGGAAGATCTTCCATGGAAGATTTGTGGAAAAAACACAGATAAGACTCCCAGAACAAACATGTGGACAAGCTGTGGTCTGTATCAGTGGAGGTAGTAGACATGTTGATAAAATCACTGAAATCTTGCATTATCTACAGATGAAGAAACTGAGGCTTAAATAGGCTAAGTAATTTGTCCAAGATCAAGCTGTAGTGGCAATGTTTCTCACAACCAGTCTAGCACTCTTTCTAATGCTCTAGATTGATTTAAGCCAAGAATTATTTGATATTTTCTGAGTTCATACACAGAAATAGTAGGGAGGAGGTAGTAATTAAAAGGTTTATCTGATTATAGGGATAAACCAGCCAAAGATGAGCAACTTATTTCAGATAATCTTCAAAGGAATTTGCTCATAGTTGACCAAGAGTTAAATGTCTATGCATGCTATATCCAAGTATATATTTAATTGTTTGGACCATATGCTTGAACTAGATTATAGCCTCCTTTGGGGGATTGACTCGACAGAAAGAAAAATTTTATAAATACATTAATCAAATTGATCTCTTTATGAATAAAATGCATGAATCAAGATTTATGCTCTTTCAGCATTTGGATGCTTAATACAGATAAGTACTGGGAGTTAACATTCAGTATTGAATATTTTAATAGAGAAAAGGTCATTTTTTTACATGAGTTTGCAGATGATTTAGCATTAGCTTATGGTTTCTGCCTTCAATCCATTCATACCTCATTGTGTCTTGTATGGGTTGGTTTCCTTTGGCATCTCTCCCTCCCTCCTATATATATATATATATATACTTCACTTGTGTATAAATATAATCATTTTCAGTGTTGTTTTTCCTAATTGAATAGTTAAATAAGAATTGACTAGAGGCTTTTCCTCGCTCTTTTATAGCAAGAGTGTATAACTGGGTGCTCTTTTTCTCAGACTTTTCTATGTAAAGCTATTGACCTATTTAATAGCAAACAGGAACAATTTTAATTACTTCTGAACACATTTCCTCCATTCTGGTACAGCCAAACTTATAAACAATGGACATCCACACACCGGTTGCTAGAATATCAGTTACTCTGAGACTGTTACAAATTGCAGATACCTACACATTTTGCTTAATAAAATGAGATTATTGTAAATTGAGGAGCATATTACTGGATAATGTGTGTTTGTATATATTGAGGCTGGTGACCTTGCACAGCCCTCCCTCACTCAAAACAAAGTCAAGTGCAAGTCATGTCATCATTTCTCCAATGGCATGGTCTTCTTTGGCAACAAAGGATGAACACAACTAGGCAGTGGCTCCATATTACTTCTAGGACAAAAATTTCTCTGATTGGTATTTAAAACCCTTCCCCAATATTTTTGCTTTATTACATGTAGGTGACCCAGTGGATATAGTGCTAGACCTGGACTCAGGAAGATTTGAACTCAAATCTAACCATAGGTATTTGCTAGTAATGTGATCCTAGACATATCAGTCTCTGCCTCAGTTTTCTCAACTATAAAACGGGCGTAATAATAGTATCTACCTCCCAGGGTTGTTCTGAAGATAAATAATATATTTTTAAGACTAGTGACTGGCACACAGTAGGTATTGAATAAATACTTGTTTCCTTCCTTCTTATTCTCATTCACATATATTATGGTCTAACCAAACTGGCACTCTGTCTCCTGTCTCTGTGCCTTTTAACTTATCCTCCGTGCCTCGACTTTGTTCTTTCTTCACTGTCATTTCTTGAAATCCATATATTCCTTTAAGATTGAACTCAGACCTCACCTTCTACATGGTGCAGTGTGACATGATTATCATTTTGTTTTTTCCAGAAACAAAATATTTTACCAAGAATTAATATGGAATATTAGAAGCTGCATATATTTCTCAACTGCCTCTTGCACATAATAGGCACTTTAGAGATAAAAGGTTATTGACTTGGACTGAACTGTACTTTTCTAACAATGTTTTTGTTGTCTCCAATTTGATTGACCAGAAGGAGGCTCCCTCCTCCCTCACTCAGTGGAGCTGCTTATCTTTGAATAAGAGTCCTGAATCTCTCAGTCACAATATAGATGTGAATATGGCCCAAGCAGACTCACCTTCAGTGCAGTCACTAAAGGAGAGGACCCTTTGTGTTGGAGGCTTGTTTGTTTTATAATGAACAAAATCAGTAAAAAGTGCCTACTGTGTGCCTCATGCTGTGCTAAGTGCTAGCAAGGGTGATTCAGAGGATGACAGAGTGTTAGATTTGGAGTCAGAAAGACAAGATCAAGTCTTGTCTCAGATACTACTAACTAGCTGGGCAAGCCACTTAATATCTTGCCCTTAGATTCCTCATCTGTAAAATGGGGATGATAATAATATATAACAATAAAATAAAAAATAATAAAATGGGGATAATAACCCACCTCACAGAGCTGTTGTGAAGATCAAATGAGTACTTTGTAATCCTTAAATAGCTATGTAAATGCTAGCTATAAAAAAATCCCTATCCTAAAGGATCTTACATTCTTTCAGGGGAGACAACACACACACACACACACACACACACACACGACTGGCAGCAGAGAGGAGAGAGCTATTCCAGTCAAGCCCTTGAGATGGAATCACTTGGGGGAGTGGAATACAGTTCCTCTGACTCAACTCTCAGCCTCCTTTTCCCTCATTCTCCATCACCAGAAGAGGATCTTGTGAACCTTGAAAGGTCTGGGAGATTTTACCCTTCTCCTTATCATTTTAGCAGCATCTTCTGTATAGCTGATGGCAGTGTCTACCTCAAGAACCGAGGTAAAGTAGGCACATTGAAAAAAAGGCAGCATCAGAATTCTAAAGAATCCAAACAGAAAACCTACAGGGAACATTTTGAAGACTCCAGCAGAAGGTTATCTAGGACCTGTGAATTACCTCTTTTGCCACATATGATCTAAATTTCAACCTGCTTTTCCCTGGATTCCATATGTCCTGGTGAGAAAGTATGCTACAGCCTTTAGGCATGATTGGCCTCCCCCCCAACTATTTGCTCTTACTATGACCATGGTAAAATACCCCTTTCTAAGAGTTAATTTTCTGGCAAGATAATTGACATTGTTAGTTATGGAAGAATTGCATTGGTGGGGCTTGTGAGCTCTGGTATTAGAAAACCGTCACCCAACTACTCAGATTAACCCCTAGAATACTAAGGAGAGAAGGAGCAACTATCCTCTGAACAGCCTTCCTGTGCAAATTGGGGTTCAGGGGGAGTAGCCTCGGGGCATAAACTACAATAGAATCCTATATTTAGAGCTCAGAGGTACAGTTCTCAGGATTTCTTAAACTTTTTCCACTTGCAATCCCTCTAGCACTTCTTAAACTGTGGGTCTTGACCAACTCCATTTTACGGAGGTAGAAACCAAAGTCTAGGGAGATTATGAGATCGCGCAAGGTCACATAAGTAAGAAGGGGATTAGGATTGACATTTAAACCCAGGTTCTCTCACTCAAGAAGCATTCTTCATACTTCCCTTGCAAGCAGTCTTCCCTTGGTGGCCCCAGAAACTCTATATATTTCTGGGAAGGAAAGGGGAGTGGAAGAATGCCTGGCTGAAAGCACAGGTAGAAGATGGATGGGTTGGTAGAAGGATAGATGGAAGGAACAATGAGTGGAAGATAGATGGAAGTATGGGTTAGTGGAAAAGTAGATATAAAGAAGAATAGATGGAGTGGATGGATGACCACCCAAAATGAAGGCCAGTCTTCTTAGTAACTTTACTAATAATAGTGACAATCATAAGAAAAATAGCTGAATTTTATATAACACAATAAAGTTGCAAAGTATTTTACATATGTTAACTTCTTTGATCCTCATAATAACCCTGTGAGGTAGGTGCTATTATCAATTCCATTTTACAGATGAGGCAACTGAGGCAGACTGAGTTTCAGTAATCTGCCCATGGTCACATTAAGTGTGGTAGGCAGAATTTGAACTCAGGTGTCTATCCATATTCTCTCTTGCTGGACCATGAAACTGGTAGATACCACCCGATACTTACTACATACTGGTGGTATTAAAATCAAATAGAAATAGATTGCTGTGGGAGACATATTGACTTAGAAATCCACAAATTAACATTATCTATGTTGTATTTTTACTTATTTTGTTAAACATTTCCCAATTGTATTTTAATTTAGTTCCCTGCTCTTAAGAGTTTTTCAGGCCTTGAACTGACTCCTCTGTACTACATGGATTTGATGTAAAACATTTTCAAAATTGATATTTTTAAATGATTTTGTGAGATGTGTGAATTTTAAAGAATGGTTGCCATATATCTATACATATGTTGTTGCAGATGTGTGTGTATATGTGTATCTGTAAGAGAATTGTTGTTTCTATAACCATGAGAGCAGTTGAAAACAAACATCATTGAACTATGCAAAGAAACATTAGATTATGAGTTCAACTGTACCAAGAACATTAAGGTCAGGGAATTCTGCAAAATAAAAAGCAGGATTTCTTATCGCTTTTTATCTGCAGTGAATGGACTACACTGGCAGTTTGGGGAAGCCTCTGGATCTCTTCTCAAAATCATGTTCTCAAATGTGTAAAGTAAAATACATAGGGTTACTAAGGAAACCAATTATGTTGAAATAGTTAAAAAGCCAAGTTCTCTGACTCTAGGCTAAGAACCTCTGACTTAAGAGAAGGAGAAGGTCTTAGACACAAGACACACAGCCATCCTGGAAGCTTCTCTCCCCTGTTCTGTAAAGTTAAGGACTGCTATCTGTCTGAGAGTACTCCTTTTTTATTTGATTGATTTTAGGATTATTCATTGTTACCAAGGAAGGAAGATTATATGGTTGAAGCAGAAACAGAGACAGAGACTATACTCTTTTGGGGAGGCCTGGCTGTTTAACTGAGGAGCAGATTTCAGTAAGAAAATATCTGGCTCCAACTTGCTTGTCTAGGAAGACTGTGGTTTTTGCTGGCCAAAATGGGGCCTCAAAGCAATCAGCCTTTGGGTGCTGACAGATGTGCTTAATAAAGGAAGGAATTCTGGCTAGGTGGGTGGAAAACATAGACCTTGCCTCCTTAGCTCACCTTTTGTTCTGACTCATATTCATTTCAAGCTAAACCAGAGTAGATACTGAGAGTATTAAAGACTATTGGAACTCTGAATTAAGCAGTTATCTGTAAAATAAGAGTATGATCTCCACTTAGAGTAGGGGTCAGAGAGAAGTGAAGCAGCAATGCAATGGATAGAATGCCACATCTGGACTCGAGAGGACTTGGATTCAAATCCTGCCTCTGATATTTACTAGGCAAATCACTTAACCTCTTTTTGCTTCTGTAGGGGAAAAGGGATTCACTTTGTTGGCATTGAAAGAACTTCCAGTTCTAACTCTATGATGACAAATAAAGAAAGAATTTATATATGGGGGAGCAGCATCACAGCAGAAAGGCTTCAGAGTCAGGGAAACTAGGTTAGAATCTCGCCTCTGACTATTACTACCTGAATGATCTTGGACAAAGGACTTAAACCATTTAGGGCCTCCGTTTCCTCACCTGTAAGATCGGATTGGACTAGATAACCTTTGAGTTTCCGTATCACTCTATAAAATACAAAATTGAAATCCTGAAATTAGAGGGCAAGAACACAAACAATTGAATAGGAAGGAAAGCTGACATAGGAGGTGGTACTTGTCCTGAGTTTTAAGGGAAGGTAGGGACTCTTAAGAGAATGAGATCAGGAAGGAGCACATTCTAGGCATGAAAAGGCTTGGGAAATGGAACACTTGAGTTCAGAATCTGCTGCAGATCCTCACTGGTTGTGTAATCCTAGGAAAGTCACTTAAACTTTGTGTGCCTCTGTTTCCTCATCTGTAAAATGGAGTTGACAATGGCACCTACCTCATAGGGTTGTTATGAGGCTCAAAGGATAATTACTTTTACATTTTTACATTACAATTTACATTTTACATTTGTAAAGTACTTTGTAAACCTTATAGGGCTATATAATTGTCTGCTAATATTCTTATGATAGGCATTAGTATTATCATGATTTAATGGGAGTAAGGTCCTTTTTAGGGACCTTCAGGGAGCTTTAACAGCCCCTGGTCTTCTTTCTTCAAAACTCAATTCTATCAAAGAGGGGCTAGGAAAAGCTCCCCAAAGAAGGAATTTTAGTTAGGACTTAAAGGAAGCCAAGAATTTGTTAATTAAAAAAAAATTAATACCTATATTTCAGCGCAATTAGTTTCTCTTATAATCCCATGCATTTTATTTTATGAGCTGAAAACAGTATTTTGAGAAGGGCTTCATATATTTCACCAGACTGACAAAGAGGATCATGACACAAAAAGGGTTATAAGAACCCTGATTTATAATATTTTCAAGTTTTGTGGGTGGATACTTAGTTTAAAAGGTTGATTTTTTAACTATATCCTTCAATATTAGATTCGTGATCTCAATGATGAGCTCAATTCTCTCCAATGGTATAGATTGTAATTAACCCATATCTTCTCATCCTGTGCTATTCTTGTCCAGATCCTCCCACAAATCTTTCATAATGGATCTGGCTAATTCACCATGCAATGTGCTGCACTCAGCCTATCAGTTACTCCTCATTCTTTCATTGAATCAGTCAAACTATTTTTTGATCATGCACATCCTGCATGATGGCCTTTTATTTCCTTTAATGTGCATGAGTTATTGGTGTTCTAGTCTGTTCATTTCCATTACGCAGTCCTTTTTCATTGCCTTTTGGGTAATCATCACCAGTAGCTTGAGAGAAATGCAACCACAGTTAATGAAATAAGCAACCCCTTCCTACCACAGCATGTTGAGAGTTCCGTTGGTTTCTTAGATATTGTCAGCATCGACCAACAGTGCTGAGACAAGAGTCTTGCTGAATAAATGGACCAGGTAGAGTTTAGAAATGGCCTTGATTCATTTGCACCATGTATGTAGCATAGTGATGTTTCTACTGTATGAGGTCTGGAGTGGCACCTAGTCATAGGATGTGCTTTGTTTCAAATCAGCAAATCAGGATAATGAGCAAACATTTTTTGTACTCAGATGTTAAAGCAGTATGCAACTTATCCTCGCTTATTGCTAATTTTATGTACTTGAAAATTTAATGATGAATAGTTCTCATGATAATTATCAGAAACTAACCTTACATGGATATTTAAGTGCTGTTTCATAGGTGCTATTAAGCAGTTTTGAAATTGATGTTCCTTGTCATTATATCCCTCATTTCCAGGGGGTAAATGTTCCCTCATCTTCTGGATTGAAATCTCTCTTTTTTTAAAAATTTAGTTAAATTTATTTATTTAACTTTTTACATTCATTTTCACAATTCCAAATTTTCTCCCCATTTGTCCTCTCCCCCCACCCCAATACACTGAGAATTCTAATTGCCCCTATCACCAATCTGCCCTCTTTTCTTTCATCCCTCCCTTTCCTTGTCCCCATCTTCTCTTTTGTCCTGTAGGGCCAGATAACTTTCTATTCCCCATTACCTGTATTTCTTATTTCCTAGTAGCAAGAACAATATCCAACAGTTGTTCCTAAAGCTTTGAGTTCCAACTTCTCCCTATCCCTCCCTCCCCACCCTTTCCTTTTGGAAAGGCAGGCAATTCAATATAGGCCATATTTGTGTAGTTTTGCAAATGACTTTGATAATAGTTGTATTGTGTAAGACTAACTATGTTCCCCTCCCTTCTATCTTTCCCCCATTGCTTCTATTCTCTCTTTTGATCCTGCCCCTTCCCAAGAGTATTGATTTCAAATTGCTCCCTCCTCCCATTGCCCTACCTTCCATCATCCCCCCCACTCCCATGCTTATCCCCTTCTCCCCAACTTTCCTGTATTGTAGGATAGGTTTTCATACCAAAATGAGTGTGCATTTTATTCCTTCCTTTAATCAAATGTGATGAGAGTAAACTTCATGTTTTTCTCTCAGCTCCCTTCCTCTTCCCTCCACTAAAAAATCTCCTACTTGCCTCTTCTATGAGAGATAATTTGCCCCATTCCATTTCTCCCTCTCTCTCTTCCCAATACATTTCTCTCTCACTGCTTAACTTCATTTTTTTAGGATATGATCCCATCCTATTCAATTCACTCTGTGCTCTCTGTCTCTGTGTGTGCATGCATGTGTGTAAGTGTGTATGTGTGTGTGTGTGTGTGTAATCCCACCAACTACCCAGATACTGAAAAGTTTCAAGAGTTACAAATATTGTCTTTCCATGTAGGAATGTAAACAGTTCAACTTTAGTAAGTGCCTTATGACTTCTCTTTGCTGTTTACCCTTTCATGCTTCTCTTGATTCTTGTGTTTGAAGGTCAAATTTTCTTTTCAGCTCTGGTCTTTTCATCAAGAATGCTTGAAAGTCCTCTGTTTCATTGAAAGACCATATTTTCCCCTGAAGTATTATACTCAGTTTTGCTGGGTAGGTGATTCTTGGTTTGAGTCCTAGTTCCTTTGACTTCTGGAATATCCTATTCCATGCCCTTTGATCCCTTAATGTAGAAGCTTCTAGATCTTGTGTTATCCTGATTGTATTTCCACAATACTGGAATTGTTTCTTTCTAGCTGCTTGCAATATTTTCTCCTTGACCTGGGAATTCTGGAATGTGGCCACAATGTTCCTAGGAGTTTCTCTTTTTGGATCTCTTTCAGGCGGTGATCAGTGGATTCCTTGAATATTTATTTTGCCCTCTGGTTCTAGAATATAGGGCAGTTTTCCTTGATAATATCATGAAAGATGATGTCTAGGCTCTTTTTTTGATCATGGCTTTCAGGTAGTCCCATAATTTTTAAATTATCTCTCCTGGATCTGTTTTCCAGGTCAGTTGTTTTTCCCATGAGATATTTCACATTCTCTTCCATTTTTTCATTCTTTTGGTTTTGTTTTGTGATTTCTTGGTTTCTCAGAAAGTCATTGGACTCCATCTGTTCCATTCTAATTTTGAGAGAACTATTTTCTTCAGTGAGCTTTTGAACCTCCTTTTCCATTTGGTTAATTCTTCTTTTGAAAGCATTCTTCTCCTCATTGGCTTTTTGGACCTCTTTTGCCAATTGAGTGAGCCTATTTTTCAAGGTGTTATTTTCTTCAGCATTTTTTTGGGTCTCCTTTACCAAGGTATTGACCTGTTTTTCATGCTTTTCTTGCATCTCTCTCATTTCTCTTCCCAGTTTTTCCTCCACCTCTCTCACTTGATTTTCAAAATCCTTTTTGAGCTCTTCAATAGACTGAGCTCAATGAATATTTATTTTGGATGTGTGGAATACAGAAACCTTGACTTCTATGTCTTTCCCTGATGGTAAGCATTGTTCTTCCTCATCCAACAGATTGGGAGGAGATATCTGTTCACCAAGAAGGTTACCTTCTATGGTCTTATTTTTTTCCCCCTTTTCTGGGCATTTTTCCAACCAGTTATTTGACCCTGAGATTCCTCTCCATACCCACATGGCCTCCAGATCTGCCCAGCTAGTGCTTGGGGTCTGAGATTCAAATGCTGCTTTCCAGCCTCAGGGCTTTCAGTGGGGGTGGGGCTGCTATTCAGTGTGAGATTAAATTCAGGTTCTCAGGTGGGGGTAGGGCTGCTATTCAGTGTGAGATTAATTTCAGCTGCTCATGTTGGGGCAGGGCTGCCACCAGGGGCTCAGTTCCCTCAGGGGGTTTATGAGAGACCTTCAGTAATGGATCCAAGCTCCTGTATGCTTTGGGAGCCCCTTTCCTCTGCTGCCTCTGCTGCTACCTCCCGAGGGGGCCTGAGTTATGGAGACACCCCACTCCTCTCTTGGCCAGCCTAAAAGACTCTCTCACTGACCTTTGGCGTCTGTGGGTGGAGGGACCTGCATGGCCGCTGGAGATTCTGCCCCTGAAGCCTGCTGGGATCTGCTCCTCTTGGTGCCAAGAGGCCAAGGCAGGGCTGGGCTCTGCTTCAGGTCCGGGTGCGTGACAGACCTTTGGTGTCAGTTTTTCAGAACAGAAATCTCCTCCACTCTGTTGTAGTGTGGCTTCTGCTGCTCCATAATTCATTGGGATTTCTTCTTTATAGGTATTTTATGGGCTGTGCATTAGGAGCTAGCATATGTGAATCTTTCTGCTCTGCCATCTTGGCCCAAACTTCAAAATCTCTTTTTTAACAAAGAAAACCAATGAAGAATAAACACTAGATCTGGTGATCCTAGATACAGATTTGATAGCATATATGCCATTCTGCTCTAGTGGTCCCTTAGCTCTTTGCTCATAGGCTCATAGAATCATAAATTTAGAGATTTAAATCAGAGATTTAGAGGTGCTGCAATGACACTCCATTTCCTGCCTCAGTAACTTTGCTTTGGTTGCCCCTCCACAACTACAATGTGCTTCCCTCCTATCAGGTGGGAAAATTTGGAGTGGGAGCTTTTCTAGTAGGTGTTCTAACAGGTTCATTCTTGATATGAGTGGACAGGAAGAGAGGTCAGAGACACAATAAGGGATTAAATAAGTTTACTTTATTCTAGTCTTCTCAAGAATGTTGCTGATAATGGGAGTGCCAACTCCTACAGCATCGCCTAATTAATCTTCTTGAAGAGGTGGGTTAGAAAATTAATCTTCTTGAAGAGGTGGGTGAGCAACAATTCCTATAGGCCCCCGAAGTCTCAGTGGGGACTAGTTGGGACTAACACACATAAACAATCCTCCAAGCCTTGATGGGGGCCAATGAAGGCATGCACAGCATTCCAGCTTGAGCATTCCCCTCTAAGTCTCAATGGGGGCCAGTTGAGGCAAGCACACATGCATATTCTCCTTGTGCATTCCTGTCCCCTCCCTTACTTACCAGTGCCCTCTTGATTTATAGGGTAACACAGAAGGTTATTATAATAAATAACAAAGAAGGTTATTTTATAACAATATCCTCACAAGTTTCATTAACTTTAGCAATATCATGATGACTTAGAATAGTGTAAGCACAGTAGATTATTTACAACTAAACTCAAATGTTTATATTACCTCATCATTATATCTCACTACACAGTCACAGTAAAAATTGTTTATAATGTGAAATCCTGGGAACTAGAGGTTGTTGTGACCATCGATCCTGGGAACTATTATCTAGAAAGGATAACAAAGTTTACCCTATTTACACTAAAATCCACCTTACATACACCTCCTTACACTTGTCTCTTAGATGCTTCAGTTTCATTCAAAACTCAGCTCATGTTCCACCTTCTTTAAGAAACCTTTCAACTGCTCATGCAGTTGAAACCACCTTGCGTTCATTTTGTACATAGTCTGCATATACTTGTATGTATGTCTCTTGTCTCCTGATTAATGAGTACCTCAGGGTCAGGGACTGTTTTTTTGATGAGTTTTGTCTTTGCATCTTCATCAATTAGCACAGTGGCTAACATACAGTAAATGCTTAATAAATGATTATCAATTGATTGACTAGAGGTCATCTTATCCAACCATATCATTTTGCAGATGAGAAACTGAGACCCACAGAGGTTATATGATTTGCCCAGGATCACACAGAAACTAAGTGAAAGAGCTTGGATAAAAGCCCAGCTCCTTTGACTCCAAATCCACATTCAACTTCTTCCTATTTTACCATGACAGCTCTAGGGGAGAGCTTTACAAGCATCACTGTTTTTTAGTGACTCGGCATTTCCTTTTAAGTGATCTTTTAATATACATTGTCGTTCACATGGCATGCAATGTTCCTTTTGTTTTACATTATTGTCAACATGGTGTACAGTGTTCTTTTGTTTCTGCTTATTTCATTCAGTATCAGTTCAGACAAACGTTCCCATGTTTTCTGAATTTCTCATATTCATCATTTCTTATTGTGCAGTAATATTACATTACATATTACAGTGTTAATTGTCTCCTATCTGTTCTATGAACAACACACTCCATCTCTCAGCTTTTTTCCCAGGCTGTTCCCTCTCTTCCACTTCTTCACCTACTTACCTCTGTGGTTTCCTTTAAGTCCCAACTAAAATTCCTTTTTGTGGGAGCCTTTCCTAGCCCCTCTTAATTCTAGAGTCTTCCCTCTGTTAACTATTTTCCATTTATCTTATTTATACCTTGATTTGTATTTATTTACTTGCATGTTGCCTTCATTAAATTATAAGCTTCTTGAGGTTAGGGGCTGATGTTAGCCTCTTTTTGTATTTCCATTGCTAAGCACAGTGTCTGGCATATAGTAGGAGCTTAATAAGTATTGATTGATTAATTTCATTCATACATCACAATTCCTTCTTCCGCTTAACTGGCAGGACCTACTTTATTGTTTAATTTTTTGCTGTCGTAAGTTTTCAAAAGCTTGGTTGCTTCTCACTAGGATAATTTGGAACTTAATAAAAGGAGCAAATAATAGTAAATGATATGATCTCTTCATTATCATTTTCCTTTAATTTGACTCACAACTCCTAGAACTGTTAAAGAATTGTAGCAAATCACTTTTTCCTTGAGCAGAAAATATATTATTTAAATGTATTATTTATATATACAACTGCCAGTCGATGGACAATGAGTATGGAACCTGAGTTGTCATAAAGAACATGTAGTGAGAATGTTATGGAGCTCAAGGAAATCCCCTCTTTGACCAAGGCAGAAACACTATTAGTTGAAAATTAGCAGGAAATAGGAATAGGAACTCACTTATTGGCTTAAAGAGTTTCAGTGACAGGGATCATCTTTTTTATTGAGTTTTGTTGGCTTACTAGTATAGGGACTGTGGTTATCAAATTACCCAGTGTCTGGGAAATGGAATCATTTAGCACAAGTCATGAACTTGTTTCTTCCACCCCAACCTGTGAAATTTTTCTGTATGATAGTGAAACTTTACTATTTTTAGGACCATCACATGCGAGATGGATAAGGTGGTGAGATTTTGTGGTTTTCCTTCCCCCTACCCTCAAGATACTGGACTCAAAATAAAAACTGTATAGTTTAGATCTGACAGAATCCAGATAACTTTCTTCTTTCTTTTGGGTTTAGAGACAAAGGACTAGCAGATTACAACCGGCCAAGGTCTCCTAGCCACTTTGCAAGCAAGTTTTATCCACTCAGACTTTAAGCCTTTGAGACTTTTACACAGGGTTTTTGATTTGAAAATTGGTCCCAGCTGCTCTGGTTCTCTTAATCCCTCCTTGACAGACTCCTGTCCCAGCTTCTCCCAAAGGCAAGCCATAGCTTCAAAGGGAGTGTGTGTGTGTGTGTGTGTGTGTGTGTGTGTGTGTGTGTGTGTGTGTGTGTGTTGGTTGGGAGGGGTGGGGTGAAGTAGGGTCCTGGTGAGAGCAGGCACTGCTAAACCAGATGTCACTACTATTCTTTATTCCCTCAGGTGATTAATCATCTCAGGAATATTTATTTATTTTGTGGCAGAAATGTTAAAATATCTATTTCATGATCATGAAAATTATATTAATTTTAATTAATGATTTTGGGTTGCTGAATAATGTATGACACTATTCTTGTCATTTCTGGCACAATACATATGTGTCCTTCCATAACTACTCTCTTTTTATTTCTTTCATCACCCTTGAATTAATTCAAAGATTTCACTCCTCAGATAGTACCTAACATTATTAGCCTTCCTTCCTTCCTTCCTTCCTTCCTTCCTTCCTTCCTTCCTTCCTTCCTTCCTTCCTTCCTTCCTTCCTTCCTTCCTTCCTTCCTTCCTTCCTTCCTTCCTTCCTTCCTTCCTTCCTTCCTTCCTTCCTCCCTCCCTTCCTTCCTTCCTTCCTTCCTTCCTTCCTTCCTTCCTTCCTTCCTTCCTTCCTTCCTTCCTTCCTTCTTCCTTCCTTCCTTCCTTCCTTCCTTCCTTCTTTCCTTCCTTCCTTCCTCCCTCTCTCCCTCTTGTAAAATATGATCTCTGAATCAGATGTGGGTGACTGAGGACCAACTGTCTTCTAATATATCCTGGGCAGCATTTTGGAGACCCAGAATTGTTTCTCTGATATCACCATCCAGACTTGTTTGTTTTGCTTGATTGATTCAATGTCTTATTGAATGTTTAGATGTGCTTTGCTACTCTTGTGTCTTGCAGGGCATGAATAGAAAATAAAATGGGCAAAATCTTATTCAGGATTCATTTTTGACTTATGACTGGCTTTATCCACTAGAGGCAATTTTTTAACTAGCTAGAATAATTATTAAACAATATCTCTTCAAAATATTTTAGTGAATAGTGGGGTATATTTTTCATCTTTTTATAGTTCATTTTTGTTTTCAAGACTTTCTGTCAGAAATTCATTAAAACCCATGAATATTCTTTGTTTGGGGGAAAACCTGGATTTCAATGTGAGGGAGACCAATGGCGAGATGGGTGCATTTATCATCATTATAGACATTCTTGATAACAGTCCCAGCATTTCATAGGCTCTTGGAACAAGTGATTTGCATTTCTGCATTGTTGCAAATCTTGTTTGGATTGAATGGCACAAACGATATTGTCCCCTTCATTGCTCCTGTGAGAGGAAGCTTCTGAGCAATCTGCTGGTAAAAGTAACAAATCTTACTTTTGACATGTTATAGAATCTATGGGATGTCAATTTCTTTGGATACAATTTTGCATAACCAGAATTGAGTTGTGACATTTCAAAGATTTAAAAGTAGTCCGATGCTTATAGGATATATTGAAATTTGCTAGTGCTGCTCTAAGCAGTCATTAATAACTTCCTGCTTTTATTTTTATCCAACAAACAGTATACACATTTTGAGCTTCTACTATATGCCAGCTACTGTCTATATGTTGAGGATGCAAAGATAAAAACAAAACCATCCCTTCCCTCAAGGTTGTGTTCTAAGGTAGACAGGGACACACAAACAATAAATATAAAACACATCAGAGTGGTAGAAAAATAATTTCATGGGGGAAAAGTGAAAGGGAAGAACTTAGCATCTTGATTACTGAACCTTTTAAATGTTAAAAAAAATTATATAAATGAATGAGGTCTATTGGCTAATGTCTTTTAATGACCAGAACAGCAAAAGGGAAGATTTGAAAGATTGTTGAAATAATGTCCTTTATGGGACATTATAGTGACTCACTTATGGAAAGGGAAACTAGGAGAATATTTTCAAACTTGACATTTCCCAACATTTTTAGTCTTTAGATATAAACATAATTGTATTTTTACATGCTCACTCAATAGATAAGCAAGTGACTACAGTACCCATGTGATGAAATTTTCCCCTAAGATTTTAATTTTTATTATTCAGAACTTGATAACCATCAAGTATAAACTTTCCATATATATATAATCAAATAGAAAGAAGATTATATATGAAACAAGTAAAACTATTACACACACCTTTTTTTTTTTTACAAAAAAGTATATAATAAATTCAACATATTAATTTCAAGGTTGTTTTACTCTGTTATCACTCATTTTACATCTTTTTGTTTTCTTCTACTCTTTTATGTGTTTTGAAAAATGTTTCATTAATATTTTCCCTCTTTTCATCATCACTATTACAATTTCCACTTCCAAACCTCCCTTGCAACAAATAAGGACAATTAGGCAAAACAAATGTACACATTGTGCACGTCAGACGATACATATTTCTGCAAATTGGAATCCATCACTACTCTGCCAAGATAATCAGTCTTCTGGAGTGATGCTTGGTCTTTGTTGATCAGAGTTCTTAAGTCCATCCAAGTTGTTTTTTTTTATAGTGTTTTAGTCTTTGTATATATTGTTTTCTTGCTTCTTTTCACTTCCTAGTTCCATTATATTCACATATTACAATTTGTTGAGTTATTCATTCTCTCCCTCTCTCTCTCTCTCCCTCCCTCTCTCCCTCTCCCTCCCTTCCTCCCTCCCTCCCTCTCCTTCCCTTCCTTCCTCCCTCTCTCTCTCTCTCTCCCTCTCCCTCCCTCTCTCTTTCTCTCTGTCTTTCTCTCTCCTCTCTCTGTCTCTCTGTCTCTGTCTCTCTCTGTCTCTCTCTCTGTCTTTCCCTCTCTCTCTGTGTCTCTCTCTGTCTCTCTCTCTCTCTCCCTCTCTCCCTCTCCCTCCCTCCCTCTCTCTTTCTCTCTGTCTTTCTCTCTCCTCTTCTCTCTCTGTCTCTCTCTGTCTCTCTGTCTCTGTCCCTCTGTCTCTCTCTCTGTCTCTCCCTCTCTCTCTGTGTCTCTCTGTGTCTCTCTCTCTCTGTCTCTGTCTCTCTCTGTCTCTCTCTGTCTCTCTGTCTCTCTCTCTCCTCTCTTTTACTCTCTCTTCCCCTTCCACTCCCTGCCCCATAGTATTCGAAGGATATATAACTTTTGGGGTATGGTTCCAAATTGCTTTCCGAATGGTTAGATTAATTCACAACACTGTCAGTAATGAATTAGTGTGTCTGTCCTAAATCCCCGTTTAGCAACTGTCATTTTCATTTTTTGTCATCTTTGTCAATCTTATAGTTAGATTATTGAAACTCAGGATTATTTTAACTTATATTTTGGTTATTAGTGATTTGGAATATTCCCCTCCCCCCAATTGTTGTTGACAGCTTGGATTTCCTTCTTTCCTTCCTACTTTTCCTTCTTATTGCTTGTTTATATCCTTTGACCATTGATCTAGTGGAAATGTCTTATTCTTACATTTTGAATGAATTCCCCATATATCTCTGGTAGCAGAAAGATTTGCTGCAAAGTTGTTTCCCCCCCCAGTTAATTATTTCATTTCTAATTTTAACTGTATTGATTTTGTTTGTACAAAACCTTTTCAATTTCATATAATCGAAATTGTCCTCTTTATCTTTTATAATTCCCTCTATCCTTTAATTAAGAATTCTTCCTCTCTCCATAGGTTGAAAAAGTATATTCTCCCTTGCTTTTATAACTAGGTCATATATCTATTTGGTTACATATTCACTGTGGAATATAATGTGAGATACTGTTCTAAACCTAATTTCTGGCAAACTGCCTTCCAGATTTCCTAGCAGTTTTTGTCAAATAATGAAATCTTGCTCTAGTAGTTTTCTAGGCCACTTGCTTTGGGTAGTACATATACAATATTTTCCTCTATTTTTTCAATCCTTTGACTCAGTTTCAATAATTTTATTATCTCTTGGACTCAACGGATCCCAGCTTCTGCATTCTGTTTTTCAGTGAGTGTGTTGTAAGACCTACAATCTTCTACTTTAAGTCATTTATTTTCCTTTCATTCCTTTCCTCTAGAGCTCTTATTTCACTTATAATTTCTCTTTCTTTTTTTTGTTTCATTTTTTCTAACCATTCTTGTCATCTTTGTGGCCAAGACATTTTTGTCCTATGTGCCTTTGCTTATATTTATTATCAAATGAATGCTCTCTTCTGAGCTATTCCAAGGGTTTAAGCTTCTACTCCCATGTCCCTAGCTGAAAGAATTTCTTCTGCCAGGTGGATTTAAACTCTGGATTATTGAAGTCTGTGAGTCCAAGAAGAAAAGGCTTAAAGTACAGGTGTGGTGATGAACTGTATATATGTCTGAAGACCAGCCCTAGGTATGTTGAGAGACTCATTGCTAGGGTGGGCTTAGGATAATGAACTTTTAGCTATTGAAACTCACATAGATTATATACTAAGTTGAAGAGGAGCTGTGTTCTGCTTCAGTGGAGATGGTGAGCAACCCAGATGAAGTCCTTGAAGTATGTAAGTAAAGCCTGAAGGTCACATGGTTTCTTTTCTCTTGTTTTTGTTATATTTTTATGTCTTACAAATCCATTGATGACCTCTTAAGACCTACCCTCCGTTGTTCACCGTTTTAATTGGTTAATCCTTAGGTATCCATCTCAATTTTCTTTAATATATGAGAACCATCTGGTGGTGGAAAAGGGTAATTGCAGGTTAATACTTAACTCAAATTTTGAGGTTAAATCATCTACTTTTCATTCTTCTGTTTTCCAGAAAAGTTTCCCAGACTCCAATGGGATTAAAAATGGAGATTGCTTCTATTGTGACCAGCCATTGGAGAGATGGTTTGTAAAGAGTCTGTAAATCCACTAAGAACAATCCTATATACAAGAGATAAAAGAGAAATCAGAACTTTCTTGAAAAAGATAAATATTTTGTATGGCTAAATAGAACTGTGACTTATTTGTAAAACTAATCATGTAAAAATATTAGCTAAATGAATTATGAAACTCAAACATACTTTGAAATTTAAATATTATAAATTACTGATAGATTCTCATAATAAGAATTGAGGACATTCACTTATTCTTTCAACAAGGTGTGCAAGACACCATGCTGGGCACTATGGGAAATAATATGAATTAATAAGGATCTCATTTTCAGTAAGTTTGCAGTTAAGTAGTCATTTCATGGCAGCAAACAAGGACAAAACGAACAAAGGTGTAGGTATATGGAACCTGTGATTTCATTGGGAAATCCTGGGAGAAGAAACACCCCTTTCAAATGCAGATTGGCATCTTTTTAACAACTTATTATCGGAGAGTTTCCAAGAACCTTGAGAGGTTAAGTAATTCACCCAGATTTTCCAGTAGCCAGTACATTTCAGAGGTAGGACTTGATCCCAGATCTTCCTGGTTTTGGGGTTGCCTTTCTATCCATTATGCCATACTGCAACAAAAACAACAGCGGTAATAATAACTCAAATTAGTAAATCGTTTTACAGGTTACAAAGCACAAATAAGTAATTTAAGTGGGTAACCAAGGTGGGATAAAAATCTCTAATTGAAAATTGTCCCAGTTGTCTAATATTAGACTTTAGTTAGCAAGTACAAAAATAAACTACTTGAAAAATTCTGAAAAACAATTCACTCATACGGCAGTTAGCATAGAGTGTTGGGCCTGGATTCAGGAAGACTTGAGTTCAAATGCAGGCTTAGATAATAGCTGTGTGACCCTGGGCAACTTACTTAATTTCTGTTTGCCTTCCTTAGCTCGGTTATAAAATGGGATGATAGCATCTGCTTTGGAAGGTTGCTGCAAGGATCAAATAAGTTATTTGTAAAGCACTCAGCACAATGCCTGGTATGCAGTAGGCACTTAACAAATACTTATTTCCTTCTCCTTCCTTCATTCCACAAGGATTTCTGGAGTACCCTGTTGCCCAGTTGTCAGTACTATAGCAGAAACAAATCCATTACTAGTAACTGAGCTTATAATTTAGTTGGGGATGCCCATCTACATCTATCTGTTTAATCCATTATGGTTATAAGGTTCTGTTTTTTTCTGGTTCATGTGTTACATGGGTTGGCAGTCTCTAGAGATTGTACTCTATATGTGGTGCTTTGAATAAGGACATCTTATTTCTCCAAAGTGTTTTGGAACGATAATCAGGCTGGATGAAGAAAAGGGGTGCGTTATCTGAGTAAAATCAGAATTCTTTTGTTGATCATTCAGGAGCAGAAGAGAAGTAAGCCCTAGGTGACAGAAGTTGTAGAGAGTTCCAAATGATGGCAGGTATGTCCCTTTGCCTAGGTCTATGCCCCAGGCAAGCTTCTGTGAGAACCTATAGGAAGCTGAAAGGATGGGAGCTGTGCTGCTCTGTAAAGCTAAGCCTCTTCTTGGTGAGTCACTCTGTGCATTCAGAGGCTGGTGAGCTGTAGACAAAGGGGAGATGAGTTGACAAGATCAGATCCCTACTGTGATACCTCATAGCTTGAGCTGTGCTCTCTACAGGCAAGAGCTGTGACTGCCAGGTAAGTCAGGAAAACTCTTAGATTTCCCCTCTACTCAGATACCCACAGAGAGAAGAGTGTCTTAAACAACTAAAAGAGGACACTAGTTAGAAGGCATTAATTACAAATAGCCAAAGGTTAACCTCTCTGGGTCTTAGTTTTCCCATCTATAAAATGGAAATAATTATATTTGCTCTGCCTGTCACAGAGCTATTGTGAGAAGAGTTCTTTGGGAACTTTTAAGAGCTATGTAAATGTGAATGATTATTGTGATGGCATCTCAGAGATGTCGCACAAAAGAAGACACCCAGGGAGTGTTCAAGCATTATGAGAAGACTCCATTCTCTGGCTGTGATACTGCCAAACATTCGTTGTGGGATCTTGGGAACTCGAACTTACTCCAAGTTACATATTGCAGAATATAACATGTTTATTAACATTGCTTTCTTTTAATATTACCTTCTTAAGATCTTGAAAGGCTAGAACAATGGGCTGAATATATGTATACACATATTTGTCATTCATTCATTCAGTCATGTCTGATTCTTCATGACTCTGGACCACAGCATACCAAGCCTTTCTATCCTTCGCTGACTCCTGAAGTCTGTTCAAATCTATTCATTGCTTCCATGACCTCATTTATCTGTCTCATCCTCTGCTCTCCCCCTTTCCCTTTGCTTTCAATATTTCCCAACATCAGGTTCTTTTCCAATTAAGTCCCTTCTCATTATGTGGTCAAAGTATTTAAACTTCACCTTCTTTATTTGATCTTCTAGTAAATAACCCGAATTAATTTCTTTAAGGCTTGACTGATTTGATCTCTTTGCTGTCCAAGGGACTCCCAAAAGTCTCCTCTAGCACTGCAATTCAAAAGAGTCAATTTTCTGGCACTGTTTCTTATAGTCCGGCTCTCACAGCCATACATTGCTACTGGAAAAACTGTATCTTTGACTATGCAGACTTCTGTTGGCAAGGTGATGTCTCTGCTTTTTAGTATGCTGTCCAAATTTGCCATAGCTTTCTTTCCAAGGAGCAAGTGTCTTTAATTATGACTACAGTCGCTATCTGCAATGGTCTTTGATCCTTGGAATGTAAAATCTGACGCTGCTTCCATTTCTTCTCCCTCTATTTGCCAGGAAATGATGGGACCAATTGCGAAGATTTGAGCTTTTTATATTAAAATTTAAGTCAGCTTTTACCCTCTTCTCTTTCACCATCATCAAGAGAGGCTTCTTAATTTTTCTTCCCATTATGCATATCTGAGACTGTTGCTATTTCTCCCAGCAATCTTAATTTTGGCCTTTGATTCATGCAGCCTGGAATTTTACATGATGTACTCTGCATATAAATTAAATAAATAGGGTGACAATATACAGCCTTGTCATACACCCTTTCCAATCTTAAACCAATCTATGTTCCTTAAACCAATCCACATTCCTTAAACCAATTCAAACATGTTCCATGTTTGGCTCTTACTGTGGCTTCTTGGCTCACATACAGCTTCCTTATGTGAGAAATAAGATGATCTGGCCCTCCTATGTTTTTGATCACTTATCATTTCTTGTTGTGATCCATTCAGTCAAAGGATTTAGTGTACCAAAGGAAGCAGATGTTTTTCTTGAAACTCCCTTGCCTTCTCCACAATCCATCAAATGTTGGCAATGTGGACTCTAGTTCATCTGCCTCCTTAAAAATCAGCCTACTCTTTGGGTAATTCATGGTTCACATATTGCTGAAAACTAGCTGGCAAAATCTTAAGCATAACTTTGCTGGTGTGTGAAAAGAACACAGTTGTTCAGTAATTCAAACATTCCTTGGAAATGACCTTCCTTAGGACTGGGATGTACACTGATCTTTTCCAATCCAGTGGACACTGTTGAGTTTTCCAAAATTCCTGGCATATTGAGTGCAGTACATTAATAGCATCATTTTTTAAGGATATTAAATAACTCCAACTGTTCCTAAGTAAGGCCCACTTGACTTCATTCTCCAGGATGTCTGGCTGTGGATCAATAACCCCATCTTCATGGTTATCAGTGATGTTAATACCTTTCTTGTATAGTCCTTCTATGTATTCTATATATATTTGTATACATACACATATATTTATTTTGTAATAGGAACTTTTATAAAGAATTGTCTACTTCAAAAGGTGTAATACGGAAACACTCTCCCAATACACAGGAGATATAATCCTCCCCCAGCCCCACCTCAGTCTCTGGAGTGGGAAAGGGGATTAGGTTCATAATTTAAGTTGATTCTGATAGAACACAGTCCCATGGTCCAAATCTAAATTCCTTGTCAGACTTGAGTTCCAGGTACCTCCACTTCTTAGAGCTTCCATGATCAGCCTAGCTGACTTCATTACCCTACTTGCACTCCTGGCTCCAAGGTCCTCTTGACTTGAGTTCCTGGTCCCATGAAGATCATCCAGGACCTGAAACTAAGGACAAGCAATACAGAACAGAAAGAAACATCCCTCAGCCCATTTTTTTTTTTTGAGCTAGGGTAAAAAGCATGGAGAAGGGGAATCCTTTCCCTTACTGGTTCTGCAGTTCAATGCATTCATGATAGTGGAGTCAAAAAGAGCTCATCAGAAAGAGAATGGCAGAAAAGAGCATAACTAAAAAGGCTGAATGACTTAGTCTTGCCGGTTTTAAAGATCCCAGTAGCCAATCAAAGGACACTATCCCCATCCATATTTGAAGCCCAATTTACACACACACATACAAGACCGTATAAAAGAATACATTTTGATATTCTCAACTTTGCATTCTTGAATACAGTATGGTTGTTATTGTTTTTTTTAGTCAGTGGCTCTTGATCAATCTGAAAAGCATTTTAAGAATAGTTATTCCAAGATTACTGAAGTGATAGGGATCCTAAGTGAAATAATACACTTCCTGTCAAGATTTGAGAAATGAACATGAAGGATGATAAAGCTCTCCATTTTAAAGGGTACTGAATTTAAAATTGTAATTATTATGAATGAGAGGTTACAAAATTTGATGTTGAAAATTAGAAAATTGTGGAGATTTTTACTTCTTGACAAAGTATTAGTTTCCTGATCTACTGTACTCAGCTCAATTTTCATCATCTTCTATATTTAGGAGAAGTAAAGTTCAAATTTTTCCTCAGGTCCTCACTAGGATCTTTGAAAGTAAAATTTTAAAATCCAAGTAAAGAAGCTTCTTGTAGTCCAGTTACTGTCAGTAAAGAGATTGTTCCTTTCAAGAGGCTTCAACTGATTCACTTTATTTGGAATTGTGCTATTTTTCTAAATAATCCCATCTCTTGAATAACTTGGGTACCAAAGGCAATTTAGCAAGTAAACCCCTGGCTTTCTCAAATTCAGTTTAGTTCAATTTGATAAACATGCATTGAACACTTGCAATGTGTGAGGCACTGTGCTAAGCACTAAAGATACAAAAAGAAAAAGACGGTTCCTACCTTTAAGGAGCTTACAGTCTAAAGAGGGAAGACAACACACGAAAAAAAGTTCAAAAAAGAGGGAGCCACTAGAAGGGGTCCAGTGGGGGTAAATCATGTTCCATGGAGAGGAAACCAAGCAGAGCCACTGATGGAAAATCGAGAATTACTTGTAAAGTTTGGAGCCCTCTACAAAAGGAAAGGATTCTGAGAAGTTTATTTGCTTTACCTTCCAGGCTTCTGGTAGCACAGTGATAGGAGCCTGGGCTTGGGGTCAGGCAGACTCTTCTTCCTGAATTCAAATCTGGCCTCAGATGCTTACCAGCTGTGTGACTCTGGGCATGTCACTTAACTGTTTGCCTCAGTTTCCTCATGTATAAAATGAGCTGGAGAAGGAAATGGCAAACCACTCCAGTATCTTTGCTAAGAAAACTCTAAATGAAGTCTAGAAGAGTCAGACATGACTGAAAAAATATGACAATGATGCCTCCCAATACCCAGAACTGTGTTTTATCTATAGGGAAAGGGGATAGGGAGTATACCTCCGAATTCATTGGTATTGGGAACTCATAGATAGAGAAATTTCCTCCACCAATGAACTACCAATATAAATAGTTCCTTAAAAATGTTTCTTGAATGAGCTGAATTGAATTCACAATAATAGTTATAAAATCTAGCATTCTTAAAGTGCTTTAAGGTTTGCCCAGCCTTTTATCATTTTATTTGATATTGATACTCACCACAATCCTGTTATCTCCATTTTATAGATGAGGAAACTGAGGCACAGAGAGCTTAAATGACTTGCCAGGATCAAATAGCTATTAAATGCCTGAGACAGGATCCTGACTCTGATCTTTCTGAGTCCAAATCTAGTACTCTCTCCAGTGTGCCTCCAGGCTATAAGAGCAGTTTTTACTCAATTGTAGGTTTGCCTAGAAGTGGATTTCTTCCAGCTGTGTGCTGGAGCAGCTTGAATTGGCATGGGAGAGCTGATTGTTAAATTTTCAGTGCGAGTTTTACATCTCAACAAAGTACAAGTTGGGCCTTGATCTATTGTACTGTTGATTTTCTAGATTTAAGAAAATGATGGAGAAAATATTAATAATGCATATAAAAGTTAAAAGTGTATGATTGATATAATCTTCCCCCACTCCAAGAGCTGGTGGTTAAATATTTAGTGTCTCCCCCCATATTTCTTCCCTATAGCACCCAGTCCTAGGGCATTCCTAATGAAAAGTTGACTATGCCTTTTGTAGAATTTGGGAGGTACTAGGAAGTTATCAGGCTCCAAAATAATCAATAATCAATAAACATTTATTAGGTGTCTGTTATATGCCAGGCACTATACTAAGCACTGGGAATATACAAAGAAGCAAAAATTAGTTGCTGTCCTCAAAGAGCTCACATTTCTATAACCACTCCACTGTGTTGGAAGTTACACTTCAGATCTTTAGGTTTAGGTTGTTATTGATATCTCTTTATTCCCCACATGATCTTAATATCCAATTGTATCCCTTTTTCTTCCTACAGCCTAGTGAGCCATCCCTTGTAACCCAGAATAAGAAAGAAAGGGCTGATACAAAGTGACGTGAGCAGAGGTATTCTGCTCTGAGGGATCCTCAGAAATACAATGATCCAAGACAATTCTGAAAAACTTAAAATAAAAAGTGCTATCTGATGAGCTCTGAATGCAGATTGATGCAAACTTTTTTACTTTATTTTTCAGGAGGGGGATGTCCTTTTCTTTCACCACATGACTAATATGGAAATATGTTTAGAATAGTTGCTCATGTATAACCTATATCAAATTGCTTGTGTTCTCCATGAGAGAGTAGGAAAGGGAAGGAGGGAGAAAATTTGAAACTCAAAAATTTAAAAATGAATGTTAAAAATTGTCTTTACATGTAATTGGAAAAATATTGAAAGCTACAAAAAAATGGGGAAAAATAAAGTCCATTAAAACTAACCAACATACTGACCAAGACCGACAGTATGTGTAATGTTCCATGCTCATAGTCTCCCATCTCTGCCAAGAAGGGACAGAGGTACACCTCTTCTTCAGGGTCAAGTTTGACCACTATAGTTATACAGTATTTAGGTTTTGTTGTTCTGTCTAGTTATTCCTGTGATCATTATGTATATTGTTTTTCTGGTCTTTCGTACTTCTCTTTACATCATTTCATGTCAATTTTCTCATAATTCTCTGAATTTTTCACATTTGTCCTTTCTTACAGTACAGTAGCATTACATTACTTTCATCTGCCACAATTTGTTTAGCCACTTCTTAGTTAATGGCATCTTTGTTTCCAGTTGTTTGCTACCGCAAAAGTATTGTTACAAATATTTTAGTGTATATGGGAGTTTTCTTTCTGCCTTTGACTTTCTTAGATTTACCCAGAAATGGGATATCTGAGTGAAAGGGATAGTTTATTCATTTAAGATAAAAAAATACATTTTGGTGCCTTTTGTCACTATATCAAATCATTTCCCCTCCCTTAAGGTTGAATATTTTCTTGCGACAAAGAAAAACAATTGGAAGGCAGTACAGTGCATTGGAAAGAACACCAGATTTGTGGTCAGGGAATTTGAGCTTGAATTTCAGTTCTGTAATTTATTACCTGTGTGATGCTGGCAAAGTCACTCAACTTTACTGAGTCTCAGTTTCCTTATATGTAAAATGAGGTTGGATTATATAGCTTCTGAAATCCACACCAGCTCTGAATCCATAATCCAATTAACTTTAAATAAAAACATTTGATATAGTTACCATATCTAATGTTGTATAAAAACATTTTCCTCCACTAGTTCCCCTACCTCACTGCTATGAGGAAGGAAATGTGTTTCATTTTCTTTTCTTGAATAGATTCTTTTTTTTCTTGTAAATTTTGAAAATTGATAGCTACCTTAAAATATATACCTTTAATGTATATTCATCTCCAAATATATGTCTGCCTTCTCCCTACCTGTAGGTAGCCCTTATAAAAGAATAAAAAAGAAAGAGAAAAAAATGACAAAAAGTAATCCCACAAAACTAATCAATACAAAGGAAAAACAAGTGGGAGGAAATGTAGGGCAGAGGAAATTACACCAACTTATTCTGACTGTGTAGTATTCTACATGCATCATTTTCTACCCTCTAATGAAGAGAAAAATGTACATTTTCTCATTTCCTCTTTGAAGCCAAGCTTGATCATTATAATTAGAGTTCAGTTTTAGTCTTTCCATTAATATTGCTCTTGTCATTTAAAAATTGTTTTCTTGATCCTACTTGCTTTACTTGCATAAGTTCATATGTCTTCTTATCATAATCATCATTTCTTTGGTGCAGGAATTTTTTTTACCTTTCATGTATTACATTCTATGTAACCATTCCTCATGCTGAGTAGCCACAGAAACAAAAAAGTGCTGCAATGAATATTTTGGTGCATACAGTATATTTTTTTTTGGTCATTGACCTTCTTGGGGTATGTACTTGGTAGTGACATTTCTGAACCTCAGAGAATGAACATTTAATAACTTTTTAACTTTATTTCCCAGAATGATTGTAACAATTTACAGCTCCATCACCAGTTTATTAGTATGCGTGCTTTCCTTCAGCTCCTCCAACATTTACTCAAGTGGAATTCTGGAAAAGAACACACCAATTGGAGGTGAGAAAGGAGGCCTATTCCAGGGTGAGAAGGTAGCATAGATGGAGGCATTTTCCAGAGTGAGAAGGTTGTGATGGAGGCATCGTTCAAGGTGAGAGGGTTGATTTGATGGAAGTGTCTTCTAGGGTGAGAAGGTTACTGGGGTAGAGGTGAAGTTCAGAGAATCAGGCACAAAGCCAAAGAACATGACTTCTGAGGTCCCTTCAAACACTATGATTCTAATTCTTTAATTTGAGGGAAAGCATAATTGGCATATATTTTTCCTTTTTTTATTTTCAATGGAATTCTGAAAAGTAGTTTGCGATTTGTCACAGGGAGTTGCCTTAAATGTCAATCTTTTCTGATGACATTTCGCAGAATGTTCCAGATGGACTGTCCAAGTGGCACATGGATGTCCCTGAGATACCAAAAAAGAATCAGAGGACAGCCTTCAGCATGTTAGAGGGCTTCTATGTGGAGAATTTGTTGGGAAACAGACAAAAATAACATCAGATAAGGTTGAATGTGTTTACAGTCTCTGAATTCATGTAGGGAGTTGCCAGATCAATAAAATGACAGATCTACCTAACGAGTCTTTATGGGAGAGGCTGTTTTACTGCAGAATGCTGTGCTAAGTATTCTGACTGATGTGCAAGCTGCCAGAAGAGGATCGCACCAAACAGCCTCTGAGATCAAAGAGGTACCTCTCTTAATGCTCTGCAGAAAAGATAATCATAGGATGTTGGAACTAGAAGGAACCTGAGAGAAAATTGAACATAATTTCTTTCTACCCAGAGAGAGGGAGTAACTTGGTGATGGTCACACAGCACATTAGGGACAAAGAAGGATCTTGAAGCCAGGTCTCCTAAATCTTGGTCCTGTTCTTATTTACACATTGCTTCTTATTGAGATGATTTCTCAGAAAATCTTATGAATGGTTTTAATTTAATTCATTCCAATTCAACACGCATTTATTAGTTTATTTACTATGTGCTAGACACTATACTATATGTTGGGACAAATACAAAGTAGTTACTTGGGAGAGGTTGTTAAGTTGTGCTTGACTCTTCATGACCCCATTTGGGGTTTACTTGGCAAAGACTGGAGTGGTTTGTCATTTCTTTCACCAGTTCATTTTCTAGATGAGGAAACTGAGGCAAAGAGGGCTCAGCGATTTGCCCAGGGTCACACAGCTGGTAAACGTCCAAGACCAGATTTGAACTTGGAGAGATGAGTCTTTCTGATTGCGAGTTCAGTGTTCCATCTACCATGCCATCTGGTTGCCTACTTGGGGGAGAGCAAAGGTCAGATAGGAAGGGGAGTTTGTTAACTAAAGAACAGGGTTTCCATTGGGCACTATGGTAGAATAAGGAAGAGTGGGGCAGAGAAAAAGGAGAGTACTACTATAAAGGCATATGGAGGATCAAGGAGGTAGTGAGAGTATCAAGTCAGGACAACCTTCTACTCAAAATAAAAAAGATTCTAAATAGAGTCATAGGGAAGTATTGTCATACTCTAGGCTCCTAGATGACACAATGCATAAGAGCCCTGAGAGTGAAGAAGACCCAAATTAAATTCTGGATTCAACCTCTTACTAGCTTTGTGACCTAGGGTGTACTTGCCTCAGTTTACTCATCTGTAAAATGGGAATAGTAGTAATACTTACCTCCCATACTTGTGAGGACCAAATGAGATAATATTTGTAAACTGCTTACCTAACACAGTACTAGGCACATAGTAAGAATTATATAAATGTTAGTTGTAATTATTGTTTTTTTATCATGATTCCTTTAGTAATGGTAATACTGATTTACTGGGTTAGTCCTTGAAACTTGATTCCAAGAAACAAAAATAAATTCTCTTAGTGTTCAAAAATAGATTGATGTTATAAGTGTTTTAAAAACCAGTGATGCTTTTCTGTCCTCCTGTGAGTTGGACATTATGGGCTACTTCATCTTTAAGATTATGTGATGCTAAGAGAACTTTTGATGGCATTAAGGGGCTCAGTGGAGAGAATGTTGGCCAGGAATCGTGAAAACCTCTGTTTAAATACTACCCTGGACATTTACCGGCTATGTGACCCTGAACAAATCGTTTAATCTTAGTCTCAGTTTCTTTATCTATAAAATGGTGATAATAGTTGTGCCTATATCACAGGGTGGTTGTGTAGAGCAAAATCAGACAACATACAGAAAAGCCTTTGCAAACCTTAAATCATTGTATAAATCCTAGCTATTATTAGCTGTTAGTGCAGTGATGGTGGAGAGATGGGGACCTTTGCTGTTTTGAGGGAGTTTCTTGTTGAAATCAAAGTATGAATTCCTATTTATCCTGCTGTAATGGTAATTTAAGGTAAATGGGGAGGGTTAATTAAAGATCTTCCTCATCCATTAATAGGCCTCAATACCTTTTGTTAATTTCTATTAAGGCATTGGGTCAAGAGGGTCCTGCCCTCTAGCTCTGAAAAGTGTATAAATACTCTGAGCTGAGGTTTTACTTTGGGGCTTACTCATTGGAAGTGCTTGTTTGGCCAGAAGAGACTCTGGGCAGCTGCTAAGGAGCCCCAGGCTTTGAAAACCCAGAAGTTGATGCTTCTGTCTCTGTTAACTATGTATGTATGTATGGTCAGACAGTTGGATATGTCTATTGATCTGTGATGTATGTATTGCTTATGGCCAGATAGTTGGAAGCCCTGTCTGTTGTTTTGTATTTCTCTGTATTTTCTGTGAAGTTCAGGGTGCTGACTTTCCCCCCCAAACTAAGTGAATGATATATGTACTTGATTAAAGTATATTGTTGACCCCTCAAAAATTACTTTCATTTTAGAAAAGCAGATCAAAGAACCTGTGATAGGCCATCCTGGATGTGTCAGGGTGCTTGCTGCTATACCTGCATATAGCTTGCTTCATATATTTCTTTGTATGTTGTCTCTTCCATTATGATGTAATTTCTTTGCGGACAGGGACTGCCTTTTACCTCTTTTGGTATCCCTAGTACTTAGCTCAGTGTCTGCAACATAGTAGGTTCTTAATAAATGTTTACTGACTGATATTTATAAGAATACTTCTACCACTGTTTTTTTTTCTGTTTTGACCCTTCCTTTTCAGGGGACATAATCACAAACTAATTGATCTTAAATGATTTTATATAAAATTATCATTTCATTTCTGAAATGATTTGAATCTGAAATGATCTGAAATTTCACATATTGATTGATTATACAAAAAATAATTTTATTAGTCATTTATTTTTGCATAATCATTTCTGAATACATTCTTTCTTTTTCTCCTACCCATTGACCCATCCTTTCTAGAAGCAACAATAAAAATGAAAGAGAAGGGAAAAAATAGTTCAGTAAAACCAGCCAAATACATCAACTAAATCTGACAGTCTATGCAATGTTCCATATCCATCGTCTGCTGCATCTGCAAAGAAGGGAGTGTTTATTTTCTCGGCTTGCAGATCTATTTAAAATAAAAGAATTGATGACTAATGACTTTACCCATGTCTTTTTGTCACCTAATATAGATCAAACCTTCTTATTCTGTTGCACCAGAAAGTGCTGGAAGTTCCTTGGCTGTGTATCTTTTAGTCAAGAGCGATTCGATCTTAGCCAGGTGGGATTCTTGTCTTCTCTCTAGATTTCTTGAAGTCTTGGCATATTTGTGTCTGGAGAAGCACAGTGATAAGATAATGCTTTATATGGTGAAAGCCCTGTCTTGGACAGATTTATCATGGTGAAAGAGAGATGGGTTGCTTCTTACATTTTCCCAACCAGAAATGTTTCGATTTTTATTCCTGGATCCAACGACTCAGCTTATCAAAAATATTCTGGAAAGAAGCTTATTCATCATTATCAGTTTCCAGCCACAACAAATTGAACCACTAGAATTTAAACTTGGCAATGTCTTGAACCCACAGCAGGAGATGATCACGCATTGCAGAGAGAACAACTTATTTATTTAGTTGGCAAATAGATGGTCTTGCTAAACTTGATTCACTGATTTGTCCATTGTGAATGAACAACTCGAATTGATGGGTGGTAGAAGCTGTTTAGAGGCAGCTAGGTGGCTTGACAGACAGAATGGCAGGCCTGGAATCAGAAAGACTCATATTGCTGAATTCAAACCCAGCTTTTCAGGTACTTTCTAGCTGTGTGACCCTGCGCAAGTCACTTAATCCTGTTTGCCTCAGTTCCTCATCTGTAAAATGGAAACTACTCCATTATCTTTGCCAAGAAAACCCCAAGTGGAATTATGAAGAGTCAGACATGACTGAAAAATGACAAAACAAAAGAAGGTGTTCAATTGAAATCTACCCCAAATTATTGTTTTTAACCCAATGTTCAGTGGCCATTTCTCCTCGGCATAGCCACATAATTTTTAGCAGGTATATGGGATAGGGAACAGGTCTGAGATCTTGTTGGTATAGGGAACCCTCAGTGAAGAAATTCTTTACCCGATGCAGTTTCCTAGAGCACTGGAAAGTAAAATAATTTGCCCAGGGTCGCAGAGTTGGTATATCTCCAACATGGACCATGAATCCATGTCTGTGATATCAAAGTCAAGTTTCTACTTACGATACCACACTGCCTCTCATAGGTATAAAAAGAAATGTACGTGAGTTTCACCCAAGTGAAAAGAATATACTTTCATTAGTTTTTTTTTCTGGAAGAAAATCTATCTTACTGAAAGAATGAATCACGGAATGTTGGTGTTAGCAAAATGAGTAAGCCAGGGCAGATGAGCTATGGAGGCGGTAAGAATTAACTGTGGGCAGCAGCTCTGAGGCTTAGATGGTGTTATTGTCAGCAATATTATGAAGCTGTCTGCAGTCCTCAGACAAAAATGCAGAAAAGAAGAACTTTTGGTCTTTTTTTTTTCTTTCTGAGGGTAGTTCACTTTTCATCCGTTGTAGAACTTGAGCGAGAATTAGCAAACGTAAGGACTCTCACTGTGACTGCCAGGTCTCTTGCTTCTTGGAGACTTTCCCAGCTTTTCTTTGTATTCCCCTGAGTTCTTTGTCCTTGGGGAAGTCTTGTGGACCAGCTGTCCTTCCTGAGATCTCCGTCACCAAGGACATAAAAGGCTTTGGTGACAATGATCTGTGTCACAAAGTTATTGAGCGTGATCTCAGCTGTCTCCACTGTCTTGGTTATACTTTTGCTTAAGGTCACAGGACCCTGATACTGAAAGTAGACTTGATCTTAGGAATCATATAATCTAATCCTATCATTTTATAGATGAGGTAACTCTGTGGTTGTTCATCCTTCGCTTTTGAAGAGGACTGCTAAAATTACTCAGAAAGGGAAATGATTCCCTAATGGCTACAGTCTAGTCATTTTATAGAAGAGTTAGATAACTTCTTTACTGTAACTAATAATAACAATATTATAATTAGTTAATAGTAATTAATAGTAATAATAATAACTAAATAGAGTTATTTAGGTGGCCCGGTAGAGAGTGTATGGAACTTGGAGACAGGAAGATCTGAGTTCAAATCCTGTCTCAGAACCTTGGGCAAATCACTGAACCTCTCTTGGTCTTCACCACAGTTATACATGTAAACAATTTACTTGTGGTCGAGCCAATCTTACATTTCGGGGTTCTCATCTGTCAGATAAGATAGGGCAGCTACGTGGCTCAACAGATAGAGTGGCAGGCCTGCAGTCAGAAAGACTCTGTTCCCTGAGTTCAAATCCAGCCTCAGATACTTATTAGCTGTGTGACTCTGGACAAGTCACTTAATTCTGTTTGCCTCAGTTTCTTATCTGTAAAATGAGCTGGAGAAGGAAAGGTCAAAACACTCCAGTAACTTTGCCAGGAAAACCCCAAATGGAGTCATGAAGAGTCAGACATGACTGAAATGACTAAATAAACAAAAACATGTATAATAATAGTGTAGTAATAGCAGATACCTTATTTTTGCTTAGCACTCCTTAAATAATGACTAATAATAAGAGAAGCATTGAGTGTTGATAGATGGGGTGGGTCATCCCAATATAATAAAAACAATGACATTAAATAAATTAATGTCTAGGTGTAGAGCCATGACAACTAAAATATTATGGATATTCTTTTATGGAGCTGGACATGGGTTCCAAGACCTCTTTTCAAAGAGGGGGCTTAGCAAAGTGTTTTCCTCCTCATTTTCCACCAGCTATACTGATTTTGGACTTTCTTGAAGCTCTCCATCATGCCTTCCCTTCTTTCTCAAGAAACTCATCATTGGGAAATTTCATTATGCTGCAAGATTGAATCTGCCTGATACTCACATCTCATCAGCACTTTCTGCCCTTCTGATGGGAGGTCAGGGCCATAGGTTCCAGGGCTTCTATTTAAAGAGGATAGTTATAGCATAATCTTCATCCCATTTCCCATCAGCTATAGTATTTTTGCACTTCTTTTGAACCCTGCATCATACATCACATTGGGTACTTTCTCCTCCTCTCCTTCTATTTGGCTTCCTTTTGTGTATTTTCTTCCCTCATTAGATTGCAAGCCCATTGTGGGTGGGGACTGTCTTTGTTTTTACTTGTATTTGTACCCAAAGTGCTTAGCTCAGTACCTAGTATATAGTAGGCACTTAATAAATGTTTATTGACTGAGTGACAAAAGTAATAGAAAAATTCATTTGGAGAAACAAAAAGTCTAGAGTCTCAGGGGAAATGAAGGCGGGGGGAAACCACTTTAAGACTTCAGAACATATCATAGTGTTAATCTTCAAAATTATTTGCTACTGGCTAAAAAAATAGATCAGTGGAATAGACTACATAGACGACAATCAGATACAATTGACTTCAGTTACCAAGTGTTTGATAAACCTGAAAACATTAAGTAACTTAGTGAAGTTCTCTATGTAACAGGAACATCTGGGAAAATGTTACTGAAGGTCTTCCTTGTCTCAATTTATTTCTTAGCTGATTTCCTAAGATTTTTAAACTAAACCATCATGTAATAAGCAAGTGATGATAGTTTCTTCTTTTTCATAGCTTTTCCTTATTTTATTGCAGAATTATTACCATTTCTAGAACTATGCCAAATAAGAGCTGGGAAAGGAGAAAGTTGCTTCCTTCCTGTATTTGATAAGAAAACTTTTAACATTTCTCCATTACATAAAATGCTAACTTTTGGCTTTAGATAGATAACTTTTTGTCATCAAAATCGATCCTTCTATGCTTTTGCTTTGAAGTTTTTTTTTTTTTAGCATAAGCAAATGTTGTACTTTGTTAAGCATATTTTTCCTATATCTGCTCATGTAACCATGTAGTTTGGAATGTTTTAGTTTTTCAAATGATTGATCATGTCAATTATTTTCTCAGTGTTAAATTATAATTGTAATACTGGAATATGTACAACTTAATCATAGTGGATGATTATGGGGGATAAATTGCTTTACTGTTTTTGGCCAAGATTTTATTTAAAAATTTTTAATAGATATTCATTAAAACTATTGGTTTCTGGTTCTTTTTCTCTGGTTTATTCTCTACTGGTTTGGATATAAGTACTATATTTGTTGTATAGCAGGAATTGGTACAATGTTTTCTTTCTGAATTTTGAGAATAATTTGTAGGATAGAATTATTATTTGCCCTTTAAAAGTTTGATGAAATTATTTTATGAATAAGTATGGACAAGAGACTCCCCCTTTCCCCTTAGGTAGTTCCTTTATAACTTGTTCATTTTCCTCTTCTGAGATTAGATTATTAAAGATGTCTTTTTGTTATTCTGTTCAGTTGTGAATTTTAATTTTTTGGAAACAATCTGATTCATTTTGAATTCTAATTTTTGTTGGCACTGAATATAGTAAGTTGTGAGGACTATTTTTATGTTTTCTCTGTTGTGATTTAACCATTCACTATTTATTTGGTTATGTGGATTTTCCTCCCTTTTCTTCTTAATTGTATTGGTTAAAGATTAGTTAAGAATTTTCAGAGAACCAGATTTTAGATTTTTTTCTTTTATATATTATTTTTTGCTTTTAGAGTTGTTTAGCTTCATTTTTTTCTACTTTTCTTTATATTTTTAATTCTTTTGATGCTTATTATGGGTTTCATTAGTTTTCAAAACTGCATATTCAGTTCCTTAGTTCTCATTCTATTTTTTTGCAATGTATGTTTTTCATGATTTTTTCTTAAGAAAACTTCTTTTAGATGTATCAGAAATTTTACTACATTATCTCATTATTATTATTGCCTTTTGCAAAGTTATTATTTTTATGATTTATCCTTTAACTCTCTTATTGTTTAGGATTTCTCTGTCTCCATTTAGGTTTGTGCTTTTGCCTCTGTTCTTTGTATTCATTCCCTATTCCCACCATATTATGATTTGTGAAGGATGTTTAGAATTTCTGCCTTTTCCCATATATTTGCAATTTATCTGTATTCTAATACACAGTACATTTTTGTCAAGTGCCACATGGTGAACAACAATATGTATATTCTTTAGTGGTCCCATTTAGAATATATGAAAATATTTTAACTAAATTCTCTTATTGTTCAGTTTTATATTTTCCTTTTTCTTTAGCTCTGAGAGAGGAACATTAGTCTTCTACTTTCACTGTTACTATAAATAACTTTTTGCAAATTAGTTTATTTTTCCTTCGTGAATTTAGGTGCTAATGCCATTTGGTGCATATATGCTTAATATTAATATTAGTAAGAATAATTGAGTTAGTAACTCCTCTTAATTCTAGGGTCTCCCATCTGTTAATTATTTTCTATTTTTCCTCTCTATAGGTTGTTCATATACATTTGTTTGCATGTGTCTGTCATGGGTTGCAAGTTCTCTGAGTTTAGGGACTATCTTGAGTCTTTTTGTATTCTAAGGGCTTAGTACAGTGTCTGGCTTAACAAATAATTTTTACTGGTTGATTAATATTATTTTATTGTCTTTAGTTCCTAGTATAATGTAATTTCTTTTTCATCTTTATATTGTGTTTAAAGTTTTTGTTTTGTCTAGTAGTATAATTGAAAGTCTTGATTGTATGGCTTCAGGTGAAAACACAGCAAATTTTATTGTAGCCTCTAATTTTGATTCCATGTGTATATTTGCTTTTTAGGTAGGCTTCTTTTGAACAACAAATTGTGGGGTTTTGCTTTCTTATTGATACTATTATTCTTTTATTTTATTGGAATGTTTAATCTATTCATAAATAAATGTTATGGGACTCATGATTGTTTCCATCCATTTGTGTCTTTATTATTATATTTTAGATTTTAAAAATCTCTTTTCTCTTTTAGTCAACTTAAACTAAGCTAATGGTAGGAACAAAATATTAACTATTTCTGCAGTCTCCTCTACCTCCTTCTCTGCCCTATTTCTCATTCCTGTTTGCCAATACTTTCTCTAAATTGGATATTTTACCTAAATTATTGCTTTGTTTTCATTTCTATTATTAAATATGTAAAAATAGATGCCCTAGTGAGACTGTAGCAAAAACTAGTGATCTAGAGGTGCTAAAAGAAGGAAATGCTGAAATATAATTGGGAAGGCTGTCCGGAAGAAAATAGACATTCCCATCTTAGAAATAGTCTGAAGTTTGAATAGTCCTATTGCATTTAGTGATGAATTGCCTCAAAGACACAGACAGCATTTATAATTTGTCTCTTACTACTCATCTGCATAATATCTAAAAAGGAGTTTGTGAAAACTAACTGAATTTGAACTGGTCATCCTAAGGCAAGGTGGAGTGCTTTAAAAAGGGAGAACAAGCTTTAGAAATAGGAAGGTTTGTCTAACCTGAGAGATTAAACCCCCTCCAACCTCTTGCCTGGAAGTGAAAAACCTCATAGCTGAGGTTATCTAGTCAAAGACTAAAGACTCAGGAATATTTCCCTGTAAAAGAGCACAGCACCATGCCAACTAAAGAGAATTCAATTGAAGGTGAAAAGAGATTGCAGCTGTCCATTGAAGAGCAAGCCCAAAGAGTTCAATGGATTGAGCTGTCCAAGAAGTATCGTACATCCAAGAAAGAACACAACCTGAAAAAGCAACATGTTCAACCCAGTCTAGCAGTAGCTGTTTAGTTCAGTTTGACAGCATACTAGTGCCTGAATCACTGCCTGGTTTGGGTATATGGGATGGTCAAGGAGGACTAGCACCTCTAATGTGAGGGCTACTGAGACCTTTTCAGGGCTACTCATCCACCTTTGGTGTCTACCTTATGGCTTGTGACTCCAAGAAGCATGCCCAGCTTCCATACCCTGGTAAACCTCAGCAGATGGACAAAATCAGGTTGATGGTAACTGACAGACCCCTAACCTGTTGGTGAGTGAGGGGGGCTATTTACTCTAAGTGAAGACTTCTCCCAACAGAATGGCTAGATGAGAACAATTTATTCTAATGGCTTTGAAGGTGACTGAAGCAGGAACTTGGTCAGACATAAAAGGTCATCCACTATATCTTGGGACATCATCAGTCATTTTGACTTTCATCTCACCCCTTATAAAAGCAGGCACCCTGACATACACAGGAGGGCTGCTCTCTTTTATCTGCTTTTCTAAAAGGAAAGGCAACTTTTGAAGGGTCAACAATCACTTTAATTAGGCACCTATATTATTCACTTAGTTCAGGGAGAAAAGTCAGCACCCTGAACTTCAGAGAAAATCCAAAGAGAGAAACAAAGATCAACCAACAGACAGGACTTCCAGCTGCCTGATCGTAAGCAATACATACATCACATACATAGTTATCAGAGAGAGAAGCACCATCTGAGTTTTCAAAGTTGGGGGGGCTCGTAAGTGGCTGCCCAGAGTCTCATCAGGCCAAACAAATACTTCTAATAAGTAATTCCCAAAGTTAAACCTCACCTCAGAGTATTTATATATTTTTCAGAGCCAAAAGCCATCACAACCCTTGAGAACCAGTGCCTTATTAACAAAAGGTGTAGGTCTTCTTACAAATCTCCCCTAATCAAACTCCCCTTAATGGGCAGGCCCATTAATGGGTAGGGAAGATCTTTAATGTCATTAGCATTACACCCCTGAACTCTGAAGACTCTGGAAGAGTGAAGCTGATGACTTTGTACAACTCTGCATTACTTAAGTCCAATTCACACCTGCATCAAGACGTCACCCATGATGTCATTTGGTCCTCTCTGAAAACGAAGGACAAGCAACAAGAACTACTTGGCCTAGAAGCAGCCACCCCAGGGAGTGAGCAGTCTGCCCAGTGCCCAAGTGAACTGCTCAACCCAAACCTAGCAGAACTTTCTGTCCATTAGAGACACTGTGACCTATGAGAGGCCAGCCTGTCTGAGTAACAGAGCTACTCCTCTATCTCCAATACCATATCGTCTATCAAGCTTCAAGTAGACCCCCTGGAGAAGGAAAATATGTTGAAGTATTACAAATCTTTTGGGAGTTGCAGATCACCTGTATTCCCTAGTGTGTCTCATTATCATTATACTGCTCTTGCTTCTACATTTACCTTTGCTGAAGAACTACTAATGGCACATTGGTGGGGGCACACGAGCTTATGTTAACTAGCCACTAACAAGTTTGCCCACAAAACAATGAAAATAGTAACATTCAGGCCCCTGTGGGTCCAATCAGCTAGGTCTAGTGCCATTAGTGGAGTTAGCCTAGAGGGTGGCACAACATTTAGTTATTTGTATCTTCACACTTTCCCCTCCTCTTCATCTTTCCCCTCATCTCAGTTAAGTGTTTGGTTTAATTTCTCCCTCCTTTCTTATTTCTTATCTTGGTTGTCTTTTTGGGAAGCTATTTCCTGAGAAGTATTACTTTGCAGAATTGCCATTTGTCATTGGAACTGTCCAAATTGACTATCCTGTGTTCTTCATTTCTGGTTCATTCTGGAATTTTTTCTCTGATTCATGGTTCATATCTTTATTCCTTCTTGGAAAAGGGATTATTGGCATGTGTTTTGGAGTTTGAAATATAGGATTTGGGGGGAGGGAGGAGGCATCTGTGGATTTTTTACATTGTCTGTTTTCTATCTTCAGAAATTTTTTTTTTTGCAGTTTTTTGGAATTGTTCTGTCCAGTGTGGATTTTTTAAAAAACCTTATGCCATTCTAAGTTACTTATGATCCTTGGGTTTTCTCTATCTTTCTTCTCTTTGAGGTTAATCATTTTTGGCTTGTATAGAGATCATGTATTCTTTCCATATTGTCCCTTTTTGTTTCTCTTATGTCAGGTTTTCTACTTCATAATCTTTGTATTACAACTGTTATCTTTTTCTTTTGATTCTTCAGAGAAAGTCTACCATGGATCCGACTTTCCTTTCAGCTTGTATGTTCTTGTTGAAGAGAGTCTGGTAAGGGAGCTGTACTGAGTGAGAACTTTAAGGATTATCATTCTCTAGTATTAATTTATAATATTTTTACCTTATCTGAGTTCTATGGATTCAGCTGAAATTGCTCTTTCATCTGGCACACAATTTCTTTTTTGAGGGTTTTTAATAAAGTTATGACATCTAAAGAATATTTCCCATTGGTTATGTGTGACAATAGACAATAGATTTAGAACTAGAAGGCACTTTGGGAAGCATCTGGTCCAAATTCCACATTTTTCATAGGAGATAACTGAGATTAAATGTCTAGAGGGATTAAATGTCTTTCCCAAGATGACATAGGAAGTGACTGGTATTTGAACTCAAACCCCATATGACTTCAAGATCATCTCCCTTTCCATTTATCATGCCACATGACTCCTAATGAATTTTTTAAGTCTATAATGTTGTGATTCAAAGTTTTCTGGTAATACTGTCATAACTACTTGCAAGATTGATTTTCTTTTTTTCAATCAATTAATCAATAGTCTATGGATTTTATTGTTTCCCCCCAGAAAACCAGTTTCTAGCTTTATTTATTAGTTCAAACACTTTTTTTTACTTTCAGTTTTATTAATCTCTCCTTTGATTTTCAGGATTTCTATTTTGGGATTTAATTGGGGATATTTAATTTGTATTTGTAAGATTTGGATCATTTGTCATGTAAAGGAGTCTTGGTTGCTATGGGCTCCTGGAGTTGTATTTGTCCTTAAACCAGGAAGAAAGGAAGCTATTGGAACTGGATGCCAGAGTTTTCCATTTCACAGACAATTTTAAAAATCTCTAGAGAGGCATGTGAAGGAATAGTAGGAGTCAGAGAGAGCAGAAACAGGTGAGGAACACTTTGTACTGCCTTGTGACCCAGCAGTGGTTATTGTGGAAGGTGGTTTGGATAAAGAATATTTGACATACCAAGCACATAGTTTCCTCTAGTGGAACTAGAACTAGTTCTAGTGGAACTGTAATGGAATGCCTCTAGGTTTTTCTCTGCCTTCTAATGTAACGGATGAAGTGGGATAGTAGAAAAGAAGTCATAACCTGAGAATGACTGAGTGGATGGAAGTAGCCTGGTCAATTCTACCCACTTTCCACTTGATGAAAAAGTCTTCCTCATCCAATCTGCTTTTCTTGATAATCTCTGCTAGAGAACACTATAAAAATCTCTTATTGAATTAGTAGAACTTGAAAGTGTCATCATCAGTGTCCATACAACTGACTCACAAAGGATGAAGTGATGGGCACAGGAGATAATGATTCAACAGAAGGAATTATGGATATGTAGTCTTGGGATAGCAGAGGTTAAAGTTGTTCAAAGCAGACAGAGTATGGAAATGGGATGAGAATTTGGCATTGGAATTCATTAGAAAACTAGCATTCAGAGTCACAAGAAGCCCCAAAGTAGAAAGAACAGCAGGGTGTAAACCAGAGCAGGAACTGTGAATAAATGCAAGATAATCTGTTGGAGCACAGGGAGTTTTAAAGAAGTGGACTTTTGTAGTGCCCAGTGCTATAGTTACACAATGTGATTTCTATGGGGAAAATGATCCCCAGAACCTCAAATCCTTAGACTGATCTTCTGAGTTACTATGAATCTCTTAGTACTTAGTCTTTCCAGAACTGTTTCCTACAATCAGAGAACCATAAATTTAGAACTAGAAATTAGAAAATTTAGAAACCCACAGGCTGTTGGAGTCTAACCCCATTATTTTACAGAGGAGGAAACCAAAGCACAGAGATTTAAAAAAAGACAAGTCCAAAAGGACATAACACAGCTAGTAAGTTTCTGAGGTGAGATTTGAACTCAGGTCTTTCTGAACATAGGTCCAATGCCCTATCCACTATACTAAGCTTACTCTTAAGATTTGTGTAGCTACTACATTTATATCCATTGTTGTTATATTTATCACCTTGTCCTATTCTGAAGTATCATAGTGGTATGGAGTGATTCTCAAAGCAATAGCATCAAAGGATGGATCAGAGGATCATAGATGGCATCATGGCCTTAGATCTGGAAGGTATCTTAGATCTCTTTAGCACAAGCAGTCATGGACCCCTGTGGCAGTTTAGAGAAGCCTATGGGATGCTTCTCAGAATGAACCAAGGATTTCCTGTTTCCAATCCCAGCACTCAATCCACCATGACACACTCCATCTAGTATCACCTGCTTGATGTTTTGTTCCGTCATTCAGTTGGGTCCAACTTTTTACACCATGGGCTATATTGTCCATAGAATTTTCTTGGCAAAGATAGGGAAGTGGTTTGCCATTTACTTTACTAGTGGATGAAGGAAAATAGAGGTTAAGTGACTTGCCTAAGGTCACACAACTAGTAAGTGTCTGAGACTGGATTTGAACTCCAGACCTAGCACTCTATCTACTGAACCATCTAGTTGCCCCAATATTCCCTATAGTAGACTACAATAAGGCAGTTTAGATGGTGCAGTAGATAGAATGCTGTACTGAATGTTTGGAAGACCTGAGTTCAAATCCTTCATCAGTCAGTTGCCATGTGGGCAGGAGACATCTTCTTTCAGAATCAGTTTCATCATCAATGGAGACAAGAATAACTCTCATAGAGTTGTTGTGCTACATAATTTAGCTATTATTAATATAAACTTGAGGATAGAGGCCATTTTTTTCTTTTTCTGTCCCCAGTGCCCACCCCAATGTTGTTTTGCACAATGAAGGTATTTCATTATGCTAGTTCTGTGGTACCAACACCAGGTTCCACTATAGTAGGTGGAGGGCAGAATTTTTGCAGAGAGGCACAGCATACAGAGTTGCTGATTATTATCTGGTATTAGTGTTCTGACAGACAGCTCCATGTTCTAGGAGACATTGTGAAGAACTATGCTATTTTAGAGATTGGCCATTCCAGGCCTTGTCTTTCACCATTCTACCGACACCTTCTCTGATTCCAAGGATAATATAACAAGTTGGGCAGACAGCACTGGGAGGTTTCCGGAAAGAAGACAGACAGTGATGAGAATGAGGAATGAGAAAGAGAGGAAAGACTTGGATAGAAGATATGTTATAAAGAACTCTCTCTCTCAGATGTAACTTTAGAAGTGTGAAGGTTTTCTGGATTTATTGAAAAGCTTAGCTAAATTGCTGAAGTCTTAAGAGTTACTGCTTCTGCTATGAGATTAATATATGAAGTTGAGAAAGATCACTACTGTCAAACTAGGATCAGAGAGCCACAAATTTAGAACTAGAAATTAGGAAATTTAGAAACTTACAGGCTATTGGAGTCTACCTCCATCATTTTGCAGAGGAGGAAACTAAGGCACAGAGATAAAAAAAGACAAGTCCAAAATGACACAACATAGCTAGTAAGTTTCTGAACATATCTTCAGTTTCAGAATATCGTGTGTGTGTGACTTATTTTAAATAGAATTCAACATTTTTGTAAAATTTTCAGCATTGCTGGTTTTCAGAAATTTGTCATTTCCCCCTTAAAAATATGACTAAAAGTTTTCTGCTTTTACAAGTATCTGATATTCAAGATGCCATTGCCTCCTAGAAGCAAATAGCTCTGATTTTGAATTATAGTCAATAGAAAATTATTTACTTCATAATACAGTTTACTTGTCTTAGTATCAGAAGATGTTAGGTCTTAGAGTCTTTCTAATCTCTATCCCACAATTTACAGGTGAGGAAACTGAGGCCTAGAGAGAGTAAAATAGCTCACTCAGTAGCACATAGTTAATAAGTGGTAAGATTGAAACGTAGTCTTTTGACTCAAAATTCCATGTTCTTTCCAACATAGAATGGTGCCTCTCTTGGGGGAAGAGGTGCTTTATGGGTCCTAGTGAAATTTGGTGACTTGTGTAAGATCCCATAGTAATTCCAGGCTGCCTGCTCTTCTAACTTGACCATTTTTCCAACTTTGGTTTCATGACTCCTCCTCAGTTCACTAGATTCACTAATGATGAATCTTCTACCTTGATCTTGGCTAGGTAATTATGGTTACTCCTGATAAGAATAGTGTCTAATCTGTATAGCCTTTGAAGGTTTGCATAGCACTTTCCTGTTAACAAATCTGTAAGACTGATAGGTAGATTAAGTG
Source organism: Bettongia penicillata ogilbyi (assembly GCA_023548195.1). Classification (NCBI taxonomy): domain Eukaryota; kingdom Metazoa; phylum Chordata; class Mammalia; order Diprotodontia; family Potoroidae; genus Bettongia; species Bettongia penicillata. The sequence goes on from JAJHZJ010000864.1 coordinate 1,383,906, forward strand.
TTATTTATTATTCTTTCTTTATAGATGAAAATGAAGAGCAGGTTTTTCCATCATCTTTCAGTAGACAGGTGGCATGGTAACGGATTAAGAGCTGGCTGAAGAATTGGAAAGAAATGGTTTTTAAGTTCTGCTTCTGACACATACTAGCTGTGTGATGTTTTACTTTTCATTACATGAGACAATCTCTAAGACATTTTATAATAAAGGGTTTTATTGGTAGGGGGAGTTATCTCTTTGAAAGTTTCCTACACAAATTAAAATCACAAGTCCAAATAATAGGAATAGTTAGTCTTTATAAAATGCTTTAGGGTTTGCAAAACTCTGTACCAATATCTCATTTGATCCATGAAACAGCTCTGAGAGGTAGATGCCAGTAGGATCCCCATTTTACAGATAAGGAAATTGAGGTAGATAAAGTTAGGTGACTTGACCAGGGTTGATGCAGCAAGTGTCGGAGGCATGATTTAAACTCAGTTCTCCTCAATTACAGGCCACCGTAATGTAAATGTACATGTAAAACTGTAATTTTGTAAATGTCCAAGGATGAATTTGAATCCAAGTCTCCCAAATAAAGGATGGATTTGAACTAATTTTACAAACTTTTGGAATCCGAGTCCAGTAGCTTAATATACTACATTATCTCTTCTGAGTCCAGCCTTGTTCTCTCTCCTTCTTGGACCTGTTAATTAATAGAAAACACCCAATTTTATAGAGATTAGGGGTCCAGAACAGAAGACAAGTTGCCTTCTTTATGGAATTGTGCTGAAGAGAAGTGATGCTATTTTGTCCTTGGTTTATTTTTCCTTCTCTCTGGTTCTATATAGAAGTTTCAGAAGGTAAAAATCACGTGGTATTTTTTTTAAAGAGATTTGTTTTATGTGGAGATAAACCAATAGTTTAATTTTAATTTAATATTTTAATTTTACTACCCAAACAAACCTTTTGCCAAAACTGTTGATAAGTGGCACTAATCAACAGTTCAGGTTTCCTCTCTGCTTTCTATTTACCTTGTGGTGTAGACATTTGATGAACACTGAAATATTAAAAGTTGAGATTATTTAGTTGGGAAATCATTGTGGTATGACAGCAGCTATATTCTAATACATGTTTCATGTGTACCATGACAGCCCAAACTGCCGTGATCATTGACTGCTTTGAGGAAGGCAGAGTGTCTGGTCTGAGATGGGTGTCTATAGCTATCACCCCAATTTATGTAACTAACAAGATGCTCTATACCCTGATACTTTTATCAGGTGGTTAGCCTCTCTGAGTTATATAATCAATTAAAGGAGTAAACTAGGTATAAACAATTCCTAGATGCCTCTAATGACTCACTCAATCAAATATATAAATTAGATAGAAATTGAAATTGATGCAGAAAATATCTTTTGGCTGGTGGAAGAGGATCAGCTGCCCAGTTTAGAATCCATTATTCCAATAGTAGGTCAACCTAGTGGTATGGCAGCCACAATCAAATTGCTGAGAGGTAATTACTTGGTGGGATGTATTCTCAAAGATTGGTAAATTTGGGTCTTCCATCAGCATTAGTAGCAGTGACCCTGGAAACTGATGGCATTGGATACAGCAGGAAGCAAGAACAAATACACACACACACATACATACACATTGGAGTTTACATTTATAATATAGGAATTAGTCATGTATCAGTTCATGAGACAGAGTAAGCTTCTAATGTATGGTTATAACTACTGGTACTATACATACTGAGGTTTGTATTTATATTATAAGGATTAGTCATGTATCAGTCCATGAGAGATAGCAAGCTTCTAATGTATGGTTATAACTACTGATATATACACACATACATACATACACATTTATGTGTATGTATGTATGTGTGTTGTATATAGATAGATAGATAGATAATTATTATATGACTTTTTAACACAGCATAACTTTGGACAACTTTCTGTGACTTTATAGACTGTCTCAGATTATCCATAAAAGCTTAAGCACATTATTTTAAATCAATATTTCTATACTAAATACTTACAGTTCCAAAACTATACCTAATAAAAAACTTTAAAAATATAGTGACCTATCAGAAGAAAGCAGAATAACCTGGAAACAGTTCATTCTATCCCTCTTATCCTGTCTCCTACTGCCAAATATATTTTCAACAAAGCTACGGAGGATGAATTTACATCCTAATTCTTTCTTATTTTATTTAATTTTTTTTTAAATTTATTTATTTATTTAGCTTTTTACATTCATTTTCACAAATTTTTGGGTTCCAAATTTTCTCCCCTTTTCTCCCCTCCCCCCACCCCAATACCCCAAGCAATCTAATTTTCCCTATCTCCAATCTGTCCTCTCTTCTGTCATCCCTCCCTTCTCTTGTCTCCATCTTCTCTTTTCTCCTGTAGGGCCAGATGACTTTCTATTCCTCATTAACTGTATGTCTTCTTTCCTAGTTGCAACAACAATACTAAACAATTGTTCCTAAAACTTTGAGTTCCAAATTCTCCCCATCCCTCCCTCTCCACCCATTCCCTTTGGTACGGCAGGCAATTCATTATAGGCCATATCTGTGTAGCTTTGCAAATGACCTTCCTGATAGTCGTGTTGTGTAAGACTAACTGAATTGCCATCCCTCCTAACCTGTCCCTCATTGTTTCTCTTCTGTCCTTTGATCCTGTCCCTCCCCAAGTATTGACTTTCAATTACTCCCTCCTCCCTTTGCCCTCCCTTCCATCATCCCCCCCCAATATCTCCTTCTCCCCCGCTTTCTTATACTGTAAAATAGGTTTTCATACCAAAATGAGTGTGCATTTCACTCCTTCGTTTAGTCAAATGTGATGAGGGTAAACTTTTGTTTATTTGTTTTTTTTTTTTTTTCCCTCAGCTCTCCTCTTTTTCCCTCCACTAAAAAACATCTCCTACTTGCCTCTTAAATGACATATAGTTACCCCCTTCCATTTCCCCCTCTTTCCTCTCACTACATTTCTCTCTCACCATTTACCTTAATTTCTTTTAAGGTATGGTCCCATCCTATTCAGTTCAATCTGTGCTCTCTGTCTCTGCATGTGAATGCATGTGTGTATGTGTGTGCATGTGTGTACATGTGTATGTGTGGTCCCACCAACCACCCAGATACTGAAAAGTTTTAAGAGTTAGAAATATTGTCCTTCCCTGTATGAATGCAAACAGTTCATTTCTGGTAAGTCCCTTAATACTTCTCCTTGCTGTTTACTTTTGCATGCTTCCTCTCATTCTTGTGTTTGAAAGTCAAATTTTCTTTTCAGCTCTGGTCTTTTCATTAAGAATGATTGAAAGTCCTCTGTTTCATTGAAAGACCATATTTTCCCTTGAAGTATTATACTCAGTTTAGCTGGGTAGGTGATTCTTGGTTTGAGTCCTAGTTCCTTTGCCTTCTGGAATATCCTATTCCACGCCCTTCGATCCCTTAATGTAGAAGCTGCTAGATCTTGGGTTATCCTGATTGTATTTCCACAGTACTGGAATTGTTTCTTTCTAGCTGCTTGCAAGATTTTTTCCTTGAGCTGGGAGTTCTGGAATTTGGCCACAATGTTCCTAGGAGTTTCTCTTTTTGGATCTCTTTCAGGTGGTGATCGATGGATTCTTTCAATACTTATTTTGCCCTCTGGTCCTAGAATGTCAGGGCAGTTTTCCTTGATAATTTCATGCAAGACGATGTCTAGGCTCTTTTATTGATCATGGCTTTCAGGTAGTCCCATAATTTTTAAGTTGTCTCTCCTTGATCTATTTTCCAGGTCAGTTGTTTTTCCCATGAGATATTTCACATTCTCTTCCATTTTATCGTTCTTTTGGTTTTGTTTGGTGATTTCTTGGTTTCTCATAAAGTCATTAGACTCCATCTGTTCCATTCTAATTTTGAGAGAACTATTAAATTCAGTGAGCTTTTGAGCCTCTTTTTCCATTTGGCTCATTCTGCTTTTGAATGCATTCTTCTCCTCATTGGCTTTTTGAACCTCTTTTGCCAATTGAGTGAGCCTATTTTTCAAGGTGTTAATTTCCTCAGCATTTTTTTGGGTCTCCTTTACCAAGATATTGACCTTTTTTTCATACTCTTCTTGCATCTTTGTCATTTCTCTTCCCAGTCTTTCCTCCACCTGTCTAACTTGCTTTTCAAAATCCTTTTTAAGCTCTTCCAAGGCCTGAGCCCACCCAACACCCCCCTGGGGTGTCTGGGGTACTGAGGCCCCGCCCTCCACATCTTTCCCTGATGGGAAAAATACGTTCTCGTCCTCCCCATCAGATCCGAAGGTCGGGATCATTTGCATTTGTTGGAAAAAACTCTCCAAAGTCTTATTTTTCTTCCCCTTTCTAGGCATTTTCCCAGCCAGTTACTTGATTTCTGAGATTCCTTTCCACCCCTGCCTGGATCCGCCCAGCTAGTGCTTGGCCTCTGAGATTCAAATGCGCTTTCCCGCGGCAAGCTTTAGTTCTGGCGCAAGGGTGGGGGCAGGGCTGCCTTCTAATCTTGGGCCCTCAGGGGCTTTCTGCAGAGACTTTCAGGAACGGAGCGGGTGGGGGTGGGGGGCCCCGCCTGCTGTGCTCAGCTCCCTTGGGGGTTTTATTCAGAGGCGTTCAGCAGTAGAGCAGGGTGGGGGCAGGGCCGTCTCCCCTGCTTGGCTCCCTCAGGTTGGAAAGACCTTCAGTATTGAAGATCCTACCTGCTGCTGGGGGATTCCTGAGTCCCGGGCCGCTGCCGCCTCAGCCGCCCGCCCACGCCTCTGCCTCCGCCGCTTCCTGCCCCCGTCTCTGCCGCAGCCGCTTCCTCCCGAGGGGGCCCAAGTCACGGAGACGCTCCGCTCCCCTCCCCTATCGCAGCTTTCTTTCTTACTGACCTGTAGCTTCTGTGGGCGGAGGGACTTTCCCGGCTGCCGGAGCTTCCCCCGGAGCTTTCCTCTCTGAAGTCTGCTCGGGTCAGCTTCTCTGGGTCGCGGCCAGGGGTGGGGGTGGGGTCCGCTTTCCAAGGTGCGATGGACCCCCGGGACGTCTCTCCAGGGTTCAGTGGAACGGAAATCTCTTCCCCTATGTTTATGCACCCCCTGCAGAGATTCAGAATTTATGGGAATCTCCTTTTACCTCAATTCCATGGGTTGTGGGCTCGGAGCTCGTAAATGTGCGTCCTTCTACTCCGCTATCTTGGCTCTGCCCCCTAATTCTTTTATTAAGATAGCCAAAGCAGTGTTTTTGTTTTTATCCACCTGTGGAGCAGCCCATAACGTGTGCATGTATCTATCTAAATTTTTTTTGAGGGGGAGACAAAAAGGATTAAATGACTTGCCCAGAGTTATACACTTAGTAAGTGTCTGAGACAAAATTTGAACTGAGGTCCTCCTGACTCCAGGGACATTGCTTTATCCACTGTACCACCTAGCTGCCCTAGTCCGCACTCTATTAAAATATAATGGAACAACAGTAGGATAGTGACCCATCCTGGGACTGTTTCTGTCTGAACTTCATGTAAAAAGATGATAATATGGTAATAATGATAATTTTATGTAGAGCTGTAAGTTTTGAAATATTATTTTATGTGTGTTATTATCCCCATTGAAAACAGATGAGGAAACTGAGGCTCAGAGAAAGTGCTTATATTGTAGAGGGTCACACAGCTAGTAATAATCAGAGGTGGCTGTTTATCTTTACCTTCCTGACTCCAACTCCAGCACTTATTCACTATCAGGTTGCCGCTCATGTATATAGATAACTACAAGATAGATAACTACTTAGCAGATCAAAGGTAATAAATGTACAAGGGAGGTAGGTAAACATTTTCCCAAGTTCAATTCCCTCAGTAGTTTCTTTTTAATTCAGCATCACTGCCTATTTGTCATATTTTGATAGGGAAGTGATAATATTTCAGTGAGCAATAACAAAAGATGTGTGTAAAAGTGTTTTCTTTGGATCTCCTCCAATTCATTCGTCTGAAACACCCACATTGTGTACCATGGAAAGCCACCAAAGGAAAGATAGCAGATTGGAAAGCCCCCGAAGAAAGGCTAAATCAAGGACTAGGAACTGGGGTAGCTCACAGGGAGCTGGATAGGTGGAAGATCCTTGACTGCTAATCCAGGTATAGTCAAGTAGTGATGGAAAATAATGGAGGCTGATGAGTGAATACACACAAGTTGGAAGCATTGATGCCTTCCACTGAGTGGTTTATCGATTAGTCATAAGACGAGCATGTTGTGGTAAAAAGAGAACTGTGCTAGGACGCAGGAGTTCTGGATTTTTCTGCCACAAACTAGCTGCATGTCCATGGACAAGTCTCCTTTAAACCTTTTATCAATATCTTTTGTTCTTATATCACTCACATTTCCCCATGTGTTGTCCCCTTTCTCTTCCCAGAGTCATCTATTACAATAAAGAATAGAAAAGAGTAAAAAAAAAAGACAAGCAATTGGAAATGTGAATGGTCATCAAGGCCGGGTGTGGCACCTTGCCCAGTCTTGAGATATACACCAGATCTGGAGGGCACCACATGATTGGTCCTTTTTATGCCTTTCAGGGACCAGGGCTAGAAACTGCTACTATTATTACCACTACCACCACCACCACCACCAGCACCACTAATAATAGCTAGAACTTATACATCACTTATAAGGTTTGCAAAATGCTTTACAAATATTACCTCATTGGATCCTCACAATTCCCCATTTACAGATGAGGGAACCAAGGCAGACAGAGATTAACTGTCTTGCCTAGGGTTACATAGCTAGTAAGTGTCAGAAGATGGATTTGAACTTAGGTCTTCCTGAACCCTATGTCCAACTTTCTACCTGCTGTGCTACCTCGCTATCATCAGGAAGGTGTATCAACAGCTTGAGCCTCAGCCCCTTTGGCTAATCTGGTCTTTCAGAGAACCTTATCACCTTTGTGGAAAAACAAAACAAAACAAAACTAGCTTAACTTGAATAATGGAACCTCCTCGCCGTCAGACTTATTTCCAGTTTTCTACAGATGAGTCTTAAATTTTCTCGACTCACTTCTTTATCTGTCATCTCTTCCACTCTAAAATTTTATCAGTTTGGTTTAACATTAGTAGGTTAATATATGTTTCCCTTCTAAACTAATTTAAATCTTGAATGAAGTGTTCCTAATAATTGGATCAATTTTGTTTTTATCCTAATGTGTTCTACCCATCTCATTTACATGGCCTCTTTGACTACTCCTTTAACTTGGGATGATTCAGGGGGTCTAGGGAGAGCAGACCAACAAGAAGGCTGTTGCAATAATCTATATGAATTGGGACGAAGGCCTGATTTAAGGCAGCAGTCATGGGAATATAGAGGTGTTGCAGGTGAGTGATATAAGTGGAGGGAGAAATGGAAAGATTTCACTGATGATTGGTTTTTTGTCAGGGTGAGAGAATGAGCAATCTCATAAAATTATAAGGGTGTGAACAAAGGTGGCTACAACAATGGTGACCTTGACAGAAAGGGTGAAGAAAGGAGGGTTTGGGGAAAAGAAAATGAGACCAGTTCTGGATATGTTGGATTCATGATGCCTCTGGGGCATCTAGTTTAAAAGTATCAGTTGGAAAGTAATCCTTTGGGACTGAAGTCCTGGGGAGACATTGGAGTTGGGAGATGCAGGTCTATGAGTCATCTGTATAGAGATAATAATCATATCCATGTAAGCTGAAAAGGTTGCCAAGACAGAGAGTGTGGTAGGTGTTCTTAAACTTTTTTGTGTCATAGACCCTTTGGCAAAAAGCTTATGAATCCCTTCTCAGAATGGTTGTTTATTTATATGTATGTATGTGTATATATACATACAAACAAATACATACATACACACATACATATAAATATATGTATATATACGTATTTTATTATGTATACACACACGTCTATATATATACATACATATATATATATATATATATATCAGCTAGGTGGCATGGTGAATAGAGAGCCAGTCCAAGAGTCAGGAGGGACCTGAGTTCAAATTTGGCATCAGATACTTACTAACTGTGTGATCCTGGACAGGTCATTTAGCTGCTGTTTTCCTCAGTTTCCTTATCTATAAAATAAGCTGGAGAAGGAAATGGCAAACCACTCCAGTATCTTTGCCAAGACAGTCCCAAATGGAGTCATGAAGAGTTGGACATGACTGTAACAACTGAACAACAAAGAAAACATACAGGATTACAAAGAAGTCAGGTAGTTAAAATAGAATGATCTGCATGTGTTTTATGTATGTCATCTACTTAATATGTATATATGTATATGTGCATATACATATGTACATATATGTATATATATATTCATAGACCTCAGTTTAAAAACTCTTGATGTAGAGATGGAAGGTTAGGGTTAGGGGGTATACAACTGAGATTTGAGAAAATCTTGAGTATTAGGGCATGTTTTTGATAAATTAGCAAAGGAGGCTGAGAAGCAGCAGCAGTTACATGGTGGGACAGGGAGGGAGGGAGGAACGAAGAGAGAGAGAGAACGAGAGAGAGAGAGAGAGAGAGAGAGAGAGAGAGAGAGAGAGAGAGAGAGAGAGAGAGAGAGAGAGAGAGAGAGGAGAGAACTGGCTTTGGAGTCAGAAAGACCTGGATTCAAATTCCACCTCCAAAAACATACTGGTTTTGTGAACCTGGGAAAGTCATTTGAGTCCCAGTCCCAGTACCCCCAAGAAACTCTCTAAGGTGATCAATTACATCATAGATGTTCATATGTATTAGCAGAGAAAATTCCTCATGTGGGGTTCTGTATATGTAGTCTGTATATGTGGGGTTCTGAAATCACAGGTCTTGTTTAAAAAAGGGAAAAAAACTCTTCATCCTAACACTGTGAGCACTCTAAAATAGATGAATAATATTGTAAAGTGTCCTTTAACAGTGGGAAGAAAGAATTTATTCTCTAGTGCTTATGGAAACCATTAAATTAACCTTTGCTTCACTTAAATTCACCTTAATTTCAGTCCTAGCTTATCCTGGGGTCTGTTCCCCTTCCCCACCACCAACCTTGCCCACCTAAAGATGCCTTGACCCTAAGACCTACTAGGTGAGTTGTTGCCTCTTCTCTCGAGGAACCCCAGCTATGCTGCTGCCGTCATTCCCAGCCTTACCCCTTCACTGGCTGCTTTGCCTCTGGTACCTTCCCTTTGCCCTCCCTCACTTTTTCAGTTCTCTTTTGTTTTCACTTCCCCAACTAAAATATAAATTCTTTGAGAGTACAGACCTTCTTGTTTTCTTGTTTTTGCATCCCCAGCACTTAGCGTCTGGCACATAGTGTATACTTTGTAAATGCTCTACCTTTATCTCTGTCTATTATCTATCTTTGCAGATAAACATGAACCATTGGACAGGGTGCTTGCTCATATTTGTTCTTTGTGCCGAAAGTAACAGCTCCTACTGTCATTATTGTCTAGACCGTTCTAGTGACAGAACCATCTTTCTCATTTCCTTCAAACTCATGCCCTTGGTAAACCCTCTTTGATTAAACTCACTCCTTTACTTCTCATCTTTCTTTGTAATTACATGCCAATTTGCTTTGTTAAGAGTTTGCGAGTCATTTTATGTATGTTTTATCTTCTCATTTAGGTTGTAAGCTCCCTGAAGGAAGAGAATGATGTTTTCATTTTCTATCTTCCACCAGCCCCTCTGTGCATCAAACAACACTCTATATCAAAGTCTTAACTACCAATTTTGGAGCTAAGGAATATAAAACAAGGTCAGGACCAGAGGTGTGAAACATATCCTCAAATAAACCACAGGGAGGATGTAGAATCATAGCTTCCTAAAATGGGCAATACCAACCCATGGGGGGCCCTGGAACAACTGGGGGGACATAGTAGCCTTAGGTGCAATTGGTGGGGTGTTGAATAAAACAAAAGGGCCATTGATGCATAAGAAAAGAAAATAAGAAAATTTTGAAAGACTATTCATATATTTCATCTGTTGTGTAACAGAGTTAAAATCATAGTGATTACATTATTTTCCAAATAAATGCAAAAAATACAAATTATAATCAATCAGTGGTCAAGTCTGCCAACAGGTCTTAACAAGCAAGTGTTAGCAGGTGAGTGTGTCCTGCATTGTTGGGAAGTATAACATGCATAGACAGGAATACATGTATGTAATGGCTTATTACATTTACAGCACAATGCTATGTGGTTACAAAATATAATACTGCATCATCAAAATTTCAGTGCAGGAAAAAAGTCACAAATTTACAATTATTAAACTTAAGATGCATCATTTCAAAAATATTTTATATTTTTATAATGATGAAAATTTTAAAAATCACTAAAGGATTTTTAAAAAAGTAGATTTCCAGGGGGAAGTTGAGTAATTTTTTTTAAAGAAGGGGGCAGTGGACTAACAAGTTTGTGAAACTCTGATGTATATCCTGACCCTATGGTTCAGTGTAGGGGAGAGGATAAACAGTAAAGAGTCAGGAAATTGTTCTCTGTGGATGAAGATTCCAGGACACCTAAGGCTACTGCTATAGGGAGGAAACTCCAGAACATCAGGGAGCAACACTGTGGATGAGGAATTTGTCTCATAAAAAATTTTGCATACTCTACATTCCAGTGCTCTGAGACAATAGACTGATTATCCCAACCTAATTAAACCTCTGCTGTGTACCTAGGAGAATCTAAAATAAGATGATAGTGAATTTCTATCACTATATATGCATATGTGTATGTATAGTAAAAAGTTGATATTCTCATCCATGAATAGATCCAGACAATGTAAGTTTTTAGGAGTAGGAAAAAAGATTGCTAAGACTAGGGGTAAAACCAAAAAGACATCGTGACCATCTCCCCAAGTAAAAGCTACTCACTTAAATGAAAAAAAATTCCATTAAAGTAGCATGTAAAAGGGTTTTTAAAAAAGGATAAATTAAAAGAGAAATAGAACTCATTAAGGAACACTATAAGAAAGTAGAAAATAGAATAAACAATCTACAGAGAACATATTTTCAGAGGAGGTTGCATGCAAATATGTATTTTTAAAACTTGGTGCACTCAGAATGAGAAGGGATATCTTATTTTTAAAAAATATTCAATTTGTTATTTTAAACATTATTACAACTGTCCATCTATTCATAGGATTTTTGTGATCATACATCTTTTGACAAGAAGGAGTATGAGCAGAAGTATCCTTAAATTAATAGCAGACAAAGCAGTAAGCCAGGGAGAGCCAAGCACCATTGGTAACCTACTCATTTGGAATATAAATCAAAATTGGAAATTGAAAACTGCTACAAGAAATTGGTTCCAGAACCGATTCCATATGGCTCCCCCTCTTCTTTTCCTAAATAAAGTATTGCTCTCCTAGCAAATTTAGAAGCAAACTTTAAAAAAAAGCTCTTACAAAGGGGTATTTACTTAAATGAGATAGCAAGAACAAACATACACGCATTTTCCTGAGCATCTTGGAGGCACATATCCCAGCCACCCCCACTCCTCACCTCCTCTCCCAATTTCAGTGTAAGGAGTTGAGCAGAATTTGGCTCACAATTTAAATCAGTTCCTACATAGCACTGATTCCACCAAGTTAGAGTCCAAAGCTGGAGTCCCAAATTTTCACTCCAGATCATCCTTTGCTCCTCATGACTTCAGTGTTGGGTGGCTACAAAACAAAGCTTGGGCTCCTGAGGGCTTGTTCTCCTGATCCAAACTGGAGATTCCATTCACTGAACTTTAAATAGAAAAGAATGGATTGAAAAGATCCAAGACTCACCACATCTCCAAGGGGAAGAAGGAGCAGTTAGGTGGCCCTGTGAAGTCAGGAAAACCTGGGTTCAGATATAACTTCAAACACTTATGAGGTGTGACTCCGGGCAAGGAACTTAACCACTGTTTGCCTCAGTTTTCTAATTGGTAAAATGGGGATGATAATAAAATAAGTACCTCTCAGGATTGTTGTGAGGGTAATGAGATAGCTGTAAAGTGCTTAGCACAGTGGTTGGTACATAGTAGGTCCTATATAAATGAGTTGATATGCATGCATATCTAGATAGATGGATAGATGTAGAGATAGGCCCTGATGTCAACCTCTTCTCCTCCACCCTTGCGCCATTTTTTCACTAACTATGAGTGAGAAAAGACACTTTCTTAGGTAAAAATGCAGCAGAGCGCCTACGCCGGCCTTCTGATACTGAAATACTTACGAGAAAGACCTGAAATGTAGCCTTTGTTTTGGAGACTGCCTTCTGACATGAAGGCCCAGGAACCATACATCTTGGTGACTCCTCACTTGTTCATTTGTTCCCACCCAAATATTCTGAGAACTTCAGTACCTGGTGCTCCTTCAGGGTAGCCTCCAATTCTCTTTTCAAGTAAGCAATCTCAAAACCTTCAAATATGAGCATTGCTTGCCCTTTCATGGAAACAGACAGGACTCAGTTCCAAGCCCATAGAAAGTAACATAGCACGTGTTACCCCAGATAGCACATGACTTCAGAGACTTGAATCATCTCTACAACTTACAATGCAGTTCTGGTTTAGGCTCCAGTCAGAGGCTATCTGGGAGAGCACTGAAGTTCTCTCCCTGAAGGATTCTCTGCTGAACCTATTGTTTCCCCGCTCCAGCTTTCTTCCATGTCCAGCATATGTTTCCAATTAAGGCTCTCATCTGGCCTTGCTCTCCCCTGCTCCAGTGCACCTTTCTCAGCACTGGATGATTCTTTTACTGAGGTCTCTGTCCTCTGAAGACTAATTTGTGTCTCTCAATTCGAGTCTATTTCTTTCTGCACTTCCATTCTCCTTCAAAAGATGGTTCTTGACTCTGAACTTTTCTCTTCCTCAGCACTGAACTTGCTTTCTCTCTGTAGTTCAATTCTGCTCCAAGAGATGGAGCTCATCTCCTTTCCCAGGGGACCAACTCACTCACTTAACCTAGCCAGATAAGACAGGTCTCTGAGGGCCTTTTGTAAGGGTCAACCCTCCCCTCCACCTCCATCTATTTTTAAAGCCTCCCTCTTTTTTTGGATATAGTCTCTGCAATCTCAAACTCCAGGGAGGGTCCTCTTCTTGTACTACTCAAACAAAACTCTATCTCTAATTCCGTATAGGCCTATAGTAAATTATTGCTACCTGCTTCTTTTCTCTATGAATATCCAGCTTGTACATTTTCTGCTTGCTCTAGAGAGGGGTCAGGAACCTGTGACCTCAAGGCCACCTGTGGTCCTCTAGGTCCTCAAGTGCAACCCTTTGCCTGAATCCAAATCCCCAATATATTCTATGAAGTTTGAATTTATTCAAAGGGCTGCACTTGAGGACCTAAAGGGACACATGTGGCCTCAAAGTCATAGGTTTCCCACCCCTATACCATGTTGCCTGTCTACTGGGAGACTATGTGGAAATCTGTTCTGCATTTCCATCTATAAAAGGAGAATATTAAGTAACACTTGATCTATCTATCAGTCTTAGAGTTTTGTTAACAGGAATGCAAACAGTTATACAGATTACAAATTATTCTTATCAGGAACAATCAGAATTACCTAGCCAAGATGAAGGCAGAAGATGCAACATTAGTGAATCCAATTAACTGAGTAGGCATTATGAACCCAGGCTGGAGCAATAGTCAAGCTAGGAGGCCCTTTAAAGCAACTATTCCTCTAAGGGAGAAAGGCCAGGCATATACAGTGTCATCTGGGAGGAGGCAGGTCTTCATGAAATCAAATAGATGGAAGGAATGTGGAGAAAGAACTACAGAATGAAGGGAAGGTTATTTATCATGGGGTGAGAATTCAGGGTATACAATGGACAGCATGGTCAGGATCTAAATGAATGCATGCATGAATGAATGAAAAAGCAGCCAGCACTGCGCTAAGTAGTGGAAAATAAAAAAAAAATATAAAAAGGAAGACAGTTTCTGCCCTCAAGCAGCTTAATTGGGAAAACTAACACAAATTAAGAATTGGTGGCTAGTATAGGGTATTGCATGTCCCTGATGTCACATTCCTCTTCAAGAATGAAGGACAAAAAACCACAAAAACGACAACAAGATTTGGAGAATTACATCCATGGCAAGTAGAGCCATAAAGGAGTAGCTTGACAGAAACTTTTTGGTAGCAACGGCATTATTGATCTGTTTATGTTCCCAGAACTGAAAATTGGGAAGTTGAGGGAGGGCAGAATAATGTCCAAGGGTATATGTGTGGTGATAATTCAGCAGGCTAGAGAGTAAAATGAATTATTGCTAAACCCAACTTAGGTGTAGTGGGCACTTGCTAATTGGGATATCAGTACATGAGGGAAGGCATTAAAGAATTAAGTCCTAAGTGACATGATATCTTGCCTAAGTGGCAGGATGGAAGGTGAGAAAATGGTTTCTTGAAGTGGGACATGGACAGGTGAGGGTTGAGGAGGATGGAGTTGAGAGAATAGGGGAAGGGTTGGGTATAGATTTTTCCTTATGTGTCTTATGATTGAATAATACAAGGAAAAGGAGTTACCAGTAGTGGGAGTTTATTAGACTTAGGGTTAGTGTTGGGTAGCATATAAAGAATTATGCTCACATTCAGGAAAGAGTCCTTTTGTTTTTCCATCTCCTAACTCTGTGAATTTTTTTTAACTTTAATAGTATTTTATTATTTCCAATTACATGTAAAGAGAGTTTTCAACATTTATTTTTGTAAACTTTTGAGTTCTGAATTTTTCTCCCTCCCCCCTCCCCAAGATAGCAAGGAATCTGATATATGTATAATACATGTATGATCGTGTTAAATATATTTTCACATTAGTCATTTTGTGAAAGAAGAATTAGATCAAAAGGGAAAAAAAACCATGAGAAAGTAAAAAAATGAAAAACCCCAAAAGGTGAAAATAGTATGCTTTGATCTGCATTCAGACTCCATAGTTCTTTCTCTGGAGGTGGATAGCGTTTTCCATCATGAATGTTTTAGAATTGTCTTGGATCATTGTATTGCTGAGAAAAGCTAAGTCTATCAAAGTTGATTCTCACTTAAATGGTTCTCACTTCACTCAACATCAGTTTGTATAATTCTTTCCCGGTTTTTCTGAAATCTGCTTGCTCATCATTTATATAGCACAATAATATTCTATTACATTCATATACCACAGCTTGTTCAGTCATTCCCCGATTGATGGGCATTCCCTCAATTTCTGATTCTTTGCCATCACAAAAGGAACTGCTGTAAATATTTTTGTACATGTGGTTCCTTTTCTCTTTTTATGATCTCTTTGGGATACAGACCTAGTAGTGGTATTGCTGGATCAAAAGGTATGCACAGTTTGGTAGCCCTTTTGGCATAGTTTCAACTGCTCTCCAGAATGGTTGGATCACAACTTTACCAATAATGCTTCCAACTTTCCCACATCTTCTCCAACACTTATCATTTTCCCTTTCTGTCACATTAGCCATTCTGATAGGAGTGAGGTGATACCTCAGAGTTATTTTAATTTTTCTTTCTCTAATCAGTAGAGATTTAGAGCATTTTTTCATATGATTGTAGATAGCTTTAATTTCTTCCTTTGAAAACTGCCTGTTCATATCCTTCAAATATTTATGAATTGGGGAATGACTTGTTTTCTTATAAATTTGACTCAGTTCTCTATATATTTGAGAAATGAGGCCTTTATCAGAAACATTGGCTGTAATGACTGTTTCCTAGTTTTCTGTTCCCCTAATAACCTTGGTTGCATTAGTTTTGTTTGTGCAAAACCTATTCAAATTTAATGTAATCAAAATTATCCATTTTGCATTCATAATGTTTTCTGTCTCTTGTTTAGTCATAAATTCTTCTTTTCTCCATAGATCTGATGGGTAAACTATTTCTTGTTCTCTTAATTTGCTTTTGGTATCATTCCTCATGTCTGAATCATGTATCCACCTCAAACTTATCTTAGCGTAGGGTATGAAACGTTGGTCTATGCCTAGAATTTTGTCAAATAGTGAATTATTATCCCAGAAACTGGAGTCTTTCAGTTTATCAAATAGTAGATTTCTATTGTAGTTTACTATTGTGTCTTGTACACCTAACCTATTCCGCTGATCCTCACTCTACTTCTTATGCAGTACCAAATGGTTTTGACGATTGCCATTTTATACTGTAGTTTTAGGTTTGATACAGCTAGGTCACTTTGCATTTTTTTTCATTAATTCACTTGATATTCTTGACCTTTTGTTCTTCCAGATGAATTTTGTTATTATTTTTCCTAGCTCTATAAAATATTTTTTTTTGATATTTCGGCATGGTACTGAATAAGTAAATCAATTTAGGTAGAATTGTAATTTTTGTTATATTGGCTCAGCCTACCCATGAGCAACTGATATTTTTCCAATAGTATTTCGTAGTTGTATTCATATAGTTTCTGGGTTTGTCTTTGCAGGTAGACTACTAAATATTTTATATTGTCTACAGTTGTTTTAAATGGAATTTCTCTTTCTATCTCTTGCTGCTGGACTTTGCTGGTAATATATAGAAATGTTGATGATTTATGTGGGTTTATTTTATATGACTGTACACTTTCAATGGCTGTCTCCCATGCCTCTGGAATGCTTACCTTATTCAACTCTAAGTCCTGGTTTCCTTCAGCTCTTAACTAAAATCTCACATAGATAAGAAGTCTTTCCCCTCCTTTTTTTCCTAAGAAGTGTTTATTCATATTTTCTGTTTCTTACATCACGAGAGTATCCTATGTATCTCTTCCTCTCCCCTTCCAGAGAGCCATCACATATGGCAAATAAAATTTTTAGAGAGGAAAAGAGTCAGTATAACTAATTTACAGAGTTAAAAAGTCTGAAAACATGTAATATGAAACACCTGTGGACCTCCCACCTCCATGAAAGTGTAAGTGGAAGATGTCTTTTCACATCCCTTCATTTGGTTTGATCTTTATAATTTTGTTAAAAAAATTTGATTTGATTTTTATAATTTTATTACATTTACTTTTGATTTTGTTGGTGTGTCATTCTTTTGTGGTTATTGCTAAAGTGTGTATCACAGTGCCTGGCTATATAAATGTATATATGTAAATGCTGCATAAATGTAGCCATCATGATTATCACCACCATTATCATTACTAGGACTGTACATATTGTTTTCTTGGTTCCTGCTTGTTTCGGTCTGCATAGGTTCATATAGACTTTTTGAGACTTTATATCCATGACATCATTTCTTATAGCACATTAATATTCCATTACATTCATATACCATAAGCTATTCCCCAATGATGGCCATCTACTTTGCTTCTAATTCATAGTGATTACATAAAGTTTTATTATAAATATTTTGAAGTATATGGAGTATTTCTTCTTATTAATGGCTTCCTTGGAGTATAAGCCCAGTAATGGAGCCCATAGTTCAAAGGATATTGACATTTTAGTCACTTTATTGGCAAAATTTCAAAATGGTCATACCATTTTACAGCTCCACCAACAATGTGTTAGCATGCTTATCTTTCTACAACCCCTTCAACATTGATTTGTGTAAGACAGATAAACAGAGCAGACTTGAGGGCTGCCAGCACAGGCTCACTCTTGATCTGGTCAGACAGGAAAGACAGTAAAAAGAGGATAATAATATCACTTTATTCCAGTCTATTTTTCTCAGAAGAGGATTGCTGATAATGGGAGCCTAAACTCCTACAGCATTCCCTCATCACCCTTCTCAGAGAGGCCGGTGAGAAGGCAGGGCAACTACCCCTATATCTCAATGGGGTCAGTTGAGACAGACGCAACTTGTGCTTCCCCTAAATCCCCTCAAGTCTCAATGGGGGCCAGTTGAGGTACACACAGAATTCCCCCAAGCCTTGATGGGAGCCGGTCAAGGCATACACAGCATTCTAGCTTGTGCACTCAACCCTAAGGGTTTCCCATTCACTGTCTAGTGACCACATGTTTTAGAGTCCAACAGACAAAGAAGGCATATTGCCAGCAATAGCCTCACAAGTTTACATCATCTCATCCCTGTATCTTACTGCACAGCCACAGTGGATGTTTATATTATTTACCATTATATAACTCTGCGTAAGCATGGTGGAGATATTTTGAACCATAACTGTGGGAACTCATATCTAGTACTTGGAAACTGTTGATTGTTATGGCTATGGATCCTGGGAAACTGAACTCTGAGACATAACAAAAATTCACTTTACACACACTAAAATCCACCTTACTTACACCAAAACTCACCTTACATAAAACTTGCCATCTTTTTTGTCCTGAACCTTCTTAATGTTCATGCCATCCCTCTGAGATTAGCTTTAATATCTCCTGAACAGTGCATAAATTGCTCCTATATATATATAACTATATGATAATACTATATAATTGTTTCATGTTGTCTTTCTCCTTTAAGCTGAGAGTTCCAAAAAACAAGGACTATTTTTTTTGCTTTTTTTTTAACCTCAGCACTTAGCATAGTGCCTGCTCTACTGACTTGACTTGCCAGGCAAGGGTCAAGGATGTAGGGCCTTAGTCATATTCCCTTCTCCTTCTAGGGAATGGCTGGATGGGTGGTGCTGCAACTTGGGTCTCTCATGGGCAGAATGGCATGGGGCAGGGTCTAGTTCTAATTAACCCCTGACTTGTTTCCTTAGTGTGATTGGATAGGGGTGAGGGATTGGGCTCTGTAGCAGCTAGTTTCCCCAGGCTGGCAGAAAACATCTGTCTATTTTCTCTAAGAGCTGTTGATCCAGGTGATTTAAGTAACCCTGGAGCTGCTTTGTGGAATAGCTCTGAAAAAAAAGAAAAGGTAGGAAACAGTCATTTGCTTTTTATACAAACACCTGTGCCAGGGCGCGGGATATTTGTCATTACTTCTCTCTATATTTTAATAAATGCTTGTGTTTTGAAAGTTCTTAAGTATGAGCTATGGAGTCCTTGTTGGAATAATGGAAGGTACTGGAGAGGAACATAGGATGTGCTAGGATTTGTTAAAATATAGCTATATCTATCTATCTATATATCTTATACATAGCTTACACATATAGCTAAAACACAGCATATGCATAAATGTAGCTATATATGTGTATGATATAGCTGTATATATGTATATATATATATACACACAGAGAAAGAGAGAGAAAGAGGGAGGGGGAGAGAGAGAGAGAGAGAGAGAGAGAGAGAGAGAGAGAGAGAGAGAGAGAGAGAGAGAGAGAGAGAGAGAGAGAGAAAATGAGAGCAGGGTGCCATGTCTAGTCATCCTGATCTATATCTGGCTCCTGACCCCAGACAGTTTCAGAGAAGAAAGTGATGAGACTGGTGACTTTGTACAGTCCAGCCTCATTTAAAACCAATTCACTTACAAGTCATGGCTTCACTTCCCTGATGTTATGGTCCTCTTCGAGACAAACAATAATAGCTGTAACATTATCTATCTATCTATCTATCTATCTATCTATCTATCTATCTATCTATCTATCAATCATCTATCTATCTATCTATGTATCTATCTATCTATCATCTATCTATCTATATCTATCATTTATCCATCTATCATCTATCTCTATCATCTATCATCTATCTATCTATCATCTATCTATCTATCTGTCATAGGTATATATATATGTGCTATATATGACAAGGCTATATATGATATAAATATATATATGGCATAACTATCAGTGACTAGGATAATTTTACTGCTAATTCTTCTGTAAAGAATTGTAGAATAAATCCTGGGAAAACAATAGTCAAGCAAGAAGAATCACTCAAGATGAGACGTAGTCACAGTAAAGCATTTCAACCATCTACACATTTTCACTTTGGTCTCCATCTCCATTCTCACTCTGTTTAGAAGTGAAGGACTATTTTGATACATATTCTTAGCTTTACTTTACTTAGCTATTTATAGCCAAGGAATGGCCAGTCTTGCTCAGGCAAAGAGCCATTCCTTGCTTTCATCCACAGGATGGCTAGACTCAGGTGCACACTACTATTATATCAGCCCATTTGTTGGCAGGTCTTATAAGGAGAGAGAATAAGTAAATATACACATGTGTGTATATATGAGGCACATATATGAATGTATATGTACATCTCTGTATATATAATATAAATATAGTATATAGGTATATAGAAGTATAAATACAGAATATATGTACATAGAATATGTATATATATACACACACATGGAAGACATATATACACAGAATATGTATATATACAGAATATATACATAAAACATGTATATATAGATTATATATGCAGACTATATGTACACATAGAATATATATGTATATATATATGTGTGTGTGTATCTATATTTCTATATATGAGATTAGGATCTCCCTCTTCCTCTTACCTTTCACCTTCTCCTTTCCCTTCCCCTTCCCTTCCCCCATCTGTCAACTGTGAGACTGCTCCGTCTTCTTTCCCTCTGTCATACACCTCTCTGATGACATCCCCCAGCCCAAATGTCTTGCAGAATTCTTCATAGTGCATTGCTGCAGGCTCAAGACCACCTTGCCCCTCTTCGTAGCCTTTGGTTGACTCTCAACTTAGATTCCCTGTAAACTGTGTAAGTTGAAGCCATGCATCATCCTCAGCATATTTATGTACTCGGTTTGGCTGCTTGCTGTATGTCTTCTGGTCATTAACTAGTTTAAATCATTGGCATGGCATTTGAAACATCTTGACTTTGAAATATGTTACATTAGCTCAAGTTCTTTTATTTCCAACATGTCTTAGCAATATCACCTGTTCTCAATCTTGGGCCCAGTAATTAAATCTATATTCTATTTATTACCAAACAAAATTACCTCTAGCAGCTGAAATATATTCCCCGGTAGCCACAGGGTCATTCCAACTAAATTAAATTCAGCTCAACAAACATTTAATAAACACCAAGTGTATGCAAAGCAAAATTCAGTAGCCAGATATAGGAGGATTGTGGCAGCCAGACCGAGTATGGAGAGTGTGAACAGGGATATTACATAGTGTCAGTGATGACGGGGAAGGACAACTCCTTCATGGGCACATTTCCTTTTCATTAACATCCTGTCAGATTAAATTCCAGTTTAGAAATCCTGTAAATATCCCTGTGTCCTAATGCAACAGCTGTTGGCTTCCCCAAGGAGTCAATCAACAGCTTCCTCAACCGTGGGCTCCCACTGTCCCACTGTTGCTTTCCAGCTTTAACTCTAGTCTCATTACATTAATAACACAAAACCTTCTCAAGCGTGATAGAGATGGATTCTATGAGGACTGTCTGCAGTGTTTCCCTGCCTCCTCCCCTCCCCCACCTCTCTTCCTTCCCCCATTCCTTTCTAAACTGGAAGAGAATGACAGGCTTCGGAAATAGGGTCCCCTGGAGAACAGTGCATGGAAAGCTTTGCCTTATCAGTAACCTGTGAGTGTGGGAATGGCAAAACTATTGTGTAGAAGCTCTATAGTCTAATGCATGAGAGGAAATGTTTTTATAAAAGTTACCAAACACCTTCCATTGTCCATAGGGACCAAAATCCTGCTGAAACTTCTTTTCATATTTTAGGACAATCCCGTGGTTCCTAATGAGCATTTAACCCTTTAATTTTAGAATTATCAGCACACTCAATATTTTTGCAAGATGTATTCTGGGGCAACCCAGTAGAACTTCCAGGTTGAAATGGTAAAAGTTCTGCAGAAATTAGATATGCTGGATCAAAGGGTATACTTCTCAATTCTTTCTGGCACTGTCTACTTCCAGAAAGAGTATTAGGTCTGAGATCTTGTTGGATTATAGCATCCCTGAGAAATCTCTTAGAAGAAAACGACACCTGTGATCCATTTGTGATCAAATAGCTACTGGGGAAAAATAAGAAGACTTTTTGATCTTAAAATTGTTGCCCCCAAAATGAAAGAAGGAAAAGCTTCCTAATAGAGTAGAAGAGTCCCCCTCAGGAGGTAGTAAAGTTCCTGTCATTAGAGTTGCTTAAAAACAAGGGTAGATGTCTTCCTGTCAGGGTGTTTTGTAGAAAGGATTCTTTTCTGGGAGGGTTCCTTCCAAATCTTTGATTCTGCAGTTCTGTGAAATTATAATTAGGTCTGTCAATCTATCTGTAAGTCTGATGTGGTACTTGAAGAGTGTACTTTAATATTGAGGTGAACATAGCTGCCTTTTTTTTGGCCAGTTGTCACCTGGTTGAGGCAACTAGTTGAGGTGGATAGAGTGCTAGACTTGGAGTTCAGAAGACCTGAGTTCAAATCTGACCTCAGACACTCACTAGCTGTGTGACCTTGGGCAAGTCAATTAACCTCTGTCTGTCTCCATTTCCTTCACTGTAAAGAGGGGATAATAGCCCCAGGGTTGTTGTGAAGATCAAGTGAAATACTATCTGTGTTTAGTACATAGTAGGTGCTTAATATTTTCCTTCCTATTTTGATTTTTCAAAGCTTAAGTGGATTCAATATCCCACATGAAACCTTCTCTGATTCTTCAGCAGTTAGAACTTTCTCATTCTGCTCCACATATTACCTTGTCTTTATTTATTAGGGCATGTATATTGTCCTCCAACACAATGTAAGATCATCAGGGACAGGGATTATTTTGTTTTTGTCTTTATGCCTTTAGCGCCTAGCTTTTGGTCTTTCTATCCTCAATACCTACTATGATCTTTAACACATGTTCGTAGGATACAATTGAATTGACCTTGGTATTAGGGAACTATGGAGATCAGCTATGGCCTGTTGTAGCCAAATGACAGAAGGAGGGGATGAGCTGTGCTCAACAGACTGAAGAAACACAGTTCAGGTTCACGGGTTGTGAGCTGGATTAGACTGTGAGAAGAGGAAAAGATATCAGGGAGAGAAGGGGAAGACTCTAGAACATGTGAGGGGACAGAGATCAGAGGTATGGTACTAGATAATAAAAAGTCACAGAGATTTATAGCCACGCTCCATGATAGTAGTGAATGCCTTTGCTCAGCACATCTCCCTATTTTATACCTAGATAATAAGATAATCATTGAACAGTTATCTAACAAGGAAGCCTGCATGACAATATATTTTTGAGAGAGACACAGTTAAAGCAGAGCTTTTTACAGCTTCCCTTTCTTCTATTTTCTAAATACTCTTTTCTTCTGATAATAAAAAGTAAATTTCATAATTTCCAGTAAGGTCTGAGTAAGTAAAACACATAAATTCCACAATGGACAAGTTGCTGGGTTGCAGTCAGGAAGACCTGACTTTGAATCCTGCTTCAGACACTTACTAACTGTGTGACCCTGGACAGGTCGCTTAACTCTGCCCAAGTTTTTTCATCTGTGAAACAGGGATAATAACAGCACGTATTTCCCCCAGTTGTTGTGAAGTCCATCTGAGATAAGATGTAAAACCCAAGGTTATGAAATCTTAAAGTACTATACAGGTGCTAGCTATTAATATGTAAATGTTACATGACTATACATGTAAAATCTATATAAAATTGCTTGCCTTCTCAAGGAGGGGGGAAGAAAGAAAATATGGAACTCAAAATTTAGAAACAAAGGAATATTAAAAATTTTGTTGAGAAAAATTAAAATAAAAATTAAGTATTAGAGGGGAAAACCAGAAAAAGTAAATATTACTCATTCTTATTTTGCAGCCTCATAGAAAATGATCTGCAAAAGTCTAGCTACTTATTTCTCATATTTTTATTGAGGGTATTTTCAGTATGTGCATTCTCATAAATAGTTTATAGACTTGAGAATGCAGAAATATGCCTCATGGAGAGATGCATAATAGTACACTACAACATGATGACTTTCATGTACAAAGCAGTGTAACTGATCTCAACCAGGAAATTTTGTAATAAGAAAAGGAAGTAAACCGGTCATGTAGTGAGAGCAACAGATGGATAGCTCAGTATCTACACAGTGTTAGAAGACCTGGAAAAAGGTCCCCAACACATTGAGTAGATGCTTTATGAAAGACCTGGACAAGAATTATAGAAGGTGAGAAAATACGAATGGGTTATAATTTGCATTGTTAGAGGGAGCATCCTTAGCTATTAAATCATAGACCAATTTTAAGTCTTCAGAAAGCAGGATTTGGGCCTTTAGTTTCTGCTAAACTAAATTACTCTCATTTGCCTTTTTTTTTATTGTTAATAACATTGTCCATGGCATTTTCCATTCTTTGGGGACCAATCTATCAATCAGGATTTATTACATGCTAACCATGTACTGGGGATTATGGTCAAGCCCCTCCCTCTAATGAGGGAGACACCACAAATAGGTAAATACAATAAACAGGTACATAACAGAAACGAGCAGATTAGATGAAAGTCTTAGAAAGGGGTGGCTGATGGGGTTGGGGGTTGGAAATCTCCCTCTTTGAGATATCTTGGAAATTGGGCCCCGAATGCCTTTACAATTTTGTTGTCTCCAGTGTGGATTTCTTCCCTAAGTGTTTGGTCAGATTTACCTGTAGCTAGGTGGCGCCATAGTGCACAGAGAGCTTGGCCTGGAGTCAAGAAGTCTCAATTTCATGAGTTCAAATCTGGCCTCAGACACTTTCTAGTTGTGTGTCCCTGGGCAAGTCACTTCACCCTTTTACCTCAGTTTCCTCATCTGTAAAATAAGATGGAGAAGGAAATGGCAAATCACACCAGTATCTTTGCCAAGAAAACCCCAAGCTGGGGGGATCATAAAGAATCAGACACAACTGAAAAATGACTTGATCTTGCCAATTTTAGGTTCTTCTGTGTTATTTGCATTTCCTCCTATAGCACATCAAATACCTTGGTATTTATTAGGTTCCAAATGTGATGGTTCTGTAGTCATCAATGAGAATAGATGGTTATATAAATTCAGGCAAAATTCTCCTTCCCCCGCTCCAGTTTTAAGTCTATTTAAACACCATCAACTAAGGGGAAAAAAAAATCAGAATTGCAGATGGTCCAGAGTGCCAATGGAAGAAGCGCTGTGGGTATAAATTGATTGTAGCATAGCAGAATAACTTCATCAAAGGCATACATGACTAGTAAAGGACCTAGTCTGGTCATATATCAAGAATGAGGACTATCACATGGACAATTCAGTGGTTGCACTGGAATCCTTAAAATATTAAAGGGCCAAGAGGAAGGCCTTTATGGCATAAGTATGGCATAGTTATTAGTGCACTGGATGTGGAGTGAGGAAGACATGGGTTTAAATTATACTTCAGATACCTCCTACCTGAGTGACTTTGGCAATGTCATTTAACCTCTCCGAGCCTGTTGCCTCATTTGTAAATGAAGAGGTTGCCCTTGATGATTTTTTCAAAGTTTCTCTTCCATCACTGAATTTATAGCCTTTGGATGATTTAAAGAAGGAATTTGTAGCAGCATTTCACAGGACGAGAAAGGCATCAATGGATTTTATCTGTACTAGGGGAGGGAGCGCCTCAGTTGATAAACTCATGGATTGATTTAGGAGTCAAAGGAAGTGGGAGATTGGACAAGGGCACCTTCAAAGTCACTAATTAGAAATCCTTTCACATTCACAGGTTTTCTTAAAAAGGAAGCTGGTTTAAAGAAAGAAAACCTTCTAAGTACCTTTATTATTTTCTTTTCCTGTTCCTATATTTGTGAATACGTTCTCTGCTTCAGAGTCCTGAGTTAAAGCCCCACATCTCAGACATAAATTACTACTGTGTGGCAAGGGCATTTTTTCATGGAGAACCACAAGGTCTCTCTTTCCCATTATCTTATAGGTAACAAAGATTGTGAAATCCAGGGAGAATTTTGCTATTCTGCATTGCTGAGACCATAATCTTAAGGTCCAGAGGTAAGAGTATATATACAAGGGCTTTCTTATCAAGAACTTTCTGTTCATTTTTCACTAAGCATTAACTTCTGTTTGAGAAAGGTAAACAAAGTGGTCTTTTTCTCATCTGGAGGCCATTCTTTGGACCATTATTGAATACCTAGATTGAATGGCACAGGTAAAAAAGAATCAGGCTCTCTTTTAACCTCTGTTGTTGTTTTCCAATGGTTTTTTAATGATCCGAAGTTGCTCTCTGGCATGAAATAACCATATTTTAAACACAAATGTTCTCCTGTTGATGTATTATGGCTGTGAATTTTGATTAAATTACTGTAATCTTTGAACACTTTGCAGGTGACCCAAAGCACCATGTAAAAAAAATATGTCAAGCATAAGGAGCCTCTAGCACATTTCCAGTGGACCTCAGTACAATGTAATACATATCTTCTAAAAAGTGTAGGATCATGGAAGAAGATGGAGTGGTTAGTGAGTAAAAACAACAGAAATGAGATGGTCAGTGCTAGTGTTGTCTGTAATTTATATTGGGATCAGTGAGAGACAAAACTGAAAAGACAATTGGAGGCAAACTGTGGAGGGTCTTGAATGAAATGTCTAGGAGTGTGGATTTTATCCTATACCTCCTAGAGGTTTTCGAGCTGGGATAAAACAGATTGAAAATAGAAATTTGAAAAGATTATTCTGTTGAGAGTATACAGGATAGATTGATTGCTAGGGGTGGGACGGGGAAAGAGGCCAGAGGCAGAGAAACTAATTAGAAAGCATTTATTTTCTGGAGTGAAGGAGCAAGGGTCTTATAATGAATATTGACAGTAGTAATTGAAAGGAAGGATAAAGGCAAAAATCACTGAATACAATAGCTCATATTTTAATAGTATTTTCATTATTATTTTAGTTGATGCTTATAATAGCTCTGTGAGATACCATATTATTATTTTCATTTGAAAATGATAAAACAGAAGTTCAGTGAGGTTAATGTTTGCCCAAGGTCACACAGCTGATATATTGTGGGGCCAAGTCTCAAACTTATATCTTCTTACTGCAAGCCCAGTGCAATTCTGAAAACACTAGGAGCAAGAAGAAAAATAATATTCCAGAAATCAAACTGAACCAATTAATGCAGGAAAATCCTACAAATTTCTTTGTCTCCTTTGAGCAAGATACATTGAATATAAAGATACATCAAATATGTCAAAGAGAAGGTTGAGTTTGAATATATTAAAAATTGACTGGCATTATGAAATCAAAGCTGAATGGAAAAAAATTCACTTAAGACTATTAACACCCATGCAATACCAGTGTTAATATTCACTTTTGCAGCAAAAGTTGGTATGCAACTGTGCATAGAATGCTAAGCTACATAGAGCTATATAGAATGAAAAGCTGTCAAAATGTAGAGACTTGGTGGAAGAGACTGAAATTATGTGGTAGTGGATAAGGCAAACGTGATTCCTGCTGTCTTGTCTCCTAATAGTCACCTTGTGATTGTCATTGTTTTTTGTGAACTCGTAGAGCAGTCCTGTCAAACTCAAACAGAAAGGCCACAAAATGACTTAGAATGATAAATTATATATTAATATTATGTATGTTCTATTGTATTTTTATTTTATTATATATTATATATAATATATTATATTACATATTTATTATGTATTTCCCAATTGCATTTTGATATGGCTTGGGCTGTACCTGAAATTGTTGTAGGCTGCATATAACCCACCTCCTACAGTCTGATATTTCTTCTATAGAGGATAAGTGAACTGACTTTCAACAGAAAACAGTTGTGTTAACCATTGTGCAATAGTAGAATCTTTTCTTTTTTAGACTGAGTTTGTAATTTCACTTGTGTAGGATATTCCCAGTGAGGGATTTCTACCAATGATCAGTTGGTACCCTCGCTACAATTTATAATTTTAGAGCATTTCTTGTGGCACCAAGAGGTCAAATGAGTTGCTTGGGATCACATGACAATTATGTGTCAGAAGTGGGACTTGCACTCTGAGGCTAGTTTCCTCTCCAGGACACTGCTTCTCCTTAGATAGAGATGATCTCAAGAAAATATGCTATTTTTCTACATATTTAATGTTCTCTATTAGTGGCAGGAAAATTGCTTGTCATTGGACCATTCCCATCTGAACCCAATTGAAAAGAATGAGAAGACTGATAATAATATATATATATATACATTACATATATACATATATATATATAATATGATAACAGCAATCATAGATACCATGTTATTGAGCTTTAGGACATGCATATTTGACATGGAACAGCCTATCTGATCCTACCCATGTAAGACAGATATTACCATAATTTCCAATTTGAAGATGGGGAAACAGAAACTCAGAAAGTTTGAGTGACTTCCGAGGGTCATACCTCTAGTAAATATTTGAGGCAGGATTTGAACTCAGGCAAGTTCAACACTTTACTATGCCATATTGCTACGTGGGACAGAAAGATGGGATGTTGTGACTGATTGAATGTTGGGGACTAAGGAAAGGTTAAATTAAAGACGAGTTTGAGACTTTGAGTCTGGTTGATTGGGAGGATGATGGTATCATTGATGGAAATATTGAAATTGGAAATAAGTCCTGCAAGAAGCTAATGATCTTGGTTTTAGATATGCTGAATTCAAAGTGATGATAGGCTATTCAAGTACAAATAGAATCGATAAAGCAGGATCAGATATTTGGTGTCTTTGGGGGCATGAGACAGATGGATCAAGGTTGTAGGATGGCAGAAAAGCTTTTCTGGGAAAGCCCCTGAACTGGTGGTTATTAGAACAGAGTATGCCTCGAAGATGCAGGCCAAAAGCTAGGCAGTGCAAATTACTCTCGTTTGTCAGCTAAAGTCAAGGTAGAATAGTTTAAAAGCCAGGAAGTTCTCCTTTTCCTACACATGGGAATGTGCACTGATGTTTGTCATTATAATTATTTGGCATCATGGGTAGGTGAGAACAGGAAATCAGAACTGTACATTGTTTTCTTCATCTTTTGGGGAGAATTTCTTTTCTCTTGGAGTTCTGCTGAGCTAAGAGATACCCTGAGTATGGGAAAGAATTGAGAGCTTAGGTGTGACATCAGTAAACTGTTTTCTTTTATCTCTCAGCATGCTGAGTTAAGATTCAAGATATTTTCAGTATTAATATTTATCTTCTCAGCCTGTAGAATTTGTGTCTGTTTCAAAGGTCTTGTGCAAGGGTATTTCTATGAAATGTACTGATTTTTTTTTGCAGCAAAATGGCAGTAGAATGGTTGAGGAGGAAACCAACAATAGAAAGAGGAAATCTGACCAAATATACAGAGAAAGATAATGGCAGAGGAAATATACTTTAAAGGATATTAAGAGATTGGGTTTCAAGTTATTCAAGTGAAGCAGATGGAGAGTTGTGGGCTGTTCCATGGTACAATTAAGAGTCAGGGTTTTTTGAATGGCTAGCTTCAAAGAATTCCTTAGTGTGTCATGTCAGACACCATTGAAAGGAGGCATCCAGTCAAATGCTCCAGGGATTTGTACTTGGCTATGTTCTGTACAACAGTTTTATTAGTGACTTGGATAAAGGCAATGATGACACACATCAAATTTATGGATGAAATTCTCCGAGCAATCACTAATATGCTTGTTGGCACTATGAGATAGTGGAAACAGTGATGGATTTTGGTATCAGAGTATCTGAAATAAAATTCTGGCTTTGACCTTCTTGTTACCTGTATGACCTTAGATCAGTCACTTTACTTTTCTGGGTCTCAGTGTCCTTTCCTGTGAACGAGTGAAGTTGGACTAGATAATCTTTAAGTCCTTTCCACCTCTAAATCTATGAACCCATCACCAGGAAAATTAGTAATGACTATTGAATGACAAAGTCAAGACTCACAAAGAGGAATTCTTAACCATTTTTTTGTGTCACGGACTCAAATGATAGTATGGTGAAACCTAGGTACCAATTCTTGGAATAATGTTTTAAAATCCATAAAATAAAATATATAGAGTTATAAAAGAAACTAATGACATTGAAATACAGTTATTGGGACATCTAGGTGGCACAATGGATAGAGCACTGGCCAGGGGGAGTCTGAGTTCAAATCTGGCCCCAGACATTTACTAGCCGGGTGAACTTAGGCAAGTGACTTAACCCAATTGCCTAAAAAAGAAAGAAAAATAATTATTATAGCATATTAAAAAAATTCACTAACTCTCACTTAAGAACCCCTGGTAGAACACTGGGCTGAACTAAATACAATTGAATTAATCAGGGAAAATACAAAATTTTACTCCTGGGTTCAAAAAATCAATTTCACAACTACACAAGGGGTGCTGGCATGGCTGGGCATCCCCTGGGCCAGTCACTTAACTTCTTAGTGCCCTAGGGCAGAGCAGGTACTGATTGGCACTGATAGAACTTCTTTCCTGGAAGTTCCTTATATCAGGGCAATCATGGGTTTAAGTAAGTATACTTTCAGAGACTGAAGTGAAGATGAGGCGTGATGCCTTTATACATTGGTTTTTGGAAGTGGAACTAAATCCACCCTGATTTTTTATTTCATTTTAAACCATCGCAAGATGGAATTTATGTCTATCGTGGGACAACTCGGTGGTGCTGTGGATAGAGTATCTGTGCTGCCTAGTGTCAGGAAGATCTGAGTTCAAATCCAATCTCAGAAATGTGCTAGCTGTGTGACCCTAGGCAAGTCATTTAACCCTGTTTGCCTCAGTTTCCTCATCTGTAAAATGAGCTGGAGAAGGAATTGGCAAACAACTCTAGTGCTTTTGCCACAAAGAGTTGGACACAACTGAAACATTTGAACTATGTCTATTATCCTTTCTCTCCTTTCTCTTCTCTACCTAGTACTTTGGGGCTTCATCACATTGGAACATCCAATAATACCCATGACTTTCTTACCCTAGGATAGCCTTTCACAATATCCTTCTCCTTCTTCCATTGTTGAATTCCTTTCGGGGCCTCCACTTTGTGGGGAAGAACAGGCAAGTTTGGGCACCATACCCTTATAGGCACTATGGGATAGGGGCAACAGTGATGGATTTCAGCGTCAGAGGGACTGAATTAAAATTTTGGCTTTGACCTTATTACCTGTATGACCTTAGGCCAATCACTTTCTGGGTCTCAGTGTTCTGGAATTTCCTTCAGTGCCTAGGACCTCCTTACCTTGGAACATCCAACTATCCACCCAACTTTCTTACCCTGGAATATCACTCTTCAAGATCTAACTCCTTCTGCCATTAGTGGGTTATTTTGGGGGCCTCTATTTTGTGGAAGGGCAACATTCATTGGCGGATCTGCCTATGATTTCTGACCTTTCAAGCCAGATGCTGGATACCTTAATTCTTCTCCCAGTATCTCCTTTCAGCTCTCTTTTGTATGTTGTCTTGTCCCATTAAAATACAAGTTCGTTGAGGTCAAGGATTGTCTTTTTGTTTGTTTTGTATTGGTATCCCAAGGACTTAGCACAGTAAATCCTTCCTTCCTTCCTTCCTTCCTTCCTTCCTTCCTTCCTTCCTTCCTTCCTTCCTTCCTTCCTTCCTTCCTTCCTTCCTTCCTTCCTTCCTTCCTTCCTTCCTTCCTTCCTTCCTTCCTTCCTTCCTTCCTTCTTTCCCCAGGGCAGTTAACAATCAGACTAGAGACAAGGATTGCATGCTTAGAATAACTGTGTATTGTCTGAGTGTTGAAATAAGGTTAGAGGATCCACTGTTTATTCCAGGAGATATCCTTGTCACTACCTGCATCCCTGCCCAGCCTCCCTTCAAATCCTAGGTACATTACTATAGCAATATAACCTGACAACCATGCCCTGAAAATTACCGCCAAGAAATTCTGGGCTTTGGGCCATTCCAAGGTGATGTAAGCTGGTGGTTCTTATGTAGTACTGAATGGTCTGTGGCCCAGAAGAATGCTTTCTTTCTTTTCTACCCTTTAGTTTTTGTATCTGCATTTCCCATTCATATTCAAAGACCATTCAGCATCACGAATTAACTAGAAATTTGGTAACAATTTTTCATAACATTCTTTGCCAACTATAGATGATTATGAGTCCAGGGCCAGCCACATGTGGTGATTAAAGGCACAGTAGACTCAAATCATTGAGACATTAAGGGCAAGAGAGTGGTGGTTCAATTTACACAAAACATGACAATGAGCACATTCTAAGAGAGACAATTCTAGGGACTCATGTCCAGTGGAGCCTCTTTGGCCTCTGCTACTACTTTTTCACATTGTTAATCGGTACTTATATACATTCCACTTCCAGAGATGGATTTGACTTCAGTTCAGGTGACTTCAGTGGCAAGTTATCTAATACAGCATTAAAACTGATCTAATGCTTACCTTTGGAACTCTTTGTGATCTTAATATTGATTGCTTTCAAATACCATTGGAATTATTAGGGCTCAAGGGTGGTAGTGAAAAGAGAACTGAGTTTGGACCTAGGTTCAAGTCCCGATTCTTCCACTTAGCACTAGTGTGATCTTGGGCAAGTTGCTTCTCCTCTCTGTGACTCAATTTCCTCAGAAGTAAAATGAGGTGTTGGACTAGATGGTGAACTCTCAGGTTCCTTCTTCTAGTTCTGGATCTGTGTTCCTGCGACATTGGATATCCCTTTACCTCTTTGGGTCTGAGTTCCCACATCTGTAAAATGAAGGGGATTAGCTAGATCACATCATAGTTCCTTTCTAGTCCTAGGTCCAAGATCCTAAGTTTTAGAAGAAGAGGTATTACTATAAAAATGTGATTTTGAGTATTCTGATATTTCAGTTCTCAGATCTACCAAATGAATTTCATTAGCTTTCAAGGACCCAGATTGATGATCCCTCAGTTTCCTAGTGTATGTTGTAAGGGTGTGGCTTTGATGGCTTGTAAGGTCCTTTCTTGGCCTTATGAGATGGGAGATGGTTGGATCGTAACAGTTTTCTTACCCTGTTCTCTTCTGTGGGGTTGTTGAAGAAGGAGAAGAAGAAGGAGAAGAAGGAGAAGAAGAAGGAAAAGAAGAAAAGAAGAAGGAGGAGAAGGAAGAGGAGTCATCAGTAATGATGATGATTGGAACTTCCCCCTCAGGGGAATTTCTTTTTTGGGGGGCAGAGAGGCAGCATGCATAAGGCCAAAAATATGGAAGGCTCTAGCAACATTTGCAGACAGCAAAGTATTGTAGTGGATAAAGCACTGGGCTTGAAGTCAGAAAGACCTGAATTCAAATATGTTCTCAGATACTTACTAGCTGTGTGACTCTGGACAAGTCATTTAAGCCTGTTTGACTCAGTTTGTTCAACTGTAAAATGAACTGGAGAAGAACATAGCAGACCACTCCAGTATCTGTGCCATGAAAACTCCAAGTGGGGTCACAAAGACTCAGACATGATTGAAATGATTGAGCGATAGTCACGTTGGCTTCCATTTATCTCAGGTCTTCTCAGAGACCTAGGCTAATGAAGCAAGGGGGAGGGAGAGGAAGTATGAGCAGGCAACAGGATACAGTGGAAAGAGTTATTTATCCTCAAAGGATCTGGGTTCAGACCCTGACTCTACCATTTACAACTAGAGTGACAAAGTCGCTTAAGTTTGTGGTTCTCACTTTATTTCTAAAATAAAGGGGTTTGAATTAGGTAGCCTCTCAAGTCCCTTCCAACTCTGAGTCTAGGATCTTCTGTCCATCATTGATGTAGCTGTACTGTAGCAACCAATTTCCTCAAATGAATTTTTTATGAATTCATAATGGATTGAAGGCTACATTTGGAGTCAAGAAGATCTGGGTTTGACTCTCACCTCCAACATCTATGACTGGATCAGCCATAGTGCCTGGAATATAGCCAACACTTGAAAAATGCTTTTTAGCTAATTGAGTGGCAATCTCTCTGAGCCTCAAATAACCCCCTAAGATGTGTCTGCTAAGTTAGGTTGCTATCTGTTTTGGGAGTTCTGACACCCACAGAATCAATCACCAGCCTAATATGTATCAGATACTGGAGAGCCAGGCACTGGATATACAAAGACATAAATAAAAGAATTCCTGCCCTCAAGGAGCTTATAAAACAAATCTCACATTTTATGAGCACCATTCAAAACTGACATCATGTGACCATAGGTGTAGAGTTGGAAGGTACCTTGGAGTTCATCTAGTCCAGCCCCCATAATTTTGCAGATGAAGAAAGTGATGTTTAATGAGTTTAAATGACATGCCCAACCAAATGGCAGAACCAGAATTCAAACCCAGGTCCTTTGACAAATTCAGTATGTGTTGATTCCTCATTCTGATTGACTGATTCTAACCCATTTCTACCTGACTGTGTATTTGACTCCCTGTCTCATTCTCTGTCTCCTCTTATAACTAACATTTCATGTCCTGATAGAATTATTCAACAAATAGTAAGTTTGTGCCTTGAAGGACTTAATTTATAACAAAAAAGGGAATACTTGAATTCCCAGAGTGCTGTGTTTCACTTGATCGTGAGCCGTAGAAGTGGGTAAGATATTCACATCCTAGCCGGTTGGGGCATAGCTCTAGAGCTGGAAGGGACCTTAGTAGCCATCTTGGTCATCCTCTTTTTTTATAGATGAAAAAACTGAGGTAACGAGGGAATTTAAATGATTTCTCAAGGTCACACAGGTAGTAGGAAGCCCACCTGGGATTTAGCCCCAAATCTCTTGACACCGAATCCAGCATACTTTCCACTGTACCACACTGACATCAAAGTCCTCTTAAAGGGAGATTCCCCAAAGGGACGCAAGCAAAAGATGATGTCATTTCTAGTATGGCCATGGTGGCATGAGTCAAAAAATGCACCATCACACGTAGGAAGTAAATAATTTATCAGTTCGGAATTGAAATTTAGTGAGATCTTAGCAAAGAAAGGATGGTTTGAAAAAAAGCCATGCCCTTGCTTTAATGGTGCATGAAATATCCAGACACTGAAGAAATTCAGGGTCATACGAAAGAACTAAAGTATTTTCAAATATTGATTTTTCTGCTATATACCTCCTAATCCTCTCATGCAGGCAGGCACTCCTGGCTTGAAGTATCAATGTGTTTTCAGTTCAAGCAACAAGACGTTATTAATAGTTATTATATTTCAGCTGATGTGAAGTAATAGAATTTACTTAGCCTTGAGTGAAATTCCCTTTTTATAATTTTCTCTGAAAAATAATGATAATAATTTACATTTATATAATGCTTCAAGATTTCCAAAGTGCTTTACAGGAGGTTTATTATTTTCACTTATTAAAATCCAAGTTTCTCTTATAAAAACCTAATAGTCTTACATAGTTACAAAGGTATGAAGCACTTTGATAAATATGTAATTTACAGTATTTAGACATGTCTTAGGATATCTATTTTTGGGAGGGACATCTGGATGAAATGGGGGAAATTTAAATGACCAATCTCAAAGTTAGACATGGAACAAGTAAGGAAGCTGGGTATCCAAGTTCCCAGGCTGCTCCCTGGGAAGCAAGGGTTAATGGCAGACAGACTGGACACAGCCAAGCTGGGGAAGCTGTTTCTGTAGCCATGGAGATCCAAGCCACAGGGAGAAGGAAGGGGCGGGAGAACTGGAGGATTATGAGGAGAGCTATTGACAATTGGGTCAGGGTGGCAGCTGGGGCTTTGCTGCCAAGAGAATAAATAGCCCTAGGTCAAAACCAGTAATGCCAACCTACAGGGCAGGGGAGCAGGATTCAGGGAACCAGAGTCAGCAGAATGGTTCTGGAGACTGACTTACTGTTTTTCCCAATGAGTTCCCTTTTCTCATTGCTTAATGGATCTTGCCTGCACGCTGTTCATTTTAAGTTCATAGATTCGTAGACAGAGCTGGAAGGGACCTTTGAGGTCATCTGGTCCAGCCCTATCTTTTTTACAGAGGAGGACACTGTACACAATCACACAGTCAGCATCAGAAGCAGGATTTGAACCCATGTGTGATCTTTCTAAGATCCACTTCCATACAGACCATTAGGAGGTTTCCAGGGACCCTGAGGTTAGTGGTGAGTTTTAGGTAGAAGGCTGTCCTCAAGATGAAAACACAGAGGATTCTTACAGGTTTCCATTTTCATTTCTCCAGGTAATAGGTCTCCCAGTCCACAGGAGTGCCTTGAACATAAAAAAAAATCTAGGACAGTACTTATGATAAGAAAGACAATGTAGTGTATAAAGAACACTGAATTTTGAGTCATAGAGTCACTGCCGTTGATGACTTTGATAATCTTGGGCAGGTTCCTTGACCTCATTAGGTTTCGGTTTCCTCATCTGTAAAAATAAGGAGACCTCAGTACTTGGCTTCTAAGGTCACTTTCAGCTCTAGATCTATGAATTATTTCAAAGGGGGCACCCAGTTTCCTTAGTTGCTCTGCCTCCAACCCTTTTTTCATTGACTAACCCCAGAGTGGCCAAGGACCTGGGGAACGGAGTACAAGGTACAGATATCCTCATAGTAGTAATTGAGCTCAGTGGATTCAGTCAATCAATGAACATTTATCCAATGTTTGCATATGTAATGGGGATACAATCCATAAGATCACAGGATTATAATTTTAAAGATGAAAATGACCTTGGAGGTCAATCTACTAGCCCCGCTTTTTTTATAGATGAGGTGGTTAAATGACTCTTAAGGTCACAAAGGGAGTAGGAGTTTGAGTCAGGATTTGAACTTAGGTCTTCCTGACTTCAAGCCCAACATTGTATCACCTAACTGTTATAGCTGGGAAAGTCACCGGATTACCTGTTTTTCACAGAAGCATCCATTATACCAGTCTTTCAATTCCTGTGGCTGTTGTTGTTTGGTTTTCATTCTGGAAGAGGGCCATCACATCAGGAAGGTGACACCATGACTTCCAAGTGACTTGGATTTAAGTGGGGAAGGGCTGTGTAAAGTCCCAGCCTCATCTTCTTCTTTGGAGCCATCTGGGTCCAGTGGTGAGATATATATCAGGATGACTGGATATGGTCCCAGATACAGTGGGAGATCTTGCCTTTTAAAGCTAAGATCTTTCCCATTAGGCAAAAGGAATGGAGACTCTGGGTAAAGAGCATACAAGGCTGCCATCTTACAAGCTATATGCTGTTGCTCGTTCTTTAGGAGTCCAGTGTAGATTAGTTATGCTCTTGGCTTCCTGTAGAGTGGCTGATTACATGCCTGTTCTTTTAGGTAGGTGTCTATCATGGGCATTATTATCTGTATTGGGGACCAGGTGGAAGGGAATGTGAAAGCATTAATTTACAAAAAAATGTATGAAGTGAATAGAAGGTTTTGCAGCAGAAATCTTTGGTGGAAAGAAGAGAGCAATCACCGCAGGATCATAGACCTAGAGCTGAAAGGGACCTCAGAGGTCATCTAATTCAAGCCCCTCATTTTTACAGATAAACAAACTGAGACCCAGAGAAGTCAAGCAGCTTGCCCAGGGTTTCACAGATAGGAAGTCTCAGAGGCAAGATTTCAAACTAGGTCTTTTGACCACAGGCCCAGTGCTATTTTTCTACAGTATACTATGACCTATAAAAATATTATTAGATATCTGTGTTGACAATGACATCTAGATGCCACAAAGTAGGTAGCCAGGTCTTAAATGTATATGTATTGTTAACATCACTAGGACCTTTTCTACCCTAATCAAATGGAATGCTAGCCTACTTTACTTTCATATCATAATGATGATAAGTTTTATAACAACCAAGATACTGCTTAATGCTGTCCATTTTTTTAGGGGCAATGAAATGGCACAGGAAGACCTGGATTCAAATCCAGCTTCAGACACTAGCTGTGTGACCCTGAGCAAGTCACTTAACTTCTCTGTGCCTCATTTTCCTCATCTGTAACATGGAGATAATAACAGTATCCACCTCAGAGGGTTTTTATGAAGATTAAATGAGTTTAATATATGCAAAGCTCTTTTCAGATCTTGAAGTGCCATGAAAATGCTAGTTCTGATGATGGTGATGAAGCAGACAGGTGATGTAGGGGATAGAATGCTAGGCTTGGAGTCTAGAAGATTGATTTTAAATCTGACTCCTGACATTTATTAGCTATGTGACCCTGGGCAAGTAACTTAACCTCTGATTGCTTCAATTTCCTCAACTGTAAAATTGGATAATAATAACACCTATACTCCAAGACTGTTGCAAGGATCAAGTGAGATGATATTTGTAAGCACTTAGTATGGTGCCGGGAACATAGTAGGCGCTAGATAACGCTAACTATTATTATTATTTTTCCAATTTATTCCACCATTGTAGAGGTACACCTTGACTTATAATACAGTAAATAGTTGTAGCCAAAAGCAGGAAATAAATTGGGTTCCATAGATTGAGATGAGACAGGAAGACAGCCCATAGAAATAGACAAGTCCTCCTGCATAAACTGGGAAGCCACTGTGTTGATCATGGAAACTTCAGAGCAAAGGGGGAAAAGAGCTGTTTTATAGAGGGACATCTGTACCCAAGATGCTGTGATGTCCTTGAGAGGGGGAAAAGCAAATTGGTGATTCAGATACCACCTCTCAGGAGTGTTGGTGTGAGGCTAGGTTAAGAGGAGCTATAGAAGTTCTCATACAGAGGCAACTAGATGGCTCAGTATAGAGCACTGAGCCTGCAGTCCAGAAAACATGAGTTCAAATCTAACCTCAGACATTTACTAGCTATGACCTTGGACAAATCTATTTAATATTTGATTCAGTCCACTGGAGAAAGAAATGGCAAATGTCAATAAAATCCCATGGACAGTATGATCCACAGAGTAGTGACATAATTGAATGATTGAATAACATTGACCAGTTCATATTAGGCATTTTGCACAAGTTTTACTATCTGTGTGATCAATGGGCAAGCATTCATCTTTTCTGAAAATATAAGGGAGTTGGATAATGTGCCCTAAGGTCCTTTTCAAATATAAATATACATGTTATTTTCTCTGGGAGAATTCAAGTTCCTTGAAGGCAGGATCTTTTTTTTTCTTTTTAATTTGTGTCACTACCAGCTGGCACAACATTTGATATTTTAAACAGG
The DNA here is from genome assembly GCA_023548195.1 of Bettongia penicillata ogilbyi. NCBI lineage: Eukaryota > Metazoa > Chordata > Mammalia > Diprotodontia > Potoroidae > Bettongia > Bettongia penicillata. The sequence goes on from JAJHZJ010000864.1 coordinate 1,422,575, forward strand.
CATCTCTAGTGTCATGCGTTCTTAAGTCATGAACACCTGTTAAGATAAATGCTTTTGGAAAAGATCCTTGGTGTTCATTCTCTGAATTCACTAATCCCATAGACTCAAAGGGACAATGCCCCCACCCCCATCCTGAAAGAGAGAGTTTAAAGATGTAAATAAATAGCCCTAATATTGAAAGTGAAGTTTGAAAAGCCTAAGAAATGGAAAATACTCCAAGCCTTCTAACACACATACCTTACAAAAGTCTCTCACAGGCAATAAAGTAAAAAACAATTAAATAATGCTTTTGGAAAGCAAACATGAAGGACCATGGGGGTGGGGTGACGGTTGGGGGGAGGCAAAGGGAGAGAGAGAGAGAGAGAGAGAGAGAGAGAGAGAGAGAGAGAGAGAGAGAGAGAGAGAGAGAGAGAGAGAGAGACAGAGAGAGAGAGAGACAGAGAGACAGAGAGAGACAGAGAGAGAGAGACAGAGAGATACAGAGAGAGAGAGAGAGAGAGACAGAGAGAGACAGAGAGAGACAGAGAGAGAGAGAAACAGAATATGAGCAGAGACTGGCATCCTAAGCACATTTACCTTAGACTGCATGGTCCTGACTTTGCAATGAATTATGAGGTCACCTGTTTCTTAGTCAGGCTTGTCCTTAGAATAGCACGCCCAATTACATAAGTAAAATGTTTCCAAGTGAAAAACTCTCCGAGGTCTTTCACCACCCCAGATTGAATTGGAGGAATACTTTTGAGAAGCAAGGCCTTGCCAAGATGCTTATCACATGACTCAAGGAGAAAAGTGCTGGCCAGGCTGTTTTCGGCCGAAGATGGAACTTCGACAGTACTTCAGAAGAAATCTAGGAGTGTCTCAAAAGCCAATTTCTCCCCGGCAGTGGGCACTTTAAACAAACCAGTTTGAGGCTCATTTTTCCTATGCAATTCTTAAGAAGATTGCTTTATTCTTGAAATTTAAAAAAAAATTGATGTATTTTATTTTTACATCACTTCTGTTTGCTTCATTCTTAAATGGATATCTTGTTATATTAAGGGTGGGACATGTGCAAGAGGGTTCCAAATTTTGATATACAATTGCAGGTCTAATTTGAGAATTGAAATCATGATAAAAAAGGATCCAATACTTGGCGATTTGCTTTGTAGGCCTTTATTTTTCCAGGAAGGTGTCTATTGCACACAGCCAGAGTTTTCTTTAATAACATTTAACATGACTACAGCATATTTAGTAGGTAGTTTCTAGTGCAATAAAGTGTCTACAAGCTTCAGTGAAGGATGAGAAAGAAAAAAAAAACCTGTTCATCGGGAGAGGGAATGCTTTCTAAATTTCTGAAAGAAGCAGCTGATGAGTACATGAGAAGCTGTTACTAATCAGCTTTGAGAAAAGTAAAGAAATAAGAGTTTAGGGGTGGACCAGGAGAAATATTCAGTGACCAGAGTTCTTGTCTGTTATAGCAGGGTTAAATCCTTTAGACTTAATCTATTTAGGGAAAAGGAGTCCTATTTCCAGGTTCTTAATCAATATCTTCTCTCGAGCACCTGAATGGATAGGGACAGGAATGCGATAAAGGGGAGCATCTTCATTCTTGAAGCTACAGGCAAGATTTCCATCAGGACGGAGCTGGCCAGAGCAGGTGCCGCTGCCTCAGCAGGAAACTGCTGTAGTTAAATTTCCCCATTCCTTCTTAGCTTTATCAGATTTTCAGTCTAGACACAAAGCTAGAAATGCCAGAAAGGTATTCATTATTATTGTCCCTTTGTGAAGGAAGGTAGTGTGCACTAGCAAAATTCATATTCCCACCTTTTAAAATTAAAGTGGAAAGTCATGAGCAAGAATTCAATAAATGTCTGGGTCAGCTTTGGAATGGATTTTTCTGTTTATGAACCGAGAAAAGCCCCTATACTAGAATCCTGGGGATGATATCATTACCAGCCAGCTAGGGCTTGGCTCCATCCTAGTAAGTATATTTACCTCAGTTTCTTCATCTGTAAAATAAAAGTGTTGGACAAGAAGTAAGATCCTTCAAGACAGAGTCTGCTTTTGTGTTTTTTTCTTTCCTTTTTGTATAAATGCATTGCTTAGCATAGTGCCTAGCACTGAGACATAAAGTGAAGACATGTAATTTCATTGGCACAGGGAACTTCCTACTAAGGAAAGTCCCTCTATTAATATAAGATGGCACTTTCACTGTAACTTCTAGCCTTAGAAAATTGCCTAGAGCACTTGTCCAGGATCACAGTCAGCATATGTCAGAACCTATGTCTTTTTGACTTCAAGGACAGCTCTCTGTCTACTAATCTAGGTTTTCCCTTGATTGGCACATATTGCTTTATGGATACTTGCTGTTCAATGTGAAATCCTTTTTAGTTCCAGTCTTGTGATCTCATAATATTGTATTAGAGGCCACAGCATATGAGGCAGATTTATTGTACAAAAGATGCAGCAAAAGAACAAAGAAAAACCACTCCTAAGTTTTTACTGTCCTTCAATGAGCATCTGTAAAAGCCATAATGTTAATACCTAGGTCTCCTTTTAGTCAAGGAAATCTAGGTCAGCTGCCAGGTCTAGGTCAGCTGGTCTTTCCAAGGCTTCACAATGTTATTTACATGCCAACACCTGGTGTCCGACTGCTCTCATAACCTGATGGTTTTATGTGTGGTTAAGTTCATGTTTCCATTGATGTCCTCATTCTAAAGAGAAGGCGTTCTTAGTCTTCATGTTATAGATCCCTTTGGAATTCTGATGAAGCCTCTGGACCCTTTCTCAGAATAACACTTCTAAATGCATAGAATAAATTATATAGGACTATAAAGGAATCAAATTATATCGAAATAGTTACTAAAATATATTTTTAAAAAGATGCAGATAACAAAGAGCCTCATAGTAGCCCACAAAGAATCTATGTTTCTTCTCACCTTTCTTCTACAGATTTATGCAGGTCCCCAGTCTTTGAGACTTCCCTAGGGTCCATCACCAGTCATATTGACTTATGTCTTGCCACTGGACTCCAATGCCTCTGGAGAAGAGCTTGAGGCTGATGACTTTGCACAGCTCTGCCTCATTTAAATCCAGTTCACTTGCAAGTCAAGACATCACCTTCCTGATGTTATTGGCCGTCTAACTAACAGGGGCTTGGATTTCCCTTGAAAAGGAAACATAGTGCTATATGAAATGATGAACAGGAAGACTTCAGAGAGGCCTGAAGGACCTATATGAACTGACGCTGAGTGAAAGGAGCAAAACCAGGAGAACTTTGTACACAGCAAAAATCACAGTGTGCAAGGGAATTTTTCTGGTAGACTTGGCCCTTCACAGCAATGCAAGGACCTAAAAAAATTCCCATTGGACTCTTGAGGCAAAACACCTTTCACATCCAGAGAAAAAACTATGGAACTGGATCACAAAATGAAGTAGATCGTTTTCTCTTGTGTTACATTTTGTTTTGTTTTGACAGTTTCTCCCATTCATTTTAATTCTTCTATGCAACATGACTAAAGTGAAAATGTATTTGGTAAGAATGCATGTGTAGAACCTACATAAGATTGCCCGCCATCTTGGACAGGAAGGTGGAGAGAGGGGGTTCGGCAGGGAGGAAGGGGGAAAATCTAAGATATGCGGAAGTGATTGTAGAAAACTGAAAACAGATCAATTCATTAAAAAAAAGAAAAAGAAACATACTTGGAATTGCTAGAGAGTCAACCCTGTTTCTTGTTGAACCAACACTTCCTGAATAACTAACTATAATAGCAGAGGGTGAAATCTAGGTATTCTTCTCCTTATTATGGGTCCATCATAATAGGGATAGGGCAGCTAGGTGGTGAAATGGTTAGAGTGCTGGGCTTGGAGTCAGGAAGACTCATCTTCCCGAGTTCAAATCTTGCCCCACACATTTACTAGCTATATCACCCTGGAAAAGACATTTAATCCTGTTTGCCAAAGTTTCATCATCTATAAAATGAGCTGAAGAAGGAAATGGCAAATCACTCCATTATCTTTGCTAAGAAAACCCCAAAAGGGGTCACAAAGAGCCAGACGCTACTGAACAACTTGATTAATTTTCCAAATCTAGGTCCACATGGTTGATTTTTCCACAAGAGAAATCTTCCTTTTCTCTCTAGAAGGCCAGGTTCACTCCCCAGTCTCTGAGACTTAATCACTCATCCACAGTGAAACCTGAATGGGTCTATAAATAGGCATATCCATAGGCTCCATGCGTAGATGATTCATTCACCTCTTTCTGACCTTCCTATATTGTTCAAGTTATTCTGAACAATCTTATATATTGGTAGTTTCAAAAGGGGGGCCACTAAATGGTACATAATTGACTTAGAAATACCACATATTAATGTTATCTATAATTTATTGCATTTCCTGTTCTTAGCATAATGCTTGGCACGTAAGTAGGTGTTGAATAAATATTTATTAGTTGATTATTTGTTCTGTTAAAGATTTCTCAATTGCTTTTTAATCAGCTTTAGGCCCAACTTCCAAGTGTCGTGGGCCTCGTGTCACCAGAAGGCTGAGAACTTGACTTTGCACCTCTCTATCTCCTTGCTGCAGAATAAGATTGCCTAATCTTTATTTTTAAAGGTAATTGGAGTTAAGTGACTTGCCTAGGGTCATACAACTAGTAAGTGTCTGAGGTGGAATTTGAATTCAGGCTCTCCTTACTCCAGGACTGGTATTCCACCAACCATGCTATACCTAGCTGCCCCAAGGTTGCCTCGTCTTAAGATTTTTATGTACGTGTTACTGAAAAAGTCTATGAAAATTGAGTTATATAAGTTCTCCCCACCCCACCAATAACTAATATAGATTATAATTGACCCTGAAGAAAAATGTTTTTTATTATAATACCAATCAGCAGCTGACTCACTCTTTGGCTATCTTGAGTTCATTGTTTCAACTTTCACCATCTGCTAAGATTTCCCTCATTTTTGCTTCAGTACAGTGATACATCAAGGACCTGTGATTTTGTCAGTGTGAGAATGTTCTCAGTGAATACAGATGATAACCTGTCTGTAGCTCATAATCTTAGATGCCAGAGGCTCAGAGGGCCTCAGGCTCTATACTTATGGTCCCTTAGGTTGTGAGTGCTAAGGGTGGAATCTAAACCCAGATTGTCTTTACGTTAAAACCAACATTCCATCCACCATGAAGGTTTCATCTGTTATAATAGAAAGAGTAAATAATAATAACTTTGCATTGAAATGGTGCTTTTTACATGAAATATATCCTTGAAACCGTAACAGAATTAAAGTTCTAAGAAAGTTCCTCTATTGTTTCAGAATACACCAAAACTGCTTAAAAATGGACAAATCATTACAATTCATTTAAAACATGAAAGGTACATAGTTCAAATTAAATATGTTTGTATACCTTATAGAAGTAGTGGGTTAGAAGTTGCTGAAAAGATGTGGTTGGAGCCATTAGAAGACTATAATACTCCTAGATTTATGATTTACAAAAGCATCAAAATATATCATTTCATTTAATCTTTACCACAATCTTGTGAGGAAGGTAGTGTGAATACTTTTGTGTTCATTTTCAAGGAAAATAACTGGAACAGGGTCACATAACCAATGAGTCTATCAAGCCAGTGTCCAGGGTCATACAGTCACTATGTTAAGGCAACACTTTGTCTTTCTGGGCCAGTTCTCTCTCCCACCATGCCATCCTGCTTCTCCAAATACAGTTTATTAAAAGTAAGTAAATTCTGGGAAAATTATCCAAACTTAATGTTGTTTTGTAGTCACTTAGTTGTGTGTGATTCTTTGTGACTCCTTTTGGAGCTTTTTTGCCAAAGACACTGGAGTGGTTTGCAATTTCCTTCCCCAGATCACTTTACAGATGAGGAAATGGAGGCAAATAAAGTGACTTGTCCAGGGTAACACAGCTCATATCTGAGGCTGGATTTGAACTCAGAAAGATGCTCAATGAGCCATCTACAGGTCCAAAATTGCAGTGTGTCAAAACTCCCACAAAGCAAACATTTCTAAACCTAAAAAAATTTCAGTGTTGAATGTAATCAAGACCTGGCCAACTCTACATAGAGTTCATGATGTGAAAGCATTTTTATCAGATGATTGGGAAAAAGCAATCAGTCATCTATTAGGCTGAGCTCAAATTCTACTGAACTGAGGCATTTCATGATTCTTTTTCTGCAAAATGACAACCCCATCAACCAGCATTAGGCTTTCTTCCAAAAATAACATAATTCTGGGTTCAAACTCCATCTCTTTCATTTAGCATCTTTAGGCAAGACATTTGAGCTCCTTAAGGCTCTGCTTTCTTATTTGTGAAATGGGTATAATCTTACTTAAACCACTAACTTCACAGGGTGCTTATAAATATCAAATGAGACTGTATGAAAAGTGATTTATGATACTGGAGCCTTTTATGAAAGTGACATAAAATGATTTTCTTTAATGGAGAACTTGTCTCAGTAGGACATTGCCATAATCTAATTCTTTTCCAATGTGGATTTTTGTTACATTTGTGGTAATCTCATTATTTCAGCTCTCTGACAACTTGGAGGGCGGGGAAATCTGCCTGCTTGGCTCTCTGCTTAGGTGGTTATTTTGGGAGGTTGTTTGGGTTTGATAAGCCTGACTGCTTTGTGGCTTGGCTTTATTAAGTTTTGTGCTCACCCAAACTCCTGAGAATAAACCAAATCATTTCGCTCCTCAATGTCAAGCATTAGCTCTCTGTATAGAATGGAAATGAAATGCAAATGCTTCCTGTCCACTATCCTCTTGTTAATTTATCTCATGTTTAAACACAGCAACATGTGGGAAAACCTTGTTATTTAGTAATCTTCAGCTTTTTCCTGCATAATGATATTAAGAATAGAATAATGAGCAAAGATAAGCCAATGAGAAGTACATATCTACAGGGCAACTGGCAAGCGTCCCACAGAAATGAGTCTGTGCTATCTAGTGAAAATGCAGCAGTCGGAGAGTGAGGGGCTTGAATGACAGAGTAAAAAAGCAGTGAAAAACATACACTGAATAAAAAAATATGAAGGAAGTTGCCATTCTGAGCCTCAGGTATACCCTTACAGAGGTCTTTTCTCTTTCAAAAATGTACATTTTAACAAAACCCATGTGGCACAAGTGATGCTCAGTGAGCCTGCTGTTAAGCAAGAATGACAAAAACTACCTCCTCCATTTAATACTGAATTCTAAGAGAAGATGACATTCATGGAAACATGACAGTACATGAGGGGAAAAGAGGATGAGTACTGTGATACTGTTGGTTCAAAGAGAATGGAAATGCTAATTAGGGATTGATACTGGTAATCACCTCTCAGCCTAAATTCCTGAGAGAGGATGCTTATCACTGATGAGAGAGAGAGAGAGAGAGAGAGAGAGAGAGAGAGAGAGAGAGAGAGAGAGAGAGAGAGAGAGAGAGAGAGAGAGAAGGGAAGAGGACAGGAGAGGGGAGGGGAGGAGAGGAGGCAGAAAGACACACACAGAGACACACAGAGAAAGAGACTGAGAGAAAGAAAGAAAGAGAAGCTATCACTACCACTACAACTATCTCTACTGAGAGGCATCAAGGTGCCATGGTGAATAGAGCGTTGGTTCTGAGATCAGGAATTCCTGAGTTCAAATCCAGCCTCAGACACTTAAAAGCTGTGTGCAAATCATTTAACTACTCTTGTCTCAGGTTCCTCAACTCTAAAAGGGAGGGTATTAATAGACAGAATTCCAGGGCTATTGTGAGAGTCAAATGAGATATTACTTGTAAAGCAGTTAGCACAGGGCGTGGCACATGGTAGGCACTATGTAAATACCAGCAATTATATTATTAATACCCTCCAGGAACTTACAGTTTAGAAGGATTGGTAGGGAAGTGACATGAATATTAAGGACAGGGGAGGAATACAATATGAATAATAAATTGGGAAGGGCAATATAGCATGAATATTAAAGGAGCAGAATTCTGTAGTTAACCAATTTCATCACCAACGGTTGGTTGGTTGTTGTCCTTCGTCTTCAAAGAGAACCAAAATGACATCACCATTGTAAAATGAAATTTCAGCGTGTCTGTCTGTGGCTGATCAGACTAGTATGAACTTGGAATGCTCTACCACAGGTTGGGCACCGATAGTCTGTGTGAACATTTGGGGTGAATATCCAAAATTTGCGCATCCTGCGTTTATTTTGTGCTGTCTCAATTCTGCTTTGCTCAAAGAACACATCACCCTTTCTAATGTGGGCATTCCATGCTGAGAAGTCCTGTGCCACTGTCTCCCATGTTACACAGTCAAATCCAAAGTTCTTGAGAGAGACCTTGAGAGTGTCCTTGTATCGTTTCTTCTGACTACCATGTGATTGCCTGCTGCATGCAAGTTCTCCATAAAATAGTCTCCTCCAGGAGCTCCTAAACTATCACTACTCCTGTTGCACAGGGCCTGGAATCAGGGAGACCTGAGTTCAAATCCAGCCTTGGATACTTACTAACCATGTGACCCTGGGGAAGTCACATCACCAAAAGTAGAGAGATGTAAAAGAAGTGACATGGTATAGTGAATAAAGGACCAAGCCTTGGAGCCAGGTAGTGCTAGGTTCAAGTTTTGCTTCCAACAATTCCTAACTGTGGGACCATAGGCAAAACCAGGTGGCATAGTAGATCAGAGTGCTGGACTTGGAGTCAGCAAGACCTGAGTTTGAGTCCTGACTCTGATACTTAGAATTGTGTAACCTGGGGCAAGCACCTAAAACTCTGTCTGCCATCTTTGCTATAAAGATTGAATAATAATAGCTCCTACCTCCAGGATTGCTGAAAGGATCAGATGAGATTATATATGTGAAAGGCTTTGTAAACCTTAGGGTGGTTACCATTATATATACAATAGGCGGAGAATCAACAGCTAGGATGACTTCAGGGGACGAAAAGAGAGAGTGCCATAGTTACAGTACATGCTGTACTCCCTTGTCTTTTATTATTACTATTATTATTTTTGTCTCTGTATGCTTTATTTTTATTTTATAAATTCTTATTGATATTTTCTATTTCCTATCACCATGATTTCCCATGTATTCCTCCCCATCCTTGAGGGTCATCTTTTAAGACAAATAATTATTTTTAGGGAGAAAAAAAATCAGTCAGCACAACTGATTGCTACATTGGAAAAGGTCTGAAAACATGTGCAATGTATAATAACTCTGAACCTCCTGCTTCCATGAAGGGGTAGTTTGGAGGTGTCTTCTCATAACTCTTCATTTAAGTCTCACTTGATCTATATAAATTTGTTACATTTAATTTTGATTTTTGGTATCTCATTCATTGATCCTTCCATGTGTTGTTGCTGTGTATATCCTTTTCTTTGCTCTGCTTACCATATTCGCATCAGTTCATGTAAACTTTCCCACTCTTCTCTGTATTCATGACACACGTCATTTCACATAGTACAGTAATATTCCATTTTACTACTGGAACACAATTTGTTTAGCCATTCCTCAGCTACTTTGTTTCCAATTTTTAGCTATCACAAAAAGCACTATTATAAATATGTTGGAATACATAGGGGGTATCCCCACATCAATGGCTTCACTAGGGTATAAGCCCAGTAATTTAGTCTCTGGTTCAAAGAGTATGGACACTTTTGTCATGTTATTTGCATAATTCCTAAATCGTTGTACCACGTCACAACACTATCAATAGTGTATTAGCGTGCTAGTTTTTCACAACCTCTTTAACATTGACTATTTTTTGCTAATTTGCAGGATGTGAGGTAGAACCTCAGGGTTGTTTTGAATTGCATCTCTCTCTGTTGATGCTTCGGTGTATTTCTTCATGTGGTTGTGAATACTTTGAAATTCTTTTGAGAACTGTGTGTTCATAAATTTTAATCATTTATCTATTGGGGAAACTTGGATACCCAACCCTTACTGGAGAAATGTGATACAAAGTTTTCCTTCTCCCCCCACCATTTAACCACTTCCCTTTTTATCCTAGATGCATTAATGTCATTAATGTTGTCTGTGCAGAGATTTTTCTATTTCACTCACTTGTCTTTTAAATACAAATCATAATGTTAATACATATGCATTTTACATGAATATTTTAAACATTCATATACATTATCTCATTTGATCCCATAACACCCTCTTTATTAATCTATGAACCAACTTTAGCTATTGCCACTTAACTTCTCAGTGCCCTAAGCAATTCTTTGAGAATATACAAGTAAACACCCTGCATCAGTGTAGAGAATTTCCACCCTGGGAGCTCCCTGCACCGAGGAAACCACAGGTCCAGACCAAAAAAAAAAAAAAAAAAAAAGAAAGAAAGATGAGAGACGAATGAACCTGCCACGGGATCTAAATTCCCACAGATTCGATGTTAAGCACTACATGTTGGACGCTGTCACTTTAAGTCATTTCTGTCATTCCCATGGTAGTGAATGTGTTGTGTTTGTACCATTGACAGAAATATAAGGAAGCTGAAGGCACAAGAAGACCTCTGTAATTCAGGGAATAAGCCAACCAAGCTGAAGCCTTCCTTAGACTAGGTGCTTGCTTTGAGGAACGTATGATTTCCATGTCACAGCTCCCTGCGGCTGAATAGAGAAGCCCTATGCAAGCCGAAGGGATATTAATAGCTTATGCTGCCACAATTTAAAGGCCACACGTACATTTCTCCAATCCTCTTGTGCACAGTGTTTTCTTTATTGTATATCTCATTTTTCTTGGTCTAGTATGATTTACTGTTGGGGAGGGAGAAGGGCTTCCAGAATAACGTTGTTTGTTCCCCAGTGGGTAGGATCCTTCAACCACAACGACAAAGACAAGGTGTAATGTTGCTGCTTCCCTGCTTTAAGAATCAGTATTTGACTGGTTAAAGGGTCTCCCTGTGCTGATGCTGATCGCAGCTCCTTCACAACTTAGACAGCTGATCATCAACAATGATGGTCAACCATGATTCCAAAGGAGCCATCATGGAGAAAGCTGCCCACCTCCTGGCAGAAAGGATGTGGAACAAGGTACAGATTTTTGGAGCTGGAAAATATGGGAATTTGATTTGCTTGGTGATGAGTGCTTGTTACAAGACACATATGTATGTATGTATGTATACACACACACACACACACACACATATATATATATATATATATATATATATAGGGGAGGATGGGAGTGAAATTGGGGAATGGCTGAACAAATTGTGGTGTATAATTGTGATGTGCTATAAGAAATACTGAATTCAATGATCTTAAAAAAGCATGGAAAGACTTTCATGAGATAATGAAGAGTGAACCAAGAGAACGTTGTATACAGCAACAACAATATTGTTTTAAAAAAACTTTGAGTGAATGTCATTTTGACTTATAAATACTAATTAACTATGAAGTCCATATGAAGAAAGGCACTCTTTGTGTGCAGAGAAAGAACTAATAGTAGGATAGTAGTATGTATAGAATAATTATGTACATAATACATATATATTTATACACAACTATATATATATATTTGCGTCTAATGGTAGCCATCTCTAGAGCAGGATGAGGGAGGAATGAAAAAAGAGGAAAAAAAGAAAACAGAAAATAAATACTTATTAACTGAAAAAAATTAATGAAACTTTTTAGACAGTGTGTGTGTGTGTGTGTGTGTGTCCTTCATTGCAGAAAAAGACCATGCCATCAGAGAAATAATGACATGATTTGCACTTGACTTTGTTTTGAGTGAGGGAAGGCTATGCAGGTCACCAGCCTCACTTCTCCTCCAGAGCCATCTGAATCCAGGATGACTGGAGATGACCCAGGATGAGGCAGTTGGGGTTAAGTGACTTGCCCAAGGTCATACAGCTATTGAGTGTCAAGTGTCTGAGGTGAAATTTGAACTCACGTCCTCCTGACTCCTGCACTGGTGCTCTATTCACCGCACCACCTAGCTTCCCCTTTCAGACAGTAATCAAGAGGCATCTTAGTAGAAGAATTAAGTGTTCTTTTAGAAGTCTGGTGATTATCTTCTGTGGACATATCAAGGTTTGTTCTTGTATACCTCAAGTGATAGACATACAACACATGAGCAGGTACATACTTAAAATATTTCCAGCTTGGATATAACATGACTGACCTTTTTTTTCACTGACACAGCCTTTAAGGACCAGGGTCACATCCATGCTATGATGAAATATCAGAGGAGGACTTAAATGGAAAAACAAGTCATAGGGTTGGGACTAGTAAATCAAGTACATGTTAAATGTCTACTATGTGTCAAACATTGTGCTAGGTTGGAGTATAGATGTATGAAGAATGACACAATCCCTACTCCCATTGGGCTTATATTCTAATGGGGAAGGCCACATGTATGTATAAAATATATAGTTAATACAAATATATAAGAACTAATATAATATAAATTTAATAAATACTAATGAATACAGAGTAGTTAAAGACAAGGTAACTTGGGAGGGGGAGCATTAGCTATAAGGGAGATTGGAAGTTGCTTTGTGCAAAAGATGGCGCTTGAGTTGCATTTCAAAGGAAGAGTGATTCTGTGAAGACAGAGGAAGTAAATTCCAGGCATGGGGGGCAAGCAGTCCAAAGACAAAGAGGTGGGCTGTGGAGTATCATGTGCAAGAGAGAGCAAAGTTCTGTTTGGTTAGATAACAAGGGGCAGGAAGGGAAAATAATATATACAATGAGACTGGAAAGATAGATCTGGGCCAGGTTGTGAAAGGCTTTAAAAGCTAAATAGAGGACTTTAGATTTGATCCTAAAGGCAATAGGAAGCTACTTTATTTGGTTGAGTAAGACAGTCACATGATCAGATCTGTGCTTAAGGAAAATCACTTTGGCATCATTGTATAAGGTAGAGTAGAGTGGTGAGACTTGAGTCAGGGATATCATTTAGGAGGTTGTTGGAATAACAGACTGTGTGCTAAGAGGAGGACCTAAGGTTGTAGATGTGTGAGTACAGAAGGGAGTTCTGTTTTAGAGACATTATGAAGGTAGAGACAGCACTGGCTTTGTGAGGTGAAGGAGAGTACAAAATCAAGGATAATGCCGAGATCATGAACTGGAGAGACTGGAAGGACTGTGGTGACTTTGACAGAAATAGATCAGTCTAGGAGAAGGTGAGTTTGGGGGAGAAGGAGATGATACATTCAGTTTTGGACATGAAGGTTTAGAATGTCTCCAGGACAGCTAATTTAAAATGTTGAATAGATGTTGGGTGATGCAGGACTGAAACTCAGGAGAGACTGGGGATTTCATCTATTTAGAGATATATTTAAACTCATGGAAACTGATGAAGTCACAAAGAGAGACTATAGAGGGAGCAGAGTGTTGTGCCCTACCTTTTACAAACTGCTATACGTAAAAGTCCCTCTCAATCATCCCTTCAAAAAGTCTTAAGAGTGTATGTGTGTGTGTGTGTGTGTGTGTGTGTGTCTGTATGATGACATAGGGTGGGATGGGATGGAGTATGAAGTAGCTTTCTATTGGTTTGAATTCTTTTTTGTAGGATCTAGGACTTTTCTCCATTCTACGAGAGTGCTCTTGCTCTATACTATGAATTCCTCTCCTTGTTGGAGTTTGAAGGTTTTATTACTGTTTGTTTGATTTCACTAGTCACTTTCGTAGACTGAAGTTTCCTCATCTGTAAGATGGGAAATTGTGGGGGAAAATGACCTCCAAGGTTTCTGCCAACCCTTAATCTATGAGCCTATGAATCTACAATCATATTTCTCACCCATGCTAAACTTCCTTAAATCAACATTACATTGTACGTGTTTCTTTTTATGCTGAAATGGAATTAAACTTTATTTTTGGAGAATTTCATTTCATTTTTAGGTCTAATTAGAGGAAGCTAAGTGGTATAGTAGATGGAATGTCAGGCCTGAAGTCAGAAAGCTTTCTCTGTCACAGTTTTACTGTGACCAGTTGTTTCACTTGGGATCCCTCTAATAAAAGGTTTCTTAACCATTTTTCATCGCAGACCCCCTTGGCAGACTGATGAAAGCCTATCATCCCCAGATAGAATAATGCTTTTAAATGCATAACATAAAATATTTGCATGAAAGAAATATAAAATGATATAAAATACAAGATTACAAAGGAAATTGATTAGACTGAATGAGTTATAATTTTTTTAAGTGTTCCCAGGCAGACCTCAGTTTAAGAATCCCTGCTTAGACTTCACAAAGAGAAAGGAAGAGATTTTTTCTCATCTTCTCTCTCAATCCCAAAACCTTTGTTCAGCATTCCTACAAACAAACCTAGGAACAGAAGAAATCTCCACAAGATATATATTTGGACAATGCTAGAGGCTAAGCCCCTTTTTCTTACTCTCCTCTCACACCATTTTCTTAGTGACTGCCTTCTTGTAAAGAGTGCTGTATTGGTTGTGAGTTCGGTACTGAGTGCAAATGCTGACTTTTCAAGCCTATTACTCTCTCTGGACCTCAGTTTCCTCATTTGTAAAATGAAGGGGCTTGACTATATGACTGTGAAGGCCTCTTCCAGTGCTAAAGGAATCACATGATGAGATCTATGCTTAAGAAAAATGACTGCCATTATTACTTAGGATGATCCTGATAACAGTATTTTTAAAGATTCCTTAGCTGTTTGCAAAGTCATTATCCTCTTAGACAGAAGCTAGAATGAAGGAGGAGAAACCAGGAGCAATTTTCTTCCACATTGTTTAGATAATTATGTTTTCCCCTTCCTAGACAGCAAGATAATATTGGGGATTATGTTTTATCCATTAGTAATGGCCAAAATAAGTAACCTTAAAGCTGCATGTACAAAAAAGAAGTGTATGTCTGCTTCTCAAAATAGGACTTAAACATATCTTCTTGTTTTTAGAACTTGGAAATAATTGCTTAATTTCTTTTTTTTTATTTAAATAGAAAAAGGAACAGTTAAAACCAGAACAATTCACCAACTTGAGTTATACCTTCCCTGGCTAATGTTTCATCTCCAATCACCTTTTGTCAGTTGGTTGACAAAACCTACTAGGACCTGCTTTGTGCTGTTACCTAGGTAACCTCATCTGTGGTTGTACCATTGGTTAGAATGCCCCAAGGCTACCGATTCTACTCCATCCATGTAAACTGCCCTTTAGAGTGTGAGTGCCCTTATTAAACTTAGCCTGTAGCTTCTAAGAATCTGTTTCCCCAGTTCGAAAATTTGCTGGACCCATTTTTGTTTTTGATGCCTAAATTGCTTTAGCTATTCCTGTGTATGCACAGTAATGTTATTTTTTCTTGATCTGGTTAATCAAGTTATTTAAAGCCTGTCCTCTCTCCCCCAGCTTTCACAGTGTCCAGTAGTAGTGTTATTTTACATATGAGTCCTAAGAAGTAACTCTAGCAATACCCCATTCTCTTTGATACTTTAGCCTTGGGAAGAATTCAATGGGGTTGGAAACTTGTCCCTCTGAAATGACTACCATGTTAGAAGATTGGAATAAGTTTTTTTATAAAAAGGGAGTTTTGACCTGCCATCTCCAGTTGGCGTAATTTTCTTCTTTTCTTACCATCTGAGTACTTATGGAGTCTGGGTGCCTTGGTCTCGGTAACAAGATGGTGAGAGGCTTTCAAAATCTCTGTGTTCCCTTTGTGATGACCTTTCATCATCAAATCTGTTGGTTTCCTTGTGTCCCCAGCTTTTCAAAGACAATATGGTTTAGTGGTGCATGGATCTTGGGGGCAGTCACTTAATCCCTTGGTTCTGCTAGGTCCTAATGTTAGCATATGTGATATTTTGAGGTCTACTAAAAATAAAATGTGGTAAAAATGTCAAATTAAAAATGCTTTATTGTATCAGCTGTGAATCTTTTGGTGGAGATAGTAGAATGTAAAAGAAAGACTCATACTTGACCTTGAAATTGGAAGACTTTTCAGTTTCACAGGGTCTCACATGTGGGTAGTGTTAATCTCAGCTGCCTGAGGGGCTGAGGCTGGTGAGTGTTTTAAGTGCAAGAGTTCTGAGCTGCAGTAGGGCTAGATTGAGTGCCCACACCAAGTTTGGGATCAGTATGGTGAAACTCTGGGGACTGTGGACTGGGGGTGGGTTGTTAGTGTGCCAGGTTGTCTAAGATCAGTGAACTGGCCCAGGTCAGAAAATAAATCAGGTCAAAGTTCTCATGCTGGCCAAAATGGGATCAAATTAGTGACCAGTTCTTGTTTTTCCAGAGAGGAAGAAGCAGTTTTAAAAAAATATCATTTTGCCTTGGTTTCTTCATTTGTAAAAACAGAAATCTACCTCACAGTGTTACTGCAGGGAATCAAATGAGGTAATGCATTTGAAAGTACTTTAGAAATTTAGGCTAATACTACTGTAGCATGGGACATTAGAAAGCATCTGTGAGTGGTCTGAATTTTACAACTTAGCCCTTTCAATTATTAGCTGTTTGAACTTAGATAAGTCATTTAACCTCTTGACCTTAGTTTGTTTAAAAAATGAAGGGGATAGACTAGATCCCTTCCAGTTTTTCTTCTTAATAATTTCTCCCTCCCCCTTCTAGATAATGTTCTTTATACCAAGTATTCTATTTAATATGTAATAGCCTGCCACTGTGTCCTTTTGAAAATTATGATGTAGTTCCTATAAATGTACTTTTGTACACTTCTGTAATGGGTTAGATAATTATGATGATGATACATTGGATTATATTGTCTCTTTAAAAAGAAATGAATGCTCACAGCAGGGAAATACAGAAGGCGTCTAATTGAGCTCCTATTTGCTTCTGTGTTTCTCTGCATTCTTCTGTCCTTTCCATGAGAGAATGTGAGCTCTGCATGAAATAACAAGGAGCCTTCCCTTAGCCCAGTGCCTTGCATATAGCAGGTGCTTAATAATTGTTGAGTGAATTGTTCAGTGCAATTCAATCCCATCTCCTTTACTAGAGAGGGTTGCCATTGTTTAAGAACTGAAAGGTGGTTAGCACGGCAGGTGGGGCTGGGTTTGCCATCTCAGCTTGGGCTCTCAAGAGCAAAGTACCATACAGATGGGCTTGTATTTAAGTGAATGTATTTGTTGTGATCCTGAGTCTTTCTAAAAGCTTGTTCTCTCATTCGAGGGACAAGCATCCTCTTCACTGCTGGTGAGTGCCTGTTCCCTATGTTAGCATATGGTAATGTGGGTTTTATAGTCTTCCTGGGCTCCACTGTCTGCCTACCCTTTTAATTCAAGCTCTCCTTTCAACAGGCAGTGTGGGGAAGTAGAAGGAGCACTGGACCTTAGCCAGGAAATCTTGGTTCTGCTACTTACCCTGCCATTAACTAACGGTGACCTGGAACAAGTTAAGTAACTTCTCTGGACCTCACTTTCCTTACAAATAATAATATCTATTAGCTAACATTTATACAGTGCTTGGCACTGTTAAGTACTTTACAATTAGTAACTTATTTAAGCCTCACAAAGTCTGGGAGGGAGGGGCTATTTTAATACCCATTTTACAAATGAGGAAACTGAGGCCAACAGAGTTAAGTGTCTTACCCAGGGTCATACAACTAGTAAGTATCTGAGGGTGGATTTGAATTCAGGTCTTCCTGGTTCCAAGCCCCTCTCTATCCACTGCCCTATCTAGCTATATCTTTACAGGGGGTGTAAATGCAGTATTAAGGGAGGAGTAGCACCTCTGGTGTGAATGTTTGCTGAGCCCTTTTCAAGGCTGATCATCTACTTTGGCGTTCATTCGTCACCCAGTTCTCACCTGTGCTCCAAGAAGCTGTAGCATGCTCAGTGGCCACACCCTGGTAAACTGTCTTGGCAGATGAGCTAAACCAGGTTGTGGATAACTGACAGGTCTCAGATCCATCAGTAAGTGAGGGGAATGCCCACCCCCTAGCATGTAAAGCTGTACCCCAAATGGGCAGATGAGAACAATTTGTTCCAACAATCATGATAGTGGCTGAAGTAAATGCTGTGGAGTTCTTAGCGCTTGGTCAAACATCAACGATGCCAAAATCAGGATGCCAATGCATCCTGGATCATTGATAGTCATCCGACTTTTGTCTTGCCACAGGACTGGAGAATGAGACTGTTGACTTTGTGTAATCCTGTCTCACTTAAATCCAAGTTGTGCACAAGTCATCATGATGTGGTTGGTTTTCAATAATGAAAGACAAACAACATCTATAAAGGTAATTGTAACTTGTACAAGTACTATAAAATCTGCCAAGCATCTTCCCTATGAGGTAGGCAATGTATTATTACCCCATGTTACAGATTAAGAAACCAAGGCTCTGAGAAATAAAATGATATGTCCATGATCAAATGCCTTGAAAGGATCTGAGGTGATATTTGAACTCTGTACTGCTGCTTCTAAGCCTTAAACAAGATGCTGAAACCCCATCCATTCCCTTGGTACTTCTCCGTAGATGTGATTGGTCCCTTCTCTTCTGAATATTCCATGATCCTATCCTGGAATAGCGTTCTATGACTATCTAATGATTTTCATGTGCAGTAAAAAGTGATAGGTCCGTAGAGTGGGAAATAAAAAAAATCATGGGGTGAGGAATTGAGGGATGGGAAGGAGATCACCATTTTACTTTAACTCTGACCCTTACATTTTGGGTTCAAATACCTGGTATGTAGTAATTGATCTGGGGATTTTATGTTATCTCCATTTTACAGTTAAGGAAAATGAGAGAGACAGAGGTTAAGTTTTTTGTCCTGTTTGAGTATGGATTTGAAATTAGGTCTCCCTGACTCCAAGCCCAGGACTCTATCCTTTGTGCCACCTAGCTGCCTCATAGGGAATAGCCTATTCAAAGGCATGGGGAGAAACTATGTGCAGGAATCAACCTGTAGGCTAGTTTTGGAGTAGGGGAGTGACATTATTACACTTTCAGAATATCAACTTGGCCGCTGTGTAGAAGATATTTTGGAGAGGAAAGAGATTCAGGAAGGAAAACCAATTAAGAAGCTATTGTAATAATCTGGATAAGGAATGATAAGGGCTTGAATCAGGGGGGTGGCTGTGTAAGTGAAAAGAAGGGGATGGATTAGAGAAATGCTGGATGGGTAGAATTGACAAAGCAGTGATTTATTGGATATGTGGGGAAGGTGAAGCTGAGTGAAGAATTGCGTATTCAGGTTGTAAGTCTGTGTGACTGGAAGGATAGTGATGTTTTAGATATAAATAGGACCAATAGGAAGTAGAGTGAGCTTTTAGGAAAAGACTATGAGTCCTGTTTTGGACATGTTGAATATGAGAATTCTAAAGGACGTCTAGTTGGAAATGTCTAATGGGTGTTTGGTGATACTGGACTGGAGAATGGGAGAGAGATGGGAACCATCAGCATAGAGGTGTTCATTAAACTCATGGGAGCTGATGAGAAAAGATGTCATTCTAGGAAAGGGACTTGGGACTGCACCTCCAGTAAATAGTTGGGACAAAGGTGATGATTCCCTAAGGTTGAACAAGAAATGGTCAGATTCATAGGAGGAGAAGCACAAGAGGGCTGCGTACCAAAAACCAGAGAGTAGAACATATATCTCCAAAGAGAGGGTTGTTTGTTGTCCTTTGTTCTTGAAGAGGTCCAAAATGTCATCACTATGCTAGAGCCAAGTTATGCCTGGTAACTTGTGTCTGATCAGACCAATATGAGCTCGGAATGTTCTACCACAGTTTGGGTACAAATAGTCCATGTGAACATCTGGAGTAAATTCTCTAAATTTGTGCATCTTGCATTTCTTTTGATCTACTTCAGTTCTGCTTTGTTTATACAGCACAGTGCCTTTTTTGATGAGGATACACTATGTTGAGTGGTCCTGTGCCAGCGTCTCCCACTGTAATGTTAATGGAAGGTTCATGGTAGGTGGGGAGAAGAGTTAATGTTTCCCGCCTATCAATAGACCTCAATATCTTTTGCTAATTTCTAGTGAGGCACTGGGTCAGAGGGTCAAGCCCTCTGGCTCTGAAAAGTATATAAATATTCTCAGTTGAGATTTTACTTTGGGGCTTACTCATTGGAAGTGTTCCTTTGGCCAGACCATAATCTGGGTAGCTGCTAAGAAGCCCCCTGGCTTTGAAAACCCAGATGTTGGTGCTTCTCTCTCTGGTGACTATGT
The DNA here is from genome assembly GCA_023548195.1 of Bettongia penicillata ogilbyi. Lineage (NCBI taxonomy): Eukaryota > Metazoa > Chordata > Mammalia > Diprotodontia > Potoroidae > Bettongia > Bettongia penicillata. The sequence continues at coordinate 1,442,616 of JAJHZJ010000864.1, forward strand.
GTGTATATATGTATAATGGTCAGACAGTTGGATCTGTCTGTTGATCTGTGATACATGTATTGCTTAGGGTCAGACAGTTGGAAGGCCTATCTGTTGGTCTTTATTTCTCTGTTTCTTTGCTGGTGTATGTGTTTGACTGAAGTGATTGTTGACCCCTCAAAAGTTTCTTTCCTTTTAGAAATGCAGATCTAAAAACTATACAACAGGCCCTCCTGTGTATGCTGGGGTCCTTGCTGTTACACCATGTCACACAATCAATTCCAAAGTTCTTAAGAGAAACTTTGAGAGTGTCCTTGTATCACTTCTGATCACCATCTGAACACTTACCCTCCGTGAGTTCTCCATAAAATAATCTTTTTGGCAAGAGAGGTGAGGTGTTCAATTATGTTAAATGCTGCCTGTAGGTGAAGAAGTGTGAGGACTGAGAAGAAGTCAATGGATTTGGTAATGAATAGATCATTGCTATCTTTATGAAGAACAGTTTCAGATGAAATACATGATCAGAAGTCAGATCAAAAGTGGTTGAGGAGTGAGTACCAAGAGAGGAAATGAAGATGATGAACACAGACTTTTTCTAGGAGTTTGTCTGTGATGGGGAGAGAGATGTGATGATAATTTGAAGGAAGGAATTAAGCATGTTTAGCTACAAGGGAAGTACCCCCTAGACAGGTAAAGGTTAACAATTTATCAACCAACATATATATTTATCAAGCTTGTTCCAGGGACTGGGGATACATATACAACAAATGAAATGATTCCTCATCTCAAAGACATTATACTTGAACAAGATGGTGTGGTTGTGAAGGAAATGTGTTGGAAAATATGGGAAAAGATGAAATTAAGAATACAAGTAGAGAGGTTGGCCCTGGTGAGGGAAAGGACTATTTCTTCACGGGAAGCTGGATAAAGGAGAAGAAGATAGGGAATAACATGAAAGTGTTTGAAATGCAGACTAAAGGAGAAGAAGGGCCCTGTTTTCTTGATAAAGTATGAGAAGAGGATCTCTGATGAGATATATAGGAAAGGTAGTACAGGAATCTTGGCAAGAAGAGAAATTTGGGATTGATGGTTTGGGAGAGCACCCAGGCAGGGGTAGAGGGACTCAAGGTTACAGTGAAAATGGTGGATAGTTATTATCCTCATTTTACAGTTGAGGTAACTGAGGCAAATAGTGGTTAAGTGATTTTCCTAGGGTCACACAGCTAGTGTCTGAGGTTATATTTGAAGTTATATTCTATATTTGAACTCAGGTCTTCCTGATTCCAAGCTCAGCATTCTATTTACTGAGTCACCTCACTGCCTGAGAGAGATAGATGGTCAAAATGGAGAAAAGAAAAAGAAACATTTGATTTAAGTTCCAGATGAGCAAGGACAGCTTAGCAAATACAAAAGGGTATTTTAAGGCATAGAAAAGTGTAAGATTTATATTCCAGGAAGCTCCTATTAACACTAATGGAAGTTATTTGTGTTATTCTCTGGCAAGTAATGGAAGAAGAGACCCCAAAGAAATGAGCAAGGATGCATAATTTTTCCTTAAACTGTTTGATCCTCCAGAGTTTATGGTAAAGCATCTTCAGTTTCCCAGTGATGACATTTTGTTCCAATGAACAAAGAGAAAAGGAAATTATTTTTGAAGGCAACTAAAGAAAATTCAATGTATTTGTCAAAGGAGCTGCATTCTTAATAGAGCTAGCTCAAGCATGAGAACGAGCTCTGCAAGCTTTTTTAGTACTAATTGCACTCTGATCTTTTCTGTTACCTTAAAAGTCTCAGAAGACACTAATATATTGACCAGGTCAGACATGGGCACAAGGTGTCTGAAATCTGATGAACAGTGAAAACATTAGAGAAAAAAGCCTTAGGTAAGAAGGGAATGGAAGTTGGATGTCCCCATCAGATCTTCTCACCTCCAACAGCCAAGGGACCTTCTTTTTGTGTCAGTACTTTGTCCAACGATGCACCAAATAGAGCCAATCCCCTAATGAACAGTGGTGAGCACTTCAGAAAAAGGCTAGAACCCCTCCTACATTTACAGAGCTTCACTCACATGCAGCTAATGATGGATCCGCCTTATACAGAACACAGGTGCAGAAAATAGGTTGCCATTGTCTTTAGCCATGAGAATTAGCAGCAAAAAAGACATAAAACTGAGGAGGGAAGTTAGTCCTAGCAAGTATATGTAAGGCAAGGGGAAATTTCCAGTGACCTTCAGACAGTACACTATGTCATGTGTCTGCCAGTATAAAATAACCAGTGTTTACTTAATGGAAGAGAAAGACCTCTCTGGCTTTTCATTGAAAGAATAGAAGATGGGTTTCAAAGGATAGGAAAAAAAAAGAAGAATTCTAAGACACAACAGTTGGTCCTACCCTGAGTCAGAAAGTTGGAAAGTGGAAACATAATTATGGGGGTGGGTAACTTATGAAGGCAGAACTGCATTCTTTAAGTGGAAAATAGCTTTGAAAACCCCAAAGAAAAACGATGAAGGTCTGGTTTTCACCAGGAGAAAGGTCTTCCTTCTAGCCCTTAGAATAGAAAGTGATAAATTGTTGTGGTTAGTAATTCTTTGCTGACAGCTACTGAGGTATCCTATGTTGATCTGCCATGAACAATAGAGAAATACAAGATCTGTTCTATTCTGATACAATAAAACACTCTGGGTTTTAAGTGTATGATCCAGTGAAGGCTTTCCTTAAGCAGGAGCTCCAATATACATAATAAGCCTTTCATCTACAGAAGCAGGTTCAGTAATTACAGGCAGAACTGGCTTGCCTGGAGGTGGAGATTCATTCCCTCATGTCTGAGGAGCAGGTTGGGCAAACACCATATGCTCGTTGGAGAGTCTCTTCCTCTCCACAAAGAAGGCTTGCCATCTGAGGCCACTTGTCTTTGCCTCAGGTTATTTATGAGGCAGAAAAAATTCCACATCTAGAAATACAGACTCCATCTTTGGGTTCCCTGGCTATTACAGAGGGACTTTGTCTCACCAGGGACCAGGCTTCTATGCCTGGTCGGCTCCATAATAATGCTGCTACTCTTACACTCTCTTCCGTTGTTTCCATCTACCCTTGAAACATTTACTTCTCCTATTAAGCTTCTTCTGGGCTGAGATTTATTTGTTTGCACTTATTATGGTGCCCAGGGTATAGACATAAAAGATCGATCCATCAATTGATTGATCTATCTCTCAGGTAGTGAGGTGACCTGGTAAACAAAGTGCTGGGACTGGAAACAGGAAGACCTGAGTTCAAATATAATGTGACACTTACTAGCTGTGTGACCCTAGGCAAGTCTCTTAACCACTATTTGCCTCAGTTACCTCAACTGTAAAATGAGGATAATAACAGTATCTACTTCAAAGTGTTGTGAGGGTCAGATTTGTCAAGTGCTTAGCATTGTGCTTGGAACACAGTAGGTGCTGTCTATGTACATGTCCACCTCTCTCTCTCTGTCTCTGTTTGTCTCTGTCTCTGTCTTACATCTCTCTTCCGATCCCTACATATCTGTATCTATATATCTATACTCTTATTCCTACACATCTCCTTATTTTATCAGTCTAACTTAATCCAATTGAAATTTATCTAATGTCATCTGATCTTCTCTTGTCCAATCTAATGTAATTATCTCTTCCCAGATACACCACTTGTTTATCAATTTCCCATTTATTACGCGTGCTTCTTGGTGCATGGATACAGGATGTGGCTGATTTGAAAAGCTTCTTTAGACCTGTCAAACCTGATGATCACTAACCACTGCTGGTAATTTGTAGGGGGACAAGTGCTATAGTCAAAAGAAACCTGGGAAGCATCATTAGGGATTGTGAAGTTCTGAAGGAGGCATTAAATACCTTAGGGGCATAAGTAGCACTTTGAATGCTGCTACTGATTCAAGTTAGGAGCTTCCAAAGAGAAAAGATTTAGGAAGAAAATAGTTATTTGTCAGTAGGTAGTGTCTGAGAATGGGATTTGGATTTCTGGACCATGAGGAAAGAAACTTCAGGGAGAATCTTTGGATATACTTGCTGAGGGAAGGAAGTGGACAGTACTAGGAAGGGGTAGAAGAGGTGAAAGTGGTGAGGTGGAGGAGGGAGCTATATAATAGCTTCTCATTTTAACTGTTCTTGCTATCTAGACTCTAAGCTCACTTGAAGGAATATTATCAACACCCTTTAAAGTTTTTGGTGCCCTTAGACAAAGTTCTAGTCACTCTACCCTAGACAGAAAGGCTCTATCTAGGTAGCATAGTAGATATGATGTTGCACTTGGGAACTGGTAAGACTTATTTTCATGTCCCTGACTCCTGAACATTTACTGACTTTGTGACCCTCTGCAAGTCAGCCAAGATCTTGAAGTTTTAGTTTTCTCATGTGCAAGATGAGAATAGTAGCACCATCTATCTTAGAGAGTTGATATTAAGACAAAATGAGATAATACACATAAAGTTCTTTGTGTAACTTAAAGCTTCATGTAAATGTTAGCTGCTGTATCCTTAGCATCATTATTAATAATAACATACTTCTGGGGGTGGGGCAGAGCCAAGACGTTGGAGTAGAAGACACAAATATTCTAGCACTCCCCCCGTAGCCCACAAAATACCTGTGAAAAATGGCTCTCAACAAATTCTAGAGCAGCAGAAGCCACAGAACCACAGGGTAAAAGAGATTTCCAACCAAAGGCAACCTGGAAGGCTGACAGGAAAGGTCTATCCCACGGGACACTGAGCAGAGTGGAGCGCAGCTCTGGCCTCATGGCATGAGGAGGAACAGGACCAGAACAGGCTTCCAGGGCAGAATCCATACCAGGGAGGGTCCCAGATCTCTCAACCCACAAGCAACAAAGAAAGCTTTAAAGGTCAGTGTGGGAGGGATTTTCCAGCTGGGTGAGAGGGGAGCAGGGTTCCTCCAGCACTGGCCCCAGGCAGTGGAAGAGGCAGTAGCAACAGCAGCAGTGGGCAACAGGTGGTTGTGGTGGCTGTGGAAGCAGACTGGGTCCATTGTCCAAGCAGCTCAGCTTAAAGCCCTTGGGGGAATTGAACAGGGGATCTGAACCTCAGTCTTGAGTGGTGGCCCTGCCCCCATCCAAAGCCTCTGGGAGAATTGAGCAGCTGATCTGAATCTCAGCCCTCAGCATGGTCCTGGGGGGGGAGAAGGATCATTAGGACCATCCTCTTCACAAAGGTTTCAGAAGTCAAGTAACTGACTGGGAAAATGCCCAAAAAAGGGGAAAAAAAATAAGACCATAGAAGGTTACTCTCTTGGTGAACAGGTATCTCCTTTCATTGTTTGCAATGAGGAAGAACAATGCATACTGTCAGAGGAAGTCAAGGCTACTGCCTCCAGTACCTCCGAAATGAATATGAAATGGGCTCAAGCTATAGAAGAGTTTGAAAAGTGAGCCAGCAGCTTGCTAAAGAAGAACCAAAAAAATGCTGAGGAAAATAACACCTTTAAAAATAGGCTAACTCAACTGGAAAAAGAGGTTCAAAAGGCCAATGAGGTGAGGAAGGCTTTAAAAAGCAGAATTAGACAATGAAAAAGGAAGATCAAAAGCTCACTGAACAAAATAGTTCTTTAAAAATGAGAGTGGAGTTCAGGGAAGCTGACTATATGACAAATCAAGAAGTTACAAAACAAAACCAAAAGATTGAAAAATAGAAGATAATATGAAACATCTCATTGGAAAAGCAACTGACCTGGAAAATAGATCCAGGAGAGACAGTTTAAAAATTATAGGACTACCTGAAAGCCATGATCAAAAAAGAGCCTAGAAATTAGCTTTCATGAAATTATCAAGGAAAACTGCCCTGATATTCTAGAACCAGAGGACAAAATAAATATTGAAAGAATCCACCTATCACCTCCTGAAAGAAACTTGAAAAGAGAAACTCCTAGGAATATTATAGTCAAAATTCAGAGTTCCCAGGTCAAGGAGAAAATATTGCAAGCAGCTAGAAAGAAACAATTTGAGTATTGTGGAAATACAATCAGGATAACACAGGATCTGGCAGCTTCTACATTAAGGGAATCAAAGTTTTTGGAATAGGATATTCCAGAAATCAAAAGAACTGGGATTAAAATCAAGAATCACCTACCCAGCAAAAGTGAGTATAATACTTCAAGGGAAAAAATGGTCATTCAATGATATAGAAGACTTTGAAGCATTCATGATGAAAAGACCAGAACTCAATAGAAAATTTGACTTTCAAACACAAAAATCAAGAGAAGCATGAAAAGGTAAACAGGAAAGAGAAATCATAAAGGACTTTCTAAAGCTGAACCATTTACGTTCCCACGTGGAAAGATAATATTTGTAACTCTTGAAAATTTTCTTAGTATTTGGGTAGGTGGAGGGATTATACACACACACACACACACACATGCACACACACGCACATGCACATGCACACGCACACACACACACATAGACAGAGAGTACAGGTTGAGTTGAATCAGAAGAAATGATATCCATAACAAAATTAAAATTAAGGGGTGAGAAAGGAAAATATTGGGAAGAGAAATGGAATGGGGCAGACTATCACTCATAAAAGAGATAAGAAAAATCTTTCTCAATGGAGGAGAAAAGGGGGGAGGTGAGAGGGGAAAAGTGAAGCTTACTCTTTTCACATATGGCTTAAGGAGGGAATAACATGCTCAATAAATTTGGTATGAAATCTATCTTACACTACAGGAATGTAGAGGAGAAGGGGACAAGTGAGGTGAGGGGAATTATAGAAGGGAGGGGAAATGGGAGAAGGAAATAACTAGAAGTGAACACTTTTGGAAAGGAACAAGGTCAAATGAGAGAACAGAAAAAAGGGGGGACAGGGTAGGATGAAGGGAAATTATAGTTAGTCTTATACAATATAACTATTATGGAAGTATTTTGCAAAATGATACATATAGAGCCTGTATTGAATTGCTTGCCTTCTCAGTGGGGATGGGTGGGGAGGGAGAGAAGTTAGAATTCAAAGTATTAGAAATGAATGATAAGAATTGTTATTGCATATAACTGGGAAATAAGAAATACAGGTAATAGGGTATTTATCTTGCCCTACAAGAAAAGAGAGTAGATGGGGATAAGGGAAGGATGGGGTGCGATAGAAGGGAGGGCACATTGAGGGAAGGGATAATCAAAATGTAAGGTGTTATGGGATGGAGGGAGGGGAGAGATGGGGAGAAAAATTTAAACTCAAAATTTTGTGGATATGAATGTCAAAATCTAAAAATAAATAAATAAAACTATTTTAAAAAAGAGAAAAAAAGAGAAGAAAAAAGAAAAAAAAAAAAGAACATACTTCTACCAGGATATCATCACTGAGGTAATCTGGTATAATTTGGTATATTCCCATCCTCTCTTAGAATAATTGAATGTTAATGCTAGAAGGAATGTCAAAATAGATTATCTCTAAGATCCATTAAAGGACTTAGAAATGAAAAAGAACCTTATAGATGATATAGTATGGGGATGATCTATTGTGTTAGGCCCCTTCCCTTTAAGAGAGGAAGTGTCTGAGGTTGGATTTGAACTCAGGTCTTCCTAACTCCCAGCCTAGTGTTCTATGCACTATACTATCTTATTAGGTGATGCAATTTATCTTACATTGCAATATTCTTGGAGAGGTGGTGCCTGAACCCAAGTCTTCTAATTCCTCTTCCAACACATTCCACTACATTGAATCACTTCTTCTTTGTTAGATCAAGTATTCCAGAGAGTTCTTGTCTTCCTCAACTATGTGTGATGAACACACAGTAAGTTTCTTTACTGGAGCAGGGATTCCAGAGGTTTTATTTTAATTTACTTTTCCTGTTTCAATAAAGCTCCTTTTTTAGACTACACCTTTCCCCCTCCATACTGGCCACATAGGAGTTCAATCCTGGTCTATGGAGGTTTTGTCTTCTATTTCTGACTCAGTATGCACTTCCTTCCTCAGCCTTATGGCCTTCCTCCTGCCCCATGGAAGCCACATTCAGTACGTACACCAGTTGGTTTTAACCTTTCCACAGCTCAAAACTTCAGAGCTCAAGAAATCAATCAGGGATTATAGACATGTGCCACCCACCAAGAAAGGAATCTTCAAAAGAGCTTTGTCTTTTTTTTTGCCTCCTTACCTAGCTTCATATTCTAAACTTGCAAAACAAAACACATTTTAAACAAAGTTATGTGGGGTCAGTTCTTCCTAGAGAGAAAGAAGAGGAAATTTGAGGAAGGTTTAACATATAGCATGACTTTTCAATGAACTGAGAAGCATGAAACTGCTTGTCTAGACTTCATTTACATTTTAATAATTGATTTAGAGAGCTTTGAACTTCAGGTAAAATGGAAATTGCTCTTTTTCCAAGTCTGCCATGAGAAGCCTAGAGCTGATGGATGATGGATGCTTGAGATGATTTGTTTCCATTGGATGAACACTCTGGGATGTCAGTTTTTCCTGGTTAATAGTAATGAGGAAGTATGAAGGGAAAGGATGAGAAATCAAGAAAAATTAATAATTTACTACCTTTGAAAATTGTGCTTTTTCAAACTTGCCTATATATTAGTGGTCTTTCACATTTGGATTTCGATTGATTACTTGCCTCTTTCCCTCCCTCCTCCCCACATCTTTTCATTCTTTTGTTCAACCTCAATGTCATCATCATTTCTCAATGTATAATCATTATTATTAATACTCCTTAGCCTTAGAGTTAAGGTGTTATGGGTTCAAACCTGGCTGTTGACACTTAATAGCTGTGTAACCCTAACAAGGTATTTCACTATTCTGATCATCAGGAAACATTTTTCTCTACCCCCCACCTCCATCCACCCCATGCCCCTCCCCAGGAAATTCCAACACTGAGAGTCCTATGTAGAACTTTCGTATAGTTCTGTAGTACTCGTCAGTCTCAAATTCTTTCTTTACTAATATTGGAAAGACGTGTGATGGTCAGTTTTCAATAGTAACTAAAATCCAAGAAAGTCAAGGGAATGTCTGAAAATCAGGAGAAAAACGCAGGAAGAAATGATAAAAATGGAATTGTCTCTATAAAAACTTAACAAGAATAAGGCTCTTTTCCTTTAAGGAAAAAAATAAATGAATAAAAAAATCTATTATATGTTTATTTTGTATGAATCTCTATGCTAAGTGCCGAGGCTACAATGTGAAGGCAAGGTGAGCCCTGCCATCAAGGAACTTATCTTCCAATATGGGGAGACAGAGAATGCAGCCAGCTGAACAGCATAGAAAAGATTCATTTTTATTCACAGGAAAGATTAGATAGGAACTACGATAAACCACAGGAACAGAGATTTAAAGCTGAGAAGACATTCGAGGACATTGAACGCAACTTCCTCATTTTACAAAAGGGAAAACTGAAGTACAAAGGTTAAGTGTTTTACTTAGGGCACACAGCTAGGATCTGCATTGTGGTCTTTCTCTAAGTTCAGCATTCTTGGCAGTAGTGGTCCACCAGTGGGAGAGTTAAATATAACAGTAACAGTCAGCATTTCTAGAGTGATTTTTCATTCAGTTCTCACAACAATCCCACTGAAGCTGGCTTTGCTGTCTCATCAGTGGCCCATGTTCTTACCCAAAAAGCACACAAAAGAGTGTGTGATGGCAGAGAGGGTGACTCATACTTCTTGGGTCCCGAACTTGGATAGATAGCTAATAATGCAGTGGAAGAGGGGACAGCAAAGCATCATTTTCTTACTTTCACCTCCCATAGGTTTTTTAGCCCCCAAATACCAGTAATTTCCAAAAGCTAGTCCTGAAACTTTCTGAAAAGGCAGACTCCTCATGAAGAAATGCAGAATCACAGTCCATATGCCAGACCACATGCATTGTAAGACATGCTACTTCTGAAACAAGATTTAAAAGGCAACAGAGACTTCCAAATTTGGAACCCACTGGGACAGCTGGTATCTTAGAACTTTCCATTTTCTCCTGGCAGCTATTTCAGCCTTTTTTCCCCACCTTTGTCCACAGTCTGTGTTTCATTCTCTGTCCCCTCCTAATTTTAACACGCCTCCTCAATGTTGTGTTACTGTTCTGTAGATATCAGTTACCTCATTCTAGCACTTAGACCATTTTCCTTCTGGAAAAGAAAGGCAGGGAGGAGGCTTTGAAATAATATGGGAAATACAGCAATCAACTTCTGCTAATTTTGTGGTTCCTAGTGCTGCTTCCAAAGTCATCAACGGGGAGGCAGTATGTAAAAGCAAGGTTGCCAAACACATGATCACAGCAGCAACACTCTGGAGTGTGGTCCGAACCAGACTGAAGCGTAACTGGGAAATAGTTAGCAAAATAAATAAAATTACTATAGAACATTGACAATGTTAACATGTGGTTTTTTAAGTCAATATAAGACTGTTGAGTCATTTCAGTCCTGTTCAACTCTTAGTGACTCCATTTGTGGTTTTCTTGGAGTGGTTTGCCATTTCCTCCTCTGGCTCATTTTACATATGAGGAAATCGAGGCAACTAGGGTTAAGTGATGCTCAGGGCCACACAACTAGTAAGTGTCTGAGGGTAGGTTTGAACTCACAAAGATGAATCTTCCTGAGTCTAGGCCCAACATTTTATCCATTGCACCAACCAGTATGGATAACTTAGTGAGGATCTTTTAGGGATTCTTAAGCATAGTTTAGTAGCCTCTGTTTCTATTTTGATTTGGCCATCACTGTCTGTGGAGTCAGAGAACCTCATATTAAATACTTGACTAATGCCTCCTACATGCTTCAATTTGAGCAAGTCACTTAACTTCCCTCAGTCTCAGTTTCCCTGTATGTAAATTGTTGGATCTGGTCAGAAGACTTGCATTTCAAACCTTTCTCTGACACTTATTACCTTTATGATTTGAACAGGTTTTTAAAAATCTCTCTGAACCTCACTTTCCTTATCTGTAAAATGATAGAATAGGACTAGATCTGTGGTCTCTAGATTTTCTTGGTCCTTTGACTCAACAGTAGAAAAAAATTGTTAAATAACCTCTGAGATCTTTCTAGCTTTAAATCTAGGATGTCATTTATATATGGCAAAAAATCAAAATTGTAATAGAGGGAAAAATATTTCGCTCTAGGCAATCATGTTCATAGACAGATATGACTACAGCCTTCTGGCTACAAGACAGATGAATAAGATAGCTGTTGAACTGTCTGCAGGCTGCATACAGTTTTCAAAACAGAGACTGGACATTTGTTGACAACACTCCTCTGAACTGTTGCTCTAGTTAACTGCATTGACAGGAAAGAGGAGGAAAAAGTAGTGGCCAGTGGAATATTTTCATGTACAATATTTTTAAATACAGAAAAATATTTATGAATTAGGAACTCATTGCTCCATAATTTGTCCCAAAGTTGAGACATGGACTGGATTGAAATGCCTCCCTGGTTAAGAAAATGAATGATAGAAGGAAGGGGGTTGGTGAGATTGTATTGAATCAATGCATTAAGTCAAGAAGCATTTATTTAGGACTTGCTCTGTTTCAGGCACTGTGCTAAATTCATGGGCATAAAAACAAAAGAGAAAATAATCCTTGTCCTCAAGGAATTTATATTCTAGCAGAAGAGACCCCATACTCAAACATAAGTATATACAAAGAAAGTTTACTTAATAAGGGTACTGGCTGCTTCTAAGTGCTTCAGAAGTAATTATTTAGAGATAAATAACATAAATAGTATCTCCATAAAAATTCTACACTGTTTCATTATGCCATTGTTGAAGGACTAGATCTAAAACTTGACCATCAGAGAGAATTCATGTTTATTTCTTAAAGACTTTCCTACTGAGAAAACTTCAGATGATACAAAAATCTCTTAAGAAGTTGCCTACTAAGACATTTTATGGCCTAAAGGACAATGATCGGTAGGAAGATAGAGCTGGCAGTTACTTATTCATGAAATTGTCTCAGTACTATGAGTTAATAATAACACAGAGGAAGATAGAGGCTAGCTTCCATCTGCCCCTGGGAATTCCCAATGGGTCACATCGAATTGTTGTTAATAGCTTTGGGCTGAGGTTATCACTACATTTTGCTACTCTAGGAGTAGGATACTTTCCAACAATGTCCAGTTGGACAAGAGATTGAATTAAGATGGTGAGTGCATCTTTATAAAGACTAACAAGCAAGACACTGCAGTAATAGAGTTCAATTGCATATGAAAATTAAAACCTACAGCACTGTAGCTCCGTCTTACACCATCTACCTTTGGCATCCTCAGGACTTAGAAGAGAAAGGATAAGTACTTACAAATGTGTACTATGTCCTAGGCACTGTTAGAGGCACTATTCAGATACTCCATTTGATCTTCTAAGAAACCCTGTGAAGTAGATGCTATTGCCCCATTTTACAGTTGAGGATATTGACGTTTTTAGAGATGAAATCATTTGCCCAGGATCACACAACTAGTAACTATCTGATGCATTAGGGAAATTCCATTGGCACTACCAATGAGTACTTCTTGATGGAAAACCAAACACAGTATAGTCTCCCATATTTGATATATGTTTGATATCTAGAACAAGGGAGGCTCAATGTATCTTTCAAGGCAGAATCCTAGTAAGATTTAGGACAGAGAGGGACATCAAAGATTATTTATTCAAAATACCCTGATTTTACAGGAGAATAAACTGATGTCTAGAGAGGATGTAACTTGATCATGGATTTTAGGCTATAAGGAACTTTAGAGAACATTCGTTTATCCCCCTTGTTTTAGGGGGAAAAGGAAACCACAACTGGAAGAATAATCATTTAGCTCCCCAAAATCACACAGGGAGTCAAGAAAAGAAAATAAAAGGCTGGAGAAGTTAAATGATTTACCCATGTCCATATGGGCAGCAAGTAGAAAAGCTCCTGTTTGAACCCTCTGAGTCTACATCTGGTAGTCTGCCTACAACAGGATATGAAGAAAATGGATGGCCACTTATTTCCAAGTAATCTTTATACAATGGATTCACATTTTGTAAATGAGCATGATGGTGGCCAATGGAAAATACCTAAGAGTGTAAAAATGAGTGCAACACAGGGGAATAATAGTGAGGGAAATTCTTGCTTTTCAGGAAAGATTGTGGAACTGGGCTTTCTTGTGGGCAACTTGCTTTGACCGAGGATGTATTCTTTTGGTCTAGACCTGTCATATTGTAGGATAAAGGAATTCATGCTAAACAGAAAATATTCAACAACTTTTAGTTTGAGAACAGAGATTATTAACTTTTTCATGTCATGGACCCCCATTAGGAGTCTGGTGAAATCTATGGAACACTTCTCAGATTGTTTTAAAGTTAATACATCAAAATACATAGGATTATGAAAGAAACTAGCTATATTAAGATAGAGTTATAGAAATGTTAAAACAATCCCAAATTCATGGATCTCAACGAAAGAATAACGGGCTACCGAGAAGTTGGAACTTGTCCATAGCCACATGGTTAACATATGTCAAAATTAGGCTGTCCTGTCTCTAAGGCTGGTCCTCTATTTGCTACAGAATAGTAGATCACCCAATCAGAATCGCTATCCAGTCTATCTCTCCTTTTAGACCTCATGTGGCATTTTGTCCTATGACATCCTCAGTCACTTTTCACGTCACTTTTATTTTTGTTGTATCTTTTTACTTAACTGTGGGTATTATGAGGGCAGGAACTGAGTCTTTTCTGAATTTTGTAGTTTCCCTCCAACCTAGCACAGTGCTTCAAAATCAGTATTAGTTGTATGAATACATTCTGGCTAATGAAAGGCATTGAGGATAAATGACCACGATCACCTAGACAAGATGGTAAAGAGCAGTGCAGTGGTCAGAACTATATGGGCCTTTAAGCTAGAGCCCTTCTTCATACCTGAAGAGAAGGACCTTTGCGAACAGAAAAAAAGAAACTGTCATGGTAAGAGATGTTATAGGAAAATATGAGTCAGAAATCTCTTGGTATGAGGAAACAGAAGGTTAAAAATATTTTGATGTTGGCCAATTCAATTAGACAAAAAAGACAGAAACACAAGAAGTTAACTTATGTTGCTTCCTGCTAGGTGCCAGAGGGCACGAGGAAAACATCATCCTTAAGACTATTGGATAATCCAAAAAGAAAATAGATACAAATGCAAAGATCAGGTCAATTGAAATGCCATTCTCGTTTTTCAGGATAATGAGGGAGTCTCTTTTCTAACTCAGAAATGGATGATATAGGCACCTGGGGCAATGGAGAAAACAAGTAGCCTGAAAATAATGCAAGAAGCAATGGTGGTAATGTCTTACATTTGTATGGTGCTTTTTCGTTTCCAAGGCATGTTCCCCTTTCCTCATCCCCTTTGATCTTGCATTGCTTTGCCTAGAACCAGGCTTCCACACCACTGCCTGGCTATTTCAATATGATGCTATCTCCACTCTGGATGTCCTCCTCCTCCTTCCCCTACCCTGGAGATTTTGGACTCTGTTCCTGGGATGCCAGGTTTTACTTCTTCTTTCCTGGAACCAGGGTTACCCTCCACTTTTCCCCATCCTTACTCCTTTTTCCACCTTCCCTCTTTATGTTGTCTTCCTCCATTAGAAAGGAAGCTCTTTGAGGGCAAGGACTGTCTTCTTTGGATAACATGGTGCCTGACACAGAGAATAGGTTTAATAAATGGTCGGTCTGTCTGTGCATCTGTCTGTCTATCTATCTATCTAATCTATCTATCTATCTATCTATCTATCTATCTATCTATCTATCTATCTATCTATCTAGTTTTGTGACATCAGGCATCACTTAACTTCTCTGGGCTTCACTTTCCTCCAATGTCAACTGAGGGATTTGGGCTAGATGACATCTAAGATCCCACATAGCTCATCATCTGCAATTCTGTGAGCTTCCAGGTTCAAGTGCTCACAGAGGGAATTAGAACAAATTGTTCCTCTAAAGTGTGTGAATGGATTGCAAATCACAGACTGCCTTGTTTAGTCACTACTTCACCATGCAAAGGGTCACAGTGGAATAAGGCAGTCTCTTTGATTTGCTTCTCTCTCCTTCGCTTGCATTTTGTCAGAGCCCTCTTTGATTTAGAAGTTAAGCAAAGTCTGTTGACTGGTTGCAACATGATAAATGAAGCATTACCATAAAAAAATCAAAGGATTCTGGCCCTACTACAGCCAGAATGTGGTATTTTTGAGTACTTTTCTTGATGATCTGTAAAGTGAAGTGCAACATATGTCTAGATCCTATAGACTGTTCCTAACAGTAGACAAAGTTTAGAAAAACAAGATTCTGAACATTTCAAGATATCATTAAAGTCATTGGAAATTGGGTTCCTGCAATCACAATTGCAGAAACAACTTCAATGTTAAAAATCATTCTAGAGATAAAGCAGATACAAACATAGCATTGAACCATATTCTCTTGTTGTATATGATTTAAGGACTTTCTGTTCTTTTTGTACTGTTGTCAGATGGAGTTTTTCTTTGCTTCTTCTCTGGGATGCCAGATGACATGTTGAAGAAACAGAAGGACAAGGGCTCCATCAGACCTAGGCTCATTACTAGCAGAATCTAGTCATCTTTCTATTCAGATTGGGTGCAGGGAGTGTATCACTTTTGTCATTTGGATCCTAATAGGTAGAGTTGGTCTTACAGCTAGGGAGGCCTTGGTTCAAGTCCTGTGACACTGACACATTGACTATGTGACCCTGGGCAAGTCATTTAACTTCCTAAGACCATAATTAATCAGAAGAAGGAATATTTGCAAAGAGCTTAGCACATTGCCTGGTATTTAGTATGCCTGGCTAGCTATTATTATATTACTGTTAATTGGCAGAGAAGGTACTAAACTGATAATTCCTTACATTCCCCACCTTCTATAATGAATAAAGACAATAACCTACATTTATATAGGGTTTCATCTAAGTAATCATTCTTGAGTCTTATGGCAACCCTTTGAGGGAAATATTACTATTTCCATTCACAGATGAGGAACCTGAGGCTCAGAGAGGTTCAGTGACTTGCCTATGGTCACAGTTAGTAAGAGTCATGGGCAGAATTTGAATACAGGTCTTCCTGACTAAGTTCTATTTTCTGTGCATTATGCTGCTCTTATGTAGTTCTGGGTACATAGTAGACACTCAGTTCTTATTGAATTTATTGTTGAATAATCAGCAGATTCCAGAGTGAAGGCTCATGGATTCCTTCCTCCTGGAGATTCTTTGCCCAGTGAAGTCCCATCTTGGAACCAGCAATCTATCACAGGAAACTCTATCCTGACTAATGAATGTAGGATCACTGTCTATTTTGTTTCTAATTAAGTGACAAGATAGCTTAGTAGATAGAATACTGCATCTGGAGTCAGGAAAGTCTAAGTTCAAATCCAAACTCTGTGTAACCTTGTTCAAGTTGCTTCACCTTACACAGGCTCAGTTTCTGCATCCTAAAATGAGTAATAATAACAGGGTTGGTACAAGGATCAAATTATATATATATGTATATATGTATATTTCTACAAAACTTAATGTTTATAATGTTTATAAATATTAGCTATTATTAATAATCAACATTCACTCAAAATGGATAGTCCCAGTGACTAACTCTGTGACCTCAGAGAGGGGAGAGATCTGCACTGGTGGAGTCATCTGGAAAAACTTCAAGGGAGAAGTAAGGGAACAAAGAGCTATCATTGTCTACTAGATGCCAGGCACTGTGCTAAGTGCTTTATGAAAATTATCTCTTTGGAGATGAAATATTATTTAGACCTTGAAAAACAGTTAGGGCTTGGATAAGTGGAGAAGAGCCAGCCCATGGAGGGTATCTGGGCATAGTAAGATATTATATCAGGTGCAGTTTAATGTGCTGTGTTCAAACTGAGCATGGTGGCTCATGTCTATAATCTCTGTCACTGAGGAGGTTAAAGCTGGGGAATCTCTTGATCTAGGGAGTTCTGAGCTACAGTAGGGTTAAGGCAATTGATTGATTATGTTGGGGACAACCAATGAAATCCTGTTTTGGCTAGATTTTACATTGAACGTGGTGATGGTGCTAGGTAAAGGTGAATGCCTAATGCAGTGTTGGAATCAGAGTACGAAAGTTCAAATCTTAGCTCTAGTATTTATTAGCTCCATGACCTTAGACTCTTAACCTTTTTGGTTCTCAATTTCCTAATCTTTAAAATGAGGGGAATTGTACTAGCTGATCTTGAATGTATTTGCTAACTCAAATTTCTGTGATTATGCTAAATCTTCCAGATATTTATACTATTGTCAGAGACTACAGGGGACCATACCTCATTGTGTTTCTGATGTACTATCTCTTTAGATAGACATTCTCATGACACAGTAGACTTGATCATGCTTTGGGCAATTTTCTTACTCTCTTGGCTTTCGGCCTCCCTCATGAAACTGGAGACAACTGAAATATTATAAAGCCACTTTCTCAAATCACTTCTTTTTGTAGGAAGAGCTGAAATAGGGGTGGGAGAAGGAACATTATCAGGACTGGCTATATAAAGAAAATAACTGGATCCTAATGATTCAATTAATTTTAATTCAATTGAATTATCCTTAATCAATGTCTTTGAAAGGTATGAATGAATTAAGTTGGTAGATAGGAAGAAGAAAAGCGGAGAGGATCATGCAGGCAAATAGGGATATGAAGGTATGGCTGGTTTCAAAGGAGGTTTGGAAAGAGCAGTGAAGTGTCAGCTACTTTGAGTTGTCAGTGAGAGTTCATTTGATTTCAATAGGAGATGGTTACTTAAGGGATAACCCCACCAAACACCTTCTCTAACCAACAATCTCTCTCGTCTTCAAAGCTCCAATTAGCTGCCAAATCTTGTGTCTCTACGGCTACAGCATCTCTTGTGTCTGTCCCCTTCTCTCAGCTTACACAGCTCCACCTTAGTTTAGGACCTCTCACCTAGACTATCGCAATTTCCTCTTAAATGACCTCCCTGCCTCAAGTCCCTCCTTGCTCCAATGCATCCTCTGTGAACAGAGTCATGAAAACGCAGAGAAAAGTGAGTATTTAGGGGGAGAAAGTCATCAACATGCTTCAAATGTTGCAGCGAGGCAAAGAGGATGATTGAATCTTGCAGTCAGTAAGTTGGTAAACCGGCAACTTTGGAAAGAGCAGTTTCAATTTAGTGATGATGTGGGAAACCAGATTGCAGAGGGTCTGTCTATAAGAGAGGAAGGAAGTATAGATCTATGTATAAGCATATGTTTATACACATGCATATATGTACACACATGTACATACACATAGTCTATATAACCACATGTTTATTATATGTATATACACATGTACTTGTGCATTGTGCACATATGTTAATATACATATATATGCACACACATGCATATGTATATATATATATATATGGAGGTGAGAGACAGAGAGAGAGACACAGAGAGACAGAGACAGAGAGAGGCAGAGACAGAATGCATAATACAGAGGCATCTAGATGGGTCAGTGCTGGGCTTAGGTTCAGAAAGTCTGACCTCTTATACTTACTAGCTTTATGACCCTGGGCAAAAAAAGGCTCTTAGGATAGGACACCCTAAGTAACAACTATCAGAGCCAAGATTTGAACCCAAGTCCTCTGGTTCCGGATTCTGTTTGTGTGGTAGAATGAGAAGTAAAGAGCAGAGGTGCTACGACCATGACCATCACAGCAGCAAGCAAAGGATACTCTCATATCTGCCTAGTGAGACTCATCTAGGCAAGACTGGGGACAAGGACTTCTCCCTTTTTTCTGGTAGACCTCCCCACTCCTGCCTGCATTTAGCCTCTTATACGTCCTCATTTGTGTGGAGGTCCTTTATTATTTCTTCTTCTTTTTCTTCTTCTTCTCCTCCTTCTTCTTGTTCTTGTTCTTCTCCTTGTCCTTCTTGTTCTTGTTTATCTTGTTCTCCTCCTCCTTCTCCTCTTCCCCCTTCTCATTCTTCTTGTCCTTCTTTTTGTTCTTGTTCTTCTTCTTGTTCCTCGTGTTCTTCTCCTTCTCCTCCTCCTTCTTCTACTTCTTCTTATCCTTCTTCCCTGTCCCCGCCCCTTCTCCTGCTTCTGTATTCCCTTTCCTCCTCCAGAAATTTCAGGCAGTTGTTCACTCATAACGATATTCTATGTTCAACAGAATGTAAGCTCCCTGAGGTCAAAGGATGTTCCATTTATGTATTTCTGTCCTCACTGAGTAGCACAACACTTTGCTTGTGGCATTTGTTCAATAGGTATCTTGAATTTGATCGGGCCATGTGGAGCCCCTCTGGGAACACAATAAGGGAGATTTATGTAGTGCTTTAAGGTCTGCAAAGTAATTTGTATACATCATCTTGTTTGTTCCTCATAAAACTCCCATGAGGTAACTGTTGTCTTTATCATTACCTCCATTTTTCAGATAAGGGAACTGAGGTTTTAAAAGTTAAATTAGAATGTGAGCACCTTGAGGACAGGGACTGTTTCACTTTTGTCTTTGGATCCCCAGTCCTTAACATGGTGCCTAGCACATAAGAGGCATTTACTAAATGTGCACTGCTTGATAGCTAGATGAAGTAACTTGGGCAAAGACTAAACAGCTGATTAGGGTTGGGAGCAGGTGTGAGTTGAATCTGACTACAAGCCCAGGTTGTTCATGGCATAATAGAGCACTGGAGTCAGAAAGGCCTGCATTCAAATCCAGCCCTAGACACTTAATAGCTGTATGATTTTGAGTAAGTTACAGAGATTACTGTTTGCCCCAATTTTCTCAACATTAATATGGAGCTTGTAGGGTTGCTGTGGGGATCAAATAGGGGATAACAATGCCTGGTACATAGTAGGTGCTATTGCGATTCTTATTCTCTTCCCTTATCCTAACCACCGTCGTATACTGCCTGTGTGCTACATGGATTGCTATTTATACTACCCAAAGGTATGACTGCCCGCACAGGTTGAAATCACGTAGGAGTATCCACTGGTCTTGGAGGCATCAGGTGGTTCAGTAGATAGAATTCTGGGCCTGGAGCAGGGAAGACCTGACTCTGAATCTGGCCTCAGACACTTGCTAGCTGTGTGACCTTGGACAAGTTACTCAACCTGTTTAATCCACTAGAGAAGGAAATGGCAAGTCACTCCTATTTTTTCCAAGGAAACCCCATGGACATTATGGTTTACAAAGTCATGAAGAGTTAGACCTGACTGAAAAACAAGAATCCAGCAGTCACAATGGTAAAACCTGTATCAAAATATTGCAGCTAGAAATGTCACCAATCCTAGAAATGCTCAACGATCGTGAAAGCCGAAAGCCTTATCTTTAATCCTCTCTCTCCTAGTGAAGATTTAGGATGCTTGTTGGTAAATCTCAGTAGCAAAAGAAGGAGTCTATGGTTGCTGCTGCAGTGTTCAGGTTTTCCTTGACTATTTCTATGTTCTGTCCTCACCAGCTTCAATTGGGCTGACATTACGAGATTTGACAAGATTATGGCATGAAATGACATAAACAAGCTTTAGGGAGGTGGGGATTTTGTAAATAAAGTTCATGTGTATTGCTACCCTCAATCCATATATCATCTTATATTTGTGGACTTGAGGGGCTTGAAACGCTCACATCTAAGTTCAGTGCCTTTATACCTATATCTCAGGGGTTGTGACCTGAGCTGAAGGGAATCTTTAATGAAGTTCTCTATAACATAAGCTGAAACCTCAAGCTAGCTGAGTTTTTTAAACATTTCTAGTAAACACAACCATACACTTTAATATTGGCTATCCATTTTACAATTTTCTTTTAAATCCATTATATTGAGAGGCAGCTTAGTATCATGGATAGGGAGGGAAGGAAAGGGAATAAGGGAATATGTGTGTTGGACATTGTGCTAAACACTTTACAAATATGGTCCTGTAGGTGTGGTTATTATACCCATGTACAGTTGAGGAAAACAGAGATTAAGTGACTTTCCCAGGGTCACACAGCTAGTAAGTGTCTGAGCCAGGATTTGAATTCAGGTCTTCCTGGTCCCAGGACCAGTGTTCTATCCACTGTATCACCCAGCTGCTGCTGGAGTGCCTGACTTGGGAGTTGGGAGCCGTGCTGGTTTGAATCCCTGCTCAGACATGTATAAGCTGGGTGACCCTGGGCAAATCATTAACCTCTCTGAGGCAATGTTTCCTTTGCTTTCTAAGAGGACCAATGACCTCATGAGGGTGAGGTCTTGACTTACGTGTCAATTGGCTTTAAGTGAGGCAGAACTGTGCAAGGCTGTCAGCCTCACTCTCTCCTCCCTAGTTGTTCTGTTCCTCGTCTATAAAACAGGGATAAAGAGTTCCTTCTTTGAGTGGTCATTATGGGGATCAAATGTGATCATGTCTGCAAAGAATGTAGCAATTCTTAAAGTGCTATGTACATGTGGGCTTTAATTGCATCCCACAATATTCTGCACCCATATGTATGCAGTTATAGAAAAATGACTTAATTTTTCAAATGGTATGAATAATACACACTGTTTCACCCTGAGCATAGGTCTTTTAGTGAACTCAAATGAATCTGTGATCTCATCAGTATGGATCTTCCCTCTGACTATGCGTGTCGTAACTCATCTATGTGTGTCCGTCTTATGGACTCTTGTCAATATCCTATAAATTCAGCACCAGGGTCCACCCAAGGTTCTGGAGGCCTTTTTCATCTTCTGAAATTCTGTGGATGGATACTTGGCTTCATATACACTGTAAATGTCTCCATTGCTCTATGTGATATTCATTTTCAGAGAATCAGAGAGTTGGAGGAATGCTCAAGAATCCCTTCTACAGTATTCCCATTGCATGCTCATTACTCTTCTCCCTGAAGACTTCTAATGGGAGGGACTCCATGATCTCTTAAAGTAACCCATTATATTTTTAGCTATCTCATCATTTTTGGAAATCACTCAGGCTTAAGCTCATGATCGTCTTTACCTATGATCTTAGTTCCACCCTCTGGTGTCAAGTAGAACATTTGTAACCCCTTTTCCAGATGACAGCCCTTCAAAGGCCTCAAGAGAGTTCTCATAATCACTCCTTAATCTTCTCTTCTCCAAACTAAACATTGTCATTTCCTTCAACCAAACCCCATATGGCATGGGGATATGGCCCATGGTCCCTTTCTTATCCTTGTTCTCTGCTAGCTTGTCCTTGTACTTATTTGTGGCACCCAGGAGTGAACATAATAGTCCAGATTAGAGTGAAGCCAGGTCCTCTTTCTGGATTCTATGCCTACATTAATAGCAATTAACCCTTTGGATGTTGGGTTGCACTGGTAACTCATTCTGATTTTTGCAGAGATGTTGTGCAATAGGGTTTTGCAATAGATGGGTCGCAGGAGTTGAGAGAGAGAGTGAGCAGCCAAGTGTGATACATAACACTCCAAGCTTGGACAGTACTAGGAATGGTGGAGCCCTCAATAGTAATAGTGAAGTTAGGAGGAAAGTAAAGAATAGGAAGAAAGCTAGTGAGCTCCATTTTGGACATGTTGAGTTTAAGAAATCTATGGAACTTCCAGTCCATTAAATAGTTGGGTATGAAAGAGTTGAGGTCAAAATAGTGCTAAGTTGTCAGAATTCTGTCAATCAGTTAACATACATTTATTAAGCGCTTACTATATTCCAGGCATTGTGCTTAGCACTGGGAATAAAAAAAAACAGTCCCTGCCTCCAAGAACCTTATATTCTAATGAGAGAGACAACATTAAGAACAACATAAACCGAAGATAAATGGAAGGGACTCTGAGAAGGAAGATGATAGTCCTCAAAGGGTTTGGGGAGGCTGTTTGAGAAAGATGTCTTGCAGAGGTGGTATTTGAGCTGAGTCTTGAAGGAAGCCATGTTAAAGCTGTCATGAAAATTCATTTGATATTTAATAGGAGTATTGAGGTAGTCGTGGCATAGTAGGCAGAATGCTGGCACTGAAGCCAGGAAGACCTTAGATTCAAGTCGTAATTGGAGCCACATACTGGCTGTAGAATTCTCTCAGTGCTCTAGGCAACTATCTAAGACTGTAAATTGCAGAGAAGGTGCCCTCTTGTATTCATGGAGATTCTTTATTTGGGTGCTCCCTGTATCAATGAAATCACAGGTCCAGTCCCTATTTCTATCTTAATATCAATAGAGCAAAAGCTACTCAAGGAAAATTCAGCCCACTTTCCAAGGCATATTGGCTACCATGTTGGTAAAACTTGGGGTTGTCTCTCAGGGGTAACCTTTAGTACACCAAGTAGTAGCATTGGTCAATCAGCAAATATTTATTAAGTACCTGCTATGTTTCAGACAATATCTTTGACTCTAGGGATAAAAAGATAAATGAAGAAACAGTTCTTAGCCTCAAGGAGCTTACCTTCTATCCGGGAGTATGTGAGCATAATGTTTATGTACATACAAAACTGATATGAAATAAACAGAAGCTAATTTTGAATCTGAGTTGTATTTTGGAATTTTTATACAAAGGGCAAGAAGCTCAGAGTGTCCACAGTGGGGTTTGGAACATGGACAGCATACCACGGGGTTTCAGACAGAGTTGCCAAGGCATTAACTTGAAGCTGCTGCTGGGGAGGCTAGGGGGAGGAGTGGATAGTAGGGGAGGAAAATATCCCAGTGTGCCATCTGGTACCTTCCTATTTTAGCTAATTATTTTTGCCACCCTCAGTTATTTATACACTATTGAAATATAAGTGCTGTCAATGCATTTTTATTTGGTGCTCTAGGGGCAAAGCCCCAGGTACCTCACCCTAGTTAAGGTTCTGAGTAATAGTTAAGTTTCTCATTGTGAAAATAAGTGGACTGATGGTGGAAGTGTGTCCTCAAGAGCAAAAAGCATCACCTTATACAAATAAATTTGTAAATAATAAAAATAACTCATTTTATGGGGTCCTTTAAGGTTTGTAAAACACCTTCCTCAAAACAACATTGTTAAGAAAGTGGAGAACCAATACTGTGACCCTCATTTTGTGGATGAGGAAATGTATGCTCAAAAACTGAATGTCTTCCCCAAAGTAACACACACAGCAAGTGAGAAAGATAGAACCTCCATGGTCCTTCCCTTTAGAATGAAGTTCTTACTGTTTGTATAAGTGTGTGTGTGTGTGTGTGTGTGTGTGTGTGTGTGTGTGTGAGAGAGAGAGAGAGAGAGAGAGAGAGAGAGAGAGAGAGAGAGAGAGAGAGAGAGAGTGAGAGAGAGAGAGAGAAAGATGGTTCCTTTTGGAAGTATGGTAAAGCACATGATCTCTTTACACTGGGGAAGCTGGGATTCAAAATATTTTTAGATGCATAAAATAAAATACACATGGTTATAAAGGACAACATATATATTTAAATATTATCAAAAGGCTTTTAAAAAGTTCACAGACTTCGGGTAAAGAACCCCAGCTCTAGCAAGAAAAGCAGGGAAATCTTGCTGGGATATGAGCCCATCACCTCTTGTGTAGTAGCCAGGCAGATTAAGCATTTACCCTATAGTAACAAAAACAAGGAGAGAAGCCCCAAACCAGAAGACATCACCATACTTTGCAGCTGCAGGAGCCACTGAGACTTCAGAATCACTGGCTACCTGGCAATTCCATGAGAACCATTGCCTACTATTTCACTGTGAGAAAAGCAAGAACTCCAGAGTTCCCTCCTGGGGGCTTTGTGAGACATTTGTGCACTGACATATGTGTGAACATGTGCAAGCCAATCTTAAAACATAAATTCCTGGGGAAGGTTGGAAAGGCAGTACCTAGCCCATTGTGGCACTTGTAGGCACTATTCTAGAATGGAAATGAGTGACAGG
Organism: Bettongia penicillata ogilbyi; assembly: GCA_023548195.1. Classification (NCBI taxonomy): domain Eukaryota; kingdom Metazoa; phylum Chordata; class Mammalia; order Diprotodontia; family Potoroidae; genus Bettongia; species Bettongia penicillata. Next base: position 1,467,304 of record JAJHZJ010000864.1, read on the forward strand.
GAGATTATTTGGCTTGCCTGAAAATCACAAACATATGCTTCTGATGGGAAAGGGAACTAGGTTGCACTTTCTAGGCTTCTCATTGATTAAGATATGCTAGTGTCTCTTTTCCTTGCCTTTTTTGAGGATAAATTCAGTGGCTGAAATAATTTTATGGAGCCTATAATGCTTTTTTTTTTTTGAAAGCCAAGTACTAGCTTTGGCAATAAAGACTATCCATTGAAGCAATACACTCATTTCATTCTGTATATAATTATTTCCATTATAAAATACTTCATTGTTCTGGTAGGGATTAAGCAAGAGATTCAACTATTAGAGAATGCAGACAAATAAAAGAAATAAAAAACCATAAGAGATCTGGTACTAGAAGCAGAGTAGGGTGAAAAAGGGCTTTTCTTGAGGCAAGTCCCCTAGGAGTTAATTTAGGAGACAGGATGGGATAACTCTTGGTGGGAGAGCAGTGCCATGATGGGGTGGATGGTAGGAACAACCAGGAGGGGGTTCCACTGTGGAAGCTGGGATGCTGAAGATCGGTGAAGCATTGTTCCCTGAGGCAGAATGAGGGTGGAGGTTGAGTTATATTCCAGCCCAGGACAGGAAAGGCTTGATGCTAGTGAGTTGGTCAGTGCCATGGGGCAGAGTAGGTTCACAGGCACTTCAGCCCATAGACTAACAGTTGGAAGGGATTTTATAGGTTATTACAGGGTGGGGAACCTATGACTTTCTAGGTCCTCAGGTGTGGTCTTTTGACTGAGTCCAAATTTTACAGAACAAATCCTTTTATTAAGAGATTTGTTCAGTGAAATTTGGATTCAGTCTAAGGGCTACATTTGATGAACTAGAGGGCCACATGTGACCTCAAGGCCACAGGTTCCCCACCTTGGTTTAACTGGTCCAATGTCCTCCTTTTATACATGAAGAAACAGAGGTCCCAAGATGATACTTGAGTTGTTTTACATAAGTGGCATAATTTGGATTTGAACTCAGATCCTCTTACTCCAAGTCATGGGAACCAAGGTCAGGTGTTCAGACTGATGTCACCCTTAGACATATCTCAGTTCAAGTTTCAGCAGTGTGGACTGAGAGGAGACTTGGGTTCTGTTCTTTGATGTTAACTCTAGGCTTCTCTTTCCACTTTTGGAAAATAAAAGCACCAGACAAAGTGATATTTGAAGTCCCTTCTCGTTTGGAGTCAGAGAACCTGGGTTCAAATCCCAGCTCTTTGGGCAAGTCACTTAAATTTCCCTGGGCCTTAGTTTCCTCAAATGCCAAATGAGAGGATGGGATTTGATGACCTCTAAATCTCTTCTAGGAGCAGCTAGATGGCTCAGTGGATAGAGTGCTGACTTTGGAGTCAGGAAGACCTGAGTTTAAATCTTGCCTCAGATACTTACTAGTTGTGTGACCTTGGGCAAGTCACTTAATTTCTCTTTGCCTAGGAGGTAGATAGGTGGATAGAGTACTGGACATGGAATCGGAAAGACCTGACTTCAAATGTGATCTCAGACATTTACTAGTTGTGTGGCCCCTGGGCAAGTCATCTAACTTTTGTTTGCCTTACTCTACTGGAGAAGGAAATAGCAAACCACTCCAGTATTTTTGCCAGTGGAACCCCATGGCAGTATGATCTCTATGGGCACAAAGAGTCAGACGTGACTGAACAACAAAACAAGATACCTTCTATCTCTACTTCTATGATTCTATGGGAAAGCATTTATTAAGTACCTACTATGTGCTGAACACAGTCTGAGAGTCTACGTGATTTGGACTTTATATGACTGCACCTCCCATCAGCTTCAGTTTCAGTAAAAAGTTAAATGACCTTTCCTCTCTAAGCAAGTCACTTTCCTTCTTTGGGAACTCAGTTTTCCTCCTCTATAAGATGAAAAAAATTGAGTTACTTAATAATAAATATTTATCAAGTTCCTACCGTGTCAGGTGCTTTTATTGTCCAGTTTTATGACCCCATTTGGGGTTTTCTTGTCAAAGATACTAGAGTGATTTGCCATTCCCTTCTCCGGCTCATTTTACAGATGAGGAAACTGAGGCAAACAAGATTAAGTGACTTGCCTGGGATCACACAACTAGGAAGTGTCTGAGGCCAGATTTGAACCCAGGAAGATGAGTATTCCTGACTCCAGAGCCAGCGCGCTAACCACTGCACCACCTAGGTAGCCACCAAGCATGAAGGGGTTACGATGAAAACAAAACACAGCTCCTGCTTTCAAGGTACTCTAAATCTAATGAGAGTGACAGCATGGAAACAACTATGTACAAACAAGATATAGACAAGATAAATTCAAAATAACTACCAGATGGAAGGCACTGGAATTATTAAGAAAGACTTCCTGTAGAAGGCAGAATTTTAGTTGTTATAGCCATCGTTGTGTTCATCCTTTGTTACTGAAGAAGACCATGCTATCAGAGAAATAATGACATGACTTGCACTTGACTTTTGTTTTGAGGGAGGGAGGGAGGGCCGTGCAGGTCACCAGCCTCACTTCTCCTCCAGAGCCATCTGAATCCAGTGACCAGATATTCCTCAGGATGACTGGAGATGACCCAGGATGCAGTGGACCCTGGCCTTTTTTGGCTAAACCCTATTCAGCTATTCACTTAGATAAGAAGTAGTCAGGGATGGCCCCTTTAATGAGCCAAAAAAAAAGAAAAGAGAAAAAGTCTCCATATCTCCACCCTCACTGCGATAACAGCTAATAATAGCTAACATTTATACAGTGATTTAAGGTTTGCAAAGTCTTTTCCATATGTTGTCTGATTTTGTTCTACACAACCACCCTGTGATATAGGCACAGTTATTATCCCCATTTTATAGATAAAGAAACTGAGACTAAGGTTAAATGATTTGTCCAGGGCCACATAGCTATGAACAAGTCCAGGGCAGTATTTACACAGAGGTTTTCAAGATTTCAGACCAATATTCTATCCACTGAGCCCCTTCCTGCCATCAAAAATTCTCTTAGCATTACATAATCTTAATGATGAAATAACCCAGAATGTCCAACTCACAGGAGAACAGAAAAGCATCACCGCTTTTTAAAAACACTTACAACACCGACCTGTTTTAGAACACTAAGAAAATTTTTTTTTGTTTCTTGGAATCAAGGTCAAAGTACTAACCTGGTAAATCAATATTATCATACTTTTGTGAAAATAACAATAATTACAAGTATGATTTAAAAATATAAAGCATTATACCCAGTTCTTGTCCCTTCTCTCAGTTCAGCCCAGGCATATTTGGGTCAATGCCACACACAGTAGGGTCACTCTATAATGGAGAAAAGGGCTAGTATTTTATAAGGAGGGTTTCACTCACACAAGGACATGTTGGAGTCAGATTAGATCAGTTCTCTAGTGTAGGTTGTTAAATTTTCAATATGAGCACTTATACTCCAGAAATTGGCACAGGCTATAAACCAGAGCTAGATTTATTATTTTGCTGATGGTCCAGATTTAAGAAAGTGATACAGAAAATATTAACAATGTAATTAAATGTAAAAGTTTACATTTTTTTTCCTGGAGAGCTGGTTGTTATCCATTTACCAGATCACAGACAGATTGGTGCCAATTTAGTAAAATGCTGGAAATTTCCAACAAGAGAGATTACAGATTGGAGTGCGGAGAACCTAATGAAGGGGCAGGATAAGGTTAAGGGGGCTCTAGGCAAGAAGGGGAGCAATACCTGGAGAACAGATTGCCTCGTCCCCAAAAAGGAGAGGACGTAATGTATGCTTAATGGGAGCTTGGCACCTGGATTTGAAGTCTGACCACTAATTCTGCTACTTGCTGCCTAAATGACCTTAGGCAAAGCACTTCATCTCACTTTTATTGCTTCTTCCTTTGTAGAATGTCATCCTCTAGATGACACCTAAGACCCTCCTTGCTCTAAATCCTATTATCCTAAAGGACCCTATTCTGTTCTAAGCAACTCAATGACTCAGTACAGGGATGTAACCAGAAAGCTTTGCATCCTGGATAAGCACTACAAATGGTCCTTAAGTGATGGGGCTTGGGGGCATAGCAAAGGGGACAGTTGAACTCCATGGGAGAGAAAGAGACCCTAGGACAACACAAAGCCACTGCTGGAAAGATTCCTCCTCCCACCTATAAGAAGTGAGTCTTTTAAGAACTAATTTTTATTGAAGCTATCTATATTCATATGAAAAAATGCTCTAAATCACTATTGCTTAGAGAAATGCAAATCAAAACAACTCTGAGGTACGACATCATGCCTATCATACAGGCTAACATGACAAAATGGGAAAATGATAAATGTTGGAGAAGCTGTGGGGAAAAAAAAAAAAAAACAACTCATGCTTTGTTAGTGAAGTTATGAACTGATCCCACGATTCTGGAGAGCATTTTAGAACTATTCCCAAAGGGCTATAAAACTGTGCCTACCCTTTGACCCAGCAATACCACTTCTAGGTCTGTATCTCAAAGAGTTCATAAAATGGGAAAAGGACCCACTTGTGCAAAAATATTTATAGTGTCTCTCTTTGTGGTAGTAAAGCATTGGAAATTGAGGGGATGCCCATCAATTGGGAATGGTTGAACAAGTTGTGGTATATCAATATAATGGAATACTGTTGTTCCATAAGAAATGATGAGCAAGTTAACTTCAGAAAAACCTGGAAAGACTTATATGAGTGAAGTGAGGAAAACCAAGAGAACGTCATACATAGTAACAGCAACATTGTATAATGACTAACTTGGCTCTTCTCAGCAATGCAAGGGTCTAAGACAACTCCAAAAGACTCATAATGGAAAATGCCATCCACACCCAGAGAAAGAACTTTGGAGTCTGAATGCAGATGGAAGCATACTGTTGGCTCTCATTGTTTATTTGTTTTTGTCTTCTTTCTCATGACTCCTCCCGTTGGTTCTGGACAGCTAGGTGATGCAGTGGAGAGAGCACCAGTGCAAGAGTCAGGAGGACTTGAGTTCAAATCTCACCTCAGACGCTTGACGCTCACTAGCTGTGTGACCTTGGGCAAGTCACTTAACCCTAATTGCCTCATCCTGAGTCTGGATTCAGATGGCTCTGGAGGAGAAGTGAGGCTGGTGACCTGCACAGCCCTCCCTCACTCAATATAAAGTCAAGTGCAAGTCATGTCATCATTTCTCTGATGGCATGGTCTTCTTTGGCAGTGAAGGACGAACACCCTATGAAGACCCATTGGTTCTAATTCTTCTCTACAACAGTAATGTGAAAATGCTTAATATAAATTTATATAGAGAGCCTATATCAGATTGCTCGCTGTTCTGGAAAGGAATGAGGAGATAGAGGGGGAGAAAATTTAGAGCTCAAAATCTTTATGGAAGTAAACGGTAAAAACTAAAAACCAATTTATTCTTATCATTCTTGATAACTAGATGCTAAAAATTCCTCTTTTTTTATATAGTAGGCAGCCAAGAAGGATGATTACTAAGCTGGGAGGGTGGGTTGGTGATCCAAACAGCAAAGAGATGGTTGCTTTGGGGGTGGGGATTGAAAGAAGGCTTGAAACCAATCCTTCCAAATTCATCAAAATATCATGACATGATGTTAAAATTGCAAGAAAATCTTGTGTGAGGATATCACTGTTCATCAAGCATGATATTCCATCTCCTGACTCCAGGAATTTTCACTGGCCTGGAAAACTCACTCCTGTCAAGATATTTGGAGACACTCATTTTCCAGAGCTAAGACCCAGCAAGTAAGCTGTTGTGCCCTGAGCTTGGTATAACAACAGTCCTTTGGCTCACACTCTGGCAAAATCATGTAATTATTGTATTGCTTTGACCAGCACCAGGTGTTCTCTGAGCTCAGACAAGTTCCGGTCATAAATCCCTGGTATGAATTAAACTTGTCACCCTCATTGTCAGAGCTGCAGGTCACTGTGCAGCCATTGGTGTATGTATTGAGATCTTCCTACAGCACCTCAGCTTATTCTACTAAGGACAGGACCCTGGCACATGCGTGTAGTCTGCATCCTTGCAAGCCATTTCTCTCACTTTGAAGTTAAACTTCTGTTGGATTTCTGACTCTCCTCTCTGGCCTGCTGTGTTCAACTCCAGCCTGGTTGATAATCCTTATCTCTACCTCTTGGTTTACTGTGGGTCCTAACTAAAATTCTAGGGTAAATCACTTAACTTTTATTTGCCTCAATTTATTCATCTGTAAAATGGGGGACAATAACAATATCTTCCTCCCACACTTTCTGTGAGGAGCCAATGAGATACTATTTATAAACTCCTTACTTAACACAGCATTTATTATTCACTTACAACATGTCTTTCAAATCTAGACTTCTAGATCTATGATCCCATAATCCACCCCTCCCTAAGTAATCCGAAAAAGTATCTACATCCAGTGTTCTAAGTCAGATTTTCCATTTGGGAACATGATGATCTTCATAATACAGAGTAAAGTTTAGTTGAAAGGAAGAAAACACAGTAAAAGTCCTTAAATGAACAGCATTAGTCTTGAGGTTTCTCATCGTGAAGCCCCCAGACTCATTTGCAATCCCAAATCGAGTCCTGTTTTTGCTTGATGTCAGAAGCTTGTCCCCATCCTCTGCTAGCAGCACAAACCTCTGTCAGGAGGTTGGCTTGTCCAAAGCTCCCCATATGCTTGGCACGTGGCTTCTGGAGTCACTCAGTGATGCTCTCTGATTCTTCCAGTTGGTGAGCCCTCAATATTACTTTCTTGTCCTGCATTAGTACTGTCTTTCAGGTAGGAAAGAAAAACAAAGAGCTCTCTGCTGTTCAGGGCTGTCTCTGTCAATAATTCACAAGACAAAGAACTCAAGAGTTCTTGTATAGCAGGAGGTACAGCTTTCTCTGTAGCAGCTCACAGCTTTAATGATATATTTTTCAACTATTCATTCAACTGGACAATTGACAAGCATTTTAGAACACCTACTGTGTACCAGTCTTTCTGTTGGACACTGGGGATGCAAAAATGCAACATACCCTGTCATGAAGATGCTAATATTCTATTGAAGAAGATGTGAGTGTATGTGTGCAAAGAACATAATTATACATCACATATGTTAAATATAAGTATAGACATATGAATGCATTGTTTAGGAAATTGTGAATTGGTTCAACAATTATCAAAAGAATTTTGGAATTCTGTGAGAGTGACTAAAATGTCATTCTTTTTTGTCCTAGAGAAGACATAAATATATGTATACATGCACATGCGTGCACGTGCACACTCAATATAGTGATGAGACATACTTTCATTGACATAGGGAATTCTGTGAATTTCTTGCTTTGATGCCCTTCCCCATGAACCACCACAAGTCTTTGAGTCATGCAATGTTGCAAACAGGGTCTGAGGTAAAATGTGTCTCTTCCTTTGCAGCATTTCACAAAGGACAGAGGCAAGACCACAGGACCACTCAGATCTTTTTAGTAGATAGGTCATCATGTGACTAGAAGCAATCAGGGAATATCTGTGTGCTCTGTATGATCTACATTTCACACACATATACACACATATATAAATATATATACACATAAACACATCCATACATACACGCACGTTGTCTCCTCATTATGAGAAGATACACTCTTTGAGAAAAGGGACTGGTATATTTTTGTCTGTTTCTTCTGTCTTGTCCTAAATGTCTGGCAATCAGAATCAATTCTTGCTGACTGATGGGCTAATTGACTTCATCTCTCCAGCCTCAGTTTCTTCATCTTTCAAATAAAAGTTTGAACTCAATGACTTCTGAGGTCCATTCCAACTCTGTTCATGAAAATATGAAAAAGTCCTCCAAGTCTGAAGACAGAAGGAGTTCTTAACCTGGTATCTATAAATTTGTTTTCTTCATATTTTGATATTTCAATTATCTTTGACTTCCTTTCTAATTCTATATATTTTATTTTGTGCATTTAAAAACATTTTTCTGAGGAGTCTGTAAGTTTCACCAGAGTGCAAAGGAGCCCATCTCTCTCTGTCTCTGTCTCTTTCTCTCTGTCTCTTTCTCTTTCTCTCTCACACTCACAGGCAGACAGACAGACAGACACAATTAAGAACCCTCGATCTGTGGTCTCTGCTGCTTGTCAATCCTTCCCCAATGGAGTGCTGCTGGACTTGGGACATACATATCCTCAGGCCAGTACCATGGTCTAGAGTAAGCTGAAAGTCAGCATAAAGGGGAAGCTCTTAACAGTGGTTACAGAAGTCAATTTTACTTTGAGGGGGCTAAACAGACTTCCCTTGTAATCTCCCAACTTTCTTAGAATAGATTTATCTGTTTCTTTATGACAAACAGTGAGGAACCTAAATGAGAGGTTGCTAAGTTACAGTCTAGATAAAACAATGATGTGTTTCCAAATTTACATGGAGTACCATGCTTTCATTTCAAAGGTAATACAATCAGCAGCCTTAGTTAAAGATGGCTCTGACTCTGAAGAGGTTAGCTCCTAGAAGAGATGTTTCTCACTAGGATAATGTGGTATTTTCAGGTACGTTTCTAGAGAGTCTTTCATAACTGATGCCTAACATAGAAAAGGGTGTGCCTGTTTAAAAATGTCTTTCTCTTCCCCTACTACTTGCACCAACTGCATCTCTATACTTCTCTCCCTTCTGCCCTCCCCATGCCTGTACATGTATGAGGTCTGGAGTAAAATCCTCATGTAAATTCTCTTCCACAGTTACCAAGTTGCTAGCATGTGTGCAGAGCAGAGGCATGCCACTTTCACTGGGAAGCAAAGAACTGAGATGTAAGGTAGGATGTAGTCTTTGGATTGCAGCTCGAATGTGGATCGTGAACTGAGTGGAGCTGCCTCTCTCTTCTGTGTGAATTGGCATGTTTCAGTGATGAATCATTCATGGAGGTTTCATGGATCTGAGTGGCTCATATGCACCAGCCTCTAGGGATGCTGAGGAAAGGGCTCCTTTAAGAACACAGCTTCTATATAATATGCAGAGATACTAGACATTCTATAAGGTTGTTTCCCCTCCCTTCTAATGGGAGGAATAAAATTCTCCTTTGAAAGCTTATGACTCCTAGAAAGAAGACAAATGCCTGCTCACCAGGAACCCCTGAAAACTAGATCACATGAGAAAAAGTGAGATGTGGTGGACAGAGTATGTCTGGGAATTAGACTTGCATTCAAATCAAGTCTTGGACACTAACTTTGTGACTCTGGGCAAGTTGCTTAACCTCTCAGCCTCAGTTTCCTCAGCTGTAAAATTGGGAATAATAAGAGTGCCCAGCTCTAAAGGCTGTTGAGATGGTAAAATGAAATGATAGATATAAAGCTCTTTACAAAGCTTCTATTGCTATATAAATGTTTGCTTTTAGCTGCTTTTCAAATCCTAGTTTTAGGGCATATTGGTGACATGATCATAAATGTGTTAGCAGCTGAGTGGCCCTACTGGTAAATCATTGGATATAGGCAGAAAGAAAGGCATTTGATCCTTCCTTAGATGCTTACTAGCTGTATGATGCTGGGTAAGTCACTTTACCTTTCTGGGACTCAGTTTCCTCATTGGTAAAATGACCTTTACACCCATGTATAGTTCTAAACCAGTTATCTAACCATTTAACCTCTCGGTGTCTAAGGTAGCTCTCTAAGATTAAAGGTACCAACACCTGCATTGGTTGAGGGAGTTTCCTCTCTGGGAATCCCTGACAGTTAAACCACAGGTCTGGTCCCTTCTTTCTTTTACCAAACCTAAATCCCCATTAGGTTAAGAAAAAAAAGAAGGAAAGGAAGGAAGTGCCAATACCTGTGTATGGAGCAATGGACATATTGTTTACTGAATGAGTTTTTCTTTAGGTTATGCTAGTTCTCCAGATAGTGTAAAGTGACATGCCCCTGTCCTGCACACATGCTATGAAATTGGTAACTGTGGGAGAGAATTTGCACAAGGATTTTACTCCATACCTCATATATACATATACATATATACATGTATACATGTCCTCCTGTGTGTGTATAAATATATACATGTATACATGTCCTCCTGTGTGTGTGTGTATATATATACACACACACACATACAGGCATGGGGAGGACAGGAGGGAGAAAAGTATAGACAGTGGGTTGGTGCAAGGAGTAGGGGTAAAGAATGACCTTTTAAAATTATGTTAAAACAGACACACCCTTTTAATGTTAGGCATAAAGCCTCAAGCTGAGTTCAAATCCAGTCTCAGATACTTACTAACTGTGTGACCCTGGGTAAGTCATTTAACCTTGACTGCCTTGATAAAACAAATAAGATGGCCTTCCATTCACATATAGATACAGAGAGCCATCTATAGCTATCTGTATCTATATATCTGTATAGGGAGCTATTTTTATCAAATCTCTCTTCCACCAATACAAATCACAACTCATCTATGACATCACCTCCTAGGTCAAATATCATTTCCTCTCTTTGGCATTTAAAGCCCTTCACGCCTTGGCTCTCATCTTCCTTTCTGTTCTTATAGGGAAAAAAGTGAGATAATATTTGTAAAATGCTTTGAAAACCTTTAAGAGCTATTTAAATACTAGCTGCTACTACTACTGTATTATTCTGTTACTACTGCTACTACCACTATTATTTTTATTATTACTATTACTACTGCTGCTACTTTACTACTACTGTTATTAATACTACTACTGCTACTACCACCACCACTACTACTACTATTATTATTGCTGCTACTGTTACTACTACTGTTAGTATTACTACTACTATTACCACTACCACCACCACTACCACTACTATACATTACTCTACTTCATGTACTCAAACAGGTCTTTTCATTGTTCCTCATATCTGATAATCCCTCTGCCATCCCCATGCCTTTGCACTGGCTATTCCCCACTCCTGGAATGCTTCCTTTACTCACCTCTACTTCTTGGATTTCCTAGTTTCCTTCAAGACTCAGGTCAAATGTCTCCTTCCTCATGAAGGCTTTCCTGATACATCTGGTTGCTCGTGCTTTCATGGCTATCACCTTGTATCTAGTTGTCTCCTTTGATAGAATATCAACTTCTTGAGGGTAGGGAACACTTCAATTTGGCCTATTACATGCTTGTCGATTGGCTGATTATCACCTATCTTGTAAGAAAATATCCTTTAAGACTCCCTCTTTGGTCCTCTACTTTTATACCTTTAAATTCTTTGCCCACTTTGTCTGGACCCTTTCCTTTGCCTTCAGTGCATTCTGTGGTTTAACGTTTTTGGTTGTGCATACATCTGATAACCGTCATTATACTGCTTTGAAGTCTGGTACAATGTTGATTTTCATCATTCTGTTCCTATGTGTTACATATAATATTTGCTCACTAAATTTTATTGAATTGAAAAAACATGATCAAGGTCATGCGTGACTGGAAAAGCAAGTGGTGCCAATCTTTTATGGAGCATGAAAGGAGGAGGGAAAGGAAATAAGTATTTATGAATTACCTACTGCATATCAGGCACTGTCCAAAGTGCTTTTTATCCAATCCAATCCAATCAATATTCATTAAGGACCTACTATTTGTCAAGCACTATTCTAATTCCTAGAGATACAATTAATAAAAAGAAACTGTGCCCTCAAGGACTTTACAATCTAATGGGAGGAGTCACACAAAATAAGGCAGGAAAAGGGGAAGTGGAGAGGGACACCAGTTGGCACCCAGCCAAAGCGCATCTTATTTTGTGAAATTGTAGTCCCCAAAGTCCAGTTTTTGCCTTTTATAAAGGAAGACATTGGAAAGAGTTTAGTGCTCTGCTCTCCACTTCTCCAATCAGAGGTGAGTGGAGGCCAAAGGATCTGGTGTCAGTCAAGACTTACGTTGTGAAATTAGAGGAGATGAGCTTAACCTAGGGAGAGCATCTTATTTCCTGGAATTGAAACCAATCAGAGCAGTAGATGTAAAGTGGAGTGAACCCCCAAAGTTCAATTTCTGCTCTCCATAGAAGAAGGCATTGGGAGGCATTTGGAACTCCACCCTACAGCCCTCCAGTCAGAGGGGACAGAAGACTATCAGTCAAATATTATCTCATTTGAGCCTCAAAACAACCCTGGGATATGGGTGCTTTTATTAACCCCATTTTACCATCGAGGAAACAGGCAAACAAATGACTGACCCAGGTTTACACAGCTAGTAAATATCTGAGGCCACATTTGAATACAGGTCTTCATGACTCCAGACCCAGCACTCTATCCATTGCACTACCATGTATCTCATGGCATTAGAAACTATAGATTATGCCCCTGAGATGTGAAAAATAATAGAAGACTTTCAGAGGCTTATCTATATCTTTTATGGAAAATGTTTGGGAAAATATGAACAAGAGGAGAAGGCATATAAAGATTGTGGTCAACATAGATGAAGGGAATACCCACAAACTGTGAAATCAAATGGAAAAAGCACTGAACCTGAAGTCAGTGCTTTTTATTTTTCCTTCTTTTCTTCCTTCTCTTTTTTTTCTTTTGCGGGAGAGCAAGGCTTAAACACACTATAAATGCCAATTTTTAGCATTATTTTACTTAACAAAAGACTCAAACATTGAAAAAGCACCATATAATTTGAAGGCTTTGATAAATTTTTTTCTAGATACTAAGGATTGTCTTTTGAATGTCCTGTGAGAAATATGCAATATCTTCCACAATCTTTCTGTGCCACTTTCAAAGGATATTATATTGAGTGAAACCACCTTAATTATGTGCTCTAGATGTTCAGAGTATATTCTAGAAGTTGAACAAAGAAGGTCACATGAGATCCTGTATCGGTTAGTGGGCTCTTTCATCAATACTGATGAAGGAAAAGGAAGCAGAGATAATACAAAACAATGAAGAATGTAAAACCAATTTATTTTCACTTTTGAATCTCACTCATAGAAACATTCAGAACTTTCTACCTTAGCCTTGGTGCACATATATTGTTTGGAATTCCCTGATGTACTCATCATGTGACAATATTGTGAAAGAGATTAAGCAAAATACTTGCGGACATACAGCTAGAAAGTATCTATGGCAGGATTTGATGTCAGGTCTTTCTGACTCTGAAGTCCAGCATCCTATCCACTGTGCATAAAGATGGACTGAACTAGGAGATCAGTCCTTGGAGGATGTATAGATATTTTTGATGTGGGTCTAGTCCAAGTGACTCTGGGGAAGCTTGGAGTAAGTCTACTTCTGGCTCTATGTTACTGAGGTCTTGTACTGTGTGATGCTAAAAAAATTTTCTGACTAGTTACCAGGTAAGAGAACTGACAGTTCAGAAATTGTTAAAGCAAGAGTTGAGAAAGTATACAAAAAGGGCAATATGTCCCTTCATTATTCCATTTTCCTTTGCAACTGTAGAGAGGCAGGACTTTTTGAAGCTGATCCCAAAAATTCATTTGAGGAGGAGTGTAGCAACACTGTCTCCCAGCCATCCATGAGCTACTTAATGTATTTTTTATTCTTTCCTGGTCTTAGATTAATGGATCTTCTAATATAGAAGTGTCCAGGTGACCTGGTGAGATTTGGAGCTATAGAAGTCCCACTTGAGGGTCTCATTGGTAGTTAGTGTTGAATGGCAGTACTTTCAATGGCCATCACAATGGTAGAGGCTAATGACAGTGGAAACTGTTGCACATCTGAAGATGGTTGCAACTTTATGGAGTGTGAACTCTCATGGAAGAGGGAGGTTTATGGATTCTCATGGTTTATGGATTCTAGAAAGTTAAGGACCCTCAGAACCCTTCAAAAATCAATACCTAAGGAAAACTTAAAGTCATAAGGACTCTTTGAAGGAAGAAGAGAATTTTCCAGGCCAGGAGATGGGAAATACCTCATTTACTACATGTATTTTCTGCACATGTGCCTTGCTACCACTTTGTTTGAAATCCACTCTGTCCATTGATTCTATGTGAATTGGTAGAGTGTGTGTTCCTAGGTTGTTGCTTTTTTGTGGGGGGGTGTAAATGGGAGAGGGCAGAATTATTTTCTACCATTAATTCTTCCCTGCTAGCTGTACTAAATGTATTCAGTAAATACCTTTTCTAGAAAGCTAAGTATATTTGGCTAATTATTAATAGGGAGCTCATTGGAGGGGATTTGTGATTGATAGCACTAGAAATGAGCCCCAACCCTTTGCTTTGAGTTACTTTTACAACCCTAAGGGGAGAAGTTGTCATCTGTCATTTGGGGGAATGAATTTAATTACAAACTAGGGGAATGGATAATACACATAAGTGTCAGATATTATCATCTTCTCCAAAGGTACTAGATTATTTATCATTCTTGTGTCCTCCTTAACGATGATAACAACTTTTTGGAGTTGTAGACAATTTCCAACCAACTCTGCTCAGATCATATGCTGTAATGTTAATGATGTCAATGACAGTTAAAGACCTTCCCCACCCATTAATGGACCTGTCCATTAAGGGGAGCTAAATTAGGGGAGATTTGTTTGATAGAAAGGTTTACATCTTTTGTCAATTTCTAATAAGGCACTGGTTCTCAAGGGTTGTGATGCACTCTGGGCTCTGGAAAGTGTGTATATATGTGAGGTTTTATTTTGGGGCTTACTCATTGGAAGTGTTTGGCCAGAAAAGACTTTGGGTAGCTGCTTAGGAGCCACCCGGCTTTGAAAATCCAGATGTTGGCGCTTTTCTCTCTGGTAACTATGTATGTATGTAATAGGCAGATACTGGATCTGTCTGTTGATCTGTGATGTATATATTGCTTATGATCAGAAAACTAGAAGTTCTGTCTTTTGATCTTGATTTCTCTGTTTGTATTTTCTCTGAAGTTCAGGGTACTGACTTTTTCCCCTGAACTAAGTGAACGATATATGTGCTTGATTAAATAGATTGCTGACCCCTCAAAGGTTGCTTTCCTTTTAGAAAAGCAGATTTAAGAACTTGCACAGAAGACCCTCCTATGTATGCTGTTACATGTGCCTTTTCTGGTGACAAAAACTGAAAAAATTAATCAAGGTCTATTCGTCCAAAGCATCAAAATAGAAAATGTGAGGAATATTAAAATATTGCTTCAAGAAAAAATGCAGCCTCTTTAGGCCATAGCACTGAAAATGTGAAATGCCTTGCCTTTGCTCCTACAATAGGCCTGTACCCTCCCAGGATACTGAGTTTCTGGAACAAAAATTACATTTCATCCTGGGGAGAAGTTTTAATATTAGATGTCTTCTTCATTTCAGTTTTAAGCCTTGAGCCCTTATGCTGACGTCAATGGAATGTGCATTCACATTCACAAGAGAGGCAGCAGAACATGCTCTTTTCTAGTGGAAGGCGGTCAGAGAAGTGATTTCGTGGCTAGGTTCACATCATTTCTAATTCAAAGGAGATACTTTCTTGTGGAAGGAAAAGCAGGGGAGCTGAATAGGTGCAGTAGTGCTGCCTGAATAGCTGTTAATCGCTAATGCTTAGGTTTGATATTTGTATGGTTCTACTTCTTGAATAATTTTTTTCTTTATCGACTATGAATTTGGTAGATAAAATTTTATTCTTTTTCTAGGAGTTTTTTTTTTCTGCTATTAAACATGGTTACTTCCATCCTCCCACAATATCAAGCAACAATATATTGAACCTATCATTTTCATGTTTTGTTCCAGTATTTTAAATAACCTTTAAAACTAAGTTGATAGTGAGTTTGAAAATCTTGATATAGAAAAGTAAAATTTTTTCTACTTCAAAATCTTGATATAGAGAAGAAGAAAATATGTAGTCCCATGAGTTTTGGCTTTTTACAAAGGATTTTTTTTTGTTTTAAGATACTTCATTTTTTCCCCAATAATATGTAAAAACACTTTTTAACATTTATTTATTTTTAAAATTTGAATTCCAATTTCTCTTCCTCCCACCCTTCCCATTCATTAAGAAGGCAAACAATTTGATGTAGGTTATATGTGTGCAGTCATGCAAAACACATTTCCATATTAGTCATGTTGTGAAAGAAAGCAAACACACGCACACAAATAAAGTAGAAAATAGTATACTTCTATTTGCATTCAGACTTCATCAGTTCTTTCTCTGCATGTGTGTAGCATTTTTCATCCTAAGCTCTTCAGAATTGTCTTGGATCTTTGTATTGCTGAGAATAGCTAAATTATCCACTGCTGATCATCATACAATGCTGTTTTCTCCAGGTCCTGCTCACTTCAGTTTGTATCTGTTCATGTACACCTTTTTTTCTTTTTCTGAATCATCCTGTTTATCAGAGTAGTGGACTGGAGGTAAGAGAAAGGAGATGAAAATTTATCTCCCCTTTCCTAGTTGAAGTATTCTGGGGGGATTGGAGGCTGACTGGGAGCAGGTTTAGTAGAAACAGCACCAAGGACAGGGACTTTTCCTTCCCTTGACCTTAGGGAGTGGTGTTCTCTTCCCAGAACTAAGAAAAATACTTCTTTGTCAACTTGCTTATGCTGGACTTAGCCTACCTGGGCTGTCCTATTGCATAATCAGGATGTGAGCAAAAGAATCCAAGGAAAAACATGTCCAAGTTGACCACATTTTAATAAAGGAAACAGCTCAGCTAATAACACGCAGTGCTTGCTAATTAACAAGTAGGTCGGTGGAGTGGAAGAGGTTGTTGACTATATTGTTCTTTCGAGTTCCCTAAAAAGCATTTGCCTTGATCAGAACTTCCTACATGGTTGAGTTGCAGTAAAATAGAGTTAGTTAAGTTGTGTAATTGATAGAGCACTGGGGCCTGGAGTCAAGAAAATTTCTCAGATACTTAGGACCCTGGGTAAGTCACTTAACCTCTGCCTTCCTCCCTTTCCTCAACTATAAAACGGGAACAATAATAGAACCTACCTTTCAGGGTTTTGTTGAGATCAAAATGAAATATTTGTAAAATACTTAGCATAGTGCCTAGCACATAGTATGTACTTGATAAATGATTAAAAAAAATCTCACCTGGGAAGAAAACTTGGCTCTCAGCCACTGACCTTCATGCTATCACCTTTCAACTATTCCTAGACTGCCTCCAACTCTGCAGAGCCTGTACTGGGGCAGGATGACCAAACTCCCCTGTCCTCTCTCTCCACCTCACTACTCTTCCTGTCCCTAGGCTCTTCAAGTCTGACTATGTGTTGTTTACCTTGAGCAGGATTTCTTGGCTAGCAAAATGGGCTCAAACCCTACAAATCTCAAAATGTTTAGTGAAGTTTAAACTACTTCCCTCCTCTCTCCCCAGACCTTGCTCTTTATTTCAGCATAACCTTAGTAGCCCTATCCAGATAACTGTTCTATCTATCCATCCATCCAGTCCAATATTTCTATACATATGTGTATATGTATAGAGAAATATATCTATACCCATCTATCTATCTTTGTAGTACTTAAAGAATTGTGTAAATATTAGCTGTTATTATTCCTTCAAGAAATTAAATTCACGATTTATTTTAGATTTTGAAAATTTTTCCTTCTGAGAGAGCCCTCCTCATTAGATGGGCACTACATTAAGCACAAAGAAATACAAATACAAGCAAACAAGGCCCTCCCTATGCTCCAATAGAAAGACAACATAAAGCGGAATTGTAAAGAGGGTCAGGTACCCTGAAGGATGAGGAGATGAAGGTCTGAGAGATGTGGCAGGATGCTGAGGATGCAGTAGGTGGCATGGAGGTCTTAGTCCGGGGAAGAAAAGATAAAATCTAAGGGATAAATCCTCTATTCCTTTCCTGCTTCTCCCAGACTTTCTGTACAATGGTCCTCAACCCTCTCCCTGTGCGAAATACCTTCAATGATTCTCTCCCTCCCATTCTTACCCCTTGCTTTTAAAATCCTCTTTTTATGTCGTTCCCCTCCATTAGAATATATACTCATGGAGGCCAGAAATGTCTTTCTTTCTGCTTGTATTTCTATTTCCAGTTCTTAGTACACAATAAGCCTTAATAAATGCTTGCTGACTTGATTTGATAATTAGAATCAAGGGACCCAGGAGCTGAGTCCAAGTAACCAGTGGAGAGAGAGGAGGTAGAGGTGATGGTTCCTTTAGAGGCCAGGAAATGAGGTGGATAAAACTGACCTGCTTGTTGAAGCTGAGAAATGGAAAGGAAACAAAAAACCCTTCCACTGATGTCTCTGAAACAACAGAAGAACCATGAATCCTACCTTTATTGTGTAACTAAAGTAATGAGACTGCTATTTAAAAAAAATAGATGTCAGAGCTTCATAATGAATGAGTGTTGTCCCCTCTCAAGTGGACACTTTTCTTAAAGATGCTGACATTGCTCCAAAGGATGTTAGAGTACTGTCTTGGAATTTCTTGAGACAAACAAGAAAATCAATGACTTTGCTGTTTTTTCTTTACTCCAAATGTTGTTACCCAGCTTGATGACTTGAGCCACTGGATTTTTCATCAAATAACTTTTGGTTGTTCCCAAGTATCAAGATTACCACCATCAAAGGCAAAGGATTATATTGTCCTCAAAAAATATAACACAGACTCTTAAGGTGGTTTTAGAATAGGAACTCTCTCAACAGTTTCAAGCAGTAGCAGTACTATTGATAGAAGTGCATAATCTCTCAAGGTGACTACTTTGAAGGGAACAATGCTCATTTGGATGTGTAATCATTGATGTTGGTTACAAAAAATACTCAGCTGGCTTTATAGTCATGTATCATATTCGAAAGAATCATAGATTGTTCAGGCTAGATATGATTTTAAATACCATCTCAATCCCAATCCCTTGTTTTGCTGATTAGGAAGCAGAGATGCAGAGAGGCAAGGTGACATTATAATTTGTTTCATAGGTGATGATATTCATTAGAGTTTTTAAACAGTAATGCACAAGTAAAGATGGTAGAAGATGATAACCTTTCTTGAAAATCTATACCCTCGTGGATCAGGAAACCTTTTCCTTGCCTCCTGTGGTGATGTAATCCATTCTTGTTCTCATAGCAATTTGCTCAGCCTGTGGCTTATGGAAGGAACAGCGCTAACTTCTCTAAAAGGTTACCTTATTCATCCATTACATGCTATCAACTTTGCCACGCTGTGGCTATTAAAGACCTGCCCCTCGACCCTAGGGTATACTGGCAATAAATACAGACCAATCCAATGTCCTGTCAACCTAATAAAGATCAGTGGAGGAATACTTAAGAATCTACAGATTTGCCTCAGGCCTTCTATGTCCTACTGGTCCTAATTAGACAGATAAATGCTGCTACTGATGGCCTGATCATTTAAATAATGCATTTTAGCATTGCCCTATTTCCCATCCTACCTAAGCAAGTTGGTAAGGGTGCGGGAAGAGAATTGAAAGACATTTCAAAACAGTGTCTGATTTTGCTTCTCTAAACACAAAACTTAAATCCTGCTGAGTTTTTATTTATAGTTTATTATGTGCCTTAGAAAACCTAAAAATGTTTTCCCCCTCAATTACTGTAGATGCTGAGAGCTTTCCCTCCCCTAAATGATGTGATTGCAAAAGACATTTGAATTGATCACTAGAAACACAAAGCCCAGTGGAAGAGAGGAGTAAATTCCCTAAATAAAAAGCAAGACCCAGCATGAAACCTCTTGATATGAAACCAGGACAAATAAGAGTGAAGTGGTAATTTTTTTAAAAAGCTGTAATGAGACCCCTTCTAGCTTGGACAGTGCTTTGAGATATTTGAGAGCCTCCCCTTCCCCCACCTCCATGCTCTGTATAAAGATAGTCAGAGATGATTACAATGATCATTATAAATAGCCAGAAAAGAGCATTAATTAAAGTTGCTTAAGAAGTCAATGAAATCAACGTTATTGGGCATAACTGCATGACAGTGAATGGAGTACAGGACCAAAGCTGTTTGTCTCGTGTGTCAGCCACTTTTCTGTGTGTGATCAGTTTCTGCTCCATCTAGCCTCTAACAGCTGCTTTCAGTCTGTGAGGAGGATTGGGAAATCATGATTGAATGTTAAGGAATTGCAATAGTAACAAATCACCAGCTACTTTCTGACCAGCATAGCAGAAGGCCAGTTAGTATTAAATATTCACTGCATGCACACACATAGACATCCTAGGAGAATCTTTACAAAACCAAGCCCCTTGGGACATCAGCAAGGCATTAACACCGTGTAACATTCTCATAATCAGAGCAAAGATACTGATATATCATGATATCCACTAATGAAACCCTGAAGGTGAAAAATGAACTGGATCCCAGGACAGAGAGAGAGAGAGAGAGAGAGAGAGAGAGAGAGAGAGAGAGAGAGAGAGAGAGAGAGAGAGAGAGACAGAGAGAGACAGAGAGAGACAGAGAGAGACAGAGAGACACACACATACATAGAAACAGTGAGACAGAGACAGACACACATAGAGATAGACACAGAGACACAGAAAGACAGAGAGACATAGACATACACAGAAGGCAGAAAGGTAGAGGCTGAGAGAAAATGAGACAGGGTGATACAGAGACAAACAGAGAGGAGAAGTGGAAGAAGAGAAAGAGGAGGAGGAGAATAAAGGAAAGGAAAAGGAAAAGAATGAAAGGAAAGGGGAGAGAAGGGTAAGGAAGAAGAAAAGATTTTCCCTGCCTATCTAAGAAAAAGGGGTTTGTTATAAGAATTAATACAGTAAACAAAATTTCAAGCGAATTTAGAAAATGAGATGATTTCAAAGGTCCCCTCTAGCCCTAAATCTATGATCCTATAACATATATTTTCAAACATTTTAGAAACCCTAATTTATAAACTATGATATGGTAATGGTAAATTGTTCTTTTCTGCTCAGGACTATAAGCTCCCAATGGTGTTCCTTACTTTGCAACTGAAATAATTGACCCACATCAGAGAAATAAACTCATATTTCTTATTTTTTATAACTGTTCTATTGATGCCTTTTATTTTTACATCACAGTTATTTCTAGGTTTTTACCGCTGTCCCGCTCTCTCCCCTCTCAAACCCTTCTTTGTAACAAAAAACAAAACAAACCAAAAATCTCATTAAATAAGACTACCTGATGGTGGCTCTGACAGTCTCCTTTTGTATATATTCCTTACACTTCTGTCAAAGGGAGACAACTATGTTCCCTTAATTGTTCTCTAGCACCATTTCTTTTTTGCTTTTTCAGTCTCTCAGAGCTCAGGTTCTTTCTTGTGATTTTTCTCCTTTCTACGTAGCAGGAATTATTACATTTTTATACCAGTTGACTTTTGCTTAACTTTGTTTCCAGTTTTGCTGTAGTTGTTGTTACCACAAAGAGTCCTGCTGGAACTGTTTTCATCTTTGAACTTCTTGGGGGTATATACCTAGTAGAAGGATTTATTTGGTCTAGAACTACGAAGTAATGTCACACATGTGCACAATTCCAAATGGATAGCCAAAATGGATGGATCAATTCACAGCTCTACCAACAGTGTACAAGTATTCCTTTCTTCCCACAACTCCTCCAGCGCTATCCTCATTTTTGTTTTCTTAGTCAACTTTCAGGGTGAGAGGTGAGAAGCCAGAATTTTTAAAATTTGTATTTCTCTTATTATTATTGATTTAGAGCAAGTTTCCAAATGGCAATTAATGTAATTTATAATTTGCAATTCTCTCAAAAACTGTTCATATCTTGTGGTCACTTATTTTTGAGGAATGGCTCTTGACTATTCCTTTTTTGTATCCTTGAGTGTCAAGATAGTGCTGGAACACAACTGATAGTTCATAAATTCTTCCTGTTGATTCAATTCAGCAAATGTTTATGGAAATATTTCTGATATTAAGCTATAGAGAGAAGAAAACCATCAGGATTAAATAGTAACCTTTTGAAATTAGATGTGAAAGTATCCTTGCAGAAACTGGAAGTTGAATCATATTTCAAGTCTATTCTCTTCCCTTCATATAGGAAACTGGTGGAGTTTGATAGTTTTGTCTATGGAGTCCCAAATTGTGTGCTTGTGTGTACTTGGATTCATCAGATGTTATCTTTTGGAGTTTACCCACACAGAGCAAAATGAAGGTAAGAAACCAGAGATTCCAGTCAATAGCTGCTGCAATCCAACCATCTTCATCCGTTCCATGATTACAGCACTGGACAGCCTTAGAGCAGAAATCTACATTAGAACACTGTGCTATGAATGCTGAGTCTGACACCAGAGAAGGAACCAATGAGGAGTTGTGTGTTTCTGCTAATCAAGTTGTGTAGAAGGATGCAGACAGAAGGATAGGGCTGATGGGAATGTAGCTGCTTCATAGTGGAGATGGGAGGCACCTGTCCGGATTACCCTAATACTGCTTGTCCTCTGGAAGCCTTGAAAATGACTCTGGAAGACTCACGTGTATTTCTTTAAATACAATAATTCAGACTTTTCATTCCTTGTGACTAGCATTTCCCCAGTCATTTAGTCAAATTAGTAAAGCTCTTTTGTAATTTTCATAAATACATAATCTAAGAGTCAACTGAGGATAGGGTGACCAAGTCTGATCCTGAGAAACTTTCCACCAATAACACTCATAAGTACTAATAACTGGTACCAGAAGTCTTTGAGACTCTCTGACTTTGCCTCATGGTTAGCTCTCTCTAAGAGATATTCAGTACTCTCTAAGCCCATAGACATCAAGATGCTAATAAATATTTGAACATAAAACTTGCTTATAGAGTCTATAATGAGCAGAGAGATACAGTTGAGTTCAGTGGCTAGATAACCAATTGAGAAGACAGGAAGACTCAGTTTCAGATCCCAAATTTGTACATACAAGCTTTGTGACCCTGGGCAAGTCATTCATCCTCTCAGTGCTCCAGGCAATACTCTGATACAATGGTTCTCAAAATGTGATCCAGGGACACTTAGGTATCTGCAGACCCTCTCATGAGGTCAAAGTTATGTTCTTAATAACACTGAGGTGTTTTAATTTCTAATATGGTAAATGTCAATGGACATAATTTGTATAAACAAAAGCTCTTTGGATTCCTCAATAATCTAAAGAGTATAAGCATCCAGAGACAAAAATGTTTGAAAACAGGTTCTCTATTACCACAAATTGTAGGATAGTAGTGGTCATTAAAGGTAAAAGTTGTTGGCCCTCTGGAAGTTGCTTACAATAGTGAACTCACAGATCCTCACTAAAAAACGAAGAAACAAAAACAAAATTACAAAAAAATGAGCATGTATCTCTTGGCCCAAGCAGTAATGAAATCAGGCTAATTTCTCCTCTCTTTCCTTAACACACAACTTGGCACCCAAAGGGGAAGTCTCATTAGCATGAATGGAGTTGGGAACGCTTACAAATATTTGTAGTTGTTGTAGGGTCTTTTTCAGTCTTATCTAACTTCTTGTGATCCCTTTTGGGGTTTTCTTTGCAGGAATGAGTGGTTTGCCATTTCCTTCTCCAGCTTAGTTTACAGATGAGGAACCTGGGGTAAACAGGGTTAAGTGACTTGCCTAGGGTCACTCAGCTAGGAAGTGTCTGAGGCCAGATTTGAACTGAGGAAGAGAAGTCTTCCTGACATTGGGCCTGGCATTTAACCTATGATACCATCTAGCCATCTTTAATATAAATATATCTAAATAAATGTATAGAAAGAAACAAAGATATAAATAAATAAATAAAACTAAAATATATACACATATACAATACACACACACACACACATATATAGCATATGCACACAATGCACACACATATAAGGAGATATATGTATATATATGTATATTCACATACACACATATACATATACATGCACATATATATTGTTTCCCCTGGAGTCTTAACTTGCACTAATACCATAGGTCAGTTTCCTCTGAGTATTGCTGGGCCTATAACTCTCTCAGTTCTTGATAATGTAGCACCCACAGTCCACATGGCACTACTAGATTATTTTAGATCTCATGTTCTAGTGCCCCAGGAGACCCTGAATGTTCAGCTGGCAACTTGAATGCCTTGTCCATTCTCTTTAGCATTCCTAGTCAACACCACAACTCCTGGAAATTTCTTTATTCTCTTATATATCTTCTTCCAAGAAACCCTTGTACCTAAGGCTCTAAGGAAATGTAATAAAGTGAATTCTTTTCTATTAGCACAAGCATGTTGGACCCATGGCCTTATGGGGGCCATGGTGGGGCATGATGGAGAAAATGGAGAGTCAGGAGTACAGCCTAGAGAGGAATGAAAAATATGGTGGACTTGGGTATCCTCCTTAAAATGGAGGTTCTTCAAGGATCCTATCAATCAAAGGGAGAGACCGAAGGATGGGAGGCTAATGTATGAAGTCCAGGGGTGGAGTGAGATTCCATGGCAAAAAGCTTTCTATGGCTATGGTAGAAAAAGTCTGGTGACTCAAGAGGACAACCTGAAGAAGGATGTGTATTTTTTCACTGTGAGGTGAAGGAAATATCTGAAACTGTTATGAAAATCAGTTCTATTTTAAATCCAGATTCTGTCAAAAAATAAATAGCAGGTTGAGGCTGAATTCTTCTAAGAGAATTGACTTGGGAAATTAGGATTTGTCCACTCATCCATTGTGAACCATATTTGATTGGAGGGGGTTGGTAAGGTTTAAGATTGTGAGATTGACCCTGCTTTTCTTCGTGTCCTAGATACAGTCTGAATAAGCCTTCCTTACAGGGTCAGCTGAAATAAACAGACTTCCCAGGGGGGAAAACGTTGTTTCATCTCTAGTTAAGGAAGCTGAAGATTGATTTATTTTTTACATCCCTCCTTACTGAAAAGAGTACTTGGCAATAGTACAGACCATTGTTCTCTATATCCAGGGGAAAGGAAGTAGATGATTTGAACATTGCATTAATGACGAAGACAACATGCAGTAACAGTTCAAAACCCATAAATGACATTTTAAAATAATGAACAGACGTGAACATAAAGATGTTCAGAAGGAAGCCCAGATAAATAAGACAGCCTTGAGAATAAGATACGGACTATAGTATATACTTTTAAATAAGACTAATATATGAAATGGAGTCTCATAGTATATAGAATGGTTGTTCATCTATTTTCAAAGAGGTCCAGTGACATCATGATTTTGGGGTCAGGGTATAGTGTAGCTGATCAATCCAATATGAGTTGGGAAGGCTCCCAACACCACAGGTTGGGCACAGATAACCCATTAGAACATCTGAGATGGAGACGTCTCTGGATTTGTACAGGTCATGTTTCCTCTGTGTTACTGCAATTCTGCTTTGCTCATAGAGTAGAGTGCCTTCTTTGATTCAAATATGCCATGCTGGATGGTTGGATACTAGCTTTTCCCATGTCTCACAATAGATAATAAAGTTCTTTGGAGAGACCTTGAGAGTTTCCTTGGACTGCTTCTTCTGACTACCACTTGAACATTTATCTTGTTCTAGACTTCTGTAAAATGGAAAGGAATTTGGTGTATAGAATATTCTTTTTGTGTTCTCTTGTGAATATGAAAAGGTTCCTTTTGGGGTGTTTAAATTCTGAATGAAACATAAAAGAAAAAAAGAATTTTTAAAACTCTGCATTTATTTTTCTTTGTAGATGAAGGAAAAAAAAAGTTCTGGAAATAGAAAGTTCTATGCTGGGGGAAAAATCAGTTTCCTAATAACCTTTCCCTATGATTTTAGTTGTGTCAGAATTTTTTTTAAATTTTATTTTGCCAGGAGCATGTTATAAGAGAGCCTCTTTCCACCCCATTTGGGATTCTCCCTGAAGCAAGATTTTGATTGTGAATGCTATCTCTTTACAAGCTCTTCCAGAGATGTCAGATAGGCCATTTTTAGGTAGAACAAAGGCCTAGTAAGACACCTTTGCAGGACCACTGAAGAACCTTATATCCTATTCCATCAAAATGTCCTTGTTGTGACACACTCAGGACTGCCTCTTTGGAGACATGAATACCAGAGCCAGTGTTACTCTGGGGTGTCATCTGGGTAAAAATGATCAGACAGGGACTGGGATTAAAAGCTCCAGGTAGAATCATGTCAGGCAAGCTAACTTGCAAATAAAGCAAACTTTAGAGTATTATATCTTTGCTAGTTATTACTATTCTTATAATTGCTTAGACATAACCTTTGTGTAGCAGAGAGCTAGTCTCATGCCCAGGAGGAGCTGACCTGGTTCAAGTCCTGACTCTGACACATATTGTCTATGTGACCCTGGGCAAGTCACAATCTCAATGCCCCAGACCACTCTCTAAGATTACACTTTGCAGAGAAGGTGCCAACCTGCCTTAGTAGAAGGAGTTTCCTTATTTGAGTTCTTGATATTTACAAAATCACAGGTTGTAATAGCAAGTAACCTAGCATACCCAAGATGACCTGCTAGCACAGGTTCTTAGATCTGCTTTACTAGGAAAGAGATCTGTTTAAGGGGTAAGCAATCTTTTTAAATTACATTCACTAGTTCAAGGAAAAAGTTAGCTCCCCAAACTTCAGAGAAAATACAAACAGAGAAAATATAAGCAGAGAAATAAAGATTAACAAACAGGGCTCTACTGCCTGAATCAAAGCAATATTTTTATACACTTTACATGCATCTCTGGACCAAGAGTACCTTTACATCTGAGCAGTTGGGGAGCTCTGAACTTATGGCCTCTCAGAATCTCCACCAGGGAATCACAAGATCCTTCTCATAAGAGAGCCCCCAAAATAAAATATCCACTCAGAGTATTTATGTACTTCTCAGATCCAGAAGGCATGGTGCAACCCTCATGACTCAGTACCCAATCTGAAATTAGCAAAAGGTGTGAAAGTAAACCTTCCTAAAAGCATACCTTCCCCTAAGCAAGTTTCCCTTAATGGGGTTCACAAAAAGCCTATTAATGGGCAGGGAAGATTTTAAATCCTATTAACATTACACATGTTCTAGTATTTATTCCTATTTTTATCTTGGGAGTAAGTTAAGAGCTTTCACAAACTATGTAAGGTTTTCTAGACTGGGCAAAAACAAGTTAAGATGCATTTATTAAGCACTTACTATCTGTGCTAAGTACTACAGATACAAAGTAAGGCAAAAAAGGCCATCCCCACTCTGAGAACTTCCATTTTAATGGGGGGAGACTATATATAAATAACGAAGTATATACAAGATAAATATAGGATAAATGGAGAGAACTCTTGAAGAGAACATGGATAGGATCTGAGCTGAATCTTAAAAGAAATTAAGGAAACTAAAGAGACAAGAGCATTCCAGGCATGGGGGACAACTTATACAAAGTTATGGTGGCAAGATATGGAATGTTGTGTTGAAGGAACTACAAGTAGGCTAGTTTTACTGAAAGAAATAAGACATTAGGAGATGGGAAAGGTAGGAAGGGATCAGGTAGTAAAGAACTTTAAATAAAAGAATTTAGATTTGATTCTGGAGAAAATTGGGAACCATTGGAGTTCATTGAGTTAGGAGGTGACATGGTCAGTCGTACAATTAGAATGTGTATGATGGGTGAAGGATGGATTGGAGTAGGGAATGACTTAAGGTAGGGAGACTAGTTAGAAGTCTATTGCAATAGTCTAGGGGAACAATGATAAAAGTCTGAACTAGGGTTCTGGCTACATGAATGGAAAGAAGGGACACATATGAAAGATATTGTAAAGGCAGAGATCACAAGATTGAAAATGAAATACGTGGGGTGAATGAGAACGACAGTAAGGGTACATGTTTGGGTAACTGGAAGGTTAGTGGTACCCTACACAGTATCAGGGAAGTTGAGAACAAGGGAGGGTTTTTAGGGAAAGATATTGAGTTCTGTTTTGGAAGTGTTGGATTTGAAATGCCCACCAGACATCAATAGGAGATGTCTAGAAGGCAATTAGTGATATCAGACTAGAGCTGAGGAATATGAGGTTGGATATATAGGTCCAGAAATCAAGTGCTAGTTAATAATATATAAAACCTAAAGGTAACCTAATAGATGGAGAAATTATTGCACCTAAAAATTTCTAACTAAAGAACAGAATATTTTTCATGAACTAAAACCTTAATATTAGCTATTATCTAATGTACCAATCTCTTAGTCAATAGGTATTTATTAAATACCTTAGACTGCAAGTTCCTTGAGGGCAAGAACTGTCTTTTACTTCTCTTTGTTCCCCAACCATTAGCACAGTGATTGGCACTTAGGTGCTTAATAAATGTTTATTGATTAACTGCTTGCTTGCTTTATGCATTTCTTAAGCACCAGACACTATTCAAAATGTTTGATGTATAACTCAAGGGAGAAGAGTTGATCTTTAACCAATCTCTCAGCCTAGTAAACTTAGAACATAATCACAAAGCACTCCAGTGATCCTTTGTGAA
Organism: Bettongia penicillata ogilbyi; assembly: GCA_023548195.1. NCBI lineage: Eukaryota > Metazoa > Chordata > Mammalia > Diprotodontia > Potoroidae > Bettongia > Bettongia penicillata. The sequence continues at coordinate 1,495,453 of JAJHZJ010000864.1, forward strand.
GTGGGAGCCCCTTTATCTGTTGGATTGAAAGATCTTAGCATGGAGGAAGAGTGAATTTTTTCTCTTCCGTCTCTTTTCAGCCATATGCATTTGAGGAGCTACTTGACCAGTAGGAGATAGGCATGCAGCACAGATGCACATGCCAGACAAACAGATGTAAAGTGAAGTAGTCCTTCAAGGATGGAAGCAATTTTATGGAATGGGATCCCTGGCAGAAGCAAAGAGAGCCAGCCATGGAGAAGAGCAAACATGAATGCAACTGAGCAACCTGCTCACTACAAATCCTGCATCAAAGGGGAGTCATGTAAGGATTCTGCAAAGAAAGAATAGAAACCCAGGGCACACATTACTAGGAGCTGTGAGTTTTCTTTGCCAAATACATATCCTACATGTCTGACTCACTACCATTGTACTCTATATGTAAACATTACCTCAAACCATACCATAGCGGGGCTTCTTTAACTTAAATGTTTTCCTCTCTTGTGACCTCTCCAGCACTTCTTGAACTGTGATCTGTGACCCCATATGGGGTTGCAGTCCACAGTTTAAGAAGCCATAGTGTTCCATTGCAGGATGGTCCACATTTGAGTACAATCATAATACCTACACAAGGCACAGTGCCTCTGTTGCTAGTGCTTTTCCAGCATACTGAAATTTGTAATGTAGGCATTATATAATTGCACCTAAATGTCAAACACTCTCTATGGTTGTCCTATGGAGCCCTATGGCATGGTTTCAGGTTATATTTATTGCAAATTCTAAAAAAAATCATCCTATGTGAAAAGCTCTTTTCTATTCAGCCATCATAATCAAAGGGGAAAAGGAATTCTTTTCCAAGTAAGGCCTTTCCTATTAACTAGGTCTTACCTAGCTTCCATATTGGCACTCTCCAAGTTGGTACCAAGCTGACCAATTAAAAATATGCAATTAGTTATATAATGGTCATTATTATTTTTTATACAAGAGTGAAACATTTGGAGATGAAGGCATACGTCAACATTTACTCTGTGTTGGTCTTGCTCACATCCTAATTAGCACTGCCATTTCGTCATTTTTAAAAATGAGGACAGAAATGTTTCATAACTTGAAATAAATAGGGCACCAGAAAAGTCATTTGAGGATGGTATTGTGGCTTTCATGTGGAGGAAAAGGTGGGAAGATTCAGTTTATATGTGTTAGCATTTGGGAACTTTGGACTTAAAGAGGTCAGGGAGAAATAAATGACAGTAAAGTCTAGAAAACATAAAGGCACAGGGCTCAGTTTCACCAGCAGAATCATCAGTACAGCCTCTGTAATGAAATGTTATAACTAGGTTGTAAAAAAGATTTCTTCTTTTTTTAGGGTTATAGAATTGTGTGGGAAGAACAAATTTCATATGCCATATAATGGCAAAGTCATATTCTGCCCTCACATTTTCACATAGTATTTGTGAAGAATATGCTTTGTAAACCGTAAAACACTAGATTAATGCGAGCTGCCATTAACAATCATCATCCATTGTCATCATCATCATCTTCATAACCACCACAATCATCACCATCTTCATCCTCTTTCAAAGTCCATATCCAATGGCACCTCCTCCATGAAGCCTTCCCTGAGCCCACCCACCTAGAAGTGAGCCCACATTCTTTGAAATTCTCACAAGACTAGTACTATCATCTCTCTCATACATATTCTTTTTTTAAATTTAAATTTATTTTATTTTTAATTTATGGAATAAAACAAGAATTTCCATAACATAGTACAACAAAAAAGATGATTGCACATGAAACTGCAAATCTTCCATGCACTACTTGGTATTCCTTTTAAATATGACAAAATTATCATGTAAATTTTTTCCCCTATATATTTTCCTGCTTTCATTTGTATTCTTTTTCTTTGAAATATGTTTTTAGAGTGTAGAGACTTTGGGGCAGAGTCTGATTGCTGGATGAAACTGATCTCAACTGTACTGCCCACCCTGCTCTTGGCTGCCCTCTGGGTAGAGGATGGAAGGAGCTGGAGATGGGAAATAAGGGAATCGAGCAAGTAAGAATAAGTGACAGAAAAACTGAGTTACAAAAGTAGATAGCTACTTGAATGCTTACAGTTAGAGAAAAAATAAGAGAATGATGTTCCTTAAATAGCACAGAACTGACTTACGAATCTAGGATTCATATACTTTATTTTTATTTTTTTATTATTTTTGGTGTTCTACAATCACTTCCTTAAAATTAAGATTTTTATCCCCCCCCCACCTCCTCATGACAGCATACAATTTTGTATAGGTTCTACATATACTTTCCTATTAAGTACATTTTCACAATAGTCATGCTATGTAGTTGAACTAAAATAAATGGAAGAAATCATATAACAAATCAAAGCATAATACACTAAAACCCACACACGTACAAACATGACCTGCTACATTCTGTGAATGACTTCCATATTCCTTTCTCTGAGTATGGAAGACATTTTGCCTTAGAATACGATCATTGGGATTTTTTTTTTTAGAAGTTCCAAGTCTACCAGAAAAAACTCTCACACACTGTGGTCATTGCTGTGCACAAAGTTCTCCTGGTTCTGCCCCTTTCGCTCAGCATCAGATCATATAAGTCCTTCCAGGCCTCCCTGAAGTCTTCTTGTTCATCATTTCTTATGGCACAATAGTACTCCATTACATTCATATACCATAATTTATTCAGCCATTCCCCAATTGATGGGCATCCCCTTGATTTCCAGTTCTTGGCAACCATAAAGAGTGCTGCTATAAATATTTTTGTACACGTGGGACCCTTTCCCGTTTTTATAATCTCTTGGGGATACAGTCCTAGTAGCGATATTACTGGGTCAAAGGGTATGCACATTTTTGTAGCCCTTTGATCAAACCGCTCTCCAGAATGGTTGGATGAGCTCACAGCTCCACCAACAATGAATTAGTGTTCCAACTCTCCCACATCTTCTCCAACATTTATCATCTTCCTGTTTTGTCATGTTAGCCAATCTTATAGGTGTGATGTGGTACCTCAGAGTTGTTTTGATTTGCATCTCTCTAATCAATAGTGATTTAGAGCACTTTTTCATATAATTATAGATATCTTTAATTTCTTCCCCTGAAAATTGCCTGTTCATATCCTTTGATCATTTATCAATTGGGGTAGGATTCATATACTTTAAAACTGTGAACACCTAAGGACAGTAGGAAAGTGGAGGGAGTAAAGAGTAGGCATTTTAAACTTTGACTTTTTGTGATCTTGAGTGTGACCATTTTGGCCTCATCTTGGGCCATGAAATACAAGTTATGTACATAAACGAGTTCCTTGGAAAAGGAAAACCACAAAAACCTTGCTCTTAAAGGAGAGTCATTAAGAAAGCTATGTTTATTAGATAGAAGGGGGAAGGAGTCGCTTGAGCATACTCAGTGTTTCCTCTGGCAGAATAGATGACAGACAGCTCCACTTGCTCAGTTCCTTCTCTCTACTTGTGCCCATAAGTCCAGATTCCTCCAGGGTGCCTGGTATATTTTTCTTCATTTGACTCCTTTTAGGAAGGCTTGTGCAGGAATAACTATGCACACCCCACTTTGACTAATTATTTTTCTCTGTTATGTGCATATATGTTTTCTTTTGTGTGTTTGTGTGTGTGTGTGTGTTTAGAAAATATTACTGCGGAGTTTTAGGATGTCTTGAAAAAGTTTTCTATTAGTTTTTTAATTACTCAGATTTTGAAATATTTTTATTTTCACTCTTTTTTCAGTTCCGAAGTTTTAGAAAAGAAGTGCTTCAGATTGCAACTTTATTTGTTGTGTGTATGTTTTCTTGCATTCAGTTTTGGTATTTTGAGTCCTGTTAATTTTGTTTGCTTTATGTTGGCTTAGTCTCTCATTTTCTCATCCTCTATATCCGTGCCTCCATCTTCTATTGTAATCACTAAGCTGCTTGCATATACAAAATACTTGTGTCAATGCCACAAATTGATGTATTAATTATGGGTTTGATAAGAATATAGGAATTTGAAATCCCTCTTGATTTACTTATTGTCTAGGCATTTACTAATTTCTGCTTCATGAAGTGCTGTTCTACATATATTTTCTAAAATGTATCAGCTATTTGTCGACTGCTCACAACATTGCTTTATTTTTGTTATAAGATCATAGATTTATAACTGGTAAGAAACTTAGAGATCATTGGGTCCAACTTTCTCATTCTGCAGATGAGGAAAATGAGGCTTAGATAGCCTAAGGGATTTGTTCGTGTAGTATCTGAGGCAATATTTGATTCCATGTCTTTTTTACTCTCTACCACAATATCCACTATCCCTTGCTGCCTCAATTTTATATTGAAAAAAATTTCATGTTTGGTGTTGAATTCAGTATTCGTGGCTCATGGAATACTATGGACCTGTAGATTAATCTTATGGAATTATGGAGACATGTGATATATATATATATATGATAAATATGCATATATATCATATACATATGATTAATATGTATATACAGTTGTGTAACGGACACTGTGGCATACAGAGGACTTGTTTGTCCTTTGCACTTGAAAAGGATGAATGACATCATGATGTTGGGGTCAAGGTGCAGAGTTAGACTGTGTCTGATCAGATGAATATGATCTCAGAAGCCTCCAGCACAGGTCAGGCACAAATACTCCATTTGAACATCTGGGATGAACCTGTCTCTAGATTTGCGCATCTCATGTTTCTTTTGTGCTACTGTGATTCTGTTGTGCTCGCAGAACATATCACTTTCTTTGATGTAGGCATGCCAATGCTGGACAGTCCTGTGCCAGCATCTCCCACATCTCACAATTGATACTAAAGTTTTTCAGGGAGCCCTTGAAAGTGCCCTTATACTGCTTCTTTTGACCTTCCTGTGAGTGCTTGCCTTGTGTTAGTTCTCTAACAAATAGTCTTTTGGCATTGGAATGCATTTGGCATTCAGGCTACATGACCAGTCCATTGGAGTTGCTCTCTGCAGTGGAGTTTAAATGATTGGCAGTTCATCTCGACAGAGGACCTCGGTATCTGATACCTTATCTTGTCAAGCAATCTTCAGAATCTTCCTAAGACAATTCAAATAGAAGTGGCTCAATTTTCTGGAATGGCCCTGGTAGACTATCCAGGTTTCACAGGCACACATCAGCTCTGTAGACCTTCAGTTTGGTATGTAACCTAATACCCTGTCTTCCCATACTTTTGGAGTCTCCCAGATGCTGAGCTAACTCCAGCAACGCATGGGTCAACCTCATCATCTTTGTGGACATCTCTCTCTCTCTCTCTCTCTCTTTCTCTCTTCCCCTCGCTCCCTCCCTCTCTCTTCATATATATTACATCTGTGACATATATGTACATATATGATAAATCAGCAGTGACAAAGCACCCAAATTAAGGGGTTTGGGGAAAGCCTTCCTGTAAAAGTTGGGATTTTGTCTAGGACTTGAAGGAAGCCAGGGGAGTCATAGGAAGACATGACAAGGGAGAGAGATTCAGATATTAGGCGACACTCAGAGAAAATACCTAGCATCAGACGTGGAATGTATAGTTCAAAGAACAACAAGGAAGCCAGTATTAAAAGCATTATATAATAGTGCTATTATTATTTCTCATTCTTCTTATCTTTACATTATCATGTAAAAAGGTCAAGTTAATAAGCATTCATAAATATATATTTATATATTATATATATAATATATATATTTATAAATTTATAAAAAACGTATTTTTTTATTAACCAGTCACTGTGCAAACTGAGGAGTATACAAAGCAAGGCCCAAATAAAACCAAATAGAAAACAACCAAACAAACAAGGAGCTCTCCATTGTAGAGTTCAATTATAACTTTTGTATGTGGTACTTGTAGTCTACTAAAACCCCTTATTTTTCTTTCTAGACAAACTGATGTCTAATTATAACTCTTTTTCATCTCATATTTGTGAAATAGTTGGCTTGAATTGAAGGATAAAATTACCTGCCCAGTGTTGACCATTGGCTTGATTCAATGGTAATTGATATGTCTGTGGTGCCAGGGGTAGGGGAGAGACAGTGAGTTAAGTTTATTTAGCACTTCCTAGCACTGTTTAACCTTTAGCATAGTATAATTTACTTCCATTCCCTTTCCTTTCTCATGGAAACCAAGGAAGCAAACATTGATTAAGAGCCTTCTATGTGCCAGGCACTGTACTAAACACCTTACAAATATATTTCATTTAGGACTCAATGTACGGTGGGGATGGGGAGTGGACAAAAAGAGGTTAAGAATTCAGGACATTAACTTCAACATTAGAGTTCCCACACTTCTCAGACACACTCTTTCAGTGCATTCTGCCTCATAGAATTCTTCTCTTCCTTTAGGATGCAGTTCAAACACCATCTTCTGCACAAAATCTTTCCTGATGTCAATCGCTAGTTCCCTCCCTACTAAAGCTACCTTATATTTAACTCCTTTGTATATATGTGTATTTATTCACTATATATTTATGCCTAATATGCTTACATATGCCCTTGTTGTCTCCCCCATTAAACGTATGTTATTTGAAAGTAGGGCTGGTTTCTTTGTTCTTGTATCTTCAGAGCTCAGCATGAGTGCTCAGACACATTATAGATGTTTAATAAATGCTTCTTTATTGGTAGGTAGTTTTAAACACAGGAAATGAAAATTTAGAAAATGATGGGACTAAGGGGTAGGGAAAGAAGGCCCTGGTTATGTTCCTTTGGAAGAACAAGTACAGAAATTGTTATGAAATAAATACCTAGTCTTGAAAGTGAGTAGGGCAGTTAGCACAGTGGATAGAGTGCCAGGTCTGGAGTCAGGAAGACTCATGTTCATGACTTCAAATCTGGTCTCAGATGCTTCCTAGCTGTGTGACCCTGGGCAAATCACTTAACCTTGTTTGCCTCAGTTTCCTCATCTGTAAAATAAGCTGGAGAAGAATATGACAAACTACTCCAGCATCTTTGCCAAGAAAACCTCTCAAAAAGTCAGATATAACTGAAAAATAATAGTCTGAACTTTTGGTTGAATGACTGTTTGTTCCAGGTGGCAAATGGTAAAAGTATTGGCTAACCTTGGTCTGCTCTTGAGCTGTTTCGGCTTTTAAAATTCTTTCAGCCAAGGAATTTGTTGCCAGACTATATATATTTACTGACAAAAGCAGCCAAGGAAAAATACAGAGGAGTTCTTAAAGGAGTTGGAAGATATCTTCCCCATAAAAATACCATCACAAGCTAGGGAATGTGATAGATTAGGGACTTAATACTAAATAGCAAAGACCAAGTACTGAACTCAGGAGAACTACATGAGTAGGATCTTTTTTTCCCAAAGGAAAAAGAATAATGTCAGGATGAAAAGACACTAGTATAATTCTTCTTCCATGACTGGGAGAATATTGATATGCTTTAGGCATAAAGAGAAGAATCATAAATTATAAGATTAGGAAAGAAGCAGTTGATCTAGTCCAGGGTTCAGCAAACTGTCCTGATGGCCATATCTGAGCTGTAGTCTACCTTTTTGTATAGCCTGTGAGCTAAGAATGTTTTTTTCATCTTAAAATAAAGTCTTGTGTATTAAATAAATAAAACTTTATTTAGAGACGTAAAAATCATTCTTAGTTTTCAAGCTGTACAAAAACAGACAGTGAAATAGATTTGGCTTTGGATAGAGTTTGCTGACTCCTGTTCTAACCCAGCCATCTCATTTTATAGATGAGGAATCTGAAAGCTTGAGGTGTCTGAATGAATTGGCTAAGCTTATACAACTGGCTAATGGAAAACTGGAACTATAGCTCAGATCTCTTGATTCTTAGTCAATTGCCCTTTTTATTAAGCATCAGAAACAGACTTTAAGGGAAACTTGGGCAAAATGGACTCAGTACTGAAGGATCAGGTGAACATGTAGTGAGACCATTTACTGCACTTAACACTGAACAGCTCAGTTCTGGGTTCTAGTCCCAGAGCTGCTACTGAACTAATTGTGTGACCCTGGGGCAGGTCAGATAACTTCTATGATCCTCAGCTTTCTTATCTGTGAAGGGGAGAGAAGAAAACACTTGTACTACTTAGGATCATAGAATTTACAAATAGAAGGTACTTTAGAGGTTATTTAACTTAACTCCCTTATTTGACTGATGAAGACACTGAAGTCCAGAGTGTTAAGTGATTTGTTTTAGGTCAATCAATGAATAACTAGTCAAGATTTGATTCTAGGTCAGACTTCAAATCTGGCACTCTTTTCTTATGTCACAATTTTTTTTGTCTAGAGCAGTGATGTCAAACTTAAACAGAAACCTAGGAACACTAAAGATCATTCCTGTGGGCTTCATATTGATGTTTTTAAGATATACTGTTACCTGTGTTTTATTGCATTTTTATTTATTGTTAAATATTTTCCAGTTACATTTTAATCTATTTCTGGTCACACTCATCACTCAGTGAGCTCTGTGTTTGATACCTCTGGTATAAAAGATAATGGGAGATAATGTTAAGTGAAAGACATTTTGCCACCATTAAACACTATGCAAATATATTATTATATCTGCTTGATTTATTCTACTTAGTCGTAGAAGGCAATCAGGATGAATAAGTGGATGTTATGTGTAAGGTGATTTTGACTCATTACCAAGGAGATGCCTAAAAGAGCTGCCAAACATGAAATGAGATACTGCTGAAGGTAATGAGTTCTCCATCACTGGAAGTATTTGAATAGAACTTGTAGGCTCACTTGTCAGAAATGTTAAGGTATAGTGAGATTTATACTTTAGATAAAGGTTGGATCTGATAGCCTCTATGATTCCTTTTCACTTTAAGATTTTATCCGATCATTCATATCATTATTTTTAATAACAACAATGAGTATTTTAGTGTTTTAAGATTTGTTTCTCCTGAATCTAACACTAGCACTTCCCCATTACACCATGCTGTATTTCCTGTAGGTTACGAAACAATCAAGATGTGGACAAGGAAACTGTTTGATGTATCAAGGGACATTATTGCAAGACATATGTTATGAATAAATTAATATTTTCATTGTGTACAAGTTCAGTCCTTTACCTGTGGTTCAAAGAATACTGTAGACTTTAGGACTGTAAGAAAATCAGCCCTAAGGAAAATTAAAATTTGCCTTTTAATGAGACCCTTTTGGGGAAAGGGAGCTCAGAGGGAAATGAGGATGTCTGACCTTATTTCTTGAATATATTCTAGTCCTATTTCTTATTACTTTCTTTCACGCACTCTCTATTCCAATCAAATTGGTCTGGGAGCTGCTCTCTGCTCACTTTATCTCATCTCCTTTCAAAGTGACATTGCCCTCGCTGCCCCTCCCCCTTGTATCTGGACCATTCTCCTCCTACACTTCCACTTTTTAGAATCCCTAGCTTCCTTCCAAATGCCACATATGCTATTACCTGAATCACCCCCTTCTCAAGTACCATAATTTCTTCTCCTTTAAAATTATTGAATTTGAATATATTCTGCATTTACTTCAATAACCGTGGGCATGTCAATCTCTTACACCATCTCACTTAAAGTGGGGTAGTACCCCACTAGAAGCCAGGTAAGAACATTACTCAATCAGTTGATCTAGCTATAAAACAGAGGCTTTAGACTAGATGTGATCTAGAAGTCCTCAGAAGAGATTGGATGAAATGGAGAGATGTTGCACAAGGAACATATTTGGATTGGGTGGAGGATACTTGGTATCCCTGTGGGCTTTGCAAAAACAAAACAAAACAAAACAAAACAAAACAAAACAACAAGTCAGCTTGTAACTCAGACATTCCAGCTGTGAAGTCAAATAGAGAAGAGAATGGCTTAGTGGAAACTGAGGAAAATCATTTCAAGGGAAGGGAGAAAGCAGTCTATGTTGCCCCAACCCTATCTTTCCTCCTCTTCCCACTGGCCTTGGCTGGAGGAAGACTTTGTGAGCTTTGAAGTATCTGAGGTATTCTGGACTTCTCACTGAGTACCCTGGAAAAGGGATGAAAGGATCTGTAGCAACTTGGCGTTGTGAGATATCCACTTTCATAGTGTATGCATATTGTAGCCTTTCTGTCAGATTCCTCATAGAGGCTTGAAGCTGCTTTTCCTTAATGTATCTGGCTCATCCTTGGTTTAATGAATACTAATATTACTTGTTCCTTCTAGAACACTGATGGGAAATGCAACAACCTCCTGATCCCTTTGAAGCTTATGAGGTCAAAGGGATTCAGTGAGGAAAGAGAATTCTGGACAACAGTGGGGAGAGAGATGAAATTGAGAGTTCCTCCCTCCAAAAGTGATTTTTTTTCTCAGGGACTTGTTTGGACTGCTATATCTGCTATGTTACCAGATACTGATGTGATTCATTCCAAATCAACTTGCTATCACATACAAAATCCATTGGGCATGACCAAGCCCCCTCAACCAATTCAAATATACTTTTGCAACATCACTCCATTTCATCTAGTCACTTACAAGGACTTCTCAAGTGATTGCACCTGGTTTAAAGCTTTTGATGCATTTATTCAAAAGAGATGTTCTGGTCTGGTTAAGGTGTCAAGTCATAAAATCTTGCTAGTTCCTTTATGTGGGGTGGCAATGTTTGGATGATGGATTGACTCAGTAAGTCTTCTTATATCTATATGTGTATATTCATTACATCATCAGTAGAATGTAAGATTCTTGAGGAATGAGATATTTCATTTTTGTCTTCATATCCTTATCATTTAGCATAATGTCTCATAAGAAGACATTTCATAATTGCTTATTCAGTTGAATTGCATAGTTATTTTATAGTTTCACATTTAAGACATAGCTAAGGAGATTTTTTGGTTGATAAATGACACAAAAAACCCAGATCGCCCAGTAGTTACAGACCTTACCTAGCTAAAGAATTAATTTCCTACTTTCTTTGTTTCTCCCCTTGGATCACTAGAACACTGGCACAGTGTAAAGTGCTTGATCTTTCCAAGGTACTAATTTTTCCTTTAGTGAGCTGTCTCCTTTATGCAGCAATTTAAAGAGAACATGACCACAGCAGGCTAATTTCTGCTTAATATTCTTCTTCTCTGGTAAAAGGGAAAGGAATACAGTTTGACCTCTATAAAATAATATAGATCCTTTGTCATGGTGCACTCCAGAAATTTCCATTACCAGCATCCTTGGATGACAGAAAAAAATAGTATTAAATGGTCAAACCATTTAAAATGTTCTATATGAAAATAGCTTTAACTTTCTCATAATTGCAATAAAGTGAAAATGCCATTTTTTTTTCTTGATTTTTACCAGGTATGGCCAGAGTGCAAGATCTTGGGTTAACCATGACAGTGAAGAGAATATACTGAAAGTATATTTGAAGCTTCTAGTAGCATGGAAGCTTTTTCTGGGGGATGCCAACTCATTCAGATAGCATGCTGGAAGCACCATGGGAAAAGAACACCGAATAAGTATGGGGTTCTTTGTGTCTAAGAAAGAGTCAGAGTGACATAGGAAGGGGAATAGTGTGTGATATGGCAGAAAGCAAATTGCAACTGAAGTTTCAGAGACACTGAATCTTGAAAGACTTGAGTTTGAATCTCAGCTCCTCTAATTATGGTGAAAGATTTAGCCAATTGCTTGGCCTTCCTGAGACTCCTATTTAGGAAAGCCTGGGTTCAGTTGCTGTCTCTGATACATACCACCCGTGTGACTCTAGTCAAACCAGCCTCGTGGTGACACAAGCAGTTCTCTGAGACTTGAAGTTGCAGGAGAGATGTTGATCTGCACTGGTAAAAGGGGGTTCTTCATCACTTCCCCAAACCAGTGATATTATCAGTGACATCTTAAAAATGGAAATGGGATTAGGAGTTAGAGTAAATAACCTCCCCATTCCCCCCAACCCCTTTCAGTTCCAAATTTTATGAACTCATGTTTGTGGTGTGAAAACATTTTGTTAGAGGCTTTCCCTTGTCATGACTATCAGTGCATTTATGGAGACTTTATTTCTTTGGCTTTTGTAATAGGGCAGACACAGCTTAAGCTGAACTGATGGTTCAAATTTGAAATTGGAACCAAGTGTAACACTCAGAGACCATCCTATAGGAAACAAAAGGAAGTTAAATTTTAATGGCTTGAGAAACTGCACTGAGATTTTTGGGTCACCCTCTATAGCATTTGTCTCAGGTATATGCTGGCACCCTTCCCTCTGCATTCCTTACTCCATGGCCCAGAGCCTCCACTCCTAGGGGCATCCTATCTCTCTTCACCTTCCCGGGTTGCTTGACTGGTTTAGGTTTAGAAGAGATGAGAATAAAGAAATCCATTCCTTCGGAGAGGATAGAGGACCACTAGGCTCCACCATTTGCCCTGTCAAGGATGTCCAAGTTCTACCATCATCCCTGCCAAATACTTGCAGTACATCAACTATGTCATGGACCTACCATATAATGTAAACTTCTCTAGGTTTTGTCATCTACTTCAGCACTGCATTCCAAGGGCATCTGAGTTTTTATGTCCACACCAAAGCAGAACTTTCCTTTATATGTTTGTCTTTATAGAGACTGTCTTTTTTCCTATTTATATCCCTTGTTTTTGGCTTATGATGTTTGGTACACAGTAAGCATTTAATAAATGCTTTTTCATTCATTCATTTACTCATTAATGCATTTGGTCAATAGGGTAGGATGTGGTGACCAGCAGGGCTATAGGATGTCCTCCAAATCTGAAAGTCGGAGATTCCAAATGGGCTGACCTCATTTTTGTCTTTGGGTGGCCAGACAGCCAAATCAATGGTGATATGGTTTAAGCTGAGTCCTTTGGGCTAATAAAGTCTTAGGGCTAGCTTTCCTGCTTTTAGGGGAAGCAATTAGCCTAGGATACACAGTTTAGGTGCTGGAGAGGGGCCCTAGAAGATATTGTTTCTGGCATCACTTGTTATCCCCCACCCAGATAATCTGATGTACCAACTCCAACCTAGGAAGTAGTCACTATCTCCCCTTATAAGCGTACATACATATAAGGTAAAAAACATGAATTTATAGGTTTATTTATAAGTTAAGGAAATCAAATATCAGAGACAATAGGAAATATAGCAACACCCACTGATAAAACATTAGAGGTCTTTATAGTCAAAGTAATTTATAATATTTTCTTAGGGAGAACTCTAGCAGGGGATACACAGGATTGTTTCTCCATGTTGGCAGTTCCTTCTTTGACTCCTCTGCTCATCTGTACCATCAGGAGACATTGAGGAGAGAAGAAAAGGGGAGTGTTCTGTGGTCTTCTTTCAGGTAAATGGTTCTTGGGAAGGAGGATAATTTGGTGTCTTCTCCAAACTCCATGGAAGTAATTTCACAAAACAGTGGATGAAAGCAAAATGAGGCGCTAATGTTATTTTAATCCTCCTGCATCCCACACCCTCTGTTTTTGGTGCTCTGATCACGTCAGCCTACAGTTCTTGGATGTGAGTAGCTGTCATCAATCCTTATTGCTCATAATGGTCCTCTATGCCTTCTTGCCCAGAACTTCTTTTCATCCCTCTCCTAATTCTCTGTAGCTTAACACAGAAGGAGCTAGATGTCATCTGCTACTCCGCATGGTGTCCCATCCTATATATCCTTTATCTCTAGTTCTCTGATTCCATCAGATGACAATGGTAAATCCCCTTTTCAGGGAACTAGATTTCTTCAGATCTTGTGGTAATAAATGATTACAGCTGAAAATGCAGACAAATTCACCATTTTTTCTGATGTTTTCCAGCTCTGGGAGACCCTGTTTGCACACGGAAGTTTTCATAGAGGTTAGGAACTCCATTATCCCTTATGTTTCCTACTGTGTTGGCAAAAGTATATTGTCTCAGGGTGAATTTTGAGTCTAATGTGCTGATGCACCTTGAAAAAGTCCAACGACCCAATAATCTTCACAATATCTTTCCAGTTGCCTGTCAGTCCTTTGTGATTCTTTCTGAGGCAAGTGGGTATGGTTATTCATATTATCTGTTGCTTATTATAAGCTTACAGAAAATGAGGAGCTAAATAGTTACCTGCCACTACTGCTTTCAGGGAGATAAACATTTATAATAAGCCATAGAAAAGTAAACAACTTGGAGTACAAGATAGAGCAATAGACTTAGGATCAGGAACATATTCAAATCCAATCTCAGACATTCATGAACCTGGATGAGTAGCTAAGTTTCTTTGTTGTAAAATGAGGGATTTGTATTTGATAACCTCTAAGGTCCTTCTAAGCTCCGTATATGTGATCTTATGATTCCTTATGCCCGAGAAGCAGAAAGTACTACGGATGTGGGCAATTTTATATACATAATGATATTGCAAGCAGCTCTTTTTCTTTCATTGGCTTTTGGGGAGGGCAGAGGAAAGAATGGAAAATCTGAGGTTCCATACCCTTCCCTTCATTCCTATGTTTATCTTTCAAGGTGTAAAGGTATCCAGGGATGGACTAGTAAATGACAGCATACACTTGTTACTTACATAATTTTGTCTCTCTATGTAGTGCTTATTTCCATACCATCAATGGGTTTTATAGAACAGAACAGACTCCATAATTATCAGATTTCTGTCATAAGTGGGTGTTCTGGGTGGCTTTCTTCTCCATTAGCCAATACCTTATTTTGACTTCTGTGATTTACTTTGAATGTTGAAGGGCTACTAATGTATGAATTTTCTCCCTGTAGAAATGAGATTAAGTATTGGATCAAACCAATATTATTATTTTTTCTTACAATTATTGTTATCATTACTTACTTCATATCCATTATCAGAGAACTAGACTAGCTAAGTCTGAAGAAGCTCATCACAAGATTGCCTACAGGGCGATGCGTTGACCATACGGTGAGTAGAGTTTTGGTTACAATAACTACAAGACCACCTACTAGGTTACAGACATGTTGCAGTCTTTGTCAATAGAAGACCTACCTATCACAATGATAAAATTCTAGATCCTTGAAGTATGAGGTTAATAGTGGAAAAATCTAAAGTCAGTGTATCAGGTTATATGAGTCCCATTTGCATTTTAGTTGTATTCCTAAGGTCTTCCTATGTCATCAGTTGATTGGTTCTCATGTATAATATTTGCATATTGATCAGTAAAAAAAATGCCTACAGCATCTTTAATAGTTATCAATGCCATAAAGCCCTGGCTACACAGCAGTGATGTTTGTTGATGCTAAAATAGAATTATAGGCAGAGGAATGATGTGAATTCTCCACAATAGGGTCCCTGGACTTTGGGAGATATGAGGGGATGGTTTTGTTGCTAGAGAGAAAGAATGAGCCCATCTTAAACACAAAATGACCTACTAAAATACTAGGGAATCATATTACAGCAGCTGCAAATCTGTTTTTATTTGGGTACCTTTTTGTCTGAGAAATGGTTACCATTTCCCCATTTCCATCTTCTCCAATCCAATATTAATTTACTTTCCTTTGGACTTCTAATACCTCTCTCTTCTATCATCTTTTCTGGAAAGTAATGTCACTGTGTACGATGTCATTTTTCTCTTTTCGTTCTTCTGAACTCAAGTGTTTCTAGTACTCTCAGGCAGATGAACTGCACACAATCCTTGAGTTTTTCAGATGGAAGATGTTTTTGAGATGATGCTGTTTGTCTTTTGCTGTGTTTTTCAGTTCAAGTTAAGATCTACAACACCATTAGTTACTTTCTTTCTGATCTCCCCACGACATGAGGTATAACAAATGAAAGCAGCAAGCGGCTGGCAGATCTGCCACCTGGAAGGGACCAAAATCTCTCTGCATGGAAGCAAAATGTAAAGAAAAAGGCTTATGTTGTGGTGAGGGCTGTCCCTTGCCTATAGTATGGGAGTGTCAGCGTATAGCTTGAAGGGAGATAGAAAAGACACTTCTAGTTTCCCCCGCCCCATTCTTCTTCAAGAAAATCCTTAATTCCCCAAAAGAGGGAAAGTAGGCACTTGGGGCCAGAGGCCATTTTTCTGTTTTCCTCAGAGAGAGAGGGTATCAGACTACAATTATATTTATGTGCTCCCTTAAATATTGTTCATTTACCCAATAATTGGGTTGAGCCTAACTTCTGATCAGTCATAATTCTGGGAAAAGGGGACACGAATTCTATATCCAAGGCTTCACCCCCTTCCCACCAAATATCAGTTCCACAATGAACAAGAATAGCAAATAAATTCATTTATACAAATCATGGAAAAACAAAAATTAGAGAAGGTATATTTAGGAAAAGATATATCAGACAATATAGCATGAAGGTTCTCTCCCCTTGGGAGTAAAGTAACTCAACTCAAATGAGAGAGAGAGAGAGAGAGAGAGAGAGAGAGAGAGAGAGAGAGAGAGAGAGAGAGAGAGAGAGAGAGAGAGAGAGAGAGAGGGACAGAGAGACAGAGAGAGGCAGAGGGAGAGGGAAAAAGGGAGAGGGGGATATTATCTAAGCAAGTTAGAGATGGTTGATTGCTGTCCTTCATTCTCAGAGAGGACCAAAATGACATCACTATGATAAAGTGAAGTTTCAATGTGTCCAACTGTGGCTGATCAGACCAATACGAGGTCAGAATGCCCTATCACAGATTGGGCACAGATAGTTGGTGGTTTGGGGTGGTTACTCCAAATTTGAGCATCCTATGTTTACTTTGTACCGTTTCAATTCTGCTTTGCTCATAGAGCACAGTGTCTTTTCTGATGTGGGCATGCCATGCTGAGCAGTCCTGTGCCAGTGTCTCCCATGTCACACAACCAAATCCAAAGTTCTTGAGATAGACCTTGAGAGCATCCTTATATTGCTTCTTCTGGCCACCATGTGATCACCTGCCCCATGTGAGTTCTCCATAAAATAGTCTTCTTGGCAAGCATACATTTTACATTTGAACAATGTGGTCAACCCATTGGAGTTGTGCTCTTTGAAGCATAATTTGAATGCTTCGTAGTTTCGTTCAAGCAAGGACTTCAGTGTCTGATATCTTATCCTACCAGGTGATCTTCAGAATCTTCTCAAGACAGTTCAGATGGAAGTGATTCAGTTTCCTGGCATAGCGCTGGTAGATTGTGTATGTTTCACAAGCATACAACAATGAAGTCAGCACAATGGTTCTGTAGATCTTTGGTAGTCAGTCTAATACCTCTTCTTTCCCAAACTTTTCTTCAGAGCCTCCTGAATGCTGAGCTAGCTCTGGCAATGTGTGCATCAACCTCATTGTCAATGTATAGGGGTAGGAACATGATGGAGACTGCCTGCTCCTCTTATGTCTTCCCTGCCTTTTCCTTCAGTAATCTGAAGTGGGGTTGGCCTCTTCCATGTTGAAATTAGAATCCAAAAGCACATGAAGAAGACTTGAAGCTTGAAGAATCCTGAAGGGGCCTGATGAGATTGAAGGCCTCTTCCGTTCACTAACTGCACCAATAAAAAGAAAGTCTCATACAAATGGGCTTTGGGACAGGTACTGCAAGATCACAGACCTAGAGAGGGAAGTGACCTCAGAGGCCATGCAGGACAATTTTCTTGTTTTACAACTGAGAGTACCCAGGGTGGTTATGTGACTTGCCTAAGATCACACAGCTAATAAGCATCAGAGGTGATATTAAAGCTTAGCTTCTTTGACTCTTCTGTGCTTTACCATTCTGTCCCATGTATGCATACATATGATCTATTTAACAGAAACTTCCAATAAGCGGAGATAAACTCATCTCTTCCATAGACATTCATTGCTTATCTGAAAGATCTTTTCAACCTTTTTCATTATTGTGTTTGGTAAGATTCTTATTCCATGTAACTCAATAAAGGAGATTCTGTGTCTAAGAAAGCACTTTGAACAATGTAATACAATATGCCCAGTGGATTGGAAACTAGAGATTCCATTAAATTATATGTAATGACTATCTGAAAGGCTTAATATTCCGGGAGATCTACACAAATATATTAAATTTTGTTGATACATGTGCAGCAGAGGAAAGAGACTTAATAATGAATTGACCCTCAGGCTTCTTGCATTTCATATACAGGGAGATTTTACACAAGAACCTTTACTTAATAGGAACCAAGAACTCTGTTCTGTATACCTAGACAATCGTTTGAAGTAGCAGGATTGTCATCATTTCTACTCAAAATGAAGGAGTGAACGTTCTGTTTCCTCTAAGGTCTCTACCTAAGGAGGTGATGAGGTAAGGACTTATAAAGGAACTCTTGACTGGAATCTGGGATGAAAACTATGAACAGTACGTAGTCATTAATTTAAATCCCCCATCTTGATAAGAGGCAGGTGGCTGATGCTACTGGAATACCACAGGGATGGGATTGGCTAAGAACCAAAGAGAAAAGTCTGAAACTCCAAACAAAAATCTGCAGTGGCAAGAGTTGTCTCTGTTCTCCAGAGGTGGTTGTTCTTTTTTTTTTTTAAGTTTTAATTTATATGCATGATGCATTGTATTTCTGAACATCTTATTCCCTAAGCTAATTTATATTTACCCATTCTGTCCTTTCCTAGAATGCTGTCATCACTGCTGTCTAATAATTAATGAGAATATGCAAAGAAGCCTTTGAATTCTCTGTGAAAATGACTTCTCCAGAATGACTCATAGGTTTTTCCTTAAAAAAGGACATCTCTTTTTTCCCCAGTCTGTGAGGTTGGAAAAGAGAAATGACCTTCACTGCCAACATTTGCTTTTGCTCTTGTTTCCCTGCAGATCTTATTCCATGTTCTCACTTCTATAATAATTCATAAAGGGGAGCAAATTCCAATCATGATTACATATGCTTCCTACTGAATTTAAAGGCCTACTTCAATTCAACTGCTCTTTGACCAAAGTCTAGCTGATATAGACCTGTATTTGGTACAGACATATAGACTATAAAATTAGAGTTTTAATTCTAGAGAAAACCTTGGAGATCTTGATACGACCTTACTTTTCCTGTTCTTTCTTGCCACCCCCCCATCCCAGTTGCTAGCATCCTTCTTTGATAACTCCCTAGTATTTATTTTTCATTTATTTTGAATATATAATGCACATATTTATAGCATACTCTTTCTTTTAATAGAATATGACAGCAAGGTTAGAATATAAGCTCCTTTTTTTCTCCCTTTCTCCATATTTTTCCTTCCTTCCTTCCTTCCTTCCTTCCTTCCTTCCTTCCTTCCTTCCTTCCTTCCTCCCTCCCTCCCTCCCTCCCTTCCTTCTTCCTTCCTTCCTTCCTTCCTTCCTTCCTTCCTTCCTTCCTTCCTTCCTTCCTTCCTTCCTTCCTTCCTTCCTTCCTTCCTTCCTTCCTTCCTCTGTCTTATCTGCATCACAGTGCCTGGCATAGGCAGGTGCTTAATAAAGGCTTGTTGATTGATCGATCATCTTGTTTGGATCCTACATCTATACATCTATAATGCAAAGGCCTTGGTCTTGGGAATGGTCTATGCATATTCTACTAGAAGATGAGTTCCTTGAGAGGAGAACCTATTTTATTTTTACCACTAGCTTTTAGTACAAATCTGGCATATAGCAGATACTTAATAGGTGCTTTTTAATTAGGTGATTATATGTAAGAAAAGTCTGAAGAGGAAGAAAGGCTGAGTGTACATGTTGACCACTAGAAATTACCATGTGTAAAATAGAATTTATTCTCTTTTTGCCAAACCCTTCCTGCTTCTGAATTTCCCTATTATTATTGTGGAAACCACCATCCTCCCACTTTCCAAAGTTTGCATCATCCTGGACTACTCACTCTCATTCATGCCACATATCCTATCCACTGCCAGATCTTGTCACTTTTCCCTTCCCAATATCTTCCTTATCATTTCCATTTCCATATTTGCCAACTTAGGTCAAGTCCTCATCTCCTCTCCTCTCCATTATTGAGATAATCTTGAATTATTTAATTATTCTCCCTGCCTTTCCCTTTTCCAATACATCCTCCACACAGCTACCAAAATGATTTTCCCAAAGTGCAGCTCTAGACACGTCATTCTACTGCTCGGTAAATTCCAGTCACTCCTTCCAAACATTAATTTCTGGCATTCAAGGACTTTCTTTACAGTCTGGATCCATTTTAAAATTCTATTCTCCTCAAATGTTACATCCCTTCCATACTCTGTGATGTAGCAGTAACAACCAATTTACCGTTCTTCATATATGGACTCTATCTTCCATTGTTCAAGTTTTGCCCTGGCTGTCCCTCGTGCCTGGAATGTTCTCTATTCTCCTATCTTCCTTTTGAAATCTCTGTCTTCTTTCAAGACTCATTTCAAAATCTTCTGTGGAAAACCTATTTCCTCCTGTCACTGGAGCCTTCCTCTCTACTGTACATTACATCCGTTCTTGTACAGTCCTTTTCAGTTGTGTCTGACTTTGTGACCCTATTTGGGGCTTTTCTTGGAGAATACACTGGACTGGTTTGCTATTTCTTTCTCCAGCTCATTTTACAGATGAGGAAACTGAAGCAAACAGGGTTAAGTGACTTCCTCAGGGTCACAAAGCTAGTAAGTATCCAAGGCCAGATTTGAACTCAGGAAGATGAATCTTCCTGACTCCAGGTTCAATACTCTGTCTACTATGCCACTTAGCTGTCTGTATATCCCTTCTACTCTGCACCTCTTTTATGTACCTATTTGCCTCTATGCTGTCTTCTCCATTCTATGTAGACTCCTTGAAGGCAAGAGACTATTTTCATAGTTTTTGACTGAGTCATTAAGTACAGTGCCTGGCATATAGTAATTGCTTTAAAAATGCCTGTTGGTTAATCAATCAGTACCAGAACCTGTATCTAGACCCTTGAAAAGTGTCCACAAATATTTCCTCTTTTGCTGAAAGTTCATTGTTTCTACAATTTAGATTTTTCTTATTAGAAACCCTGATTCCTCATACAATTGCCTCCTCAGGGCTGGATTTCCTTGGTTCACATGCTCTGGAATTTTCTTATTGGATTTGGATTCAGCTCGTACTCATGATAGAATTCCTGGTATCATAAGGACTCTCTTTTATCCCACAGTAATTTCATTCTGTGTATCTATTTTACAGATGAGGAAATTGAGGCCTAAAGAAGGCATATGTCTCACTCAAGGTTGCATAGCATGGGTTAACACAGAGCAGGGACTAGCACTTCAACAATGGCTCCCCAATTTTTAAAAAGTTTGAGCCCATTCCCCCACTAGATGAGCATAAATGATGAAAAACGTGCATAAATGAACAGGGTGTAGCATCCTAATCAAATAAAACTTACAAAGTTAATCTTCCATATATTTAATGATATTCATAATTGTTATTATGCTGCATGGTAATTAGGCAGAAATGGTAAGCAATTCATATCAATGACTGTAATTAGTATTACTTGTATGTAGCCAAGTCAAGGATTTCTAAGGTCAGCTGTATGAAGGAACTAGGCAGAGGAGAATGTGGTTGAGGCAATATGATAGTTTTCCATAAGCATTTATTAAGTTCTTGTCTTGTGCTAGTTACCTTGCTGAATGCTGGTGATCCAAAGAAAGGCAAAAGCCAGGTCCTTGCCCCCATGGAACTGAAATTCAAATAGGGAAGATAATACAGAAGCAACTAGGAACATACAAGATGTATACAGTATAAATAGAAAGTAATATCAGAGGGAAGTCATTAGCAAGAGGGAGAGATTGGGAAAGTCCTCTTGAAGAAGGTAGGATGTGAATTGATTCTGGAAGGTGGAAGTCAGAGAAGCCAGTTAGTAGAGATGAGGAGGGAGAGAATTCTAGGCATGGGAGACAGTCAATAAAGATGCCCAGAGTCAGGAGGAGTGTCCTGTTTGAGGAATGGCAAAGAGACTGGTGCTACAGGGTCATAGAGTACCAAAAGGCCTTGGCAAAAAGTATAAAGGCACTGGTATAAAAAGACTGGTAAGGTTGGGCTGTTTTATAATGGACTTTAAAAGGCAAACAAATTATTTCGTATTTGATCCTGCAAGTAGTATAGAGGCAATGGAGTTTATTGATCAGGGGAGGGTAGTATGATCAGATTGGCTTGTATTTTTTGGAAGATCACTTTGATTTCCAAGTAGAGGATAGAAGTAAGTGGGGAGAGATAAGTTAGGGGAAGCAACTAGAGATTTTTTTACAGAAGTCCAGTTATGAACAATGTGGCAGATCTGGGAGTGAGAGAAGAAAAAGATTGGATGGATAGAAGATATATTATGAAGAGATTTGCCAAGTGATTGGATGAGAGAGAGAGAGAGAGAGAGACAGAGAGAGAGAGAGAGACAGAGACAGAGACAGAGACAGACAGGCAGACAGACACAGAGACAGAGAAAGGAGAAAGAGAGAGAATAGTCAAGAATGGACATCTAGGTTGTGAGCTTGGGTGACTGGCAGGATGGTGGTAATAGGAAATAGTAAGAGTAAAGTACATAAGCTGAAAGGGTGTGAGAGGAAGGATGATCATTTCAGTTTTGGACACGTTGATTTTGAGATGTCTCTGGGTGATCCAATTTGGCTGGAGGTCAGGAAAGAAGTTAGAGCAGGATAACTAGATAAAGCAGAAAGAATGCTGAGTTTGAAATCAGAGGGGCTAGTTTCGAATTCTAGTTCTCTATGCCACTTACTACCCATAAGACTAAATTGCCTCATTTGTAAGATGAGTTGGGTGGATTAGATGACTTCTAAGTTTGTCTTCAGTAATAAATATACCATTCTACAATATACTCTATGACCATAGGAGATCCCTGGATCTGTAACCCAATAGAACTCAAGAAGGTAGTTTCCTTCACTCTTTTAACACAAATAAAATGGTTTGAGGGATGGAGAGAAAAGAGAATTTGTGATTCTTATCACTCTCCTACTCTAGAAATGAGTTTGAAGAGCTAGAAGGTTGCCTGTATTCTTTTCTCTGTCAGCTTCCTTTCAGCCACCTGAGGGCTGTGTTTTCTCTTTGTTATTCAAGTACTAACTGCAGTAAATAGTTCTTAGATTAGGAGGGGAAGGTACTGCCTCACTTTAAATTATGCTGAGTTTGGAAATCAGTGTCCACTCAGACTAGGATCCTGATATCTGAAATAAAATGCATGTATCTACTACTACATGTTGAAGCTTGTCAAATGAAAAAAGAGAGGCATGGATAATTGCCTGACTTTCTGTTCAACAGGACAAAACCTAGCAAAACATCTTGTCTTTAATTAGCAGTATTCAGGAAACTCTGTCTTTGATACTGTGCCCTCCACATGCTTCTCTGATGACTTGTTACTGCAGTCTAGGACTTTTTAGCCTAAGACTTTCTTGGGCATTGTTTTTATTTTTTGTCTCTTGATTAAACTCTCTGCTCAACCTGGGAAAAGTTGGTTAGCTCAGGGTCTTTTGATCCATAGCTCCATGTATGGGCACATAGGGTCTGGTTGGTATCATTACCAGTTTCTATGGGGCAGGAGAGATAAGATTGGAACACAGTTGTTATTTATGCACTCTTGGAACATCCAGGTTGTGGATACACCTAGCTAGAGAAACACTGAGGCTAAGACGGTCACTGAAGAGTATTGGGTGACAGCAATGAGTAGCTGTCTATGGTTCTGAACTTTTCAAAGTTGTGTGTTCGTCCCTCATTGCCAAAGAAGACCATGCCATCGGAGAAATGATGACATGACTTGTACTTGACTTTGTTTTGAGTGAGGGAGGGCTGTGCAGGTCACCAGCCTCACTTCTCCTCCAGGGCCATCTGAATCCAGTGACCAAATATAGCTTTTCAAAGTTATAGCTGTCTAACAGTTTAGAGTTCAATATGTCCTGGGAAACACAGACAAAGAGGAACAAATAAACCTTCTAGAAATGGAAGTAGTACCCATTTTAGAGGAGTCATAGCTCCACCCAATCTTCCTTTGACAATCCTTCTATTAAGTACATCAAGGATTCTCTCTCCCTAATGTAGGCACTTATGACACAATGGAAAGAGTGCTAGCTTGATGTCATAAGACATGGGTTTGATTCCGAGCTTGGGTATTTACTCCTATGGGGACATTGGTCAGGTAACTGAACTTCTCTGGGCCTCAGTTTTCTCGTCTACAAAATAAGCAGATTGGACTAGATTATCTCTGAATTCCCTTCCAGTTTTAGATACTGTCACCCCTACTCATTGTCATTATTTTGAATTTTGCTGCTTATTAGTCTTATTTAAAGAATATCTTAATAATGTGTCCCTGGGTATATATAGTGAAAATGAGTGTGTACTTGACTTGTTTTTTAGCAGGCCTCCTATCTTATTACATCTGGTGTGGCTCTTTCTTTTTCAGTGCCTAAATAATATTGGAGGTCTATTCCTAGATAGAAGTTTACTATGTTTTGGGGAGAGTATGCTTCCATTGAAGATATTTCCTCTCTGTGTATATCTAGGGGGATAAAAGTGGGTGCTAAAAGCATACAAGGACTGTGTATAGGCTATTCAAGACTTTTGGGGTGAGCAGAGACCAGTGGTGGTTATCAGTGACAGACTAATTCATATCTAGGGTAAAACTCTATCTAGGTTTTAATTTTTAACCCATATCTATTAGCAAGAACAATCTGAGAAAGAAAAGAACCTGTAACCGAGGGGCCTCCAGAGAGACCTCAGGGCAGTGCAGGCCTCTGCCCAGTTACTTCCTTCATTCCTTCATTTGGAGAGAGAAGTCTGGGGACCACAACAACTCCCTTTGTCTTTTCCATCCCTGAGTCAACCTTTGTGATTTGAGTTGTGTGAATTAACAAACCACCCTCTATCTCACAATAACTGCATCACACTGTTTGAAATTATAGCAATTACAGATTAATTTCAATTAACCAACACACACTCCTGGGATGGCTGATTAAGAGGAGCAGTATAGTATATTAAAAAGAGAACCAAACTAGCAACCAGTAGGCCTAGATTCTGGTGACATCTGTCACTAATGAGGTTCAGATCATTGGGAAAGTGGATTTATTTCTGGCTCTGTTTCCTTATTGTATGTACACATATGTATGATGCATATATGTGTGTATAAATAGGCACATATGCACCCACATATGTGTATATAATAATATATGTGCATATATACCCTATATGTAATATGAGTGAGTTGAACAAGATAATTCCCAAGATTACATAAGGTAGAGAGGGAAATGCATACTACCTGTGTAACTTTGGACATCGGTTAACCCCACTGGGTCTTGGTTTTGTTGTCTGAGAAACTAAGGAGTCGGATTAGATGCCTCTAAGGTCCCTTACCTCTGAGAGATATGCTCCCATAAGCTTATCCATTCTATTATCATTAAGTATTATATTTCCTTGTCATGCATATTTCTTAGAATCCAGAATAAATTTATACATCTCAGAAAGCAGTTGTACCAAAGGGCTTTGAGTAATCATCCAATCAACAACGTATCATCCAACTGTTTAATTTACTAATTTCACCACAGTACATATGATTTTACTGGTTACTATAATTTTGAGGGAGCTAAATGGTACAGTGGAGAGAATGCTGTTCTTAGAGTCAGGAAGACGTAATTCAAATGAAGACTCAGATACTTACTAGTTGTGAGATCCTGGGCAAGTGACTAATTTTTGTTCACGTCAGTTTCCTCAATCATAAAATGAAGATAATGATAGTACCTACCTCCCAGGCATTATAAATGAGATAATATTAATAAAGTGTTTAACACGGTGCCTGATACAAAGTAGGTGCTGTATAAACGCTCATTCTCCCTCTTCCTTCATTATAAACAATATTAAATATAACATGTTGTATATGTTATATGTATATGTTGTATATGAATAAAATGAGAAAAAGTTATCATGTGCAATCAAAATACTTAAACCTGACCTATTTAAACAAATTATTAATTCCTTAATATTAGAAATTGATGGTGGAAAGGATTTCAACATTGATTATAGCCATTTCACATGAGTTTCTGCAATATAAATCAATTGCAGGAGAAGATACAAACCACCCTAGTTGGCAAATACCCGACAATCAGTGAGCAAAGAGATTTAACTACCAAAGGAAGCTCTAGTTTTGAATATCAACTCATTCGTGAAAGCTTATGGATAAGAATGATAGAAAATTGAGTAGTATTGCCTCATAAAATGGGAGCATGATATCTTTTAGTCAATCCTGTGACAGCAAAAATAAAACCCAAAACAGGGAGAAGCTATGCGGGGACTGTTTAAAAGAAATTTCATGAGACAATTAAACAAAAGACAATTAAAGGTCAAACTGGAAAGAGAGAAACAAGTATGTGGAAAAGGAGAAAGGTCTGTAGGAATTTTTATAACAACCCTTGTTATCATCAAGAATAACACACTGGAAGGAGGAGCCAAGATGGCGGAGTAGAAAGATTCACATATGCCAGCTCCAAACCCACAACCCATAAATTTTCTGTAAAAAGAACTTCCCACAAATTCTGGAGCAGTGGAAGCCACACAGCAATGGAGGGGAGGAGATTTCCTTTCCAGAGAGCCCTGAAAAACCGGCGCCAAAGGTCCGTCACACCCCAGACAGCGGAGCCCAGCCCTGTCCTGGCTGCATGGCCCTGAGAGGAGCAGATCCGAGCAGGCTTCAGGGACAGAATCTCTGGTGGCTGCGAAGGTCCCTCCACCCACATGCGCATAGGTCAGTGAGAGAGACTTCTGGGCTGGCTGAGAGGAGAGCAGGGTGTCTCCATAACTCAGGCCCCCTCAGGAAGCAGCAGCAGAGGCAGTGGTGGCCAGGAGCTCCCGGAGCAGACAGGACCTCAGCTCTATTACTGAAGATCTCCGCATAAACCTCCTGAGGAAACTGAGCCTGGGAGGCGGCCCTGCCCCCGCCTGAGAACCTGAATTTAATCTTACCCTGAATAGCAGCCGCACCCACCGCTGAAAGCCCTGAGGCAGGGAAGCAGCATTTGAATCTCATACCCCAAGCACTAGCTGGGCAGATCTAGTGCTGAGGTGGGGGTGGAGAGGAATCTCAGAAGTCAAGTAACTGACTGGGAAAATGCCCAGAAAAGGGAAAAAAAAATAAGACCATAGAAGGTTACTTTCTTTGTGAACAGATGTTTCCTCCTTTCCTTTCTGATAAGGAAGAACAATGCTTACCATCAGGGAAAGACATAGAAGTCAAAGCCTCTGTATCCCAAACATCTGAAATAGATACCCAGTGGGCTCAGGCAATAGAAGAGCTCAAAAAGGATTTTGAAAATCAAGTTAGACAGGTGGAGGAAAAACTGGGAAGAGAAATGAGAGAGATGAAAGAAAAGCATGAAAAATGGGTCAATACCTTGCTAAAGGAGACCCAAAAAAATGCTGAAAAAAATAACACCTTGAAAAATAGGCTAACTCAATTGGCAAAAGAGGTTCAAAAAGTCAATGAGGAGAAGAATGCTTTCAAAAGCAGAATTAGCCAAATGGAAAAAGAGGTTCAAAAGCTCACTGAAGAAAATAGTTCTCTCAAAATGAGAATGGAACAGATGGAGGCTAATGACTTTCTGAGAAACCAAGAAATCACAAAACAAAACCAAAAGAATGAAAAAATGGAAGAGAATGTGAAATATCTCATTGGAAAAACAACTGACCTGGAAAATAGATCCAGGAGAAACAATTTAAAAATGATGGGACTACCTGAAAGCCATGATCAAAAAAAGAGCCTAGACATCATCTTGCATGAAATGATCAAGGAAAACTGCCCTGATATTCTATAACCAGAGGGCAAAATGAGTATTGAAAGAATCCATCGATCACCACCTGAAAGAGATCCAAAAAGAGAAACTCCTAGGAACATTGTGGCCAAATTCCAGAATTCCCAGGTCAAGGAGAAAATCTTGCAAGCAGCTAGAAAGAAACAATTCCAGTATTGTGGAAATACAATCAGGATAACACAAGATCTAGCAGCTTCTACATTAAGGGATTGAAGGGCATGTAATAGGATATTCCAGAAGTCAAAGGAACTAGGACTCAAACCAAGTATCACCTACCCAGCAAAACTGAGTATAATACTTCAGGGGAAAATATGGTCTTTCAATGAAATTGAGGACTTTCAAGCATTCTTGATGAAAAGACCAGAGCTGAAAAGAAAATGTGACTTTCAAACACAAGAATGAGAAGAAGCATGAAAAAGTAAACAGCAAAGAGAAGTCATAAGGGACTTACCAAAGGTAAACTGTTTACATTCCTACATGGAAATACAATATTTGCAACTCTTAAAACTTTTCAGTATCTGGGTAGTTGGTGGGATTACACACACACATACACACACACATGTACATGGGTGCATGCACACACACACATACACACATGCACACACACACAGACAGAGAGCACAGAGTGAATTGAATAGGGTGGGATCATATCTTAAAAGAAATTAAGGTAAATGGTGAGAGAGAAATGTAGTGGGAGGAAAGAGGGTGAAATGGAATGGGGTAAATTATCTCTCATTCAAGAAGCAAGCAGGAGACTTTTTAGTGGAGGAAAAAAGAGGAGAGCTGAGAAAAAAACATGGTTTACCCTCATCACATTTGACTAAAGGAAGGAGTAAAATGCACACTCATTTTGGTATGATAACCTATCTTACAATACAGGAAAGTGGGGGAGAAGGAGATAAGCAGGGTGGGGGGGATGATGGAAGGGAGGGCAATGTGAGGAGGGAGCAATTTCAAGTCAACACTCAGGGAGGGACAGGATCAAAAGACAGACTAGAAACAATGGGGTGCAGGATAGGATGGAGGGAAATACAGTTAGTCTTACACAACACGACTGTTATCGAAGTCATTTGCAAAACTACACAGATATGGCCTATATTGAATTGCCTGCCCTCCCAAAGGGAATGGGTGGGGAGGGAGGGATGGGGAGAATTTGGAACTCAAAGGTTTAGGAACAACTGTTGAGTGTTGTTCTTGCTACTAGGAAATAAGAAATACAGTTAATGGGGAATAGAAAGTCATCTGGCCCTACAGGACAAAAGAGAAGATAGGGACAAGAGAAGGGAGGGATGACAGAAGAGAGGGCAGATTGGTGATAGGGGAAATTGGAATGCTCGGTGTATTGAGGTGGGTGGAGGCGACAAATGGGGAGAAAATTTGGAACCCAAAATTTTGTGAAAATGAATGTAAAATGTTAAATAAATAAATTTATATTAAAAAAAGTAAAAATAAAAATAAACCCACCAAAAAAAAAAAGAATAACACTCTAATCTAGAACATTTGGACACCCACATCATAGTCCCAGATATGCTTTTAGAGGAAGTAGAAATTATATTGGAGAGGATAAAGATAGGAATAGTGGAGAGCCTGGACCTAGTACACTCTAAGGAGACCTATGTTGGAAGCAAGGCTACTTTGAGGGTGTTGGATTGGTTATCATGTTATTTGAAGGCTAAGGAAATTCTCAGTCATATAAAATCTCAGATTTTATTAATATAATAAGGTGACTGAGGGTCTCTATTTATGACCCATATGCTTCTTTTCTATCTGAATAATTTTTTAAAATGAGTGTGCTCTATATATGTAGAGTAGTAACTTGGAGGCAATGGACATATTCCATTAGTGTCTTTGAGATCATGAGATCTTAGATCTAGAATTGAAAAGACCTTTTAGAGATGAGAAAAGTTAGGTGCAGTAAAATTATCCATGGTCACCCAGGATTTCAGGTGAGGCAAGATTTGAACTTGGGTCCCTTTAACTCCAAGATAAATCAGTGTTTAGGGAAGGCCCTCAAAATGTTTAGGGAACCCTTATGGTTAACTTCTGAGAAGACATAGTCAAAAGCAGCACAGGATGTACCGAAATTGATAGTTGAAGTCTGCTTCACTGGAGGGAATGTATATAAGATCACACATCCATCTGAGCAAGTGTATATGGAGATACTTTTGATGCATTGATACATGAAAAAGCATGTGACTGAATTTATGATTACAACAAATGATATTTACATAGGACTTTACAGTTTCAAAGTGCTTATATGCATTGTTTCTTTTGATCCTTACAACTGCTGGTGAAGTAGATCACATCAGCATGAAGATCAAACAGACTGAATCCATTGTACCTTGGTGGACAGTTCTTCATGAATTTCCATGTAATTCAAAGTAATTCCAAAGTAATTCCAAAATCACCAAAGTAATTCATGGTGAGCCCCAAATAACATCAACAAAAATGAAATTGATTATATTTTGCATAAAGAAAATTGATGGTTATCAGTGTGGGAGTAAATATCAAACTATTGATTGATGTAGTTACATCATTGATTTGTCAGAGCAAGGCTCAAAACCAATACCAACCCAAAGGAGAGAATAAAAGTGAGAATAAATGAATCTTGAACCCAAGCCTTCTAACTCTAAATCCATGACTCTTTTAATAAAACATTACTTCATAGCTAGCTTTGTTCCATGAATGTGATCTACAGTTATTTCTTTGCAGAAATACTAATACAAGAGAATGTAATTAGTGCTTATGTATTGAGGGCTGAGGGTTTGTATTTCTGTTTATGCCCTTAGTATTATAGCTTTCTTATTTATCAGAATGCAGTACACATGGGGATAGATTTACATATCGAGAAGCAACTTTGTAAGAGGGTCTTGTGGGGTTCCAGGTTTTGTTTCTTTCAGCAACTTTCAGAATGAATTTATTGAATTTATAATTCAACAGCTGATATTTTGTTTTTGGTTAGGAGAACAAATTGAAAAATATAGATGAGTATTCTGCTTTCCAATTTTATACTTTCCTTTCAGAATTCAGCTATGAGTCTTAAGGGACACAATGCAGAATGTGTGTGAGCTACATTAAAGAAGACTAGATAAGGATATTGAGAAGATAGCCTTAGCTGCACTCTTCTGTGATCTTAACAAAGTTTGTCATGCTATCTTTGTGCCTCAGTTTCTTATCTATAAAAGGGGAAATTTTTTTTTCCCTCAGCACTTCTTAGGGCATATGTGAAAATAATGACATTCTATAATGTATAAAAAGTGCCTTTAGGTTTTAGGAGAAATGGTGCTATAAACAGAAGGTATCATTAATTATTATAACATCAATAATGGGATATTATGTATGAAAATAAAACATGATTATGACATAGGCTATACAACACTAATTGAAAGAAAAAACTTGTTTTTATTAGGAAAGATAGAAAACACCTATATATCTAGATCTAGGCATATCATAGACTATATATTTATGTTTCTCTCTATTATATATTGATCTATATATTTCTCTCTTCTCCAAAACTTTTTTTAAATACAAATGTCCCTAGCTTAACTTCATGCCCAGATATAAGGTAACACATTTTCAGCATAATGCCTCTGTTTTCTTCCTGTAGTTAGGCAGTCAGTTTCTGTTATTTGTTGCTGAGTAGGAGAGGATGGGAGGCAGGGTCCATTATACCAGATTGGTATATACTAATATATACCATATACCAAAATCTCTGTAGTTGGGAGTCTCCATTCCTGGGTCCCAGATCAAGTTTAGGGAACAGTTTCCATATCTTTAACATGAAAATGAGGCTGGTGAGGGAGGGGCTCTGAATGAGCACTGTTATGAGAATTCTACTGGGTTGGGGTTTTCTTTAGCTCTAATTTCTCTATATCTACTGCATTATTTATCCTTTGGGGTATTGTTCTCCTGACCCAGAAGTCCTAACAATCAAACCAAATTT
Organism: Bettongia penicillata ogilbyi; assembly: GCA_023548195.1. Classification (NCBI taxonomy): domain Eukaryota; kingdom Metazoa; phylum Chordata; class Mammalia; order Diprotodontia; family Potoroidae; genus Bettongia; species Bettongia penicillata. The sequence continues at coordinate 1,526,945 of JAJHZJ010000864.1, forward strand.
CATGACCTTTTCTAAATTCTTATTCTTTTGGAGCTCTCTGCAGCTTTTGACACTGTTGGCCATCCTTTACTCTTAGACATTTTTCCTCTCTGAGTTTCTGTGATGTAATTTTCTTTCAATCCCCTCTTCTCTATCTGATTGGGGGCCGGCCATCTCCAGTCTTTTTGATGTATATCTTGCCACTGGACCCAGATGGCTCTGGAGGAGTAAGTGAGGCTGGTAACTTTGCATCACCCTTCCTCACTTAAATACAATTCACAGCATCACCTTCCTGATGTCATGGTCCTCTTTGAGAATGAAAGGCAAGCAATAACCTGACAACTCCTTCTGTCTTCTTTGCTGGATCATCATCCATATCATGCTCCCTAACTTTGGATATGCCCTGAATTTCTGGGAATTCTCATCTCTCTATGTACTTTCTTACTTGGTAATCTCATAAGCTTCCATGGGTTTAATCACCTTCTCTATATTCATCCTAGACTCTTTCTTGAATTGAATTCTCCTATCTGCAGCTGCCTATTGGACATTTCCAAATGAATATACTAGAGATATATCCAAAACAGAATTTATCCTTTCCCCCAAAACTCTCCCTTCCCTTATAAAGTTCTCTGTTGGAGACAGCACCTTTCTGCACCCAGATTCATATCCTTAGCATCGTCCTCAAACCTTCTCTCTCTCATCCTGCAAACCAAATCATTTGTCCACTCTTGATGATTGCACTTCCACAACATCTCTCATATCTGTACCCATCTTCCTACTTCCATGGACACCACTTCTCTTTACTCTATTAATTTCTACTGCTCACATTACCTTTGACCTGGACAATTGCATTTGCTTCCTAATTGAGCTCCTTGCCTCTTCTCTCCCTTCTCTGATCCATATTCCATACAGCTGCCAAAATGATTTCTCTATAGCACAGATAAAACTACATTACTCTGATAGTCAATAAACCCTAGTGTCTTCCTATATCACCAGTAGAATCAAATAGATAGTGCTCTGTCATTTTAAACCCTTCACAACTTGGTTCTAGCTTATCTTTCTGATCTTATATATACTCCCCTTCACATACTCTACTATCCAGATGAACTGGCCTTTCTGCTATTTCTCAAATACAAAACTGCATCTCCCAATTTCTTTACTCTGGGTTGAATATTGCCTCAGGTTTGGAACTCCTGACTTTCTCACCTTTTGGAATCCTTACTTTCCAACATAAATCTAAGCGAAGCTCAAATGCTACCTTCCATGTTAATCCTTTTATGGTATCTGCAGTTCCCAATGCTTCCCCCCAGCCAAAAAATTCTTTTTGTAGGTGTAGTTGTAGTAGCAGTATGCGGTTGTTATTGTTTAGTTCTGTCCCAACCCTTGTGACCCCCACTGGGGTTTTCTTGGCAAAGATATTGGAGCAGTTTGGCATTCCTTTCCCAGTTCCTTTTACATATGAAGAAACTGAGAAAAGCAGGGTTAAATGATTTTCCCAAAATCACACAGCCAGTAAATATCTGAGATTAAATTTGAACCCGTTTGACTCCAGTGTATGTGTGTGTGTATGTGTGTATGTATGTGTGTGTATGGGGAGGGTATATGTATGCACATATGTGTGTGGATATATGTGTACACACACATATATCCATGTACACATTATATATATATTATATATTTTATACACATGTATGGCCATATTGTTTCCCTGAGTAGAATATAAGTTTCCTAAGGGCAGTTACTGTTTAATTTTTGACTTTTATCCTCAGGGTCTAGCATTGTACTAGCTTTACTAAATGTTTGTCGATGGATTAGTTGATGGAAGTGGCATAGACAAAGGATTCGGTAAACTTAGATTCTTTCTTCTTCCACTAATTATCTTAAGAGCTTTGTCAAGGACATTTAATATATGATTGTTTCAGCTATCTTCCTGTGTGGTGTAATCGTACAAGCACTAGATTTGATGTTGGAAGATGTGGGTTAAAATATTTCCACTTCATAACCTTGAGTAAGTCACTTAATTTCTCTAGACCTTGTCTTCACTGGGCATCAAATGGAGAACTTGGACTAGATTTTATCAAAAGTCCATTATAACTCTCAATTCTGTGAAATAATAATGTTTGCCACTTATCCCAGAGGGTTTAATATAGATAAATGAGGGAGTGCCTGTGGAGTCCTTCGCAAAAGTTCTGTCAATAAGACAGATGAATATTATTACCTCCCAAGGGAAGTAATATCTCAGTACAATCATTTGGTTGATATATGCTGAGATGTTGGTATGGTATGTGCCAACTTCTATAGCTTACTCCATAAGTTACCTGTGTGATCTTGGACAAGCTAGGTAATATCTTGGGTCCCCAGTTTCCCCACAGGTAAAATGAAGGGGTCCAAGGGTGGGGAATCTGTGGCCTTGAGGCCATATTTTGCAGTCTAGGTACTCAAGTGGGGCCCCTTGACTGAATCCAAACGTCACAGAACAAATTCCCTTAATAAAGTACGAATGGGAATAGATTTACATACTGAGAAACACCTTTGTAAAAGGACCTCAACAGGCTGCACCCAAGGATCTAGAAGACCACATGTGAGGCTACAGATTCCTCACCCCTGGTTTGGACTAAATGGTCTCTGAAGTTCCTAGCATTATATGAGGCACTCAGTAGTCTATACTGACTACAGTACTAAGTTCAATACAGATTCAGATAATAGAACAAGTATTTCTATAACATAATAGAATAAAAAAAGATGATTACAAATGAAACTGCAAATCTATTATTTACAACTTGAAATTCCTTTTAGATATATGCTAAAGTTTTGATGTAAATTTCTTTTTTCCCTTTTTTTCTTCTCTCCCCACATCTCCGCCTTAGAGATGACTACCGTTAGATGCAAATATTTATTAAGTTCATACTTTATGGAATGCACTGTACTAAGACCAATTGAGGCTGAAGCTGGAATTGGCATGGATTCTTTGAACATACATTAAACCTGATTGTTAATGGGATGTAACAGGAGACAAATGTGGCGGAGTGGCAGCAGCCCTTGTTTTTTTGGTTTGCATTGTTTTGAAAGCTCCATCTCTAGTTTTTCCTGCTGCCGAAGAAAGCAGGAGAACTTGATTATTTTTCAGGGCATTTCAAGAATGACACAACAGAGAGGCTACCACGGAGAGTTCCTTCAGAGCTTATGCTTGTTGAAGTGCCTGATTTTGCATGATAATGGGTAAATAATTCATCCTTCCCACATCGAACCTTTTGAGGATTTTGTAGGTTTGTTCTCCAGATTGTATTATATGGTAATGTGCTTGTGCTGACATGTGTCTCTTTCAACATTATTGTGCAGACTTCGGGATACAGAACAGGAGTAGACCTGCTGAACTCCAGACCTCTACCCCTACAAGTGCTCTGAAGTGCTCCATTTGTAATGGCCTAGACTAAACAGGAAATAATAATAATAAATTGAGGCATAATATCAACCCGATGAATGCATGGAATTGTGAATGGATGAATGAATAAGTATTTATTAAGCTCTGAGTTCAAATTTGATCTCAGACTTTCACCAGCTGGGTGATCTTGGATGAATGACTTAACCTCTTTCCACTTCAGTGGTGAAATATGAATAATAATAACACCTAACTCACAGGGTTGTTGTAAGGATCAAAGTTAAGTTATTTATCCAAATGCTTGGCATAGTGTAGGCACTTAGAAAATTATTTTCTTCCCTCCTTTACTATGTACCAAACACTGTGCTAAGTCTCTGCTTTCAAGGAACTTACATTCTACATGGGAGAGATAACAAAGAAAAAGGGAAAAAAAATTAAAAGGAAAAAAAAAAAAATCTCTATTTGCCTCAGTTTCCCCAACTGTAAAAAGGGAATTACAGTACCTACCTTGCATCATTGTTATTAGGCAAATAAGATAATAGCTATGAGAAAACAACACAGTTCCTGGCACATAGTAGGTGCTATATAAATACTTATTCCTTTTAAATTCCTTTTAAATATCCCTTTTATAAAGGGCATCCCCAGCTTTCCAGTTGCCCAAATAAGAGAAGCTGGGATTTAAAAAATGCTCACTGCTTGTATGACCTTGGGTAAATCACTTAATATGTCTGAGGCTTAATTTTGTCATAAATAAAAATGGAAATTAAATAGCCATTTCTTGTCTTCTTTTCAAGGGTATTATGAATAGTGCAAATAGGGACTAACAAGTGAAAGCACTTTGAAAAGCATGAGTCCAATGTCCTAGATATTAGGGAATCAGAGAATCTCAGTTTCCCTTCTAGTCTAAAACACTCTCCCCAGGAAGTCTAATCTATCCTGTCTGGATCTGTAATCCTTTAAATACTTAAAAATAGTTGACTTCTACCCTACATCTTCTCTTCTCCACCCCATAGACCCCCAGTTTCTTCCATGGATCTTCAAAGATAGTTTCTGGTTCTCCCATCATCCTGGGTTTCTTTCTTCTGATTGCACTTAAGTTCCTCCTCTAAAAGTGCATAATAATACTTGGTAATGTATTATTATTTTCATGTCTCTGAAGTAGTACCTTTCTTCTAATATACTTTCACGACTCTTATGTCCTTTCCTTCCACAGATTGTTTCGCTTCAAACGTATTTGGTTGGTTAGGGCAAGGATCAATTGTTTTCTAGTTTTATTTACCTTTACTAGAATTCTCTTTGTCATATAAAATTCACAGGCTCATAGAATCAAGGATTTAGTACTGGAAGGGACATCAGACATGATTTAGAGATGGGGAAACTGAGGCAAGTGAGGTTACGTGACTTGCCTAAGTTCCCATAGCTAAGATCACAAATCAGTCTTTAGTTTCCCAGCTTTGTTTTGCTTTCTATTTTACATGACAAATTACCAAACTAATAATAACTAGTATTTATGTAGCATTTTGAGGTTTGCAAAGCATTTTATAAATATCTCATTTTATTTTCACAATAACCATGGGAAGAATCAATATAGCAGGGACCTCTCTTTTTGGGTCTCCTAGCATCTTATCTGATCACATCAGGGAAATAGCCATGCATACCTCATTTTACAGTCACTACTGATACATCTCGAGAGAGCAGCTCTTAGCAAATCTTCCCTGAATGCTGGCTGGCTGCTTGGTGGAAGTGAAGCTGCCATGAAGTCTGGGTCTGTGTGCTTTCAGCGGTATTTAATTGTAGGAGAGAATGATACCCTCTCCTGATGAAATTTCATTTCTCCCCTGGGACATTTAGATATGGGAAATTAGCCAAAAGATGTCATGGAAGCAGCTGATGCAGATGAGACTGATTCTCAAGCCTCGAAAGTTATTTTGCAAGGGTTTTGTGTGTATGAACATACAAAGGGGTCACAATGTATATGTATTTTGGTTTAAAGGACACAATATTTTACACTGAACTCAAGAAATAAAATTCTATTATCATGTTCATGATACTGGGAACTTGCAAGGTCTTTGGAATAGGATGATTGGGGAAAATACTGGAGCATTTGGGTCATACCTCCAGTACAATTAAAGTCTTAATACACACACACGCACGCACACATGTGTGTGCGTGCGTGTGTGTGTGTATGCATATTCCCATAAGGCTTTAATTTTAATTCTTCCCAAAGGTAAGGTCAACCTGGCACTTTTTAAAAGAAGTAGATCAGGGAAGGAGAAAAAAATCCCCCAAAAGATAAATAAAATTTTTGTGATGTTCATTAGCATAGGGCACATGTGTTCACTTATCCAATGCAATTTTTCCAAGAATATTTGAAACTCCTTGGTGCATCTTGTATAATTTATAAATATGGGAGTGAGTCAACTCTCAACCATTAGGCAGACTGTTGCATTTTTATGTTCTTTTGTATTGAAAGTTAACAGTTCACAAGGGGATAATGAAATGAAAAATCTATTTGCACTGAAGTCCCTAGATCTAAAGGAGGAGAGCAGTGAATGTAGAACCGCAGACTTATTCAATGCATAATTAAACAGGGCAGGCCATAACCACCAGTAACCTAAAATATGCTAATTATGCTGTAATCTCATATTGTTCTCAACACTCCCTACCTCAGACATAAAGAATGGAAAACTGCTGCTTCAACGCAGGTTAGACCATTAAGTGTTGGTTTGATTGTCTGGGGTCGTTTTCTACTCGAAAAGGCTTACAAAATATCTCCTATTTATATAGTGCTTTCAAGTTTACATGTATTTTTTCATTCGATTTCCATAGCAACCCTAGTAAGGTAGGTGATATTATCATCCCCATTTTATAGAAGAGATAGCTGAGGCTCAGAAAAGTTAAATGACTATCCTAGTATAACACCATTAGTATCTGAGGCAGAATTTTGACTCTCTAAATTCAGTGTGGTATCCAATACATCAAGTATCCTCTTTAATCCCACTTCCATAGCTCTAGGTCATATTCCTTCCCAACTTCTGAGGCATTAGTGAGACATCTCATTTTTTTTTAGTGACTGTCATTAAAGAGACATCTGTCCCTTTGATCTCTAGGGTCACACAGTTAGTAAGTGTCTGAGGATAGATTTGAACTCAGGAAGATGAGTCTTTCTGACTCCAGACCTGGCATTCTATCCCCCTTTCCATGTTACAGCAGCCTCTTTTGCTCTTCAACATTAATAGGTCTCATCTAAGAAAAAGCAAAACAAAACAGGAAGCTAGGTGGCACAGTGGATAGAGCACAGGAATTGTTGACTGTTTACTACTTGGAACTTCTTTCTTGGCTCCCATGACACTGCACCATATTGGTTTTACTTTAATCTCCTTTATAGTTCCTCTTCCTCCTTTCCTTCTTGTTATAAGGATACCTTAAGTCCTGAGTCTTTTACTCTGCTCTCTTGAGATCTTTTCCTTTGGGAGAACTCAGCTGTTCTCATGCTTTCTCCTATCACCTGTAAGTGAATGACTGCCAGATCTATACCCTCGACTCTATTCTGTCATCCAAGCGCCAGTCCCTGACTGCCCTTTCTTAGGTATTCTTCCATTTTTCCAAACTTATTATGTCTGAAATTGAAGTCCTTATCTTCCTCTTCCCCATAGGAATTCCATTCCTGACTTTTCCTATTTCTATTAATAACAACATTGTTAGTTACCCAGGCGCAAAACCTTCCTGTCACTTTTGACCCTCCCCATTTACCCTCTAAAACCAACTAGTCACCAAATTCTGTAACTTTTCATTGGGCTGCCTCTTGTACACATTACTTCTTTTATTCCATTGCCAATATCAGTCAGTTTCTCATCACTTTCAATAAAAACCTCCTAACTATTGGTCTCCTTGCCTTTAGTATCACAGCTTTGGGTTTTGATCTGTGCTAAAGGAAATAGTACCCATGATGAAATTATATAGCTATCAAAGTATCAAAGTCAATGCAGGGAAATCTAAGCATTTATCCTTTCAGTGGCTATAAAAGGGTATCATTTTGTAAGAGAATCAAATGACTAAATATTATATAACACATAGCCCTACCAACATAAGGAAAGAATCAGACATGTTTGAGATGCCTATGAGATATCCATTTAGAAATGTCCAAAAGGCAGATGGGAATATGTGAATGGAAAGAAAGAGAGGGACTAGGGTTGGATGTACAGATGCAAAGAATGATAATTAAACCCATGGAAGTTGACGATGTTCCCAGTTCAAAGAGATTAGAAGATGGGGCCCAGAGATGGGGACTATGTCGACTGTTTGTGGGCATGAGATGGATGATAATCCAGAAAAAGTGAATGAAAGAATGTTCAGATATGTTGGAAGAGAAGAGAGAATCCATCTTCACACTCTAACAAGATTAGTTTTCCACAAACACTGATTTCATAAAATCAATATCCTTCAATATTTCCTAACCCTTTACAGAATACAAATTCAAGACATGCTATAATCTTCTCTCACCTAATGTTTTCTAGATTTATTCTCAATATTCCCAAGTATAAATGGTCTCCAATGAGGACAGTGTCCTTACTCTTCTCTTAAAATACCACGCTCTTTCCTGCCTTCATGCCTTTCTTCATGTTGTGCCCCTTACCTGGAATATCAATCTTTCTGTTTTATCCCCATATACATTCTGCTTCTGATTTGGGTGTCAACACAATTCTCTTCAATTAAATGTTCCCTTACCATTATAGTCAATTTTGATCTTTCTTTTCTCCGAACTTCTATAGTACAGATTTTCTATGCATCTTATGGCTCATGAGGAGAAAGTGAGGCTGGAGACCTGCACAACCTTCCCTACCGCAAAACAAAGTCAGGTACAAGTCATGTCATCATTTCTCTGATGTCATGGTCTTCTTTGAAACTGAAGGATAAACACAACAACATCTTTGGATGACAACGAATTGTGGAATGTCACATATTGAAATTTAAGTGGTTCATATGCATACCTTTTCTGCCCAAGTATAGAGTTCACTTCTTCAAGTTAGGGTGTATTTCTTAGATTTCTTTGTATGCTTTCCAGTGGCTAGGATAATACCTGGCACATAATAGGTGCACAATAAATATTCATTATTTTCAAGAATCATCCCTCTGTTGTATCATCACCCATGAAATCAAGTTATATTAGACCTGAGTTTGGCAACAGGCAAATCTGAGCTAACTGAACAGGAGGAGTGTGGGTTGAATTGCCTTTGGGAAACTGAGCAGTGCTTTTAATGACACTTTTTCCCTGAAATTGGCCCATCTTTTTAAGACTAACATTTTTTCTGGTAATGCTGAACTGTGAGTCTCCAGAGAATCAAAATTGTGGGCTACCCTGGGCCATCCAGAGCACAGTGGAAAAGATACATAATGCATATGAATAGACTGAAATCAGTGAAGACTTTAGATAGAAAAGTAATATAGAGGATGCCATCAGAGAGATATAATGAAAACTCTGATAGTAATTTAAAATTAATTGTTTATTTTTTTGTTTTTACCATCCCTTTGCTTCTCTATGTATCTTCACCTCCTCTACAAAAAAACCATCCTTTATAACAATAAAAAAGGAAGAGAAAAACATTGGGCAACACTAATCAACATATTAATACTTTGACAGTACCAATGTTCCACATTTCCTAAGAAGGAAAAGAGTGAATCCCCATATTTCTTATTCAGTGCCAATCTTAGTCATAAAAATTATACAAAATTCAACTTCAATTTTTATTACTCTTTTCATTTGTGATGTGGTAGTCACAAACATATATTGTTTTCTTGGGTTCTGCTTACTTCACTTTGTAGTAGTTGATATGTCTTCCCATATATCCCCCATATTCATCATATTTGTTGTTTCTTATGGTACAGTAATATTTCATTATATTCATGTTTTATTATTTGGGTTCCCATTCCTCAATATATAAAAATTTCATGTTATTTCCAGTTCTTTACTGTTTCAAAAATTGCATATTGCATCTTTTTCTCTTCGACCTCCTTGCAAGGGGTATATACCTATTGGTGAGATCTCTGGGTTAAAGTGTATGAAGATTTTGAAACATTCTTAGCATAATTTCAAATAATTTTCTCCAGTACACTAATTAATCATGCTAGCAATAGCATGTTAATAACGTCTCTCTAGCCACAACCCCTCCAACATCAACAATTTCCATCTTTTTGTCATCTTTGCCAGTTGGTGAGGTGTGAGGTGAAAATCTATGATGGTTTTGATTTGCATTTTTATCATTGGTTGTTTGGAAGATGTTCATAAAAATTATTAATAGCTTGCATTTTTTTTGAGAATTGTTTGTTCACATCTTTGACCACATGGAAAATGATTACTCTTTGACTAAGTGACACAAAATAAACTGTGGGAAAGTCAACCTGATCAGTCAAAAGCAAAAAACAGTTCCGTTTTAAGCATTTCAAGTTAGAGTCATTTCTGCAGAAATAACATGCAGTAAACTCTCTTTTTCAAACCTTGAGATACAGAGTTGGAAACCTCCCACAGACATCAGGATGTAACAACCCCCAGAAAGACTGGCAAAAAAATTGGAAATGTGAGATGGTCATGAATCTTGACTATAAACTTTTGGTCTCAGGATTCAAATGTCTTTGTTGATTGCGTCATCTTTTAGCACTCTCAAAGGAAGTCATATGCTTCTGTGTCAGTTTTTAACAGATATATCTCTTAGAATGTATGGACTGCTCAAGAGTTTTGTATATGTCCTTCATAGCTATTATATATCAGCTAAACAAATGTCTGCAGTCCTCTTGATTCTCCTTCCTCCTGGAAAAAAACCAAACAAACTTAGAATCCCTTAATGGTTTCATGATAAAAGAAGCAAGTAGAAACAAATAGATGTCCTCATCATGCATGCATTCTAAATTTTAAATTTTTACTTTGTTTTCTATTTTTCATGAAGTAAACATTCTCTATTTTTATTTTTTGCTTCTGTGAAGGTTATTGGGTTTTCATTAAATATCTTTTTCTTTACTCAAATGTTCACAAATTATTATTTTCATATTAAGATGGGAGTCAGTATGGCAAAGTGGGCCAGTCTTAGAATCAGTCTTAGAATCAGGAAGACCTGGGTTCCAGCCCTGTTTCTTATGTATCCTAAGCGAATGTCTAAGGGGAAATCATTTAAGTTCTTATTGTCTCTGGCAGTTACCACAAAGTTACCACAAACTGCTTGAATCCTTAGAGGGAACTTTTCCTTGAAGTTCCTTATGATGAAGAGAACGTAGGTCAACTCCTATTCCCTGCTCCCTCAGCCCCAATCAAGTACATTGAAAATCACGGACCTTTAGAGTTAGAAGGAAACTGTGGGGTCACTAGTTCATGAAGCCATAATATTCTCTATTATATCCTCAACATGGTCATCCAGACTGAGGATAAGCCATCTGGATGAGACGAAGTATTTGACATCTACAGATAAACAAGATAATCAGATCATAGAAATGGACCTGGAAGTCACCTCATCGGCCACCTTGGTCAATTCCATTTTATGGATGGGCCAAACTGAGTCCCAGAAAGGTGAATTACCCAAGATCATACAGATTAGGGTCTCCAATTCACATCTTGTGCTTTCCCAGTCACCAACAGAGTGAAGCAAGGCCGTGTGCTTGCTCCCAAGCTTTTTAGCATGCTGTTTGCAGCCATGTTGTCAAATGCCTTCAATCAGTACAAACATGGCATCAAGGTCAGCTACTGCACTGCTGGCAAACTCTTCAACTTGAAAAGGATACAAGCCAAAACCAAAGTGGAGGTCTTGGTGCAATTTGGTGCATGATTTTCATTTGCAGATGATTGTACATTCAATGGAGCTTCTGAAGGTGAGATGCAACAAAGGTATGTATGCCAGAACTAGCTCAATGTTTGGGAGGCTCCAAAGGAAAGTGTGGGAGAGAAGAGGTTGACTGAAAACCAGACTGAAGGTCTACAGAGCTGTTGTGCTAACCTCATTGTTTTATGCTTGTGAAACCTGGACAGTACACTGGTGCCATGCCAGGAATTATGAGATCCTCAGAATCCACACAAATGTTCACATGGTCTATTTGTGCCTGACCTGTAGTAGAACATTCCAAATTCTTATTGATTTAATCAGCTAGAGTTGGCACACTGTGACTTCACTCTAGCCTATTGATATCTTTTTGATCCTCTTTGAGACTGAAGGACCACAATAACCAATGAACCTTCTCCTCATATATACCAGTTGATAAGATCATAGATGTGGGGGTGGAATGGACCTTGAAAGGCATTTCGTCCAACTACTTCTTTATTATATAGGAGGAAACTGACACGAGAGGGGTATTTTCTCCACCCTAACCCCCAAGGTCACACAGATAATTAGTGACAGAGGTAGATTTCAAACTTAGATCCTTTGTCTTCAGATTTAGAGAAATGATTATTAAAAATCAATTATGGAGAGATCCAAGCTTCCCCCATTCCTTGTTCAAAATCCAGCATTATTTTCAAATTTATTTGTTTTCAGTTTTCAATAATCATTTCCATAAGTTTTAAATGTTCTACCCCTACCTCCCCCTACCTTCCCAAGATGGTATGCAGTCTTATATGGGCTCTACATGCACAATAATAAACATATTTTAATAAACATATTTTCACTTTTCTCATGTTGCATAGAAGAATAAAATGAATGGGATAAAGCATGAGTAAAACTAAACAAAACCAAATATAACAAAAGAGAAAATAGACTGCTTCATTCTGCATCCTGACTCCATAGTTCTTTCTCTGAATGTGGATGTTTTAGGTCCTTGCCTTGCTGTGGAGGATTAAGTCTATCAAAAACAGTCCTTGCACACTGTGGCTGTTACTATACATAATGGGATCCTGGTTTTGCTCACTTCACCTAGCATCATTTCATATAAGTCTACCCATATAAGTCTATTTCTAAAGTCCTGTTCAGCATTTCTTATAGCACAACAGTATTCCATTACATTCCTATACCACAACTTGTTCAGTCATTCTCCAATTGAAGGGCATCCCCTCTATTTTCAGTTCTTGGCCACCACAAAAAGAGGTACTATAAATATTTTTGTACATGTGGGTCCTTTTTCCATTCTCTTTGTAATACAACCATAGAAGTAGTATTGCTGGGTCAAAGGGCATGCACATTTTTATAGCCCTTTGGGCATAGTTCCAAACTGCTCTCCAGAATGGTTGGATCAGCTCACAGCTCCATCAACAATGAATTAGTGTTCTAACTCTTTCATATCTTCTCCAACATTTATCATTTTCCTGTTTTGTCATGTTAGCCAATTTGATAGGTGTGATGTGGTACCTCAGAGTTGTTTTGATTTGCATCTCTCTAATCAATACTGATTTAGAGCTTTTTTCATATGACTATAGATAGCTTTAATTTCTTCCTCTGAAAACTGCCTGTTCATATCCTTGGACCATTTATCAATTGGGGAATGACTTGCATTCTTGTAAATTTGACTGAGTTCTCCACATATATTAGAAATGAGACTTTTATCACAGATAATTGTAAAAAATGCTATTTTTTTGTTTAGTTTTATTTAATTATTTTTAGATTTCAACATGCATTTCTACAAAATTTTAGGTTCTATCATCCTCCTTACCCCACTTGTCCCATTCTCACCTTCTTCCCTGTAGTGTAAGATTGAGTGAGCATGTTATTCCCTCCTTAAGCCATATGTGAAGAGAACAAGCTTCACTTTTCCCTTCTCGCCTCCCCCCTTTTCTCCTCCATTGAAAAAGATTTTTCTTACCTCTTTTATGAGTGATAATTTGTGCCATTCCATTTCTCCTTTTCTCCTCCCAAAATATTCTTCTCTCAGCCCTTAATTTTATTTTTTTATAGATATCATCCCTTCTGATTCAACTCAACCTGTGCTCTCTGTCTATATGTGTGTGTGTGTGTGTGTGTTTGTGTGTGTATAATCCCTCCACCTACCCAAATACTGAGAAAAGTCTCAAGAGTTACAAGTATTGTCTTTCCATGTAGGAATGTAAATAGTTCAGCTTTAGAAAATCCTTTATGGTTTTCTTTCCTGTTTATCTTTTCATGCTTCTCTTGATTCTTGTGTTTGAAAGTCAAATTTTGTCTTCAATTTTGTTCTTTTCATCAAGAATGCTTGAAAGTCCTCTTTATCATTGAATGACCATTTTTCCCTTGAAGTATTATACTCACTTTTGCTGGGTAGGTTATTCTTGGTTTTAATCCCAGTTCCTTTGACTTCTGGAATATCCTATTCCAAGCCCTTTGATCCCTTAATGTAGAAGCTGCCAGATCCTGTGTTATCCTGATTGTATTTCCACAACACTCAAATTGTTTATTTTTAGCTGCTTGCTATATTTTCTGCTTGACCTGGGAACTCAAAATTTGGCTATAATATTCCTAGGAGTTTCTCTTTTCAGGTCTCTTTCAGGAGGTGATGGATGAATTCTTTCAATATTTATTTTGTCCTCTGGTTCTAGAATATCAGAGCAGTTTTCCTTGATAATTTCATGAAAGATGATGTCTAGGTTCTTTTTTTGATCATGGCTTTCAGGTAGTCCCATAATTTTTAAATTGTCTGTCCTGGATCTATTTTCCAGGTCAGTTGTTTTTCCAATGAGATATTTCACATCATCTATTTTTTCATTCTTTTGATTTTGTTCTGTAATTTCCTGGTTCCTAATAAAGTCATTAACTTCCATCTGCTCCTCTCTCATTTTTAAAGAGCTATTTTGTTCAGTAAGCTTTTGAACCTCCCTTTCCATTTGGCTAATCCTTCTTTTTAAAGTCTTCTCATCATTGGCTTTTTGGACCTCTTTCCCCAGTTGAGTTAGCCTATTTTTAAAGGTGTTATTTTCTTCAGCATTTTTTTCAGTCTCCTTTAGCAAACTGTTGATTCGTTTTTCAAGATCTTCCATGGCATGGAACGATTGAATATTTGTTTTGGAAGTACTGGATGCAGAAGCCTTGACTTTTATGTCTTCCCCTGATGGTAAGCATTGTTCTTCCTCATTGGAAAGGATGGAAGGAAATACCTGTTCACCAAGAAAGTGACCTTCTATGGTCTTATTTTCCCCCCCTTTTTGGGCATTTTCCCAGCCAGTGTGTTGACTTCTGAATCCTTTGTCAAGAGGAGTGTCCTAGTACTCCTCCTTACTCCAGGACTGTGCTCAGGGCTGAGATTCAGATCACCTACTCAATTGCCCCAGAGGCTTTAGGTAGAGTGCTTCACAAATGGATGCTGCAGCTGCTGCCACCACCACTGCTGTTGCTGCTGCCACCAACACCACCACCACTGCCTGCGGCTGGTGCTAGGGGGGCACCCTGCTCCCCTCTTGCCCAGTTGAGGAAAACTTCTCACTGACCTTTGAAGTTTTCTTTGGCATTTGTGGGTTGAAGGATATGAGACCCTCAGCTGCTGCTTGGAATTCTGCCCTGAAGGCCTGTTCTTGTCCTGTTCCTCCCAGTGCTACACAGCCAGAGCTGGGCTCAGCTCCAGATCCCGTGTGACAGACCTTTCCTGTCAGCCTTCCAGGTTACCTTTTGCTGGGAATCTCTTTCACTCTGTCATTGTGTGGCTTCTGCTGCTCCAGAATTTGTTGAGTCATTTTTTGCAGGTATTTTATGGACTGTTGGGGAAGAGCTAGAGTGTGTGTATTTTTCTACTCTATCATCTTGGCTCTGCCCCCCTGTAGTAAAAATTTTTTCCCAGTTTTCTGCCTCCATAATTTTGGTTGCACTGGCTTTGTTTCAAAACCCAGCATTTTGAAGGACAATACTGATTACTGCCAAAAATTTACCCCACCTGGACCATCTTATTTAAGGTGAATTCCTGCCCATTGTGTTCCACTCAAGCAAGTTTGAGTGGAAGTAGATCCTTTGTCAACATTGACCAAGGCTGGTGGTACTCTGAGTATGGAAATAATCTTTGTTCAAAAGAGACATGATGTCAGTCCCTCAGCCCCTCATTGGAGTGAGTCTACTTCTCATTGTAATATCCATTCTCTCATTATTTGTGAACCAGTCAGAATTGATTGCTACCCTTGGGAGCACCCACTCTTCCAAGGGCATATAAACTGTGCGCCCACCACCACAAGGGGTCTTTTGGCATTTGAGAGTCCCATTGACCAATTTCATTAAGAAAATACTAAAATTATTAAAAAAATTATTAGTTACTCAGAAGTTATGTCTCTCAAACTTTTTAACCATCACAAAACACAGAGGTCTTTCACTTGGACCACACTGACTCTCTCCCATTAATTAAGGTACCCCATAACTAGATTCTTAAAAATCTGTAGAGAAAATAAGCATCACCATTAACATAAAAAGCATTATGTGAACATCTAGAGTAACAGTCTTTTGACCTGGCCCTTTGCACAAATAAAGTTGGGAATGGAGACCTAAAATAAGCTCCCTTTCTTATGGAATATGCCAGTACTTATTGGGAGTATTAGAGAACAAAACTAGTCTCTCCAGCAGAAGTAGCAAGTGTCCAAACCTCAAATGAGATTCTTGGATAAACCTGGAAAAATACTGTCCTCATCTGCTCTGCTATTTGTCTGCCTATGAAAATAGCTCACAATTATGTAATGCTTAAAGGTTCTTGAAGGTTTGAAAACTCTTTCCTCATAACCCCAATGATGTAGGTAGTGAAAGCATGATGATTTCCATTTTACAGATGAAGAAACTGAGAATCCGAAGGGTTAAATGGCTTATGCAGCTAGTAATTACCTGACTTGGATTCAAACCCAGATCTTTTGGGCCAAAGTCCAGGATTTTATCCACAATGTTATTCATTTGTGTATGACTTTAGGCAAGCTATTTAACATTTCTAGGTCTCAGTTTCCTTATATAAGATGAGAGGGTTTTATTAGGTGACTTTCAATGTCCTTTCCACTCTAAACCTATGATTTCATGAACAAATCTAACAATTACTAGGGAAACTTCAGAAGACTTCAAAATATCAAGATAATCACCCCAGGATTTCTTTCCCTTCTGCATCATTGCACTCAATGTATCTGAATCTCTGTTTTATAAAAATATCAGAAGATTAGATCCCCAAATTTTCTTTCAACGGTTCAGGCCTGTTCTTGAATCCAATCTTGTTGCAGAATGACAATATACTAAAAAAAAATTATGTTGTTTTTGGAAGAAGAATGAACTTTCCTTTAGGGTTAGTGAGTGTTCAGAGGATGGGTGGTAATAGTCCTACTTTATTACAATACTACATCTGGGATATTCTGTCTAGTTCTGAAAAACATATTTTAGAAGGCATATTGAGAAGTAGATTGAATCTAGAGGAATGCGACCAGGGTGATAAAGGAATAGACAGAATTTTATGGGACTTAAGGATATTTAGTTTAGAGAAGTGAACTTTTTATGTTTTATTTTATTTTTAATTTATGGAATAAAATAATCACTTTCATACCATAGTATAATAAAAAAAGATGATTGCACATGAAACTGGTAATTTATTATGTACAACTCACTATTTCTTTTAAATATAGAATAGTTGTCATGTAAATTTCTTTTTCTCCTCTTTTTCCTGCACTGCACTCTAGGAATGGCTACCATTAGACACATGCATGTATGTATTTGTATGCACACACTCATGTATGCACATATGTAAACTAATTCTATACATACTTCTATTTATTGGTTCTTTCTCTGTATACAGATAACTTCTTCCTATATAGGTCCTTTGTAGCTAATTTGAATATTTATAATAGTCAAAATGACTTATTTGCTCAAAGTTCTTCTTAAAATAATGTTGTTACTGTATACAAATTCTCTTGCCTTTACTCATTTTGCTCTTTATAATTTTGTGAAAGTCCATCCATATTTTTGTAAGATCATCACCGAGCTCATCAGAGAAAGCATAGTGGTATTCCATCACAATCACATACACAACTTGTTGACAAGTCAATATTTTTAAATAATAGGGGTAGGTCAGAGACTGAGAAATATTGGCTTCAAATATTTGGAGAGTTGAGGCAGCTTTAATGAGGTTCTAGAAAGAGTTCTCAATGTGGAGTCAATGAGAACTGAGTGTGAATCCTGTCTTATAGCCTTTTATTGACTTGTGACACTGGGCAAGTCATTTAAGTTCTCTAAACCTCAATTTCTTCACCTATAAATGAAAGTAATAATGTCACTTTTTATAAGCTTCATTTTTGAGGAGTGAAGTACAAATCCTTATAATGGTCCTCAGCTGATTTGTTAAGGGTTCCCTCTTTTTACTGCCTCATCTCACATCACCAGATATCTTCCTCCCTATCTTCTTCAGTTCTGCCTCACAATAAAGTTTCTCATTGTCATGACATACTTGGGTTCACTCTTGATTCCTTCTTGAGCAGATTGCTCACTGCCATCCCCATTCTTCCACCAATCTTCAGTTTATATCTAGTAGGAACTTATCTTCTGTCTTCTACACCCTTATAAAATCCTGACTCAATCTAACCATCTTCACTTCATTATTCTATTTCTTTTCTCCCCTGGGCAGTTATAATGGATAGAGCATTGGACCTGGAGTCAAGAAGATGAGTTCAGATTTGACCTCAGACACATACTAGCTATGTGACCTTGGACATATCAGTTCATCTCTCTCTACCTCAGTTTTATCATCTATAATATGAAGATAATAATTATTTCTATATCCCAGGGGTGTTGTGATGGTCAAATGAGATAATATTTGTAAAGCACTTAGCACAGTGCCTGGTACATAATAGACATTATATAAATGCTAGCTATCATCATCTTCATATTCATCATTATCGTAATTGTTGTTTCCTTTCAGGGCTAAGCACAAGAAAGCTTCCTACAATTTGTGCTTACACTACTTTTAGCAATCTCTTCTAAACCTTCTGAAATATAGTGTTCCACCTCTTCTTACCACTGAAACTACTCTCTTACAAAGTTACCAGTGATCTTTGAAGTGCCAAACCATTGTTCGATCAGTCTTCATCCTCTTGATTTGCTGCCTTTGACATAGTCAATTTTCCTCTTCCGACTAGTCTTTCATCTATGTTTTGATGACACTGCTCTTGCCTGGTTCTCCTCCTATCTGTCAGATGTTCCCTCAATCTTCTTTTACTGGATCTTCTTCAGGTCATGTTCCCTAACTGCTGGTGTCTCCAGAGGCTCTATCCTAGGTCCTCTTCTCCAGTCCCTCTAAACTATCTCAGTTGATGATCTCCTCATCTCCCATGAATTCAATTATGGTAACAGTGCAGATGATTCTGAGATCAACTTATCCAGCCCTAAATTTTGACCTCCTGGGACTGGATGTCCCATGGAAACCTCAAACTCAAACCATCTGAAATTGAAGTCATCATCTTTCCTCACATGCCCTCCCCTCCCTCTAGTTTTCCTATTACTACTGAGGACACTCAGACTCCCCATTCATGAGGAATCTCCTTTTATCTGGACTTCATGTAGGATGCACTTCATGAAAATGCCAAACACTTTTGGCAAGCATAAGTTATACCTAACTGACAGGAGCTTCAACAGCCACAACTACTGAAACTATAGGAATTGTTAGCATCTCTGTAATAGACTTTTGGAAACTTGTACAGGTATAGCTTAACTGTCAATCTATGAGAAGTTTGTAGGAGGTGGATTTCAACCATCATTCTAGAGAAATGATTAGGGGAGACAGAGTAAATAAATAAGAAAAAATGAAGATAATTTCTTACCTTATACAACTGTCTTAATTCTTATCTTATGAAGACACATTGTAAAAAGAATTCTTTGAGGACTATGGGAAGAGACTAGGAAGTTTCAACCTGTTCCAGAGAATTACCTATCATGGCTGGAAAGAAACTGTGAGAGGCAAAGAGAAAGCATTTATTCTCTGATGGAAGTGAGTTTAATTCTTTTTTTAAAAAAAATTCTAATTTATTTATTAATTTTTAGCTTTCAACATCCATTTCCATAAGATTTTGAGTTCCAAATTTTCTTCCCATCTTTCCCCTCTGCCTACCCTAAGACAGTGTACATTCTGAGTATCCCTTCCCCCAATCTGCACTCCTTTCTATCACACACCTCCTTTCTCTTATCCCCATCTCTTATCTTTTCTTGTAGGGCAAGATAGATTTCTATACCCCATTGCCTGTATATCTTGTTTCCCAGTTGCATGTAAAAACAATTTTTAACATTCATTTTTACAACTTTAAGTTCCAACTTTCCTCCCTCCTCACTCATCCCCACTGAGAAGGCAAACAATTTGATATACCTTATTCGTGTATAGTTACGCAAGAGACTTCCATAAAAGTTTTGTTGTGAAAGACTAACTATATTTCCCTCCATCCTATCCTACCCCCCTTTTATTTGATTCTCTCTTTTGACCCTATCCCTCTTCAAAAGTATTTACTTCTAATTTTGCCCTCCTCCCATTTGCCCTCTCTTGTATCATTCCCCCCACCTTTCACTTGTCCCCATCTCCCTACTTTCCTGTAGTGTAATATAGATTTTCATAGCAAACTGAGTAAGCATGTTATTCCCTCCTGAAGCCATATGTGATGAGAGGAAGGTTCACTTTTTCCCTCTCACCTCCCCTCTCTTCCCTTCCATTGGAAAAACTTTTTCTTGCTTCTTTTATGTGAGATAATTTGTCCCATTCTATTTTTCCCTTTCTCTCAATATATTCTTCTCTCACCTCTCAATTTCATTTTTTAGATATCCCTTCCTATTCAACTCACCCTGTGCCCTCTGTCTATATGTATATAATCCTTCCACCTACCCTAATACTGAGAGAATTCTCAAGAGTTATAAATATTATCTTTTCATGTAGGAGTGTAAAGAGTTCAACTTTAGTAAGTCCCTTAGAATTTCTCTTTCCTGTTTACCTTTTCGTGATGCTCTTGATTCTTGTGTTTGAAAGTCAAATTTTCTATTCAACTCTAGTCTTTTCATCAAAAATGCTTGTAAATCCTCTATTTTATTCAATGACCATTTTCCCCCCTGAAGTATTATACTCAGTTTTTCTGGGTGGGTGATTCTTGGTTTTAATCCTAGTTCCTTTGATTTCTGGAATATCATATTCCAATTCCTGTGATCCCTTAATGTAGAAGCTGCTAGATCTTGTGTTATCCTGATTGTATTTCCACAATACTTGAATTGCTTCTTTCTGGATGCTTACAATATTTTCTCCTTGACCAAGGAGCTCTGGAATTTGGCTAGAATACTCCTAGGAGTTTTCCTTTTGGGTTCTCTTTCAGGAGGCAATCGGTGGATTCTTTCAATATTTTTTGCCCTTTGGTTCTAAAATATCAGGGCAGCTTTCCTTGATAATTTCATGATAGATGATGTCTAGGCTCTTTTTTGATCATGACTTTCAGGTAGTCCCATAATTTTTAAATGGTATCTCCTGGATCTATTTTCCAGGTCAGTTGTTTTTTCAATGAGATATTTCACATTGCCTGCTATTTTTTCATTTCTTTGGTTTTGCTTCATAATTTCTTGATTTTTTATAAAGTTATTAGCCTCCATCTGCTCCATTCTAATCTTTAAGGAATTATTTTCATCAGTGAGCTTTTGGAGCTCCTTTTCCATCAGGCCAATTCTGCTTTTTAGGGCATTCTTTTCCTCATTGGTTTTTTGGCTCTCTTTTGCCATTTAGGTTACTCTATTTTTTACAGTGTTATTTTATTCAGCATCTTTTGGGTCTCCTTTAGCAAGCAGTTGACTTATTTTTCATAATTTTCTTGCATCACTCTCATTTCTCTTCCCAATTTTTGCTCTACTTCTCTTACTTGATTTTCAAAATCCTTTTTGAGCTCTTCCATGGCATGAGACTAATTCATATTTTTCTCCATCCTTTAGATGGAGGTTTGTTGTCTTCTGTTTGCATACTTTGGTCTTCCTTGTCACCAAAGCAAGATTCTATAGTCTGATTCTTTTTTCAATTTTTGCTCCTTTCCCAAGCCATTTACTTGATTTTGATCTCTTTGTCAAGGTAGGTCTCTGTTTCCAGCGGGGGGTGGGGAGGTGTACAGTCAGTCACTTGATTCCTCCCCCCCCCAATCTGTGGACCTAGAGCTCTAGAAACAGTTACTGTCTCTGCCCCTGATGCAGTGCCTACTGCGGGTTCCTCCACCCCTTTCCCCTCTGCCACCCTGGGGCTGGACCCCTTCACTCTCTCACACTTTTCCCACAGGCTTTTTACATTGACTTTCCAATTTATCCTCAGCATTTTAGGGTCTTGAAGTCTGAAAACTACCACAAGTGCAAGAGATTCAGTCTCCTCAAGGCCTGCTCAGGTCATATCTGTGCCGGTGTGGTCCACACTGAACTGTACCCTGTACCCTATGTGGCATGATAGATACTTCCTGGTGACCTTCCAGGCTGTTTTGGGATGGATATTTGCTTCATTCCATCATTCTCTGGGTTCTGCACCTCCAGAATTTGTTTAGAGTCATTTTTTACAGATATTTGACTGGACTTGGGGTCAGTGCTCTACAAAATTCATGCTGTTACTGCTGAGTTTGTTTCTTATATTGTGAATAAATAAGAAGATTCCTGAGAGATTTGGCATGCTAGCCAGAGAAACATAGTGGTGCTCTGTTTCAGAGGTGAGGGGAATTCCAGAATAGAAAGAATGATTTGAGCTGATGCTGGCTGTAATTTTTCTCACATTTAACACCATAAATAATTATTTATATATTTGTGTCATTATTTGTTACTCTGTTAAAAAATTATATAGCTAGCAAGTTTGATATTTATTTAAGATTAAAAGAGTAAGAGTATATACAAACATATATGTGTATAAGTACAAATACACACACTACATGAAGAGGAAGAGAAAAAGAAAGGTAGGGTGAGAAACAGAAAGGGAGAAAGGGGGTCAGAGATGGGGTGGGGGAAGGAAGAAGAGAGGGAAATTTTTCTAGTTTATTGGATAGCATTAATAAACTGAGATATAGATTCAGAATTAATTGATGAATGAGAAAAAGGTTGCAATTTTAGGATATAATTCATATCTTGGATTTCTTCCAAACTTGGGATGGTAAAAAAAAATATTAAATGATAACATTTCTGTAGCATGTTAACATTTACAAAATATTCTCCCTATAGTCATCCTTTAGAAGTATCTTTCATAAATTCACATAGAATAGGAAATTAAATGTTTCTAGTGAGTCCAAATCACATAGAAAAATGCCATATATAGGTCTGATTTTTTAGTTAGACTTTTACTTGATGTGTCTATTTGCTTTCTGCCCAGCCATATTGTTTGTAATAAGCTGGTTTATATGATTTCCCAAAGATTAAGGAAATGGGGGTTTCTAGTCAATGGAATAACCAAATCAATATTTGAGTCTCTGCTGTCGGTTTAAATCCTAGGTGTTCCTCATCAACAACCTGTGAAGAAACCAAAATAACAGGAGAGGAAACTGCTCCTGGAGCTGACCCAGTGATAACCTGTTGGTATGAGAAAAAAGAACACCTATTGTCTTGTATTTGCTAGATAACAATGATCCTCTACTTATACCTAGAGAGCATGCCACAAACACAGCTTTGTTCATGTAGGTCTGGAAATTATTCATAGATAACCACTGACACTGGTTTCTCCCATTTGCCTCACAGTGAGTACCTGTGAATTAAATTTCACCGAGGTCTATCAATTTCTAGTTGCCATAAAAACTCATTACTCCTACATTTTCTCACTTATTTAATGACATTATCCATTACAACCTGTTCATGCCTCCTGTGAGTCTCTTTATTACTTCATTACCTTTTGGGTGACCTGAACTTAAATTCTTTTTAGATTTTGCTAATCTGTGTCTCACAGGGAGGTAGGTTGCTCAATGGATGGAACACAGTGCCTGGAGTTAGGAAGATCTGAGTTCAAATCCAGACTCAGATACTTATTAGCTGTGTATCCTTGGTCAAGTCCTTTAACCATTGTCTACCTCAGTTTCCTCAACTGTAAAATGGGGATCATCATAGCATATATTTCACAGAATTGTTGTGAGGACCAAATGATTTAATATTTGCAAAATTCTTAGCATAGTGTCTAGCAAATAATTGTCACTCTTAATGCTTATTCCCATCACTTTCCCAACTCACAGAGCAACACCAGAAGAATGAGCATGTTTATTGTTGAATCTATGACTATGTTTATATGAAGTACTCCCAGAGAAGGACATTTCCTTTAACAATGAAAGTTAGTGTTTTTTCTGGAACCTGTAAAGGTTATAAAGTTGATTAAATGTAGAGGTTAAGTACCTTCCCAGGACAAGTTAGTATGTGTTAGAGGTGAGATTTGAAATCATGACTTTCTGGCTCTCTAGACCAACTCTCTGTCCACTACTGTGGGAATACCACTATTTTTATTTTTATTTATTTATTTATTTAGCTTTTTACATTCATTTTCACAAATTTTTGGGTTCCAAATTTTCTCCCCTTTTCTCCCCTCCCCCCACCCCAATACCCCAAGCAATCTAATTTTCCCTATTTCCAATCTGTCCTCTCTTCTGTCATCCCTCCCTTCCTTTGTCTCTATCTTCTCTTTTCTCCTGTAGGGCCAGATGACTTTCTATTCCTCATTAACTGTATGTCTTCTTTCCTAGTTGCAACAACAATACTAAACAATTGTTCCTAAAACTTTGAGTTCCAAATTCTCCCCATCCCTCCCTCCCCACCCATTCCCTTTGGTACGGCAGGCAATTCATTATAGGCCATATCTGTGTAGCTTTGCAAATGACCTTCCTGATAGTCGTGTTGTGTAAGACTAACTGAATTGCCATCCCTCCTAACCTGCCCCTCATTGTTTCTCTTCTGTCCTTTGATCCTGTCCCTCCCCAAGTATTGACTTTCAATTACTCCCTCCTCCCTTTGCCCTCCCTTCCATCATCCCCCCCCAATATCTCCTTCTCCCCCGCTTTCTTATACTGTAAAATAGGTTTTCATACCAAAATGAGTGTGCATTTCACTCCTTCGTTTAGTCAAATGTGATGAGGGTAAACTTTTGTTTATTTGTTTGTTTGTTTGTTTGTTTGTTTTTCCCTCAGCTCTCCTCTTTTTCCCTCCACTAAAAAACATCTCCTACTTGCCTCTTAAATGACATATAGTTACCCCCTTCCATTTCCCCCTCTTTCCTCTCACTACATTTCTCTCTCACCATTTACCTTAATTTCTTTTAAGGTATGGTCCCATCCTATTCAGTTCAATCTGTGCTCTCTGTCTCTGCATGTGAATGCATGTGTGTATGTGTGTGCATGCGTGTACATGTGTATGTGTGGTCCCACCAACCACCCAGATACTGAAAAGTTTTAAGAGTTAGAAATATTGTCCTTCCCTGTTTGAATGCAAACAGTTCATTTCTGGTAAGTCCCTTAATACTTCTCCTTGCTGTTTACTTTTGCATGCTTCCTCTCATTCTTGTGTTTGAAAGTCAAATTTTCTTTTCAGCTCTGGTCTTTTCATTAAGGATGATTGAAAGTCCTCTGTTTCGTTGAAAGACCATATTTTCCCTTGAAGTATTATACTCAGTTTAGCTGGGTAGGTGATTCTTGGTTTCAGTCCTAGTTCCTTTGCCTTCTGGAATATCCTATTCCACGCCCTTCGATCCCTTAATGTAGAAGCTGCTAGATCTTGGGTTATCCTGATTGTATTTCCACAGTACTGGAATTGTTTCTTTCTAGCTGCTTGCAAGATTTTTTCCTTGAGCTGGGAGTTCTGGAATTTGGCCACAATGTTCCTAGGAGTTTCTCTTTTTGGATCTCTTTCAGGTGGTGATCGATGGATTCTTTCAATACTTATTTTGCCCTCTGGTCCTAGAATGTCAGGGCAGTTTTCCTTGATAATTTCATGCAAGACGATGTCTAGGCTCTTTTTTTGATCATGGCTTTCAGGTAGTCCCATAATTTTTAAGTTGTCTCTCCTGGATCTATTTTCCAGGTCAGTTGTTTTTCCCATGAGATATTTCACATTCTCTTCCATTTTATCGTTCTTTTGGTTTTGTTTGGTGATTTCTTGGTTTCTCATAAAGTCATTAGACTCCATCTGTTCCATTCTAATTTTGAGAGAACTATTAAATTCAGTGAGCTTTTGAGCCTCTTTTTCCATTTGGCTCATTCTGCTTTTGAATGCATTCTTCTCCTCATTGGCTTTTTGCCAATTGAGTGAGCCTATTTTTCAAGGTGTTAATTTCCTCAGCATTTTTTTGGGTCTCCTTTACCAAGATATTGACCTTTTTTTCATACTCTTCTTGCATTTTTGTCATTTCTCTTCCCAGTCTTTCCTCCACCTGTCTAACTTGCTTTTCAAAATTCTTTTTAAGCTCTTCCAAGGCCTGAGCCCACCCAACACCCCCCTGGGGTGTCTGGGGTACTGAGGCCCCGCCCTCCACATCTTTCCCTGATGGGAAAAATACGTTCTCGTCCTCCCCATCAGATCCGAAGGTTGGGATCATATGCATTTGTTGGAAAAAACTCTCCAAAGTCTTATTTTTCTTCCCCTTTCTAGGCATTTTCCCAGCCAGTTACTTGATTTCTGAGATTCCTTTCCACCCCTGCCTGGATCCGCCCAGCTAGTGCTTGGCCTCTGAGATTCAAATGCGCTTTCCCGCGGCAAGCTTTAGTTCTGGCGCAAGGGTGGGGGCAGGGCCGCCTTCTAATCTTGGGCCCTCAGGGGCTTTCTGCAGAGACTTTCAGGAACAGAGCGGGTGGGGGTGGGGGGGCCCCCCCCGCCTGCTGTGCTCAGTTCCCTTGGGGGTTTTATTCAGAGGCGTTCAGCAGTAGAGCAGGGTGGGGGCAGGGCCGTCTCCCCTACTCGTCTCCCTCAGGTTGGAAAGACCTTCAGTATTGAAGATCCTACCTGCTGCTGGGGGATTCCTGAGTCCCGGGCTGTTGCCGCCTCAGCCGCCCGCCCAAGCCTCTGCCTCCGCCGCTTCCTGCCCCCGTCTCTGCCGCAGCCGCTTCCTCCCGAGGGGGCCCAAGTCACGGAGACGCTCCGCTCCCCTCCCCCTATCGCAGCTTTCTTTCTTACTGACCTGTAGCTTCTGTGGGCGGAGGAACTTTCCCGGCTGCCAGAGCTTCCCCCGGAGCTTTCCTCTCTGAAGTCTGCTGGGTCAGCTTCTCTGGGTCGCGGCCAGGGGTGGGGGTGGGGTCTGCTTTCCGAGGTGCGATGGACCCCGGGGACGGCTCTCCAGGGTTCAGTGGAACGGAAATCTCTTCCCCTATGTTTATGCACCCCCTGCAGAGATTCAGAATTTATGGGGATCTCCTTTTACCTCAATTCCATGGGTTGTGGGCTCGGAGCTCGTAAATGTGCGTCCTTCTACTCCGCCATCTTGGCTCCGCCCCAATACCACTATTTTTAAAAGGTGGGCTTTTTTTGGGTAATTTTTTATAATTTTAAACTTCAATACAAAATAAGAAAAGGAAAAAAATGCCATGTACACAGAAGAACATAGGAGAGGATTTAAAATGCAATGCAATAAATTTCTATTTCAAGAAAGTCTATATAATAAATACTATACATTGTGTTCAGAGCTGTCCATCTTTACTTCCTTGTACATTTTATTTTCTTCTCTGTGCACTTTTTACTTTATTCTTTCTTCCCTTTCTCCCCTCCCCCAAGAAGTCTTCAATTAAGTACAGATTATATATATATGTGTATATATATACATATGTATGTATGCACACACATATGTATATACACATCCATATATACAATAAATGTATACATACATATAGATATATATACTTACACTTACATACACATATATAGACACCTATAATTATACACATATATACATTCATATTCATCTATCTAAAACCGTACTAGGCTTGATCATTTGAAGGCAGATAACATCTTCCTTTATAAGTTGAAGTCTTTCTATATTTTTTTAAGTTCACTAATTCATCACCTCCTACACCACAGCAATATCCCAACCTTAAACTGTATGGCTATTTTAAATAGTCTAAAACAATATTGATAAATGTGGCTGAAATATAATGTAGTTTCCCTATTTTTCTTTTTTGATTAAATGTATTTCAACTTTAACTTTGTCTGAGATCATAATTACTACCCTTATTTGTTTTCTCTAATAAATTCTACTCCTGATTTCTATATCACATCTGTTTGTCTCTTTTTTTCTATCCCTTACTTTACTTCTACCTGCTACCTTGCCCTACTGTCACTTTTCCTACTCCCCATCCCTCCCTTATCCTTTCCCCTCTATGCTTTCCCCTCACCTTCTTGTTTCTATCTGAATTTAGAATACTATTGTAGCCTCCCAAATATAAATATTGTTCCCTTTTTATCCCACTCCCATTAATCTAGACATCCCCCTATATCCCCCATCCCATTTCCCCACCCTCTTATTTCTTTCTAACTTTAGAAGACTTTTATCCCTTTCTAAATGTATATATTATCTCTTTAACATAAATGTAAGTAGAGTTCCCCTGAAAATCCCTCTTTCTCCCATGTCTCTGTGGCCATTTATTTTTTTCTGAATTCAGAAGACTTTCATACATACATGCATATATATATATATATATATATATATATATATATATATATATACGCACACACACACATATGGATAGTTTCCTCTTTAACCTGTTCTCAATGAAAGTAGGGTTCCAGAACTATCAGTCCTCCTCCCCCATCTAAATTCCTCTGTGTCATTTCTTCCTCTCCCACCTCATTTGTATAAGATAATTACTCTTTTTACCTTTTCCTAGACAGTATTACTTTTTAGGAGCACATCATACTCAGTTCTACCCCAATTTTTCTTTTGTACTATTGAGTTACTAGTTATAATCTTAGAGATAGTTTACATTTTCTCATATAAATTATAAACAGTCCTTACTGAGTCCCTTGTAATTAGTCTTTGATGTTTACCTTATATTTATCTTGGATCTTGTATGCCAAATTTTCTAGTAAGCACAGGTCTTTTTATAATAAAATCCTGAAAGTCTGGCAATTCATTGAATATCCATTTTTTTTTTCTTTCAGGATTATGCTTAACTTTGCTGGGTATGACATTTTTGACCACAACCTCAATTCTTTTGCTCTTCTATCTCTCTCTCTCTCTCTCTCTCTCTCTCTCTCTCTCTCTCTCTCTCTCTCTCTTAGTGTTCCAAGACATGCAGTGTTTTACTGTCGCCACTGCTAGGTCTTGTGTGATTCGAATTGTGGTTCCATCATATTTGAATTTTTTTTCTTTTTGCTCATAATATTTTCTCCTTCAGCTGTAGCTTTTAGAATTTAGCTAAGACGTTCTTGTAGGGTTTCCTTGTAGAATTGTTTTTAGGTGGTGATTGGTGTATTTTTTCTATTTCTACTTTTCCCTCTTGTTCCAACATATCAGGATAGTTTTCTTTGATTATTTTGATAATAGCTTTCCGTAATCTGATTATTCTTATATTACTATTATATTATATTATAATTATATCATTATTCTTACTCTTCTTGATCTGTTCTCCAGATTAGCTATTTTTCTTATAAGATATTTCATATTCTCTTCTATTTTTCCATTCTTTATATTTTGTTTCATTACTTCTTGGTCTATAACTTTGGTGGATTCATTTCCCTTCCCTAATTCATTCAAGGAGTCATTTTTTTCCCCTTAAGATTCTGTATCTCCTCTTCTAATTGGCTAACTTCTTTTCATTGCTCTTATTATTTATTTTAATGTCCCCAATCTCTCATTTGAGTTTTAAAGACTTTTAAAGTTCTTCTATGAATTCTTCTGGGCTGGTGACCATTTGACGGTACTCTTTTGGGTAGGAGGGGATTTTTTTGCTTCAGTATCCTCCTCTGAATATGAACCCCTCTCTTCTCTATTCCTCTACTAACTTTCACTGGTTGGATTCCTTCTCCTTTGCCTGCTCATTTTTTAAATTTATAATAACTTGTAATCACCTCTAATCTTGGGTATGGGAGATGGTGCCTCTGGTCTTGAGTCCTTACTTTCTCCCCTCTGACCTGCTAAGGAAACCAACAACTCCTCAGTGTTTGTAAGTGTGCACAGATGACCTCATCCCCACCCCACTGCTTTTGCACTCACCAGGAGTGTGTTGGTTCCCTTTTCCCTAGGGCTGTATCTTAGCATCACAGATTGACCTGGTGTCCCTTATCAGCAGAGGTTCCCTCAATCTTCCCCTGCTCAGACATCTACTCTACACACTGTCTGAGAGGTAAAAGTTCCTGTGGCTGGGGCTGAGGCTACCTTCCAACCCAACTAGCCTTAGAGCTTGCTGCTTATTGTTTCATTGGAACCAGTTTTACAGGGACCCAACTTCAGTCCTGGAATTTTTCTTCTCTTCTCCTGAAGTTACACATAAAGATTCCTATTCTGCCCCAACTCTTGTTTATTTTGCCACTCTCCATCCTGAGACACCATTTTGTCTTGTTTATGGGGGAAGTCTGGAGAGCTTGGAATTTTCTGATTTACTCTGCCATCTTCCCAGAATCCTCTCTCTGGGCTTGTGTTTTGAGAAAAAAAAGGTTTTCCTTTAGTAGTGCTGCACAATTTTCCCAAGGCACTATTCTCTTCCTCCTGTACCATTCTAGGCTAAGCTTATTGCTGGAGAATCACATAGGAGAAGTAGCAGATTATATCCAGAGAGAGATGGAGGTACATAAAGGCATGTGGGCTGGTGATACAGTGAAGGGGAAGGATAATCAGTGGGCAGCCTGAACACCAGGGCCTAGTGCTTAAGGTTAAATAATCTAGAGAAAGGTTCTGACTCCTTAGGTGGCTCCTCTGGGGAGGATTTACAGGAATATGTGGACATGGGATGAGAGGCCACAGGTGTGTTTAAATCTGGAGGAGAAGAACCCACAATGATGAGATATACTGAAGTATGATAAAAAACCTATGAAGGGCTGTGGGTTGAAGTGGACAAGTCAACAAGAATTACTTACTTTGTATCAGGCATTGTGCTGTGAATTAAAATATGAAGATAGTCTTTGTACTCAAGGAGTTTATATTCCAGTAGGGAAAGAGAACTCATAGAAGGAAGCTTAAATGGAGGAGGGGGAGGGGGATAGCACCCAAGCAGAGAAACAGAGAAATCTGAAGAGAAATGAAGGGGTGAAAATGGCTGACCAGGACCTCTTCATAAAATGGAGGTCCTGGCCAATCAGAGGGAGAGGCAGCAGGGACAATGAACTCCTCTTGAGTGAGAAGGCTATTAGATAGGTAACTGTGGAAAAAGAAGTCCAGAGGGTGACCAATAGAGCCTTGAGAGGAAAAAAGAAATATTTTGGAAGAAAATAATTAAGGAAGGATGTCAGGAATCAGAGCATGTGGGTTTAAGTTCCTTGAGACCTAGATGAGAACAAAGTGATATAGGATAGTGCAATTGCAACCTATAATAATTCTGTTGGCTGAAGAGACTTTTTGGTGAATAAATATTATTAAAAACACAAGCAAGGCTGATTTGATGATAAAAATGATAGAAAAATGTTCACTAACCAGACACATTAGATTTGAAAGGCCAAATGCACCTTATCTCCAGAGCTTAAAATTCTAACCATAATAATGCGCAAATGAGGAAAGTGTAAATCTACCATTAATAGGAGTCCAATGTGACTCCAAATGGATATCACCTACTACTGACCTTCTGGAGGTGCCTACAGCTCTGAATTCTGTGATTCCAGCCTGTTTTCTGTGCTAATGCTCTCCAGGCAGACAGTATGTGCTGTCATCAGGCTTTTGAGAGACAGACAAATGCAATGATTCACTGAGTACTGATAAATATGTGACTCACAGATTCTCTCTCTCTCTCTCTCTCTCTCTCTCTCTCTGTCTCTCGCTCTGTCTCTCTGTGTCTCTGTATCTCTCTGTCTCTCTCTCTCTCTGTGTTTCTCTTTCCCTGTGTTTGTCTTTCTTAGGTTACTAAGGCTGTAAACAAGAGAGAACAGGAATGGTCAG
The DNA here is from genome assembly GCA_023548195.1 of Bettongia penicillata ogilbyi. Classification (NCBI taxonomy): domain Eukaryota; kingdom Metazoa; phylum Chordata; class Mammalia; order Diprotodontia; family Potoroidae; genus Bettongia; species Bettongia penicillata. Next base: position 1,558,194 of record JAJHZJ010000864.1, read on the forward strand.
AAAATCAATTTGCAGAATATTGAAAAGGTCAACATGTTACAGAATAGTCCACTGTGTCGCACAGAATTTATGACGCACTAAAATTCTGATGCTTCATCTTTATGACACTAATTGGGGTATGAGGAGGAAACAGGGTTGACAATCTCCTGATGATGGTGTCCAGACCAAATGGAACCCATTTTCATGACACGTTTTTATGTTCCCTCTCTGCAGTTGCTTGGTGGATGTGGGTGGGGAGGGAGTGGGCAGCTGTAGTTTTATAGCTACTTTAGGAACCTTACCTTAAAGCTTGCCTAGTTTAAAATTTTAGTTTTTGCTTTTCTGAGGAGGGAAAAGATCACTAAAACACAGATATGAGCATGTCACCCCCCTCTACTATTCAAACATTTTCAATGGCTCGCTATTGCCTACAATAAAAATATAGTATTCCAAGTCTTACATTTAGAGTCCTCTAACATCTAGCTCCAGGCTAACTTCCTTGATTTATTTAAATAGAAAAGCTAGAATAAAACAATCCCTCAAAGAACCAAGACATATTATTCGATATATCCAGTCCTTCTAGATAGAACAACATTTTAATTTCTTTCATTATTCAAAAAGTCCTCAGAATGCTAGGGAACATTGATAACAAAGATATAGAAAAAGTCAAGAAGCATGATATAGAAACATCAATCCCTATTGAGTTTCAAGTATCTTTAAACAATTCTTCAGTTGACTTGGTCTTTTCACACTTCATGATATGAGTCAAAAGAATCACTGACCTAGAGTCATAAGGGAGCTCAGAGGTTACCGTGTCTGTTCCCCTCATTTTACAGTCCAAGGAAGGTGTGTTATTGTGGAGGGGGGGCTCTCACTATCTTACCTAAGCTAGAAGTATGGCAGCCACTCAGTGAGCCCAACCCCACTGCTGATCAGCATGAAAGCTCTGACCTACTCTATTTCTGACCCCGGACAGTTAGCCCCTCTTTAGGCAGTCCCGTTGGCTCTCTGCTCCTGAGCTCATATTCATGGATACACTGGATCAGCTTTAGCCCTATGGCAGTTCAGAACCACAGGCTCAAGAGACCCACCAGCCTTAGCCTCCCTAGTAGTAGAGAGTGTCTGTCCCCACACTTCATTTCCCAGGGACGTTAAGGGATTTACCCAAGGATACATAGTGTCAGAAGTGGGATATTAATCCAGATCCTGACTTCAGAGACTAACATCTCTATTCCAGTCAAGCTAGCCTATTAGATTTCCCCCCTTACTAATACACCATCTCCTTTTCTCCTTTCTCCATGCTTATGTATTAGTGATCCCTCTTGCCTGGAATGCCTTCCTCTCTCACCTCTACCTCCTTGAATGCTCAGCATCCTCTGAAACACAGTTCAGATGTGTTAAGCCTTAATGTTAATGAACTGTCTCCTGCTTAAGATGACTTTTATTTATTTGTCTGTGCACATTATCTCCCCCACTTTCCATGGATCAACCAATCAGGCAAAAAAGCATTTATAAAGCATCTATTGTGTACCAAACAATGTGCTAGGTGCTAGAGAGACAAAGACAGATGTCCTTGCTCTGAAGAGCTTGTATTTTTACTGGGAGAGACAAACATGTACATATATAAGTGTATATAAATATATACTTGTATACACATATACTTGTGGTTATATATGTGTATACACACATATATGCACACAATATGCACATATGCACAACATACAATATATACATACATGATACACAATACACATAAAAATACGCACACATAAGCATAATATGTATATACATAAGACATTGGTAACTGGAGACACCAAGAAGGGACTTAGAGATAGAGTTGGGGTGATTCTGGTAGAAAACTAAAAATTTTAAGAGGCAGGTATGAGGAGGGAATGCGTTCCAGCATGGGGACAGCCAGTGCAAAAACTTGGAGATAGAAAATGAAGTATCATGATGGGGAACAGTAAGGTCAGTATGGTTGAATTGTAGTACATGAAGGGCAATAAGACCCAATTAAGGATTAGTTTGGGCAAGACTGAGAACTGCTTTGAATGCCAAACTGAGGAGTTTTTATCTTATCCTAGAGGTGATAGGAAAACACTGGAGTTTATTGAGTAGGGGCATGCTGTAATATCTACACTTTAGGAAAATCACTCTGGCAACTGTATGGAGAATGGATTAGGCTAGGAAGAGACTTGAGATAGGAAAACCAATTAAGAAGCTCTCACAATAGTTTGGGAGAGAGCAGATGAAGACCTGAACTAGACTGTGAGTGGAAGGAGAAGATGTATCTGAAATAGGTTGTGAATGTAGAATAGCAAGATTGGACAACTGATTGGATTTGTGTGGGGAGTGAGGGATCAGGAATGACACTGAAGCTGAAAACCTCAACTGGATGCTACTGGAAAGATGGCGGTGTCCTCGGCAGCAGTGGGATTTGGAAGGTCATGTTGAGTTTAAGATTCCTATAAGCGATTCAGTTGGAAATGTCCAATAGGCAATTGATTACGTAAGACAAGAGTTCAAGGGAGAAACTAGGGCTGGATATATAAATTTGTGAATCTACTACTTAGCAAAGAAAATTAAAAATATGAAAGCTGATAAAGTTGCCAAATAAGAGGGTATATATAGTGAAGAGGATACAAGACAGGGGGCATAATATGGATCCTGATGCGGCCAAGAAGACTCAGAATGAGAGGTCAAATATGTAGCAAGGGAACCAAAAGAGAAAAACGTCATAAAAACTTACGGAGGAGAGAGTATCTAGGAAAAGAGGGTGGTCAACAGTGTTTGTTGCTCCACTGAAGTCTCAAAGAATGAAGACTGATAAAAGACCATGCAGTTTGGCAGTGAAGAAATCCTTGTGAATATTGGGGAAAAAGCAGAAGTCGGTCATTTTGAAAGGTTGAGAAGTAAGGAAGAAGAAAAGAAATTGAGTCCACTTGTGTAGATAGCTTTTTCTAGAAATTTGACTGAGGAAAGGAGAGTTCAAAGGTCAAGTGATGATTTTTTAAGGATAGGGAAGATGGCCTCCCTAGGACATAAGTACCTGTAAGGTAGAGGCTGTTTTCTTCTCCTCCTCCATTTTTGGTTTTTGTATCTCCAGCACCCAGTGAGCAAGTATCTTATGCATAATAAACCTTAACGATTATCTGATGACTTGAAATGAATGAATACCTCCTAGACTTCCAGGGAGTTTCTGACTGACCCACTTGCTGCTGATATCAAGGCTGTATCTTTAATCTATCTTTCCCCAATTCTCATCAAACACATTCATCCCAACCTCTTTTCATCACTCTCACTTCCCATTTATTCCCTTTTTATATTTCTTTTCCCCTGAACTGATATTTGTAAAGGCCACCAAGTACCCTTCTTAGGTTGCCTATGCCCTGAGTAACTTAATTAATTTTCTGGGAGCTGCCTTTCTTATTCAAGTGCATATGTCTAAAAATATCATGGTGACATTTTTCAATTGGATAGTGACTATCACCTTCCTTGGTCTCTGTGGGAGGAGCCTCTATTCAGACTTCATTAAGTCCTTTTAATAGTAGCTTTTAAAAAATTATTTTTCAATTATCAAGTGTGTGTTTTCTCTCATTCCCACCTTTCCAATTAAAATAAAAAGAAAACCCTTGAAACAAATATACAACGTCAAACAAAATAAATTTCCACATTTTCCACGTACAAAAATCTCTCTCATTCTGTATCTTGAATCCGTCAGCTCTCTGTCAGATGGTAGGTAGTAGTATGTTTTATCAGTTCTCTGGAATCATGGTTGATCATTGCATTGATGAGAGTTCTTAAGTCTTTCCCAGCTGTTTGTGCTTGCAATTAGCCCACCCTGAAAAGAGAGTCAAAAGTAAGGCTAGAAAATGGAATCTCAAAAGCTTTTAAACTCCCCAGCTAACTTATGATTCTGAATGAATGAATGAATGAAGGGAAAATAACCGTTTAAATGTTTACTCTTTGCAAAGAACTGTTCCAAATGCTGAAAATACAAATAGGAAAGGACAAGGAAGACAATCCCTATCTCAAGGAACTCAGATTGTAATAGGAGGAGACAATACATACAGAAGATTTTTAGCTTCAAGTCAGATGGAAATGGCCAGTGGTCCTTAGGGTGCAGTGGCAAGGCAGATGGTCCTTTGGCTAGTAGTTATTAAGATTTCTTTGAAGTTCTTTAATCCCTTAAAATACACAGATAGATTGACTCTGGATCTGTCTTTAGGAAAGCAGGGTGTTATTGATTCTCAAGAACTCTGGAAGGGAGAATGAAATTCAGAAATGTACTTTGGAACTATTCAAAGGGAATTGCTCCCTGTAGGGAGGCCTGGTTACTATCCTAGAGGGGAAAAAACACAACAGCACTTTCTCCCTCAGGATCCTAGTTACTGGCCTGAAATCAATTCAAGCAGTTGAAGGGGATGAAAGATTTCATGGTCTGGGTTGTCTTCTTTTGAGCTCTTTGGTTGAGGGTTTTCTTTGGCTGGCTGACTACAGGGCAAGATTAGTATAGCACACAGTGCTTACTTTTAGGGAGGCAGGCAAGTAGTCTTGTTTTGCTGGAAGTCAGCCCAGGCTGCAGGAATTGGGGCAACCTTGAGTATTTCTAGCTCTAGGATGGACAGAGTTCAGAGAGCTCCATTCTACAGACAGCAAAGGAATATTCTATATTGACTCTGAGAATGATCAGAGCTCCCCTCTTATCTTAAACACACACCTGAAAGCTGCATTCTGGGCAGAGTACTTGTTTGTGGGGCTGAAGAAGTCAAAAGTACAAAAGTGTTATTGTACAGTAGGGCTGAACATTGGCATTAAGAGAACAAATACAATTTTTCTTTTTTTCTTTCCTGAAATCAAGTGTAAGTAAATAGACCTGCTATTGCCATATTCTTTAGGAGCCTATTGCTTGTACAAATGAAATGGTTCCCAAAATCAGTACTGTGTGGGCCAAATTGTTCAGGCATTTTACATTATGGTATGCGTATACATAAATACATCTGTACTTCATGACCTTTTTTCTGTGGGAGGAACTGGGAAATAATGCTCTTGCTTTTCTAAATAATTAGACCTGTCCGAGAAAGAGAGAGAGAGAGAGAGAGAGAGAGAGAGAGAGAGAGAGAGAGAGAGAGAGAGAGAGAGACAGAGACAGAGACAGAGACAGAGAGACAGCGACAGAGAGAGACAGAGAGACAGAGACAGAGACAAAGAGACAGAAAGAGACAGAGGAAGAAAGACCAGAGACCTGCCATATTCTTCCTATTAGATTAAAAGCTTATCCTGATAGAATGCAAGTGCCTTGAAGAATGAACTGTTTCATTTTTATCTGTAGATTCCCAGTAGCTAACGCAGTGCTAAGCATATAGTAGGTGCTTACTAAAAGCTTTTTGACTGATTAACTAATAGATTACTGAAGGAAGATGCTCTGTCATGTCTCCAACTTTATATCTCCATTCCCTAACATAGCTCATAGAGGCACTTTATATCTATGGAATTTAATTGAATTGACCATAAGTCCTCTGGGTGATTTGGATCTATTCAAGTAGATTTTGATTTAAGATGGAAGCTTTCCTGAACCTACCCATAACTCTTTGAAAGGACTAGCATTTTATCCCATTTAATAAATGTTCATCGATGAAGATTATTAAAAAATAAGGCATAGTTCAAAACTGGTCTATTCTCTCTAATGACTGGCAGCATGGTGTGGTTGAAATTACAGGGATGCAGTCCGGGTTTAGCATGGACAGATCACTCAGCCTCCCTGACAACTCACTTTTCTCATATGTAACCTTGACTAGGTCAAGTGCAGGCTACAAATTCCCCATGCCTGGACTAGGTCAAAGGTGCTTTGCCATTTTTGTATCCTGGAACAATTGAGTAAATGCTATAGAAGCCTATAGATCCATTCTCAGAATAATGCTTTTAAATGCATAAAATAAAATACATAGGATTACAGAGGAAACTAATTATATGGAAAATACAATTATCAAAATATTTTTTAAAAAATTCTTGGACCTCAGGTCCATTCTGATAGATGATTCCCAAGACTCCTTCCAGCTATGGCATTCCATTCTATATACAGACAAGACAAATATACAGATTTATTTTTCAATCATAACCTACATCAAATGGCACATAGTAGGTGTTATATAAATGCGTATTCTCTTCCCCATTCCCTGCAGCTTTAGTCTATCCTTAAAAGAACCATATAGATCTATAAATTCATCCACTAGCATTTACTAAGTTTATGTTTTTGGCTGAGACCAACCTTATTTAGGCTGATCTGGTAATTTAGGTTTGGAATTGGAAAGCTATGTGACACTCTTAGGTCATCCAACAGTTAAAGAAAAGGTTTACTAAGCCATAGCAGGGAAAGGATATTCAGCAAGAATTCAGTATTAATTCAGTCAGAAACCTGAGGGAGTTTTTGCTAACTCCTCGTGCATTGATTTTTGTATTTAGGACACCAAAAAGCTTCATCAATTGTTGGAATCTTAGTTCCTTAGGTCAATTAAATCTCAAGGTAGTTTCAGTACTTTTTAAGAAAAAAAAAAAGCAGCCCATCCAATATAGCAGCTATTACTCTTAGCGCAGCTAACTGCCTGCCAGGCATGGGGATGCAAAAACTAAAAGCCAAAATGAATCAGTTTCTGTCCTCAAGGAGTTTGCATTCATATAGGAAGGCAATCAGTTAATAAACATTTATTAGGTGGCTACTGTATGCCATCACTGTACTAAACAGTGGAAAAATTTATGTTATAATTATTATATTACAATTAATATTAATTTATATTATAATAGCCCCTACCCTCAAGAAGTTTACAATCCAGTGGAAGATTTTACAATCTAAAAATGTGCATATATAGTTATTTATATAGATAAATATAAGATAACCTTGGAAAGGAAAGGGGACAAGAAAAGGTCTGGCCTTAGACACTTACTAGCTGTTTGACTCTGGACCCACTTTCCTCATCTGTAAAATAAACTGAGGAAGAGAATGGCAAACCACTCCAGTATCTTTGCCAAGAAAACCCCAAATGGAGTCTTAAAGAACCAGATATGACTGAAACTACTGAACAATACCAACAAGTAGAAGGTGGCAATAAAACTGTTTTGAAGCAAATCCAGGAGTTTGGAGTCAAGAGACCAGAATTCCAATTCCAGCTCTCCCATAAAGTGCTATGTAACCCTTAAACAAATCACTTAATAATCTCCCTGTTTAAGATGTCTCATTGATAAAATTAGGAGATTGGATTAGATAATCTCTAACCTGTAAAATTCCAATTTTGCTTACTACTAGTGTATATTAAGTAAGACAATCACTTTCCAACATATAAGGGAAAAATATTCAATATCCATCGATCAATTTGGAATTAACTCATTATTCTCAAATGCCTTAGATATCTTTGAAATGAATTCACATTTAAATATCCTCATACAGCCCTTGAACTTTATATCCCTCATCATGGGTTCTCTTACGTTTGGGGAATTCAAAACAATGCCATACAACTTTATATTCTTCTACCTGGAATTTTTGCATAGTGCTTTATTATTAACTTTAGAGTATGGAATCTCTCTTTCCTGACCAACAGGCAACAAGATCTCCCTTCTTCCTGCTTCCCTTTTCTTTCTTTTTCTGTTCACTTTCACTGTAGAGTGTTCATTAAGATTCGCAGAGTGCTTCCCACACATTGTTTCATTTGTTAAGGGACTTTTTCTCTTATAGACAGGCAATGATTGAAGGATAAATGTGTATGCTGTCTTAGCCTGTCCTGTTAGACACCTCTTAGCACAACACCTAGCATATGGTAGATGTTTAATGTTTATTGATTATCAATGGCACTGATAGGTAGGTAGTTAGGTAGACAGATACAGATAGATAAAACATTTATTAATTAATCACTCTCTATTTGCTAGATACTGGACTGAGTGCTAGAGATAAAAAGACAAGTATGACAGACAGTCCTCCCCTCCATCTCCCTTGATTCTTTACCTTAGCTCATGTTTGTCTACATTATCAACATAGTTTAACAAGCATATATCTTGTGTAAGACATGGCCCTAGACCAGGGGTGGGGAACCTGTAGCCATGAGGCCACAGGTGACCCTCTAGGTCCTCAAATGCAGCCCTTTGACTGAATCCAAACTTCACAGAACAAATCACCTTAATAAAAGGACTTGTTCTATAAAAGTTGGACTCAGTCAAAAGACTGCACTTGAGGACCTAGAGGGCCACCTGTGGACTCTAGGCTGCAGGTTCCCCACCACTAGTCTAGACACTGGGAGACCCAAAGAGGTAGAGGATTCCATCTTGTTTCCATATACCATGCCCTTGAGAAGCTTACTGTAAAGACTATGAACAACTCTGAGGATACAAACACCAATTCTATAAAAAAAGATTTATTGAGTCTCCATGTGCCACGGGGTGGTTGGGTGACTTTGGGGCAATCAATCAATAAATCAACCAGTCAATAGACATTTATTACCTGATTACTATGTGCCAGGCACAAGACAAAAATAGTCCCTGCCTCAGGGGGTTTACATTCTAACAGAGGAATTGGCATTTCCATATATGGTTACATTCAGCAAACTGAGTCGTCTGGGGAGGGGGGACAAGGGAAGAAGGCCGGATGGTGAAACTTGTCATTTTTCCTTTATAAAGTTTAGTTTCTCCAACTGTACAATAAGGAAATTGAGGAACTTGGTTCTTAGACTCTGTAATTCTCTTTTTTTATTTCAATAACTATGTTTCAATATCATTGGTTTCCTTTGTAATCCTATGTATTTCATTTGATGCATTTAAAAACTTTATTTGGAGGACTCCATAGGCTTCTCAAGACTGCCAAGGGCTCCATAGAAAAAGGAAATGGTTAAGAATCTCCACCTTTAGATGGTTGTCCAAATCTGAAATTCACTGATTCTACGTTCCGGGTAGTCAGGAGTTTGCTAGCGTTCAACAACTGGCTGCTTGGAGGGAAAATATGCTCACAAGTTTGATCTACACTGTTAACACAATGTCTATCAGTTTCTTAACTGATCAAAGAAACAATAAATTATCTTGACTTGTAGCATTTGCTTATTTTCAAGGTTCTAGGTGGCTCCAGAACATGATGATCTTTTAGTCACTCCAAATTTCTATTTCCTATACCTCTGGATAGGATGTGTGTGTGTGTGAGAGAGAGAGAGAAAGAGAGAGAGAGAGACAGACAGACAGACAGAGAGACAGACAGAGAGAGAGAGAGACAGGAAAAAAGATGGAGACAGAGAGACTAACAGAGAGACAGAGACAAAGACAGAAGGAAAAGCAGAGGGGAAAAATACAAAGACAGAAATAGCAAGGACACTTCAATTATTAGATATTTATACTTTTCAGCTTCCTATGGAGCCAGCTAAACTCAAGGAGGGAGATCTTATGAATCTGAGGCAGTACAAAACTTCCACCTTGTGATTTGACCCTAGCTTGGAGAGAGAGTAGTCAGTGGCATTTAAGATTAGGCTGGTCAATACTTTCCTCTACTACTGGTCCCTGGAAGTTTTCTACCCCCTTAGGGAAAGAGAAAGACTAAAAAAGATCCAATTCTACACAAGAACTGAAAGGAGATTAGGAAGGACCATGAGTCAGTGGGACAGTGTGGGAGGTGAATCAGACTTCTCACCAAGTCCCCAAACACATATGTTTCTTTGTGGGAGTCATCAGATTTAATGAACTGATTAAACTCATTCTGTTTGACTAATAGGTAGGGAAGAGAATGCTTTGACCCAAGTTTACAACAATAAGATAATTGGGCTTTGAAAACGGATCTTGACTTGTGGGAGGAAGGGGCAGGGAAAAAGCCTGGCTAAGTCTTTACTCTCAGAGGGTGGGGTGGAGGAGGATGTAACACCACTGTGTGCATTTATATTGAAAAGGGGAGGGTAAGTTGGAAAGATTGCAGGAAGAAGCTCAGGTGTACCTTATTTCTGCTCATTGAGACTTAGGCCTTAAAGAAACAAAGAAACAATGAGTTAGAGGGGAAAAAAATAAAATGATTTATTTGTCTTATACATATTTTCATCAGCCAATGTGACCAAATGTCACACTCTTTGCTTGGAACCCAAAGTCTGTCATAAGATGAGGGGGTGGACCCACCTTGCCTGTCCTGAATGAACAAGTCTATATAAGAACACTAATAAGAGCTGCTAAAAATAAGCCCTTTACTTGTTGAGCATGTTCATCTCTGCATTTTTTCCCCCTTCTCCAATTGGGGTAGGAAATATTGTTTCTTAATTATCCTGTGTATTGGAAAAGGAGACGGTTATCTGTTTGGACATGCTGATTCTATTATCCCTATAGGAAACTTTGATTTAAGAAAAGCCACTCTACCCAGCAGGGTTAAGCGAACTACTTGGCTTCCCACTCCAGTCAAAGGGACCCAACCAGTCCTAACGCGCCTGTCTCTTTAAATTCCAGCTGTGCGGCTGGGAAACAGCGCCACTCGCAGCCGAGGACTGGGCTCAGGCTCGTGTGAGATTGTCCTTTCCCTTCCCGGCTCTGGCACCAAGGAGAAGATCTGATCGCCCAGCGGAGTCCTCCGGGGAGGAGGAGAAAAGGGAGAGGGAGGAGGCACGAAAGAAAGAGAGAGGGAACGAGAGAAAGACAGAGGGAGCAAAGGAGAGAGAGAGACCCTGAGATCCCGATCCAGCTCCTACAATCTGCTCCTCCGATCAGTTTCCTTCTGGGTAGCAAGGATGTGGCTTGGATTTTTCCCCTCCTCCTTAAGACGATTTCCATAGTAACCTGCTCAAGTGAGCTCCAGAGCGCAAACCTGAGGATTTTCACCGGGCGCCCCTGCTCAGGATGACATCTGACAGGTAATATTGTTTCCTCCTCCCCGGCCCCCCCACAGCCCCCGCTCCATTTCCCAGCACTTTGCAGTCACTAAAGTTCCCTTTATAGAAATTTACCTGCCCCCCCACCCCACCCCCAAGCCCGGTTCTGCTGCTTCCCAGGAACGATGCTGCTGGTCCCAGGTTCCTAACGCCGTAGCTCTTCCCCATGCTGTGCCCCACTAGGCACCCCCTTTTTGGAGCAAAAACATTTTCATCCACCCCCTCCCCTCTCTGCTCCCCCTTTCCCTCCTCTCCTTTTTTTTTGTGCTCTTTAACTGAGGCAAGTGATGGGGCCGCGGGGAGAAGTCTGGGGGAAGGCGCGGATGGCGAGCGCGGGCTGGAGGAGTGGCGGGTAGCGGGGCGTAGAGGGCGGGGGTCGGCGGCCCGGTGGGCGACTTTGGAGATGCCCAGGGCTGCCACTCGCCATCCGGTGGTGCGGGGCTCTGAGTGCGCTGGGGGGACCCGACGGCTGCTTCGATGCAGCAGCGCGGGCGGGCCAGCTCCAGGGCCCTCCAGAGTGGCTGGAGCTGGAGCCCAGACAGGCTGGGAGATAGATGGGTGATGGAGCGCTCCGCTGTGGCATTAGACTCGGGATGTGCTGCTTGAAAGTGTCAATAGAGCTCAGTTTCCGTCCCACCTCTCCCCCTCCCTCTCCTTCCCCATCCCAGTTACCCCATTTTCTTCTCCATCCTCTTCCTTCTTTTTCCCATATTCTTTCTCGTTTCTCCCCTCCCCATTCCGTTTCTCATCTTCCCTTTCCTCCTTGCTTCTATCTTATTCTCTTCCCATTCTCATTTCTCACCTTCCCATTTCTCTCATCCCCTTTTCCTCATGCTAAATTTTCACTTCCCCCTTTCGCTGGGTTTTCTCTCATTCTAGCTTCTCACAGACGTTCCTTTCCCTTTTCTTGTTTGCCCCCCCACTCCCTTTCCTGTGTCCCCCTCCCCTATTTCTCCCCATCATTTCTCTTGCCTTTTGTTTGTGGGAGTGTATGTAGTGTGTGTGTGTGTGTGTTTGTGTTTCAATATACCTTTCCTTTTACAAACATGGGAAATATTGTGAAACCTACAGCAAAACCATCTTAACCTGGCTGCTTTTCAAATGGGTTCACATCCATCAGTGTATTTGTTTCCAGAGCTTTATTGATTCTCTCTCTCCCTTTTCTCTCTCTCCTTTCCTCTGTTGGATTCTACACTGCATTCTATGCTGTGCTTCTGGATTTCAAAATAACATGATTCTGCACACAGCCCACTTTTTTGCTCCAAATATTATATGCTTTGTAAGGGTTGCACAGGTTCTAAACCCAAATATGCTATATCTTTATTTTTAAAAGAAAAATTCTAGTCTTCCTAGTGAGATTTCTCTCTTCAAAATGTTCATATGTCCTTTTCTCTTTTTGACATTTATTTTCCACTGGACTTGACAGAACTGTGTTCTTCCCCTCCCCCTTTTTGGTCCATGAAGCCCATACAAGTTCTATTAGTCTAATTATCTCTCATTTGATCCTAATTCAGCCCTGTGGCTCTGAGTCACTGCAATGAGTTGATGTTAATTAAGGCCCAGAGGCTTCTCAAGGTCCAGGCTTGCTGAAGTGAGAACCTTTCTATAGGAGTGTGGTGAGGGAGAATTTTATCACTGTGGTTAAATATCCTAGCTGTGTTAAGCATCTGACTAAATGCAGACTTCAGGTGCTGAGGATCTGAAACAAGATTGAAACCTATCGGGTTGTTTCTTCGCCTGGGCATAGGTGTTATGGATTACCCAGATCTAGGTATTTCTGAGTAAATCCTGGATCTCAAAATTGGCTGGCTCTACAATGAAACATTTTGCCTGGTTTCTTTTTATTTAGTAACTATCCTTCATTATGATTATTGTAACAAAAAAAATGAAAACAGAGGATGCATCCTAGGAGGTTGGGGGTGGAAGATGGAAGTTCACGTTTTACCCAGATATAAATTCATGATTTTGTTTTTGTCTCTCAAAAATACAGTTGTTATGTTCTCAAGTTTCCTTGGGACCATGATATTTCATAAGCAGGAACTATCCAGATCAATGATTCTTCCAACTTTGCTACAAGATTATACACAGTTTGCATAAAACCAGCATTCCCATGTTAGGAGATTTCCTTTCACTACATTCCTTTGTCTGCACATTTGTTTTTAAAAATTCATCCATTATGATCAATTCAAGGATATCACAGTAAAGAGTGGATAAAGAAATGAGGAACTATGGAGAAAATATTCAAAAGTCAAGTTGTGGCCATTAATTGTTTATGAACCAGAAAAATAAGCTGTGAGTTCTGAGGTGTTTTATTTTCTTAGTTCTCTACATAATTCTTTTGATACCAGGACTCATATGTAGAAGACTTAGTGGAAGACTTGCAGATTTCAGGTCCTGTTTGATAAAGTGAAGGCTAGTTTGCAGATGGACAGAGTCCTTACTAAGCTAGACAGAAGAATCCTTTTGCATTTTTCCTCCTACAAGCAAAATCCAGGAAGCATTTTTTTCCTTCTCCTATTCTAATGGACACACCAAAGTGACAATCCTATATTACTCTTTTTCTTTGCCTCTGGTCAAGGATTTCCTGGGTCAGAGAAAAAAGGGGGGTCAGCTTTATCCTGACTTGGAGTTTAAACTATTCTAGTGGATTATTAGAGTTTCATGTGAACAAACTAGAAGTTGTAGGTACCTAAGTATAATGCCACAGAATTCATATTTATCCTGTTTCATATTAATGATGTCATACCCTGATGGCCATTTGATATTTCAAGGGGACTGCATTCTTTTCTGTGAAGGATACTGTGGAGAGCCTGTTTTGATTAAACTCTTGCAATCTGATGTTAAAAAAAAGTGTATTACATTAGAGACAAGAAATAAATATGTCTCTGATCTCATCCATACATTAATCAATGAACACATTGCTGCTTGGAGGACTTATCTGTACTGTTTGTGCAACATAACCAAACTCTCAAATTGACCTACTTAGAATTTGTCTTAATTGAGGAGAATTTACTATTTTTTTCACCTGATAGTCTAATAGAATTTATGTTGTTGAACATATGCAGTTGTACTGTGGGTTGTCATTCTCTCGAGCTGCCCAATGGGTTGGTTGCAGGTAAAACCCTCTTTGAAACTCATTGTGATATGGAGTGGTCATACTGGGCTGCAATTTACCTGGACATTGGTTCAGAATTTAACAGGCTTGGGGATCTTTCAGGGGACTTGATGAAAAAAGAGTGAGCCTACTGAACTTTTAAAATAGTTGGTGATTGATGTTTTGACTCTAAGATTTTGGTGTATTCTGTGAGAGCAATGATTCCCAGCCCCAGCTCTTCAATATTCCATGGCATCTACAATTACCTCAGGGATGCTAAAAAATGATAAAAATTAACCATATTTTAAAAATGCTTCCAAAAATATGTGTGCAGGGGGTGTGGGAGAGTTCAAGAAATCCAATGTCTCAAACTCAAGCTTAAAGGCTGGCCCAAATCCAGAGAAGTTGGAATTCATTACCCTGACCTGTAAAAGTTGGAGTCATTTCTATTACCTGGATTGTTTCTCTCTCACTCACAATTAACTTCTGTTAGCTTTATTTATCTGAAGAGTGGACGTATCTTTCTTCCCTTCTCTAGCCTATCTCACAGCGTTGTTGAGAATTAAGCATTATGGCACAGTAATAGATACCAACTTAAGAGTTGAAAGGTTGGGGTTCAAATCCCAACTCAGAAATTTACTAGTTGCATGACCTTGAACAAGTCACTTAATTTCTCCTAGTCCTAATTTTCTTCCCTGCAAAATAGGGATAATGATACTGGCATAATAAGAGACAATATGGTGTAGTGGGTAGAGTTGGCTTTGCAATAAAACCTGGTCCACTTCCTCCTCTGATATATATCTGTGTGTCTCTGGGCAGGTCTTTTACCAGAGCTCCAAGAAACTCTCTAAGATAGTAATTGTCTTAGGGTGTCTGTGGATAGATTTGGGGAAATCTTGTGTTTTTAAAATATTAACTGGATTTCAGTGTAACAAGTTTTCTTCAGTCTATGTAGTTTACTTAATTCATTAAAAATGTTATTCTTAGAAGGCATCCCTAGATTTCACCCAAGTGCAAAAGAGGTCCATCACACACACACACACACACCCCACACACACCCCCACACACACGTACACATACACACACACACACACACACACGCACGCTCAGAGAACCTCTGTTCTAAGTTGGTAAACTGCATACCATTTCTGTCTACTTTGGTAGGGAATTTGCTTTAACAAGAGTTTTCTCATGCCGGTTGTTTCCCAGGTCCAGACTCTCCTTCCCCCAAACAAAACATCAAAGCAGACAACAAAACTAAGTAAAGAGATGAAACAAAAAAATCACATGTAGAATTTAAAACAACTAATACAATAATATAGTTTTGAGAGAAGAGAAAGATTGACCTGAGAAGAGGAACATGTTTTTGTCATTGATGAATGATAATGGCCCATACATTACAGAATATATCTTTCTAGTAGACTGTTCTATACACAGTGGGTGTTTACTAAGTGATTCTTTGGAATTTGAAGAATAAAATTCTTCTAGCAGACCTCATCATTTTTCTTGTATCATGGAAAGGGAGAGTGATTATTTCCCATCCCTCCTCTCTTTATATATTTCAAAAAGCCATGACTTTTTCTATTTTTAAAATGAATTAATTAGATTGATAGTCTAATATAACATCTCTGATGTTTTACTTTTCCATAGATCATCATACTTTTCCATATGAAGGTTCAAATGAGGCAGAAATACTAGCTTTTATCTAAATTAAGAAATTTAATTGAGACTGTGTCACCCTATGCCCTTATGATGAAACCATGTATATACTTTTTAGAAAAGCAACTGTAATGCATGCTTCTAGTATTTCGAATTGTATGTAATTTTGAATGTCTCTCTTAGGGCTAAAGAGCCCATGATCTCTAAGAGAAAGTATGAGAGTCAAACTATTTTAGTGATAAATCTAATATAATCCAATGCAAAATAACTTTTATACCAATGACAACTCTTTGGAAGGAGGAATTTGCTGAATATGTAAATATTCAAGTATCCCAATCAAGGGATAAATTCTGCTTTATTTTTAGGAAACTAGCACTTGAGGATTTCAAGACTTGGAAGCTAGAGACCCTGTGAATGATGGAAAGTGAAAGACTGAGAAAAGATAGGCAATGTTTAAGTAGTAATTGATTAAAAAAACAAAGTTAAGCTAGGAAGATGTGTAACTTGTACCTACATGCAATATTTCTTTAAATCTTGCTCTCTATTATGTTGTCTACTTCTTAAAATTAAATTTATGTTATTAAAATAAAATTGCACTTTTTGTAAAAGATTTTTGGGAGCATAGTGATTCTTTTTCTGTTTTTACTAGAACCAGACTTATTAATTTCATAGAAATACCACAATTCACTCGGTATCTCTTTCTTCCTTTTCTCCCCATGTAACTTATTAGTTATCTATGTCATAACTAAGCCACTTTCATTTACTTGCTCACCTAGAAAGACAGTCCTTGTAGGTCCTGGCTTACAAATTCAACCCTGATAAAGAAAGCAAATTCACACCCTTTATAATAGGAAGGATGAGAGCAGGAGGTGGGGGTAGGGGACTCTGGAAAGTTTCCTTATTTATCAATTCACTGATATGGAATTGGGGTTTTTTGTATGTCTTGTAATTACAGTTTGCATGAAAATATACTAGTTACTTACTTGATTTGACCCTTCAGCAAAGTGACACATGGTTAAGTGTTTCCTCTTAATCCTTGAAGTTCAGAACTCTTCCTCTAAGACTGTGGGTTTAATGTAGGAAAAGCTCCATTAGTTATATTTTTGTCCCAGTTCCCTGCTTCTCCTTCATAAACCCAAAGTTGGAATATGAATTACAGTACCTGACTCACTCAAAGTCTGGAAAGCTGTGCCACATTTACTTTCCCTAGTTTCAAACTTTAAATAATGAATAGATGGTTGAGAGATAGGAATACTTAATATTTGTCTGCTCTCATCTTCCAATTCCCCAGAGCAGCTTATATTAAACCCTTTTTTATACATAGCATCAAGATTATCCATATTTTTTTCCACTCAAAAATTTTAAAGTCTAAATCGGGATTAGGTACATTGGTAATAAAATACTTCAGAACAAAAATAACTTCAGAATTATGGTACCATTTATTCTAAAGCTACACCTTGCTGCTAGGATTCTAATATAATCCCCAAAGTGACAGGCTATAGTGATGGAGTTTAAGATTAATTCACTTGTGGAGGTATTTGAAAAAAGTTTGGGTGATGAAAAAAGTTCATTCTAGTTAAGGATGAAATGAGATAATTGAAATTCATTTACTTCTTGCTTCTTGAGATTGAATATCAAGAGCCTGATTGTATAATCAACCATCTTTTCATCTGAATTTATAAAATGAGGGCATTGAGTCATATCATCTTTAAGGCCCCTTCTATCTCAAGTACTTTGTGATTTCTATGAGTATAGTAGTTTTAATTCGCTCCATTTGTGTGCTTCTCAGATAACAATACTTAAAAAAGCAAAAAAGTTCATTGTATACTAGCTCTGAACCAAACTGAGCATTAACTAGATAGGTATTGGTTCTGTGATTTCATTATTATAGAGAACTCCCTCAATTTATGATTTTGAATATTAATGTATTTTTGGTTCATAACTTCAGGATCTTGAAAGGTTCAGTTGTCATTATGAAGATCAGGTTAAGTATCAATTAGTAGATTTCTGTTTGATAATGTGAGATAATTCCATTTTTACAGTAGTGAATAGCTCCTATGGCACCACTGAATGACAGTTGTAACTATGATAGTGGGAAGTACTTTCCATAATAAGATTGGTATAGAGGCTAGTACAGAGTAATTATACTGTCTCTCCTTTTTCCCCAAATGCTTGAATGAGTCTGAGCACAATCAATTGAGGATATGAACCCTGAAGAAGACGAGGAAGACAGACTAGCACAATGAGGCAGAAGGGCAAGAATAAATTGATGGTTGGGGTACCCAAGGCCAAAGGAAACTGATAATGGGATGTTTAAGTTATGTCACAACAGATGTAAGTTATACGTGTGTGAGTGTGTGTGTGTGTGTGTGTGTGTGTGTGTGTGTTTTGGAGGAAATGGGGAATGAGAAAAGAATTTAGAACTATATGTATGGGGCTCATTAAGAACAAATTTCTCCTTTCCTGATTATCTTGGGCAATCAAGTTAGTTTCCTTTGGTTAAGTTGCTTTGGTATGCAGTCCTTGGGGTCTCAGTCTAGGAAGAACGTACTGGGCAGATTTATTTTCCAAAGGAAAATGTCGTTCATTGAATTGGAACGCTACTCTGTCCTCCAGTGACAGGAACAATTCTTTTAAAATTTTGGCATACCTTCATGGTTGAGACCTATGATAGATTTTAACAATCAGGTCCCTCCAAGAAGTGAACTGTAGTTTACCTGTAGTGCATAAAAAAAGCTTCCCATAAAAATTTCTAAATAGTTTGAGTCCTGGTTGCTTTAGAAACTTCATTTTCTCTGTGGCATACTCTAATTCAGTTAAGATTACTTAAAGTGCACTGATTGTAACTTCCTTAAATTGAAGGGATAGCTATCAGTTGCTTCATATGACTTTACTTCTAGAATTAGATTTGGGTTGGAGGGGGGGCGGAGGAAAGGAAAAGAAAAGGGAAAGGAACTGAGGGAGCCTCAGTTTTTTGGCCATTTGGACTGGATTCATTGTAAGGTTGTATTTTTGCTTGACGTGTGGAAAGCAATAGGTTCACATTCCTTGGCATGTGGGCTTGTATTGTCTGGATGTCTCTGTTTTGCCCATTCATCTAAGAATATTTTCTAGATCCAAAGATGAACAAAAAGGAAAACTATGCAAATCATCGTATAGAAAAACTAAAAAATGTGAACTAGAAAATCAACACTTACACACTTCTATACAGAAAATAGATATTGTGTATGAAATAATGAATCTACTACATACAATTTATTCCTTTTAATATAGGTTATATTTTACATGGTAGTGCCAGCATTGACCCCCCCCATTAATTTCTATCCTTTCAACTTCTTTAGAAAATACACCGTTGATGCCCAGTTCTTTTCCTTTTCTTCCTGTTGTTGTCAATCTCTCTTCCTCTCCACCCCAACCTCCACTCTGATTTGTAACAGAAATATTGTTAAGCAAAACAGATTTTTGTTGTAATGATTTTGGTTGGAAATGTATGTCTCAGTCTTCATCTATAATCTACCTCTCCAGCCACAAGTGGGAGGCATCTTTCAGCATAAGTCTTTTGATTGATCATTGATTCATCAGTTTCGTAAGTCTTTCAGTCATTTTCCTCTATAACACTGTGGTATTTGTATATATAATTCTCTTGATTCTGCTGGCTTCGTTTCACGTTAATTCATGCAGATCTTTCTAAGTTTCTTTGAATCTTTTATTTTTTATGGCACAATTATATTGCTATAACACAGTTTGTTCAGTCATTCCCCAATTGATGGACGCCCTGCACCCCACCCAGTTTCCAGTTCTTCACTACAACTGAGTGCTGTTATGAATATTTTTGTAGACATGAGTCCTTTTCCTCTTATTTTTTATTTCCTCTTTATTACTTGGTTATAAGAGGGCAAATATATATCTACTAGTAATACTATAGTGTCAAAGGGTATGTATAGTATAATTTAGTGACTTGCTGGTAGAGTTCCTAAATTACTTTCCATAACGGTTGACCCAATTCATTGCTCCATCAGTGTCCCACAATTATTTTGTTTCCTTTGCCAATTCATTGGATGTGAGGTGGAACTTCAAAGCTGATTTAATTTATTAACTTTAAAATTAAATTTTGTTTTACTTCTAAAGAAATGCCTGTCATCTCTCAACCAGTCTCCCCTCCCACCCACCCATTGAGAAAGCCAGAAAAACTAAACTTCTGTTATTATGATATCATTGCCAAACCATGCACAATTGATTCCTACCCAATTATTTAATTCTTCTTTATTTCTTTTAAAAAATAGATTGTGATTATATTCATATAATTCCTTGGTAAAGGGATTTCTGTTATAAAGACAGATTGTCAAGAAAAACAAATTACTCCACTGACTATGTTAATTATATATAAATATGTATATGTGTCTCAAACTGCTACCTGAGTCCATTCATTTCTTTTATTAGTAAGTTGGAGGATTTTTTCCCCATATGGTTGTTGACAGTTTAGATTTTTTTTCCCCTTGAAAACTACTTGTTTATGTCATTTGACCAGTTCCCTTTTGGGGAATAACTGTTGTCTTTATAAATTTATCTCCTGAATATTAGACTATTATCAGGAAATTTGCTGCAACATTTTTTTCCCAATAAACTATTTTCCTTGCAATTCTAACTACATTTCGTTTCTTTAAAAATGTTTTCAATTTTGAGTAATGAAAAATTTCTATAGTTAAGAAAGATTTTCTTCCAGTCTATTCTTATTGATTTATGATGTAGTCTTTTTATATGTAGATCATATATCCATTGAGAGCTTAATGTGGTATATGGCAAGAGCTATTGATCTACAGTTAATTTGTCCCAGAATACTTTCTAGTTTTCTCATTTTTTAAAATCAAATAGTGAGTCCCAACCCTAGTAGTTTGTGTTCTTAGACTTGTAGAACACTACTACTATATTCAATTGATTCTGGATCTTGTGTACATGTTTTTTTTCCTATTGGTCAACTCGTATTTTTTTAACTAGTAGAAATAGTTAAGATAATTACTACTTTATAGTATCATTTGAGATCTGATACTCTAGGCCTCTCTTTTTTCTACTTTTTTCATCATTTCCCTTGAGATTTTTTACCTTTTGTTATCCCAGATTAATTTTATTATAATTTAATCTAGTTTTATAAAATGATCTTTTGGTCATTTAATTGCAACAGCACTAAATCGACAAATCAATTTAGGTAATGTTTTCATTTTACTATGATGGCATTGCCAAATTATCAACAACTGATTCCTATCCAATTATTTAAGTCTTCCTTATTTCTTTTAAAGTGGTTTGTAACTGTATTCATATAATTTCTTGATAAAGGGATTTCTCTCTTTGTGTGTGTGTATACATACACACATATCAATGCATATGTATATGTATATAATATATGTATTTCATATATTCAGTAATTTTGAATGGGATCTTTTCTCCTATATTTTATATTAGTTTTTTGTGGCAATGAGAAGAAAGATCAATGATATTTATGAATTTATTTTTTATTCTGCTATTTTAATGAAGTTTTAAATTCTATTTTAGTTGACTTTCTAGGGTTTGCTAAGTGAATTATCATATCATCTCTAAAAAGTGTTATCTGTTTCTTCTTTGCCCATGATTTCCCCCTTGTTTTTTTGCTTAGTTTTTATTGCTCTTTCAGGAACTATATCAATATCTATCATGTATTATGTCTGTCGATCGATCTATATCATAAATGCATCAAATCAGAGTAATAACAATGGGCATCCTGAACTTATCCCTGATCTTATTGGAAAGATTTTAATGTTTCTCCCATTATTAATGACACTTTTGGTTCTAGATTAAAAAAAATTATCATAATAAGAAAAGGTCCATTTTGTCATATTTTCTAGTGTTTTTTTTAAGTACACACAGCAGTGTTGTAATTTTTGCTAGTTTTTTTTAATGCATTTGTTGATAGAATCCTTTCATGTTTTATTGTCATTAATATGTTCTATTATGTTTAGAGTTTTCTTAGTGTTGAACCATCATTGCATTCCTGGTATAAAACTGACTGGTCATAGTACATAATCTTTTCAATAATTGTTGTGGCCTCTTTGCTACAGTTCTAGGCAATATTTTTTCATTAATATCCATTAGAGAAATTTGTCTATAGGTTTATTTTTCTGACTCTTCTCCCTTGATTTAAGTTTCACGACCATATTTGTTTTACAGAAAGTATTGTATAATGTCATATTTCTATGTTTTACAAAACAAATTTTGCAAAGGTTGAAATTTTTTGATCGAATTCATATGTAAATTTATTTGGGTTTTTTGGAGTTACTTATGGTTTATTCAATTTCTTTCTCTGAGATCAAGTTATTATAATTCTCTATTTCTTATTTTGACCTGAATAGTTTACGTTTATTTAAATATTCATCTATTTCATTTAAATAATATCTTTACTGAAATATAACTAGGCAAAATAATTTCTAATACTCCTTTTAAAGTTCTTTTCATCTTTGATACTGGCAACTTCACTGTATTTCATTTTTTTCCAGATTAGATAAAAAGTTTATTTATTCTATTAGTTTTTAAAAAAATCAGTTCCTGGTTTTATTTATCATTTTTAATCATTTTATTGTTTTCTTTCATGATGCTCAGAATTCCTATTTTATGTGTAGATGGAAATTTGTGTTTTGTGGCTTTCCTCATGTTGATAAAATTGCTTAGAAATATATAATTTTCCTTCAGCTCTGCTTTGGCTCTATCTCAAAAATTTCCATATGGTTTTATTGTTGTAATTTAGTGTAATTGTCTATTGTGTCTATGAAATATTCTTTAACTCACAAATAGTTTAGGATCAAATTATTGTTTCCATTTAAATTCAAGTTTGTTAATTCAGAGGTTTATTTTTGTTGCATTTTGGTTTGAAAAGATTGTTGGATTTTTTTTATTTTGGTTTTTGAGGGTTTTTTTTTTGCCCTAGCATATGGTTAATATTTTTAAATGTGTCATGCATTACTGAGAATTTGTATATCTATTTTCATTGAGTAATCACCACAGAGATATAATACCGAACTTGAAAAAAAAAAACCTATTACCTTTTTTCTTACTGATCTTTCTGTTAGATTTGTCCAGGTCTGATAGGGACACATTGCCTTTCCCTACTATTTCCTTCTGTTATTCCATTGACTTTTATTTCATGTATTTAGATGCTAGGATTAGTGAATCTCTCTCTGTCTCTGTCTCTTTGTCTGTCTGTGTGTGTGTGTGTGTATGCATATTTATAAAGTCCAGTGCCAGTGCTTAATAAACATTGGTTGGTTGAAGTATTGATATTATTTGTTATTTATGGCTTCTTAACATTTCCATAATATTAGCTATGTCTCTTTCTCCTTTTGCTTTGTTTTGGATCATGGTGGATGTTCTTGCTTTTTAAAAACAAATTTGCTGAAGCATGATACATTTTGCTATACCATTTTGACAGCATTGGTGTTTGTTTCCTGTGTACTTCTTGTAAACATTACATTGTTGGATTTTGTTTTTCTGTTTTATTATCCTTTTCTGTTGGAGTGAGTTCATCCTGTTCTCATTCATGACTATCATTGTTAATAAACCAAAAATAATAAATAAAAATTAAACCAAATTCTTTTATACTTCTTTGTTGTTCTCTCTCAGAAACCCCTTTACAAAAAAAGGATGTGTGTGTGTGTGTGTGTGTGTGTGTGTGTGTATGTAGAAAAAGAAGGACTCTGATCAACATGAGTAATCTACAATCAAGGTGCTTGTATTTCTTTGTGTCTGCTCTTTGCACCAAAGTCAAATTCTAATTTCTATTTCTTATATTTTTTCTATATTTTAAATTCCTTCTTATGTGAAATTAGAAGTGCATTTTTTGGCTTATAATTTCAATTTTTCTTGCTCTACTCTTACTTATACTCCATTTTCCATTTCCTTTTCCTCATATGTACCCCTAGATATATGATAGGAAACTGTGTGTGTGTGTGTGTGTGAGTTGTGTGTGTATTCAATCCTCATTTGTTTGATTTATCTCTTCTTCCATGTTTGCATATTCTTTTTCTGGCAGCCCTTTTATACAAAATATTGAGTTCCCTCTTCTTTCTTGTTTTTTCTCTAGTATATTTCTTCCCTCCACCTTAGCGTCCTCTTCTTAAAATCAGCCCAACAGGACAAAAAAACCAAACAAACAAGCAATGTCCTATGCTTGTTTTACTAATCTTTATGACCCTTAAAGACCTCAAGATTTTGATGGGACACTTGCCTACTACCCTAATGAGAATTTAAGCATTTGTTCATCATTTACTCCTTTACAAATATGTTTGCACTTACCTTATGTTTCTTTTGACTCCTATATTTCCTTCTCAAAGATTTTTTATTTAGTTCTTTACTTTTCATCATATATTATTCAAAATCTCCTATTATATTAAAATACTACTGAATAAATGCTAAATTTTTCATGATAAGTTATTTTTGATTGTAAACCTTTATCTTTTTCCTTTTAGAATATTATATTCCAAGATTTTCTCTTTTAATAGGAGTTGCTGCCAAGTTATGTGTGACCCTGATTGTGGTTTCTTGGTACTTATTCTTTCCAACTTCTTGGAGCAATTTTTCTTTGACTTGGAAGCTTTGGGTTTTGACCTACAAAATTTCCTGGTTATTTCAGTATGAGGTTTCTTTAAGGAGGGTGATTGGTGGATTCATTCTATTTAACTTCTCCTTTGTATCTAATAGATCTGGGCAGTTTTCATTTGTGATTTAATGAAGTATGGAATCCAGGTTTTATGTTTGGTCATGGTTTTCAAGAAGTCCAATGATTTTTAAATTGTCTCTCTTTGCTCTATTTTTGAAGTGAATTGCTTTTGATAACTAAATGTCTAATATTTTCTTCTACTTTTGACTTTGTTATAAAAGTTTTTGTCTTACGGGGTGATTGAATTATATTTGCTTCATTCTGCTTTTTTCTAGAAGTCTACTACTTTGGTAAGAATTTCCTTCTGTTCTAAGCGTTTTATTTTCTTATCATTTTTTCCTTATTAAACACTCATTTCATTTTTTTAAAAAAATTTCTTACTTGATTTCTTCCAGTAACCCTTGTTATAGTGGCCAAGCCATTTTTTTTCTCCCTAAAATTCTGTTTGTAGTTTTTATCAGGTTACATTTTTCTCCTATGCTTACCTCCTGGGTCTTTCCTGAACCATGGTACTTGGTGTTTTCTTCCATTTTTCTCAAGTTTCCAAACTCAGTTCTTGATTTTGGATTTTGTACCATCTGCTCCCTTCTGACACTCTTGAATGTGCTGGAGAGACCTTATTTGATCCTGTTGCCATGATCTAGATGGAGTACCTGGTATTAAGTCCCACCTACTGCCTCAGTTCCTGACTTACATCTTTGTCTCCTGGTAGACCAATGTAGGATCTGGCCTTGGATAATTTCTTTCTCCTTCTGTTTACATGATGCTCAGTCAGAAGCTGGTTCTGTGCTGTGCCATGACCCTCATAGTTCTTCAACCTCTAGACTTCCCCCTTCACAGGTGAATATTAGAAATTCCAGTGGTCTTAAGCCTCCTGTGTATCCCTGCTGGCACAGGTGTCCAGGTTCTGAATTGTCTCTTTCATTTTCCTTGACTTAGTGCTCAGAGGAATTCATAAGTCGGCCTTATGTACTTGGAAATTGATCTGCTGGGGTTGTTTTGTTCCTTGCTTGTGTCCTAGTAGACTATGAGTGGGGTTTTGATTCAGGTACCTGGATTTTGAAACCTTTGTTGATATCTTGTTCTTCTGGTTGTTTTATGGGAGTTTGAGCTGGTTCTCCTCTTTTCACCTCCCCTAGCTTGCTGCCAGGTTACTAGAATTTTTACAGGTTTCTGTAATATCGTTTTCTACAAATAGCCATAGCTTCTGTATTGATCTGAGTTCTCTATTGGTCTCCTTCATCCTATGTCTCCACCAGCCTTCACCAAGGTAAGGGAATTCTGTATACAGATGAAATCATAGATCTAGTTCTTATCCTTACAGATATTATAGACTCAATCTAGCAAAACTTGCTCTTTCCAAGAGCTTCATAGATGGAAACTAGTAGGAAGCTGACAAATGGTTTGGAAAGGGAACCCATCTGTTGGCATATTGCCAGTGATATTTCTTAAGTTCTTGATTTAAAAAAAATTATGAACATACTTTGTTCAAGTTACGTTTTGGTTTGGAGTATAAAGTTTGTCCTCTCTGATGCTTTAGGTTAGAAAGTCAATTAAACTTTTGCCCCCAGAGAATTTTTTGTTTTAGAATCAAGCTTCTCTTGGTATGAGATGACTTGCTAGCTTTCACTGATTCATGCCAGTTTCATTTTCACTTGGGGATTGAAATTGATTCTTTTTGTTCTTTTTCATATATGTTTGCCCTTTGAAGCATCATCTGGGACTGTTCTATAAACCAGTGAACAGTTGTTCAGAAATTCCTTTTTTAGAGTAACATAAGTGACTTCATCAAAAACTGAAGGATGAATTGTAGAAAACTGAAAACAAATAAATTAATAAAATAAAGAACTGAAGGATAAAATTTGTGAACTAAGCACTTCATAAACACAACACATACACACAGGCATATGTAATATGTCATTATGCATATTATATATATATATATACATATAATAGAAACTAACACACAGCTAAGAAATAGTATGAATGTGATGGTAAAGAACAAAAGTCAGATTTTTATGTTTTGATTTGACAAAGTTTTAAAAACCAGATATCATTCAATTTCTAGAAGAAGAGAATGTGCTTCAGATATATTTGGATCTTGGAGATAATTCAATAACTTTGGTTTGCCCAGCTTAAGCTTTATATTACATATTTTTTCTTTTTTTAAGAATTAATCTTTTCAGTGTTTAGTTTTCAAAGTTTTACAAGTTCAAAATAGTGGCACTCAGTTGGTCTATGAGGTATTGTAAGCAGTTATCCACTCAACATTTGAGTACAAGGTACTCCCTTAACCTCAGTTTCCTCATCTATAAAATGGGGATAATAGTCCTTCCAGGGTTGTTGCAATGATGAAATAAGATAACATCTGTAAAGTGCTTTTCAAATTAAAAAAAATTACATATTATTATTACCCATGTCATAAAAGGGATGTATAAATAGTGAACTGTTGTCAAGGTTTACATGCCATTTTTTCACAAAACCTCTTTTAGCTCATAAGTGTTATACAAGTTTTGTAGATTTTGCCAAGTTATATCCCTCCACATATACACATGATTTCACACTTTCCTGTCTTCTCCCTCTGCCATCCCCACTAAACTTCAATCTTTTCTTGTCTGCTGACTGCTTCCTTATAGTCTATAAATGTGATCATGTCTTCTCCATCTTTAAAAAAATCCCTCCTTTGATCCATGCATCCATTACTACTAGCAATCATCCTGCATCTCTTCTCTCTTTTGTGATGAAATTTCTGGAGAAGGCCATTTATAGTCAATGCCTCTACTTCCTTTCCTCTTGCTCTCTTAATTCTCTACAATCTTCTTAACTGAATCAAAGTTGGTCACTTCCAAATTACTGTTCATTGCTGAACCTAATGGCCTTTTCTTATTCGTCATCTTTCTTGACTTCTCTATTCCCTTTCACATGATTGATCACTTTTCTCCTTGACACTACTCTCTTCTGGTTCTCCTCCTCCTTATCTGACCATTTTTTCTTTGAGTCCTACCTTTTTTCATTCTTCATCCTTGTCATGCCTGATAACAGTAGGGATCTCTCAAGGCTGTTTTCACTCCCTTATCCTCTTACTGTTTCACTTGATGTTCTCATCAACCCTCATAGAATTCAAATATCTCTATGCTAATGATTTTTAAATTTACTTCTTCAGCCCTAAGCTCTCTGATAACCTTTGGTATTACATCACCAACTGCCTTATTAAATGTCTTAAACTGGATGTCCCATAGACTCCACATGTCCAAAATTGAACTCATTCTTTTCCTTTCCTAAATCACTCAACTTTCCTATTACTGTTAAGGGTATTATCATCCTTCCAGTCACCTAGGCTCACAAACTAGAGGTCATCTTATATTACTCTCACCCCTCATATCCAATCTCTTGACAAATCCTACCAATTTTACCTTTAGTAACATCTCTCATGAATGCTTCCTCTCTTCTCTGGCGGTGCTACCACCTGGTGCAAGTCCTCATCACCTCATGCATGGATTATTAAAATACTCCATCCCCTACTTAGGTATTAAAATGATCTTTGATAGCTAAGACCTAAAGTACAAATATCACTGTCACTCCTTTATCCAATAAACTCCAGTGATTCCCTATTACCTTCAGGATCAAATATAAAAATCTTCTGTTTGGCATTCAAAGCCTTTAATAATCTGTTCTCCCCTTTCCAATCTTCTTATACCTTATGCCCACCCCTCCTCCAACCCTTGCCTTCATACTCTGAGTTCCAGTGACATTTCTTGCTGTTCTCACAAAGCGCTCCATCTCTTGACTCTGGGCATTGTCCTTGACTTCCCCCCCTTTCCTGGAACATTATTCTTCCTCATCTCTACCTTCTAGTTTCTCTGATTTCCTTGAACTCCCAGTTAAAGTCCCACCTATGAGATGGCCTTTTTTGATCCCTCTTAATTTCAAGACTTTCCCACCATTGCTTACCTCCAACTTATCCTGTAAACTGTTTGTAAATAGTTGTTTACGTGTTGTCTCCTTTATTAGATTGTGCTCTTTGAGAGTAAAGACTCTTTTGCCTTTCTTTGTTTCTCCAGAACTTAACATGATGCCTGACCCACAGTAGGTGCTTAATAAATGTTTATTGACTGACTGATTGCATAGGGAGACTCAGTCAGCATCATTAATGCAGAGCAATTGAAAGAGCACTTGGCAATGGAAATCAGAAGATATGGGTTTAAATTTCATCTGTGATGCATACTACTTATGTAATCTCATATATCAGGTGAGAGATTTGGAGTACATGACTTTACAGGTCCCATCCTCATCCATATCTTTGCATACTTTATATTTCAGAGCCAAAATTTGAATACAGGTTTCTCTAGCTTTGGGTTTCTAAGGTTTTTAACCATTCTTTCATGAGGAGTTTAAATCTTTCTCTCTCTTCCTCTCTCTGCCTGCCTCCATCTCCCCCTGCCTGCCTCTCTCTCTCCTTCTGTGCCTGTCTATCTCTCTCCCTCTCCCTCCCTTTATTTCTCTCTCTCTCTCTTTTTCTGTCCCTCCCTCTCTGTCTTCCTCCCTCTCTCTGAGTCCCTCTCTCTCTCTGTGTCCCTCTCTCTCTCTGCGTCCCTGTCTCTCTCTGTGCCCCTGTCTCTGTCTCTTTCTGTCTCTGCTTCTCTTTTAATTAAGCCCTAATGGTCTTTTTAAGAAGGCATTGCAGCTGCCATTTCCTTGTGGAGGATTTCAAGACTATTACCATCTGAGTATACTCTAGAAGGTTGCATTCTGTTTCCATAATTGAGAGAGATGCTGAATTCTACATTAAGGAATCCTAAAACTCTGCTGTAGGGAGGTGTTTGATGTGTGTAAGCCACAGAGACCATTGGATTTAGGGCAGATAAATGAATAATTCTCAAGTTACAAGAAGTTGCTTTAGAAATGCTGCTGTTACTTTGGGTTTTTCCCTCTTTAGGATGAATAATGTTGGTTCAGGTTGGTTTTGGTATGACCAACTTCTATTTATGTAGCACATTTGCTTGTTTTAGGGGCTCAGGTCTACATAGACCAGAAAATTTGGGAATCTCTTTTTTTTAACTCTCTCTTTTCCTCAGAGTCATGCTACAGATTTTAATTTTTCTTGATTGCCTTTCCTTGAGCCAGGGTTTGAATGAGACTTAGGGAGACTTGGGAGTCTAAGGTTTTAACTGGATAAAGCTAGCTATGTTTGAATTTGAAAAGAGGATAATGTCACATTACTTCATGGTGACACTGGGTGAAAAAGCAAGGAAGCATTTTTAATCTCTTTATAAAGAAGAAAGACTTTAGAAATTCCAGTAAACGTTGACCTGGGATGATTTCTTTGCATTTGTCTCCATTGTAACTGTGGTGTTACCTTTTAAGGTGTGACCTTAAAAAGTCAACCCACTTTGTGAAGCACTTGATCATAAAGTAGGAGTGACTGCCAGAACAACGTTACTGTCATTTTTGAGCATGTCAATTGTTGGTTGATTTCCTGAACCAAGGAGCAAGATATGGTGGCTATATGGGGACCTTTCTCTGATTCTACTAGTTGAAAATCTATTGGGGAGTGGCATGTTGGAAGCTTGCTTCAGATGGTCAATGATTTTGGCCCTTCCCAAACAGCCAGGCTTATGTTTGAGTATAGGTCATACAATTTCAGCTGAGGAACCAACAGATTATTCACTCTAAAGTTTAGAGACCCTGGCTTAGTCTGTGGACACCTCTGAATTCTAGGTTTTTTTTTTTCCTGAGCACCATCTGGTTTCAATGATATGCAGTTGATAACTTCAGTGTCCATTGATATTTCTGATGTGTAAGAATATTATCATTATATGACAGATGCCAGCTATCCTTAAGAATGCCTTTGTCTGATGATACATGTATCTGTATTCAGGGTCAAACCAATTCTACAAGTGGAGATCTGTCCCTTGAAAGGTCTTCTGAAAGTATAAACTGTTATTTTTAGAATATGGCCATGAACTCTAAAAATTCAGGTTTGTTTTTATAGCAATGTAGAACCATTATAACATACACCAATATCATAGCTCATTATGGACATCTGTCTTATGATGGATGGTTATGCTATTTACTGGTAGCAATAAAACACTATTGAGTGGTTTTTGCTCAGTGATGTAAATTTAAATGCTACTTTTGTTTTTAAAAAAAAGCATGTACCTTGTAGTGCCCTTGATCCACAGCAGAATACTTATTAGCATCCACTGTTCTATTGATTCTGTTGCTATCCGTGGTTGCCTTTAGAGAGAAAGGTCAGAATAAAAGGGTATATCAGAACAAAGTGTTCAGGTATGGTCTGATATGCCTATCATAATCTTTGAGTTAGGAAATGGGCTGAATTTTGTTTCTTGACCAAAGGAGTCTTTTCCTGTCCTTACATCCACTTCATACCCATCTCTAAAATAATTTCAAGTTAATAAGATCTTATTATTGCATTGCAATGGACAGAACTGGTCTTGGAGTCAGGAAGATAGCTAAAACTCTGCCTCCAACATTTATTAGCTGTGTGACCCTGGGCAAGTCACTTAATTCTCTCTACTATATTTTTATTATCTGTAAATATGAGAATAATTATAATTTTGTGAGGATCAAATGAAATAATATGTGCAGAACACTTTTTAAACCTTAAAGATCTATATAAATGCTAGCTATCGTGAATAATATTATTGTTTATAATGTTGGTGAATAAACTAAATGAAACTGCTTTAGGAGGGAAAACCCTTCCTCAACCTTCTCCTAAGGATATTCAGGGAGCAGAGATCTTTTGAGACCCTGTACCCAGATGATGAAGAATATGTAAACAGGGATATGTGGAGAATTAGAAGATCCATGAGTACAGCCACCTATACCGAGGCATATTAACAGGAAATGGAATGTGTCTTTCATTCAGATTATCCTCCTAATTGCAAACCCAATTATCTAGGGGCATCCCCAGATAACTGCCATCTGTTTAGCTCCCCATTCGTTGTAACTGAGAACATTTATCCTTGAATTGCTGTGCTCCAACCTCAGAAACTTCTTTGAAAAGAGTTACAGTTTTTTTTAAAGCTGGTAAATATAAAGTATACTTCCTGGAAAACATTTAAGTTTTGTAGTTCAGTCATTTTAATTGTGCCTGACTCTTTGTGACCCTATTTGGAGTTTTCTTGGCAGAGATATTAGAGTGGTTTGTCATGTCCTTCTCCAACTTATTTTACAGGTGAAGAAACTGAGGCAAAAAGGGCTAAGTGACTTGCTTGCGGTCACACAGCTACTGAGTTATCTGCATCCAGATTTGAACTCAGTGAGATGGTGTCCCTGACTCTAGGTTTGTTGCTCTATCCACTGTGCCACCTAACTGCCCCCAAAACTTTTAAATAAAACAAAACTAAGAAAGTTTATAAGGCTTGGAATTACAATTGCCAAATATTTTTGTAATGTACCACTTGCTAAAAGATCAGAAAAAAATACTTCCTCTTTCAAAACCTAGTACTAATTTTTAAAAAATTTAACTTGAGTTTTTTTTTCTCTTCCTTTAAATAGTTGTGTGTTGGATTTGGAGTCAAGAAGACCTGAATCTAGTCTCAGACACTTATCAATTATGTGACCCAGGGCAAGTCACTTAATAGCCTCAATTTCCTAATCTGTAATTTGGGGATAATAATGGCACCTGTATCATAGGGTTGTTGTGAAGTTCAGATAATATTTGTAAAGTACGTTGCAAGCCTTAAAGTGCTGTGTCAATACTGGCTATTATAATCATCATTTCCATCATCATAATCACTAACTGCCTTTACTCTAGATAACTTCTATGTCTTCCCATATTTCTTTGATTTCATAAGTTTCTTTTGCATTTCATGCAGATTCACAACCAAGATAAAGCCCTATGCAAATGGTTATCATACCTGCAGAAAATAGGGCAACAGAAACCAGGTACTCAGAGTCATTGGTTGGGTGGAGAGAATTTGTACAAATACTTTGATTTTCTTACTTCAAAATCTTGTGCATTGTCTATTGGTGAGACATGGTAGTGCTTAGGTTTTCTTTGTAGATATGTTGTCCTAAATCCTTCCAACATCATTACGGGTTATAAATCTGAATTGAATGGGAGGACAGTTGTGGCTTATCCTGTTTTAAGATCTATGCTATTTTCTTACTTGTTTGAACACTGAATATTCTTTGAAACACAAGATAGAGTTTCATCTTATATGCCCCAGGAAGGATGAGTGGATAGCTATGGGCTAGATTGAAAATGAAACAATATTTTAGCAAATGTGAAATGTGTGTGATATGAAGATTAGTCAACGTTAGGTGGTGATATTGAAATTTTCTACCCATAATAAGAATTATTGCCTAGTAGCAAGTATGCACATAGAATCCACATTTTCTGTGATCTGTATGTAAAAGGAAGAAGAATCTGATTCTCTTTATCTTTCTAACCCCCACCCCACCACTCACCCTGTCAATATACTTACAGGATATAATCACAAATTATTAGATTTTAATTAACGTAAATATATAACATGTTAACAAGTTACCTCTTTACGAAGTGCTAACACCTTTTCTCTGATGAAATTAAAGGGAGTCTTGGAATAACAGGAGCATGTGACCATGTCCCTGGGCATTTTAAATAGTTAAGCCTTGAGCATAATTGAGTTAACAGTACAAGAACGAAAAGTAATCTGGGAAGAACTCTTTTCTTTACCTTCCCCATCAGTCATTTTACCTAGCTGTAGAATTACTTGCTCTTAGAACCTGACCCCCCTCCTAATCCCTATTTTTTTTTTACTTTATTTATTTATTTAGCTTTTTACATTCATTTTCACAAATTTTTGGGTTCCAAATTTTCTCCCCTTTTCTCCCCTCCCCCCACCCCAATACCCCAAGCAATCTAATTTTCGCTATCTCCAATCTGTCCACTCTTCTGTCATCCCTCCCTTCCCTTGTCTCTATCTTCTCTTTTCTCCTGTAGGGCCAGATGACTTTCTATTCCTCATTAACTGTATGTCTTCTTTCCTAGTTGCTACAACAATACTAAACAATTGTTCCTAAAACTTTGAGTTCCAAATTCTCCCCATCCCTCCCTCCCCACCTATTCCCTTTGGTACGGCAGGCAATTCATTATAGGCCATATCTGTGTAGCTTTGCAAATGACCTTCCTGATAGTCGTGTTGTGTAAGACTAACTGAATTGCCATCCCTCCTAACCTGCCCCTCATTGTTTCTCTTCTGTCCTTTGATCCTGTCCCTCCCCAAGTGTTGACTTTCAATTACTCCCTCCTCCCTTTGCCCTCCCTTCCATCATCCCCCCCCCCTTGCTTATCTCCTTCTCCCCCACTTTCCTATACTGTAAGATAGGTTTTCATACCAAAATGAGTGTGCATTTCACTCCTTCGTTTAGTCAAATGTGATGAGGGTAAACTTTTGTTTGTTTGTTTGTTTGTTTGTTTTTTTCCTCAGCTCTCCTCTTTTTCCCTCCACTAAAAACATCTCCTACTTGCCTCTTAAATGACATATAGTTACCCCCTTCCATTTCCCCCTCTTTCCTCTCACTACATTTCTCTCTCACCATTTACCTTAATTTCTTTTAAGGTATGGTCCCATCCTATTCAGTTCAATCTGTGCTCTCTGTCTCTGCATGTGAATGCATGTGTGTATGTGTGTGCATGCGTGTACATGTGTATGTGTGGTCCCACCAACCACCCAGATACTGAAAAGTTTTAAGAGTTAGAAATATTGTCCTTCCCTGTATGAATGCAAACAGTTCATTTCTGGTAAGTCCCTTAATACTTCTCCTTGCTGTTTACTTTTGCATGCTTCCTCTCATTCTTGTGTTTGAAAGTCAAATTTTCTTTTCAGCTCTGGTCTTTTCATTAAGAATGATTGAAAGTCCTCTGTTTCATTGAAAGACCATATTTTCCCTTGAAGTATTATACTCAGTTTAGCTGGGTAGGTGATTCTTGGTTTGAGTCCTAGTTGCTTTGCCTTCTGGAATATCCTATTCCACGCCCTTCGATCCCTTAATGTAGAAGCTGCTAGATCTTGGGTTATCCTGATTGTATTTCCACAGTACTGGAATTGTTTCTTTCTAGCTGCTTGCAAGATTTTTTCCTTGAGCTGGGAGTTCTGGAATTTGGCCACAATGTTCCTGGGAGTTTCTCTTTTTGGATCTCTTTCAGGTGGTGATCGATGGATTCTTTCAATACTTATTTTGCCCTCTGGTCCTAGAATGTCAGGGCAGTTTTCCTTGATAATTTCATGCAAGATGATGTCTAGGCTCTTTTTTTGATCATGGCTTTCAGGTAGTCCCATAATTTTTAAGTTGTCTCTCCTTGATCTATTTTCCAGGTCAGTTGTTTTTCCCATGAGATATTTCACATTCTCTTCCATTTTATCGTTCTTTTGGTTTTGTTTGGTGATTTCTTGGTTTCTCATAAAGTCATTAGACTCCATCTGTTCCATTCTAATTTTGAGAGAACTATTAAATTCAGTGAGCTTTTGAGTCTCTTTTTCCATTTGGCTCATTCTGCTTTTGAAAGCATTCTTCTCCTCATTGGCTTTTTGAACCTCTTTTGCCAATTGAGTGAGCCTATTTTTCAAGGTGTTAATTTCCTCAGCATTTTTTTGGGTCTCCTTTACCAAGATATTGACCTTTTTTTCATACTCTTCTTGCATCTTTGTCATTTCTCTTCCCAGTCTTTCCTCCACCTGTCTAACTTGCTTTTCAAAATCCTTTTTAAGCTCTTCCAAGGCCTGAGCCCACCCAACACCCCCCTGGGGTGTCTGGGGTACTGAGGCCCCGCCCTCCACATCTTTCCCTGATGGGAAAAATACGTTCTCGTCCTCCCCGTCAGATCCGAAGGTCGGGATCATTTGCATTTGTTGGAAAAAACTCTCTAAAGTCTTATTTTTCTTCCCCTTTCTAGGCATTTTCCCAGCCAGTTACTTGACTTCTGAGATTCCTTTCCACCCCCGCCTGGATCCGCCCAGCTAGTGCTTGGCCTCTGAGATTCAAATGCGCTTTCCTGCGGCAAGCTTTAGTTCTGGCGCAGGGGTGGGAGCAGGGCCGCCTCCTAAGCTTGGGCCCTCAGGGGCTTTCTGCAGAGACTTTCAGGAATGGAGCGGGTGGGGGCGGGGTGGGGGGCCCCGCCTGCTATGCTCAGCTCCCTTGGGGGTTTTATTCAGAGGCGTTCAGCAGTAGAGCAGGGTGGGGGCAGGGCCGTCTCCCCTGCTCGGCTCCCTCAGGTTGGAAAGACCTTCAGTATTGAAGATCCTACCTGCTGCTGGGGGATTCCTGAGTCCCGGGCCGTTGCCGCCTCAGCCGCCCGCCCACGCCCCTGCCTCCGCCGCTTCCTGCCCCCGTCTCTGCCGCCGCTGCTTCCTCCCGAGGGGGCCCGATTCACGGAGAAGCTCTGCTCCCCTCCCCTATCGCAGCCTTCTTTCTTACTGACCTGTAGCTTCTGTGGGCGGAGGGACTTTCCCGGCTGCCGGAGCTTCCCCTGGAGCTTTCCTCTCTGAAGTCAGCTTCTCTGGGGCCGCGGCCAGGGGTGGGGGTGGGGTCCGCTTTCCGGGGTGCGATGGACCCCGGGGACGGCTCTCCAGGGTTCAGTGGAACGGAAATCTCTTCCCCTATGTTTATGCACCCCCTGCAGAGATTCAGAATTTATGGGGATCTCCTTTTACCTCAATTCCATGGGTTGTGGGCTCGGAGCTCGTAAATGTGCGTCCTTCTACTCTGCCATCTTGGCTCCCCTAATCCCTATTTAATAGTTATAGAGTCAATTAGAGTTCTTCTTGTCCTTGTTTGTCCTTTATTCTTGAAGAGAACCATGGTGATGTCATAACTTGCAAGTAAATGGGATTTAGTAAGGGAGGTAAGTAAGGGGCAAAGGTTAGTAAGGTGCAAAGTCCCCAGTCTCATTTTTTCCTCAAGAGCCATCTGAGTCCAGTGGCAAGATATGTATCAGGATGACTGGAGATGGCCCTGCATGTAGTGGAAGACATTGACCTTTTTAAGTCTTGTTTTTTTTTTAATATAAATTTATTTATTTAACTTTTTACATTCATTTTCACAAAATTTGGGGTTCCAAATTTTCTCCCCATTTGGCCCCTCCCCCACCCCAATACACTGACCATTCTAATTTCCCTGATCATCAATCTGCCCTCTCTTCTATCATCCCTCCCTTCCCTTGTCCCCATTTAACCTTTTGTCCTATAGGGCCAGAGGACTTTGTATTCCCTGTTACCTGGATTTCTTATTTCCTAGTAGCAAGAACAATACTCAACAGTTGTTTCTAAAACTTTGAGTTACAACTTCTCCCCATCCCTCCCTCCCCACCCATTCCCTCTAGGAAGGCAGGCAATTCAAAATAAGCCATATCTGTGTAGTTTTGCAAATGACTTCCGTAATAGTTGTGTTGTGTAAGACTAACTATATTTCCCTCCATGCTATCCTGCCCCCCATTTTTTCTGTTCTGCCTTTTGATCCTGTCCCTCCCTGAGTGTTGACTTCAAATTGCTCCCTCCTCCCATTGCCCTCCCTTCCATCATCCCCCCCACCTTGCTTATCTCCTTCTCCCCCACTTTCCTGTATTGTAAGATAGGTTTTCATACCAAAATGAGTGTGCATTTTATTCCTTCCTTTAGTTGAATGTGATGAGGGTAAACTTCATGTTTTTTTTTCTCAGCTCTCCCCTTTTTCCCTCCACTAAAAAGTCTCCTGCTTGCCTCTTGAATGAGAGATAATTTACCCCATTCCATTTCACCTCTCTCCTCCCAATACATTTCTCTCTCACCATTTACCTTAATTTTTTTAAAGATATGATCCCATCCTATTCAATTCACTCTGTGCTCTCTGTCTCTATGTGTGCATGCATGTATGTATGTGTGTGTGCATGCACACGTGTACGTGTGTGTGTGTATGTGTGTGTGTAATCCCACCAACTACCCAGATACTGAAAAGTTTTAAGAGTTACAAATATTGTCTTTCCATGTAGGAATGTAAACAGTTCACCTTTGGTAAGTCCCTTATGACTTCTCTTTGCTGTTTATTTTTTCATGCTTCTCTTCATTCTTGTGTTTGAAAGTCACATTTTCTTTTCAGCTCTGATCTTTTCATCAAGAATGCTTGAAAGTCCTCTATTTCATTGAAAGACCATATTTTCCCCTGAAGTATTATACTCAGTTTTGCTGGGTAGGTGATTCTTGGTTTGAGTCCTAGTTCCTTTGACTTCTGAAATATCCTATTACATGCCCTTCAATCCCTTAATGTAGAAGCTGCTAGATCTTGTGTTATCCTGATTGTATTTCCACAATACTGGAATTGTTTCCTTCTAGCTTCTTGCAATATTTTCTCCCTGACCTGGGAATTCTGGAATTTGGCCACAATGTTCCTAGGAGTTTCTCTTTTTGGATCTCTTTCAGGCAGTGATCGATGGATTCCTTCAATACTTATTTTGCCCTCTGGTTCTAGAATCTCAGGGCAGTTTTCCTTGATCATTTCATGCAAGATGATGTCTAGGCTCTTTTTTTGATCATGGCTTTCAGGTAATCCCATAATTTTTAAATTGTTTCTCCTAGATCTATTTTCCAGGTCAGTTGTTTTTCCAATGAGATATTTCACATTCTCTTCCATTTTTTCATTCTTTTGGTTTTGTTTTGTGATTTCTTGGTTTCTCAGAAAGTCATTAGCCTCCATCTGTTCCATTCTCATTTTGAGAGAACTATTTTCTTCAGTGAGCTTTTAAACCTCTTTTTCCATTTGGCTAATTCTGCTTTTGAAAGCATTCTTCTCCTCATTGGCTTTTTGAACCTCTTTTGCCAATTGAGTGAGCCTATTTTTCAAGGTGTTATTTTCTTCAGCATTTTTTTTGGTCTCCTTTAGCAAGGTATTGACCCGTTTTTCATGCTTTTCTTGCATCTCTCTCATTTCTCTTCCCAGTTTTTCCTCCACCTGTCTAACTTGATTTTCAAAATCGTTTTTGAGCTCTTCCATGGCCTGAGCCCATTGGATATCTATTTCGGATGTTTGGGATACAGAGGCCTTGGCTTCTATGTCTCTCCCTGATGGTAAGTATTGTTCTTCCTCATCAGAAAGGAAAGGAGGAAATATCTGTTCACCAAGAAAGTAACCTTCTGTGGTCTCATTTTTTTTTTCCCTTTTCTGGGCATTTTCCCAGCCGGTTACTTGACTTCTGAGATTCCTCTCCACCCCCACCTCACTAGTGCTTGGGGTCTGAGATTCAAATGCTGTTACCCAGCCTCAGGGCTTTCAGCAGCGGGCAGGCTGCTATTCAGGGTAAGATTAAATTCAGGTTCTTGGGTGGCGGCAGGGTCGCCTCCTAGGCTCAGTTCCCTCAGGGGGTTTATGCAAAGACCTTCAGTAATGGTCCCAAGGTCCTGTCTGCTGTGGGAGCTCCTGTCTGCTGCTTCCCCGCTGCTTCCTCCTGAGGGGGCCTGAGTTGTGGAGACACCCTGCTCCCCTCTGGGCCAGCCCAGAAGCCTCTTTCACTGACCTGTAGCGCCTGTGGGTGGAGGGACCTTCACAGCCGCCGGAGATTGCGTCCCTGAAGCCTGCTCTGATCTGTTCCTCTCAGGGCCATGTAGCCAAGGCACAGCTGGGTTCTGCTCCAGGCTCGGTGCACAATGGACCTTTAGTGCCAGTTTT
This sequence comes from Bettongia penicillata ogilbyi, assembly GCA_023548195.1. Lineage (NCBI taxonomy): Eukaryota > Metazoa > Chordata > Mammalia > Diprotodontia > Potoroidae > Bettongia > Bettongia penicillata. The sequence goes on from JAJHZJ010000864.1 coordinate 1,597,117, forward strand.
TCAGGGCTCTCTGGAATGGAAATCTCCTCCACTCTGTTGTTGTGCAGTTTCCACTACTCCAGAACCCGTTGGGAGTTCTTTTTATAGGTAATTTATGGGCTGTGGGTTCAGAGCTACCATATATGAATCTTTCTACTCCACCATCTTGGCTCCTCCCCCTTTTTAAGTCTTTTTAAGGTCTTTCTCAGGTTTCAGTTTGTCTGAGGCAACACCCATTCAGTGATTAAGGCTAAGTAAGAAGTGAGGGAAAAAATGATTTGTTTTACCTAGTAAAAAGAAAACTAAAGTCCAATTGAAGAAATAGAGACAAACACACATGCTGGAAACACGTAATTGCAGAGAGGCTGTTTTGTGATCCTAGAGGCAACTTCAAGGAGTGAGACTTCTGGCAACAAAAGAGGAGAGAGATAGTCATGGATATAAGAAAACTAGGCCTAGAAATTGGGAGGGGAACTGACTGCTCTGAGCCCCTGGGGAAATTTTGTGAACACTCCATTAGAAGAGATAAGATATGTAGCCCTTAAAGTATTGGAGAAGAGGAGACCCTTGGCTACAAGTCTTTCCTACATATATGTCTCATTCAAATTGTACTATGTGATTATACCTACTCTATTCATGGATGCTGTTTGTATTATGGGGAGGTTTATGCTTGGGGTGTTTTTGCTGCTTTTCTTACCATGTCATCTTGGTAGATGTGTTTGTTCAGAGCTAATCATGTTTAGTGACCATCTTTTAAAGTGAATTATGCTTGTGGGGGCTCACAAACTCTCATTTTAGTAGTGGGTATCCTTTGAACGTTAAGGTACTATTCACACTCCAGGGAAGTATCCCAGAAGTAAGTGTTCCACCTAAAAACCATAAAGAATTTAACAGTGAAAACGTCTGGAAGCAGGGGCTCCACTGAGGTACTGCTTTGGGCTCTATCTACTAGTATCCTTTCCCTCTCTTCCCCCTTGCATTAATTTTATATATAGTATTACATATTATAATTAATTGTATTAATTTTCTATATAGTGTTATATGAACATGTCATCTCTCCCTTCTCGAAGGCAAGGACTGTTCCAATCTTTGCAACTTTAGCTCCTAGCATAGTATCTCAAACATCATTGATGCCAAATAAATACTTTTTGCTAATTGAAGACTTGAAGAGGAAAAACTTACTGTGACTTAGTGATCACAGATTTTGGAGTTGGAGGGAATCTTAGGGATCATCTAGTTCAACGTCCTCATTTTAGCTGAGAGAACTGAGACCTAGAAAAGCCAAGTGACTTTCCCAAGTTGACACAAGTAATAAATAGCCAGGATTTGAACCCAGGTCAATGGACCTGTATTTTCAGTATTCTTTCCATTGTACCATTTGGACTCTCTGAAGCCAAATAGCCATGGGTGAAGTATAGGTGCCAGGAAACTCTTTCATGTGCATTTGATTGATCTACTTGGAAACCATTTCGGTGCCCAGATGGCTCAGCACATCATTACTGGTACCTGAGCTCACTCCAAGTCCTAATTCTCATTTTGCCTTGACTAACCTAACTAGGCGTAAGTTTTCCAGCAGAAAAATAAGGTGTTTAAGTAATGATTTATATATTTGTTTTGAAAACTAAAAAAAAAGCCATGTGAATTCTGAAAGAATGACAGCTACAGATGAGGATTTCCCTTTCTCACATACTATATATATTGAGCCCCTTTGTGTAGCGATATGGGATGTTCCTGGGAACAGACTGAGGCTCCCTGTTCTTAGTGCATTTAGGATTTGGTTAATTAAGTAATTATTTTTTCGTTTGCTAATTTGTAAAACTGAGAGTATAACCAAAGCACTGTCACTGTTACCTTCAACAAGCTTTTAAGATAATTACTGCCTTTTTTTTTTTTGGTGAGCTGAGGAGTGGTTTTTAAAACATGGATTTTGTATCCACCGTGCAAGTGCTATGTCTCTTGAAGTAGAATAAGAGACTGATTGTAAACAGTCCAACCAATGATTTAAAGATTACTCAAAATGTTGTCAGAATTCTTCTATCTGGCCTTCTTCCTGAATCTCCCATTGGGTTATTATGTAGGGTACAACAGAACAGAAGGCAGACCCTGTTTCTTTCTGCACAATGGCTCTTGGGAGATTGAGTGCTGACTAATTGCTACTTTGCAGTCATGTGTATCACTGGACCTGAAGGAAGGCATGAGTGTTTGAATGACAAGGAGGTGGTGGTGGTGTTAATGGAAAAGAATTGAGTGGTAATCATACATTAAAGTCCTTAAACGATTAACCTTTGGCTGGCCAATGTTATTTATTTCCCTTGATGCTTTGAGTTGTCATTTAAATAAATTTGGGGAAAGTCAATTGCTCTCCAAGTAATTCCTACCTAACCTGGGGAAATATTTCCTTCACTTTACTTACCCAAAAAGGCAAATTGGAGCAGTGATTTCTAGTCAGTCTTTTGATTGTATTCTGAACCTGTGTTTAGGGGTTTCATTGTAAAGCCATATAGATTCATTTGGAATGTCCTGCACACAGCATTCAATCCAAGGATTGGGTGAATTCCATGAATTAAAAGGATGACCTTGCTTGTAGATGGGAGATGTTTCATTATGTTTCTTTCCTCATTTCAGAATGATAGTCTGCTGCTTGCCTGTGGTGCAGACTATTATTTATTTATTTTACATGAACCATATTGAAAGCAGAGATTGAAATCCTGCATTTATGCAGTGAAGGATAAATTGGGTGATTTCTAATCAACAAAACAGCAATACCATATTTTATTTCCACCCTGTCATGCTTAGCAAATAAATAGCAACAATTGATTTAAATTTCAGCCACTAAACTGGTATGTTTCTTTATTTGTACACAATGAGAACAGTATATAGGGAAGATTATTTTTATGTATGGAATTTAAGAGACAAACCTGGAAAGGATCTTATAAAGTATGGGATAATAGAGTCATAGAATTAGAGTTGGAAGGGCTAGTATAGACTATTAAGTCCAAAGACTATATTTTGCAAATGAGAGAACATTCAGAGATCAGCACTTATATTTTCTTCCATGAAGGCTTCCCTCAGGAGTTACTTCCTTAAAGCTGCCTTCTCCAGTCTCTCCAATTGTTTGGACTCTGTTCTCAATTCCTTTATTTTGTGAATAAAGAAACTAAGACCCTAAAGAACAAGGGAGTAATTTGTCCCAACTCACTCAGTTGGGTAGTAGCAAAGCCATTACTGTAACCCATGTTTCTTGATGCCCATGTAATAGAGAGATCTCTTAGATGATTGATATGAGTCAGTCACCCAATCCACTCGAGATTACAAGGTATGAACCTTTGTAAGAATCTGATAACTCTCTTGGAGCTGGACATGTGCCCTGGCCTTCCTTTAAGCTATTTGCACCTCTCACCATGATAGACCAGAGTGGGAAGGTTCCTCTAATGTGAGTCATTCTCTGTTAATTCTCAGATACCACTCGACTTTGAGGCAGCTCAGCCAGTCATTGAAGAACAATAAATGTTCTTGGGTGATATTAGGATGAAACCAGGGCTCCCTTCTGACAAAGATCCAGGTCCTGCAATCTTGTCAAGTTAACTTGGGTACTCACCACACTGATGAATGGCACATTATTATACCATGCTGTGTTCCCTAGTTGTATACATTTTTATTCTTCTAGTCTTTGGCTATTTCCATATTTTGTGCACATGCTAAACCTTTGCTAGCTGGAAAGGAATAAGATAACTGAAGATAAAAGAATCCGACTGCCAGTTTGTGTTTCTAATGATTAAGCAGCTCTTTCCTGTATTAGAGAAATGTCATTGGTCATTTAGAAGCTATAGTGATCAAACCAAAATGGAAAAGTTCTGACAATTAACTCATGATTAATTAATTGCCTGTATTTCTAAGGAAATGTAATTATATATGGTGGGGAGCTCTTAACTTCTGTTGAAAGGAATTCACCTCATATAGGAAGGCAGATTTGCTTACATCTGTCTATAGGCCTGCTTCTTTGAGTTTGAGACTGTTGATGCTTTATACAATAGCCAGCTTGAAAATGCTGGCAATTTTAAATTGCTCATGATCAGGGTCATGTGACCTCAGTGAGGAAAAAAGTGTTTCTAATATCCTGGAACTCCAAATAGCTCCAAGGTGTGTTCAAAATCAGATATGTATCTCTTCCCTTTTTTTTAGGCAACTAGTAGTGCAGGGGATAGGTCACTGGTCCTGGAATCAGAAAGAGCTGAGTTCAAATCCAGCTTCAGACAATTACTTTGTAACCTCTTTTTTCTGAGTTTCTTCTATTACAAAATGAAAATAATAAAAGCTTCTACCTCTCAGGGTTGTTGTGAGGATGAAATGAGATAGTATTTGTAAAACCCTTAGCACAGTCCTGGCACTTAATAGGTGTTTAATCTATACTTTTTCCCCCCACTTTTAAAAAAAAGTGGCATTTAAATGATGTCTCGATTTTGGAGAGTTTTAAAGCAAAGCACTTTAAATACACTATATCATTCTATCCTCAGAATAGTTCTGTAACATGGTGTTATTGTCATCCCCATTTTACAGTTAAGGAAATTGAGGTTCAGTGAATTTAGGTCAGGGGTGGGGAACCTGCAGCTTCAAAGCCACATGTGGCCTTCTAGGTCCTTGGGTGTGGCCTTTTGACTCAGTCCAAATTTTACAGAACAAATCCTTTTATCAAGCGCATTTGTTCTTTGAAGTTTGGATTCTGTCAAAGGGCTGCATTTGAGGACCTAGAGCCCATATATAGCCTTGAAGCCACAGATTCCCCACCTCTTGTTTTAGGTTATTTGGATAGTTATGCAGCTAATAAAAGTCTAAGGAAGGATTAGAATTTATCAGATATAATTTATCAGATATAATCAATTAGTTATAATAATTATTATAAATATAATTAATTATATTACATTTAATATAATAATATATTATATATATAATATATGCGCATGTATTATACATAATATATTAGTATTTAATTGAATATAAATATTGTAAATGAATATAAATAATTGATTTATGAGATATAATATGTTTCTACTCTCTGTAACAATGGACATTTCTTTCTCTTTCTTTTAGAGAAACACGTTGTTCCTGTAGCAGTTGAGTGGCTAATTATATTTGTAGAATGCTTTCAACTTTTTGAAGCACTTTTGTGTATAATAGCACGTCAAGTAGATGAGGTCTGTTGGTATAGGGAGCTGGCCTTGAAGACAGGAAGATCTGGATTCAAATGATGCCTATTGAATTATTCCCTCTCCCAATCTGTTTGTCTGAATATTCGTTTCCCTCAGGAGCTTACTTCCTCAAAGATGCCTTTCTCCAGTCCCTCCAATTGTTCGGACTCTGTTCTCATGTTATCTTGTATCTGTGCCTACGTTTTATCTTTGCCACCCCTCTGTTAGAATGTAAATTTGTTGAGAGTAGCTACTATTTCATATTTCCCTTTGTATCCCCAGAACTAAGCATAGTGGCTTTCTTATGGTAGCCACTTAACATATGCCTGTTGAAATTTCTTGACACTAATCTGAGCTGAGATTAGAGCAGTATCAGAGTCAAGTATCTGTGACACTGAAGGTAGGTAATATCTATTTAGAAATAGTAACAACAGTTGAAAAAACTATGTGTCATTCCTGCTTATCAGTGAAATAGAAACCAAGAGGCAACTGAGGTAGTGGAAGGAGGGCAAGATATGGAAGACAGTGACCTGGGTTTAAAACCTTTCTGACACTTCAGAGCACCTCAGTTTCCCCATTTGTAAAATGAAGGTAAATAATACATGTACTTGTTCCTTCATAGTAGAGTTGTTAGAAGGACCTTAGGCTTTTTGAACCTAAAAGTAATATGTAGATTTGATTTGTTGCTATGAGTTCTAAACAGCAGTCTTGTTGAATGTTTTCAGAGAAATCCTTCTGGTTTCTCCTTTTGAATCTATAAAATGGGGTCAAGTCTTCTTGCTTTTAATACCAATAATTTCAACAAATGTCACCTGACATTTGACTCTCTTATTGTCTGTACAGAGCAGAGACAGTGTGTATAGAAAGGAAAACCTCAGACTTCGGAAAACTGAGTTCAAGTTCTTTTTCTGAGAAAAATAAGCTGTGCAATTACATGCAGGTCTCTTGACTTCTCAGTGCCCCAGATAACTTTCTACATCAATAAATAGGGGAGCTGACAGTTTGCATCTGTGTAGGCAATTTTCACACCAGGAATTTCTTATACTGGCACTGATGAAATTTTTCTATACCTTCCTAAAATAATAACAAGAATAATATTCAGAATACTTCCTCTATGCAGTAGAAGAGACACAAAGATTCTCTTAGAACTCAAAGTAAGGAGGTAGTATTAGAGTATGAGAACACTGCAATGCCTTTCTTATTGCGGGGACGTGAACAGAGGACAAAAAAATATTCTAATTTCTTAATTTTAGCCTTAAGAGATATAACATGACCTCCCTAGCATCCCATTTTTTAGAGTTGTAAGGTTATTTATAGAGGTCATTTGGGGCACCCTTTTATTTTACAGATGAAGTCACTGAGGCTGAAAGTGACTTGGCCAAGAACACACAGTTAGAAAGCAGCAGCATCAGACTTGAACCCAGGTTCTCCAGTTCTGACCGAATTCCATACTCTCTTAATGGTGCCACACTCTAAAACTTGATTCTTATGCTTTGTGGGGAGGAGAGCTTATATTAATATGTTATTATAGGTGTTGAAATTATGTAAATATGAATGTTTACTCTCATTCAGAAAAGATGCATTATCCTCAACACAAATAGTGTCAATCAAAAGTGTTTGAATGTTTCTGCTAGGCTCAGGCTCAGTTTGTGTAGTTGGGCCCTAATCAAACATCACACATTTAATCGGTTAATTACATAAAGCAGGTCATGTTATCCTGCCAAATAAATGACTAGGGAAGGATTATTATATCAGGGCACCGCCTTGCCTGAGATTTCTTTTCAAGGAAAAATCCTTTGAGGAATGTTGGATTTTTACCGTTGTTAGCCTGTGTGTCTTGGGCCAAGCTGTGGCCTCAGGATCCTCCCATTGACCTCACCGGTTGCTGTTTGTATGTGAAGAATGACCAGCACATTCCTATTCTTCATTTCTTTTGTTATAATTTTTCTGAAACTGTGCCCAGTGCTTTCAAAAATGAGTGGGAACATATGAAAATGCTTTGTAGGAAATGAGTCGAACTAGAAATTCCTCTTCCAGATCAAAACTCAGCACTTGTCTACATGAACTCACTACTCTGTGTAAATGAACTAATTTCTCTATCAAATCTTACAGTCTCTGACGGTCAATGAATGGATATCCCACTGACATAGCTATGTCGGGGACTCTGTTACTTTCTTTGTATGTCTTGTAAGTTTGGGACTTTCAACCAATAATCTATCAATAAACATGTATTGAGCACTTCCTATATACTAGAAACCAGCTAGATGCTAAGCATGCGAATCCTACCAATGGAATAATCCCTACCTACAAGGAGCTTACATTCTAAAGAAGATACTCTTTCATTGTCTTTTATCCTAATAATTTGTTCCCATCTTTTTTTTTCCTTTCACCCTTAGGGTTTGCCTGAAAAATAAGAGTATAGTAAAAATAGACACTATGCTGCATGTTGGGATGGTTTAATTTATTATTGGAGTCATAGAAGTCCATAACTGTAGTTGCACTGATAATGGGTTGATTGGTATTTATTATAATATTCATTTCTCTTCCTGACAATTTAGCCAGCAGAATTGACAACATCCTTCCTATATTTCACTTATCTCTACTTATACTTTGATGCAGGCCCTTGTCACCTCTCACCGGGACTACTGAAATAGCTTTTCAACCCTTTTCTGCCTCAAGTCTCTACCCACACAGATCCATCCTCTACTTAGCAATCAAAGGGATCTTTCTTTACAGATCTGACCATGTCAAACCCTGCCTCCCTACTCAATAAATTCAAATGATTCTCTATTACCTCCAAGATCAAATATGCAATTTTCTGCTTAGCTTTTAAAACTTTTTCCAAACTGGCCCCTTCCTAACTTTCTAGTCTCTATCTCCTCAACTACATGTCTTTTCAGTGTCTTATATGACCGGAATGTTCTCCCTTCTTGCTTCTACCTTCCAGTTTCCTTGACTTCCTTTCAAGTCTTACTTCAGATCCAACCTTCTATGAGAGGCCTTTTCTGGTCCTTCTCTCACTTTTTTTTCTACCCTTTCCTTCATGCTAGTGCCTTCCCTCTGGAACCTTCTTCCATTTACACTAAATAACACATACATCTATCTTATATGTACTTAATTTCCTGCATTAGAACGTGAGCTGTCCACCTGTGTTCTCATTAAAACTATCCCAACCCATTGTGGGAATGGGATGAACCCATGTCCCAGGACTCCATGGCCAGGCATACAATTTTGAAGCTCTCTATTACTCCCTCATCCAATGGACACTGGATGAGACTGGAAAGAAGAATTCCCTGTGAGACTTTCTCTGCATCTGATTTTTTTATTGCCATTGCACCAGAAAGGTTCTCCAGTTCCTGTCGGAGTAGCTGGAGGCTGCTTATTCATTTGAGACTATTTCTCTTTGACAGCTCAGTGATCTTAGACCTGACCCAAGGCGAATGGGACCAGCTCACTGTTCTCAGCAAAACAACACATTTTACTATAAGTGAACATTGCTCCAGGCAAATGATAGACCTGCTTAGGTTTGTTTACCTTCCTAACAAGCTGTACAGAGGCATTCAGGTTGTTAGGGACTTGAAGCCTAGTCATAAAATGGTTATCTGGACCTTTTTAGCTACAAGAGAAATGCTACCTCTGTGAATACTGGGAGACTCATTCAGCAGCTCTGGACATCACTTTCCTCATCTGTAAAAGGCAGATAACGTAAGACAGTCTAGCATGGTGGAAAGAGCACTGGGTTTGGGACACCTGGAGCTCTGGCTTGTCAACTCAGCTCTGCTAAAAACTAGCCATGGAGGCTCAGTTTCCTCAGTTGTAAAACTGGTCATTGAACTGGGGATCATACGATAAAATCCCCCCAAAGGGATCTTAGGATCCATTTTAATTCTGAAATTCTATTAATTTAAGTATACAAACGTGAATGAATGATTTGGAGAAGTTGTGTGGGTTACAGTGTTAGACTAAATGACGTCTAAGGCTTTTCCTCCCAACCTTGTAATTCTGTGAAACATGTTAGTCAAAAAGGCTTCACTTCAGAGGCCATCCTTATAAATATGGTAGAATTTTTGGATGTATATATCTACCCTGATTGTGTGGACATAACTTTGGATCGTGTTGAAGATAATTCATCTGGCATGAGTAGAGTTCTGAAAGGCGATATATTTATGGGGGAGCATTCTCCATGAGAAAAACAAGTATGTTAGTTAGTCAAAGCATTTCTCAGGGCAATCAGACATTTTGCCATTACACATCACTCCCCAGATTTATATGCCTGTAAAATCTTCCATTTTCTTTGTTGCTTCTTTGGGGTTATGGTGCTGACAAATTTAGAGTGGAAAGTCTTGACTCTGCCACATACTATTCATATGATATTGACACAGTCAAATGATACAATGACTAGAGTGCTGAAATTGAATGAGTTTGAATCTTGCCTCCATTGTGTGACTCTGATTAAATTACTTAGCCTTTCCTAGACTCAGTTACCTACATCTGTAAAATGGGCATGATAACACCCTTCAGTGCTCTTGTGAGCTCATATGAGATAATATCTATAAAGAGTTTTGAAAACCTTAGAATGCTGTATAAATGCTAATTATATTAAGATGATGATGATACCATTTCATCTCTGCCTTTTTCTGCATCTTTAAAATGTGTTTATCTAATAAATCCCAATTAAAACAAATCTGAAGTACAGTCTCACACTTAACAAATTAACTGATGTGACAGAAAAGGAAAAGATAGATTCTACAGAAAAATAGGGACACAAAATAGAATCCTGTTGGTGGAGTTGTGAACTGGTCCAACCATTCTGCAGAACAATTTGAAACTATGCTGAAAGGGCTATAAAACTGTGGATGCTCTTTGACTCAGAAATATTGCTACTAAATCTATAACCCCCATGAGATCAAAGAAAAAGGAAAAGACTAGATCTGTAGTAGTAATTAAGATATAGTGCCTATGATGTTCCAGACATTGTGCTAAGTGCTTAATACATTATCTCATTTTATCCTGAGAAGTAGGTGCTATTATTACTTCATTTTACTACTGAGGAAACAGAGGTAAACAAAGTTAATCATAGCAACTCTTTCTGGGGTGGCAAAGAATTAGAAACTGAGAGGATGCCTGTTAACTGGAGAATGGCTGAACAAATTGTGGTGCACAATTATGATGGAATACTCTTGTACTCTAAGAAATGATGAAGGAGATGGTTTCAGAAAAATCTGGGAAGACTTATATGAGGTGATGGAAAGTGGAAATGGGCAGAACCAGGAGAACTTTGTGCACAGGAGCAGCAATTTTGTAGTAATGATCAGCTGTGAAAGACTTAGCACTGTATTAGTACAACGATCATGAAGATTCCGAAAGACTTAAGATGAAAAATGCTATCTACCTCCAGAGAGAGAATTGATAAACTCTGAGTCCAGATTGAGGCATACTTTTTCATTTTAGTATTTTTTCTTTCCTTTTCTTTTGGCAACATGGCTAACATGGAAATATATTTTGCATCGCTTCACATGTAATGAGTATCATTTGCCTTTTCAATGTTATTTGTCCTTCATTCTTGAAGAAAAATGCTGAGATCAGGAGAGTGCTATCTGGACTTGCAAGTGAATTGGATTTAAGTGAGGCAGGGCAAAGTCAGTAGCCTCACTCTCTCCTCCAGGGTCATTTGAGGTCAGTGCCAAGATATAGGTCAGGATGACTGGAGATGACCCCAGATGCAGTGGGAGATCTTGGACTTTTTAAGCTAGAATTTTCCCTGTCTTCTCAATAGATGTTAAAGTGACTTGAGGGAGGGAGAGAATGTGGAGCTCAAAATAAAATAAGCAAATGATGAAAACAAAGCAAAAATGTATGTACCTATATATGGGGTTGTAGTGGAGATTAAATGATCCATAAGGTCTTTTTCCAGCTTTAGATCTATGCTTTCTGCTGCAGCTCCCTTATTGAATCTATTTCTCCACCAACACTTGTATTCCCCCTTCCTCCAAATATCTTCTATTTTATTTTAGCCCCATGTCTTTGGGAGCCAAATTTCTGTTTATCTTTTAGCTCTAGCTATGTCTTCTTCATTATCCTCCTTTCTTCTTCAGTGCAACTCTCCCTTCAGCAGACCAGTCTATTCCAGATGATCAGTTATAAATCCCTGAAATGTTACCACTTTCATACGAAGCAAGGATTGGGGAGGGTCCTGAGCAGTGATCACGTCTTCTCTTGAGACACCAATTAGGTTATTATACCTTCCATCCTTGTCTTGCTCAAGCCTAAACTGCTCACCCAAGCCCTATCTGTAGTTTAAGACCCTTGGATCCCTGTAATAGCAATTTCTATTAGTGATCAAACTTAGCCTTCAGATACCACTATTCAACCTCATCAATGTATCATGTAGAAACAGGGCAGGTAATTGACTATAGTCCCTGAGACTGTAGCTTGAAGCCATGGTCTCCAGGACATTTCCAATGGGCTTTATTTACTTCCATATACAACTGTGCAGCTCTGGCCACCCTCAGGCCGGTGGACTTAGAGCTCATTCAGAAACATGCTTGCAATGGTACTGTTCTCAGGTTTCCTGTTTTGTTGAAGCTGAACTCTCTATTTGATGTGGAGATTTGTCAGTTATGGAGCTAATGAAATGAAGATGATGAGGATGTAACCGTGGGCTACCATTGCTTGGTTTTGAATGGGGACCACTGACTCAAGTTGAATTTGAAACACAAGTGCTGGGATGAAGAAACCAATGCTTGATGGAATAAGTCACAGTTTAGTTACCATAACAACTTGGTACCCTCTTTCTAATCTTGGCTCACTGCCTCCAATGTGTGATATACAGCAGTCATTCTTGCCAGCTAACAGAGGCTCTCATCTTATTCTTGTAAAGCATATTAGTAAATAACTACCTTTCAGGACAAGAGATTTCAGAGTCACTTTTCCCCTTGCATTTGTAGTGCTACCTTTCCCAGACATCTTGGGATGTCAAAATAATATGTTGGCTTCTATTGTCTCATTACTCTGTAGATATGATATGTGGAACTTACAATGAATGAATTATGAAAATAAAACCAAAATGTATGTACATATATATGGGGTTGTGGATATGATATGGAGTAGTACAGGGGAAAGGGCCCTTCAATTGAAATCAGGAAGCATGATTCCTATCAATAATTGGCCTTTGGCAATAAGTAATATTAATAACTTGTTTTATATAATGGATGTCCCAAAAGTTTCAGTGTAGTTTAAACTATTTGCACCTTAAAGGTATCAAAGCTATAAAGCTTAAAACTACACAGAGACTTTTGGGATAACCTGTGTAACAATTTGAAGTTTGAAAAAGCACCTTCCTCACAATTTTAAGACATAGGGAATACAAGTCTTATCAGCTTTATTTTAAGCATAAGAAAATAGAAGCACAGTAATGTTAAATTGCTTACCCATGGGTGTCTAGTATGCTATACAATGTCACATTTTGTGTTTGGCTATTTTGGTTAACTTTTTTCTTTTAAGGGAGTATTCAATGCCTGTTGGGAATATATTGGGACATAAATATGGTGAAAAAACAGAACCAATTAGGTACAAACTATAGAACAATGATAGAAAATAAAAGAAATAAATGGGTTATGGCCTAGAGAATCCATACCAATAAAACTGTGGATATTTCAAAGTGTTAGATTTATTCATGTTTTCAATATTCATAACAAAACAAGAAAGCTAAGTTACCAATACAATGCCTTATGTCAATCAAAGAACTGAGGTAGGCAAGTTGGCCTGGAATTTTGGGAAGAGTATCATCAATGTACATTTCACAGACATGACAGTACAGTGTTTTATATAGAGTGTGTTGATTTGGAGTCAAAGAGCCTGCCTTCAAATGTTGGCTCTGTGATTTACTACCAAGTTACTGTGAGGAAATCATTTTAGCTTTGGACCTCCGTTACTCTGTCTATAAAATGAGAGAATCGGATGATCTCAATTGTAAATTCTGTGATTCTCCTTGCTTTGCACAGCAGATGTGCTCCTTTAGGCAGCTAGATGTTCTATAACAATGATGATAAAGAGGAAATCTTTGGACCAGGAACTCTTAAGTCACTGAATTATGAAATGGATCCAATGTTTCAGTCCCTGGTTGATAGCTTATGTCTTCTCTCCACTTGGTCAAGTTAAAAGGCCATATTGGTGGTTTACAAGGTCAAGAGGCTATCCATGTATTGATTTTTAAAAAATCAGTGTGGTATCTCATTTTCAGTTTGTTTTCACTCATTTCTTTTGCTTTTCTTGTGATATGTGAGACCCTGGAATGTATCAATAAAGAGGCTATTAACTTTGCATTTGGTGGAATGCCATCTTTCTGGAATACTTGGCATTCATTTCAATCTTTGGTATTGTCTGGAGGCAGAGGAATAGACTAGGGTAGGGACTTTTCATTTGTGTGTTGTAGGCCCCTTTGGTTGGTGAAACATATGGACCCATTCCTGGAGGGATGTTTGCAAATTCACAAAATAAAAGCCATAGGATTACAAAGGAAAACAATTATGTGGAAATAATATTGTTAAAATATTTAAAATATTCACAGATTTCAAGTTAAACACCTCTGAGATTATTTTGTTTAAAAAGTTAGGGAAACACAATGCACATGATGACTACAAAAATTCAAATACAAAAACTGCAATAAAAACAGAAATTGAAATTAATGTAATTAAATTGACTGAGCATGTCCCTGAAGAAGACAGAGTTGGGGCACATAGGAATGGAACATTGTATATACTTTCTGACTCAGATGATGTGTGGATGAGTAGGGCTAAGCTACTTTTCTTTATTTTAATTTTTTTTTTTTTTTTGGTCTAAGGGATGGGATCTCTGACTAGGGGAAGGAGAGTGACATATTTGAACATTAGAGTGATAAAAATATGGGAAGTTTAACACATTCCTGAAGCAAATTCTCATGTTCATTTTCCCTCTCCCTCCCCCTTTTGCTCTGCCCCTCTCCCGTTCCCTCCTTTCCTCCCTCTCTGCTTTTGTAAGTTTAGAGCTAGAATATATTTTACACATGAAAAACCTCTTTTGAGGGCAGGAACAGATTAAAAATTTTGCCTTTGTATCACTATCATCTAGAACACACTGTAGTCACAACAGTTGGTTGTTGAATTGAATAATTCGACCAAAACTCAATCACTTTGTGATTTTTCCAAAGGTCACATAGTAAGATATTTGGTTGACTAGGGTTAGAATCCTTTTTTCTCGCTCCCAGTGTCCTAGGGCATGTCATTCCACCTTTCGGTTTCATTAGGTGATCTCCAAGATTCCTACCAGTGTTAAATTTACAATCCTTTGATCATTTCCACATTATTCTTTTATCTCCTTCCCTAAACTAGGCAAAGAATGTGGAGTGTGTGGGTCTGTGTGTGTGTGTCTGTTTATATGTTCATGGGTCATTACCAACAACAGCAAATACAAATAACTAAGGGAGGTAGCATGATATTTCCAAAGAGTATTGAGTTCTGGTTTAATCAGACTCAACTCCTTACTAGCTATGTGACTTTGGGCTATTTACCTTTTCTGTTTCTTCATCTTTAAAATGAATGTGCCAGGTAGATGAGATGATCTTTAAATTCCTTTCAGGCTCTGGTATCCTACATCGTTGAAAAATAATTCTGAACCCTTTTTGGTTGGTCTCTTTAAACAAAAAATGGTGCAATGATTTTTTTCTTTCCCCTAATTGTTATAAGCTCACAAATACCTAGCTTTTTGTAATGCAAGGCAAAATGATGAGAAACCTTGGGATGCTTTTCCCTGCAAACCCCAATGCATGGTGTAATTCAGTGAAGCAGATCTGCTCCATGATGTTAAATCATTGTAATTGTCACCTTGTCTTCCAGACACAAAGAACAATGTAGCTCACGAGTGTTATCTGGGTAACTGTATAGGCAGAGGCTAAGATGTTTCCTAGTGTCCAATACCGAGATGCTCCTGACCCAGCTGACTGCAGTGGATATTAACCACAGTCCCTAGGGTGCTGATGGTCAGTTGACTTCTGGGCTGTTCAGCAGAGTCAGGGAGTTTCTAATCCAAAGCAGTCTTTTGTGTGTTCTGCTGTCTGCCTGTGGTTGGCATTATCCAAATAACAGCGCCACTTGATGATTTTGAGGGAATCGTGGATTTCATTTTGATGAAACTTCCCTTGCCTGATTTGTTATACTTTAATGTGCCGTATGTCTCTGCTCTGCCAGTGTTTGCTGAGTTCCTGTGGCCACAATTTTGGCATTTCTATTCTGGTTAGACTAATGGAAAATGCTAGGAGCAAGGTGGCTGTTCTTGTCAAGTACTGCCCGTGTTATTAGCAAGAAGGATGACATGATAGAGTAACTTGATGATGGAAGCCCTAAAATATATACTTTCATTCAAAAATTCACTTTTTCCTCTTTTGGTAGAATAAAATTATAGTTTTTGGAAGTCAACAGATAATAAACTGAAGTTGCATAAGATACTTAGCATAACCAAACTGCTTTTTAAAAACAACTTAGAAAAAATTAGCCCTTCACTACCATGGCTGCTTAAATGCTGACTTTTTATATTTTTTGCAATAAATATAATAACTAGTTTTATAAGAATGTGTAATTTTCTGAAGACATATGCATGTCTTTGAAGAACATAGAATCCTAGGTCTGTAAGAACTCTTAGAGATCATGTAGTCCCAATGCTTGCATTTTACAGATGGGGAAGCTGAGGCCCAGAGAAGGGCAATGATTTGTCCAGAACTTCACAATTGTGTGATAGAGTTGAGATTCAGCTCTAGCTTCCTAAATTCCAAATATGCAACATTATTTCCAGTATATTTTATTTTCTTCACATTTAGGTACATTTTCCTTTTGTTTTTCTTTATGCTTTATTGATGCCTTTGGTTTTCACATCAACCATTTGGGGATAAGCTTCTACCCCTCCCTGAACCCTGGAACTGAAGACTGCCTTTTAATAAGAAAAAAAAGTTAAGCAAGAAAAAAGTGACATAATGACCATGGTTGATTAGGAGTGTGGCATTCTGCCTTTCTTATCCCTACCTCTCTCTTGAAAAGAGGGGAGGTATGGTTCATTATCTGATCTCCGGGATCAAAACTTTATTAAAGTTATTCAGTTTAGCGTCCTATTTATGCTTTTTTAAAATTTCCATTGTTGTAGTTATGTAATTCATATTTCATTCTGAATCAGTTCATATACATCTCATGTTTCTCTGAATCTCTCATATTCCTCATCTTTTACTGCACGATAATATTCCTTTATGTCAGTATATGGTTCGTCAATTCCTCAATCAATATGTACCTACTTTGTTTCTAATTCTTTGCTACCATAAAAATTTCATCTTGAGCTCTTTGGAACATTTGATCTGGGGAGAGATCCCTGGGTTAAAGGATATAAGAAATTTAATGACTTTTCTTGAATAATTTTCCAACATTCTTGGACCAGTTCACAGCTTTATCAATCGTGAATTGGTAAAGCCATCTTCCCTTAGCTTCTTAAATATTGGCTGTTGATATTTTCCCCATTTTTTTTCAGGGAGGGTTATCTTTGACAATTTGTTAGCTATGAAATGAAATATCAGAATTGTTTTAATTTCTCTTATTAATGGTTTGGCATATATTTCCACGTGGTCATCATATTTTGAAGTTATTTTTTTGAAACCGTTCACATCCTCTGACTACTCTTCTATTGGAACATGTTTCTTGTTCTTATATATTTAGATCTGATATGTTTCTGTCTCTCCTATTTATCTGTCATCTCTCTATCTACATTCTTTAAAAATATATTTCTCTATACTCATTTGCTCCATTTTTTCTTTGAGGAGAAAAGTTAAATAAATGCAAAAACCAGCAAGCAAGTCCTATCTCTCTTGTTTAGTGCTTATAATCTTCCTTCAGTTCTCCTATTTTGGGCTTCTTTTCTTAAGTGCTGTTAGCATCATTATTAATTGCCAAGCATTCTTGGAAAGCATAAACTCTATTGTAGAGCAGGGCTTCTTAAACTCCACCCGAGAAATTTTTATGCAACCCTGGGTATGGAGATGTATAAAATAGGTATAGCAATCAAATATTTGTAGATAATAAATCATAAAGAAATTTATTTTAAAATAATTCTTTGGAATATAGATAATTTTGCCATTTACTAAAGATGAAAGTAAATTTGCATACTAATGAGATGGAAGTCCTTGTTTATTTTTATATAAAAATGGAATTGGCAGACTATTTGATACTAATATTTTGATCATTGCATGTTCAGAAACCTTTCACTCTTGCCAATCTTGTTTCGACCTCCACATTCAGTTTTGGGATCAAGACCCACAGTATAAAAAGCTGCTGTCAGACACTGAGAATGCAAAGAGAAAAATGAAGCATCCCTACTTTGAAGAAGCATCCATTCTATTCAGAGAAACAACATGTATTTTTGTAATTGTAGATAGAGTATACACGCATAATAAACACAAGATTTTTATTCTTGGGGAGACCTATTAGGAAGTGGAGGAATCAGAAAAGGTTTCACAAAGAAGGTGGTGCTTCAGCTGAAATTTAGGAGAAATTAGGTGTTTTACGAGGCAAAGGAGAGAAAAATATGTTGTAGACGTCAGGGAACGTAGTACAAAGGAAAGGAAATGGAATGTTATATGTGTGGGACAGCAGGAAAGTCAGTTTACCAAGGGTATATGAAGAGAAGTAATGTGTAATAAATCTGGAAAGGTGGATTAGAACCAGAATGTGAAGGACTTCAAATGCACAAACAGAGGATTTAATAGTTTTATTTCCTAGGTAAGTGGGCATCATTGAAATTTGAGTTATTTCTTGAGTTAGTAGGTTTATAGCTATCTACTTCTGAGATGTAGATAATGGGGCACACTTTGATTCAAATAAAACTTAAAAGCAAAGAGAACCTATATATTGTGCACCTTGAAAATTAGCAAGATGGGGATGGCAGAAAAACAAAGAACCCATATCCTTAAGACATCCCCCACAAAACTGGGAAAATGAGACTGAGGTTATGAACCCAACTTTCAGGGAATTTTCTATAGAATAAGAAATGAAGCAAATAAAGATTTTGGTAGAAGGATTCACTTTCATCTCATTCACTTGTTTACTTTACCTTCCAGTAAATTTCTTGGCCTAGGAGCTAAGTTTCTGCATTAATTTCTGCTGAGGTAGATGCAAAGGTAAATTTTGTTTTTCATGGGAAAACAAACAAAAGGCATCACAATTTGTTGTTTCTGTTGTGATTGTTTCCTGTAGGCCTTTTCAGGAAAAAAAAATCATTTATATGCAGAAAGAAAAAATTGGAGCCTAAACAGATTAACCATGTGTTTATGCTATATACTGTCGAATGTATTAGCACAGTGGGTAGAGCACTGGGTCTGGAGTCAGGAACATAGGAGTTCCAATCTGGCTTTAGATTCTTAGTAGTAGTGTTACTCTGAGCAAGTCATTTAATCCTACTTGTCTCATTTTTCTCATCTATAAAATGAGATAGAGAAGGAAATGGCAAACCACTCTAACATTTCTGCCAAGAGAATCTCAAATGGGATCTTGAAGAATCGGACACAACTGAATATGACTGAACAGCAGCATGGAGTATGTCTTGTTCATGTTTGGTCTTCTAAAAGGAGGCCTTTTCCTCCCTCTACAGAGGAGTGTCTGTACAGTATAGACTTTACATATTTAATACCCATCATATAAATAGTCTGCTTGCTTATTTTTTCAATAATTAAGATGGTATGAAGGCAATTAAAACTTTCAAGTCCTCAATCACCTAGGATCAGTCAATTAGTGAGAATTTATGAGTCATGTACTTTGTTCCAGGCACTAGGGATATAAAACCAAAACCAAATTCAAAGAGTTGCTACTCTCAAGGAGCTAACATTCTATGATAGTCAGCTTTGCCTTATTGTTGCCATTTTTTTTTGGAGGGGGATTATGTTAGCATATACACTCATGGATTTTATGTCTAGAAATATAGAAACCATTGCTGGCATTACTGTACTGCCCCTACCATACACAGACATGTTATGTATATAGATATCAACCTAATAAAATCTGACATTTGCATAACACTTTATACTTGTTTTCTCATTTGAGATACAACAAACTTATGGGGTATCACACTAAGGATAATTCATGGATAGTTTGATTGATCTAAGATGCCATCTTTGGGGGTACTTTTTCCAGTGCTGTAGATTGCATACCATCCTATAAGACCCTTGTCCATTTCTTCCCATAAACACTACACAGATATTTCCACCAAAATCCCTTCAATCTCCTGTCATCAAAAAAAGTCAGCCAAACACACAAGATGTCCATTGTTCATCCCCTGCTCTTGCCATGCAAGAGATCCATCTTCTTTTCTACTCACATCTTTATTGCTATTTTTTTCTTGCATAATTTTTCATTTATAAAGTGTTGCAGCCTGCTCAATAAATCAGTCAGTAAACATTTATTAAGCACCTGCTTGCAAGGCAAACAAAGGAAAATCTTTTGCTGTTTTTGTTTTACTAAAAGTGCTTCTGATTTGAGTAATGCAATTGAAGGTATTCCTCACACCTTGATGGGCTTGCACATTGAGGGAAGTTTGATTAGGGGAATTGTTTTGTAGGAGGGTCCCAAGTACCTTTTGTTTTTTTCCTATAGAGGCACTGGGCCAGAGGGTCATGCTCTTTGGCTCTGAAAAGTGTATAAATATGCTGAGGATGTGGTTTTACATTGGGGCTTACTTACTGGAAGTGTTTGTTTGGCCAGAGGTGGACTCTGGGAAGCCCCTAAAGACAGCACTCCCTTGGAAAACCCAGATGTCAGTGCTTCCTTCTGTAGTAACTATGTTCACACAGTTGAACCTGTCTGTTGAATTGTAATGTATGGATTGATTATGGTTAGACAGAGGAAGCCATATCTGTAGATTTTTGATTTCTCTGTATTTTTGTGAAGTTCAAGATGCTGATTTTTTTCCCTTGAACTAACTGAATGATCCATGTGCTTGATTAAAGTGATGGTTAACCCCTCAAAAGTTGCCTTTGATTTTGGAGAAGTAGATCAAAGAACCTGTGATAGCAAATCCCCTGTGTATGTTGGGGTGCTTACTGATACACTCTTGTATGCCAAACACTATGTTAAGTGTTGGAAATACAAAAAGTAGCAAAAGACTACCCCCGCCTTCAAGGAGGAAGGGAAATCTAATAGGGAAAACAACATGCAAACAAAGGTTATACAAAGTAAGCCATATAGATGATAAATTGGAAATAATGAACAGAAGGAAGAAGCTAGAATTAAGCAGAACTGGAGAAGGTTTCCAGTAGAAGAAGCAACTTTAGCTGGGACTTAAAGTAAACTAGGGAGATGAGTAGGCAGAGGAAGGAGAATGTTCTAGGCCAGAGGGATAGCCAAAGAAAATGCTCAGAGCAGAGAGATGGAATGTCTTGTTCATGGAATTGCCAGGAGGCCAGTGTCCCTGTATGGAAGAGAACATGCTCACACATTTTTTTCTGTTGCTTCTAACTGACCTTTGGCTTTAATTCTTTGGAGATTGCTATCTTATGACTTACTTTTACATAGAATTACTGAAAGAATACTGGTATTAAAAAGATAGGCTTTAATTTCTGAGATAGATTTGGGACCAGGAGAAACTCTAATTTCTTGAAGGCAATCAGTCTTCTTACTTCTGTCTTGTAAATGGCTACAGCTACTGAAGACTCAGAAAAGAAATTTCTCCCCACCAAAGTGACTGGCACTGGCAAATGATTCGATATCAGAAATTGATATGGCTTTATCAATAGAGATATAGAGTGGAAATAAAGTTAGAGTCAAAATAAGGAAGATATATTACTCTCTGCTTTGCTGCTATACCCTAAGTATCTGACTTGGAGCCAAGACCTCCTATATATTGCACACCCTGAAGATAATGAGTTCCTTGAGAGCAGGGATCAGTTCACTTTTCTATTTATATTCTCAGTGCTTAACACAATGTTTGCACACAGTGAAATTTAATAAATGGCTCTTTCATTCCATTTATGGTTCAGCTCATTGTCCATTTATAGTGCCTGTCCAAGACATTTGTGCTGACAGACCAGACCTATGGACTGGTCCTCCAAGTTCATATTATAGTTAGGATAATAGGCATTTTTCACTCTCTTACTTTTTCCTGTTTAGAAAGTGAGGTTGAACTCTTTAGGACAATTTCAAATTACTTTTACAAGGTTCTGAAATGTTTTAAGGCTTGATGAAATTGACTCAATGTCATTGATCACCAAGAACATCTACAGGCATTCATTATCTATAGAATTACTCTTCCATTGGAACTTGATTCTCTTTCTGTATTTCTTTATATATATGTATGCACATATTCATACACATCTATTTCATGACCCTAGTTAAAGCAGTTATTGAATATAGTCTTTCTGAGTTATGTCTTACTTGCAGTATTAACTCTCAGATGGCCCCTGAACAGTTTTTTCTGTTACATCTTTTGAAGAATCTTACATGATTTTTGCCATATTATAGAAGATACCTTGTTAGAGGGGAGAACCAGTTTTTAAAAATGTTTATTTATTTTTAGTTTTCAACATTCATTTCCACAAAATTTTGAGTTCCAATTTTTTTTCCCATTTCTCCCCTCCTCCACCCCAAAATGTTGTACATTTTGATTACCCCTTCCCTCCCTTTTAACACCTCTCCCTTCCCTTATCCCCATCTTCTCTCTTGTCTTACAGGGCAAGATAAATTTCTATACCCCATTACCTGTATTTCTTATTTCACAGGGGAGAACCTTTAAGATCATATTTTGCTGTACTGAATTACATGGGTATTTTTTATAGTTAAAAAACAACAAGAACATTGACATATTGTAGTTTTGGAAACTTTGAGTCTATTATGTGACTGGAAAAGTTTGCCAGGCACTGAACAATAGTTAGCTATAATTAGTATTTATATAGTGCTTTAAAGGTTTGTGAACCACTCAGCTTATTTGACCTAGGAAGTATGTGCCATTATTTTCCCCATTTCACATCAGATGAAACTAAGGCATACAGATTGTTAAATACTTGTCCAGAATTACACAGCTATTAAGTGCCTGTGACCAGATTTAAACTTAGATTTTCCTGACTCTAGGTCCAGAATTTTGTCCATTTCCCTAAGAATCATTTTCAAAAGCCTGTTTCATTTTCAAACCTTTATCAAGCATTTCCTTGATGCATGTGTGGATTATTCGCATTTTGAATGGAAAAAGTAGGACTATGAGTTTATAGTTATTGATATAATATTGATATTTGTTACCCCTTCCCTTCTTGTCATGAGGACCTTTTCCATATTTTCGTATCTTCTTTTCTCAAAGATATCAGAATCCCAGAATTTTACAGAACCACTGAATTTGAGGATTTTCAAGGGTCATGTAGTCTAACTCCGCCCTAGCCCTAAAGGATCTCCATTATAAAGTACCTCCTAAATGAGAAGATTTCCAAAGAGGAGGAACCCCTGCCTCATGAATCACTCCATCTTGTTAATACTATTAGGAAGTTTTTCCTGGCAAAAATCATTGTTTTCTTTCCAACTTCTGCCCCTGGTTCTTGGATGTACTCTCTGGAACCAAGCAAAACAGTTCTACTTCCTCCTCATATGACCCTCCCTCAATATACTTCAAGATAGTTACCATATTCTTCGCTCTCCACCGTGATCCTTGGTCTTCTCCAGGCTAAACAGTCAGAGTTTCTTCAACCATTTCTTATGTGACATGGTCTCAAGGTCCTTTGCTATCATAGTTGTTCCCCTTGGGATACTGTCCCGTTTATCACCATCCTTTTTTTTTTAATTTTATTTATTTAATTTTATTTTTTTTAATGTTTTACAATCATTTCCTTAAAGTTAAGATTTTATCCCCCCCACCCTTCCCCTACTACCCCCCCTCCCCAGAATTGAACAGAGGACCTCAGATGAAGTGTTACAAGGACAGAGTACAATAGGACTGTCACCTCTCTTAATAGTTCATTCCTCAGTGCCCTTTAAAATGCATTCCTACTACTGAGAGTATCATCACCATTTTACAGACAAGGATACTGAGGCTCAGAGAAATGGAATGACTTACCTATAGTCATATTAGCTAGTGAATGACAGAGTTGGAATTTAAACCCAAATTTATTGACTCTGAATCCAACACTCTAAATGCTATGCCTAGTTGCTTACCATACATCATATAGGTTAATAAGTGGTCATTGTTACACATTTCTTTTACCCTGGATTCCCCATCTTTTGTTGCTCTCAGTCTTCTGGTATGTATGTATCTATGCATGACTTGATTCCTTGAGTTGTTGTTTGCCAAAATAGTAGAATTTCTATAACATTGCAATGCTCATGGGAACAATGCTGCACAATCTTTTCTGACATGTATTTTTATTTGATTTGACTCATTATTTTCTAAAATCTTAGAATTCTTGAGAAGTATCAATGGCTTATGGGGACAATGGGACAGAATGTTTGATATTGGTACTGTTTCAGGAAATTCAGAATGTATGTTTGTTATATTTTTTTTTTGGCTTGGAAGGAGGGCTGTTTGTCAGTATGGTAACACTCTGTCTTCATTTCTCACCTGTACATTTCACGCCATAGGATGCTGGTTCTCAAACTCTTTTGCTCACAACAAAGTATTGTTTGCTATGAAAAATCACAGCCCACTGGTGGCACTAGTATGGCAGAGTTGGAAAAGCTATGTGTGTATATTCTTTTGCTAGAGTAAATCCAATTTATAGGATCCCTTTCTGCCCTAGAAAATTTATTTTCCAACTGGAGACTTATTTGCTTTCCCGACACAGGAGGCATCTCATTATTAATGTATATCATTTAACCAGGAAGCCATTGGCTCACAGTCTCACACTTGACTAAGCCCACAAGACCTAGGATACTTATTCCTTCCTGTTATGTACTCAGCCATATCTTTTAAACCAAGCTGAGATGTAGAGAACCTGGCCTCTGCTGAGAAAGGGCTCCTTTTTCCTCATGTTAATTGTTACTAATTGTTAACTCCCATACCTGGGCTTCTGGAAAGAGTTTAATGTTAGTAAATTAAATTATAGTACAAAATCCTGAAGAGGTGGTGGTGGTAGTAGTACTCAAAAGTAGGGAAGTAAAAAGGCATTCTAAGGCAATATGAATGGGGCATGAGATGGGTAATTTATTAATAGACATATAAGACATGCTAGTCTTAAAACACTTAGACACATATTTTAACAGAAGAGGAGCTGGCAACTTACAGCTACTATTATAATCTGCAAGGAGACTACTGACTTTACCAGGACACAGAGCAGTTAGTATGACTATTAATTAGCCATTTTACAACAATATCAGAAAGAGGTCTTAGAACTTAATAGTTATGGGTTCCCAAAATGGGTGATACCACCTCCTTAGGGGGTGCTGGAATGATGGAGGGTGGTAGTATCCTTGGATGCAATTGGAAAGTGTTGAATAAAAATAAGAGGGTGGTAGAAGCATAAGGAAAGAAGATAAGAAAATTTTGAAAAAAGCATTTGTACATCTTTCATCTGTTGTATAAGTGAGTTAAAGTTGTAGTGATTACATTATTTTCCAAATAAGCACACAAAATGCAAGTTATAATTGATTAGTAGTCAAGTCTACTGACCAGTCTTAACAAGCAAGTGTTGGCAGGCAAACATGTCATGCCTTGTCAGAAAATCCAGCATGTATCAGTAGGAATATGTGCATGTAATGACTTACTTGCAATAAAATACCATAAGGTTACAATATTGCATCATCAAAATTTCAATGTAGGAAAATCCCCCCACAAATTTATAACTAATTATTAAATTTAAGATGTAAATTAAAAATAACATATTTTTTGAAATGACACAAATAGAATTCAAGAAAGTAGATTTCCTGCAGGGGTGCTGAGTAATTATTTTTAAGGGGCCTGTAGGCCAAATAAGTTTGGGAACCTTTGTTAGGTTGTAATAGATAAGAGAACTGGCCTCAGAATCAAGGACACCTGGCTTCAAGACCTGCCTTAATATTTACTGACCATTTGACCCTAATCAAGTCATTTAACTTGTCTGAGTTACAGAACTATTATTTTGTTTGCCTTGGCAGTAGGCATCTCTTTAATGAGAGTTCTCCATACCAATGATATCACAAATCCAATCCCCCCATTCAAATCATGTATTTATTACTGTAAAGGACTTTAGAGGCCATCTTCCGATCTTCTCATTTTAAAGATGAAATTACTACATCTAAGGGAGGTAATTTGCACAATATTTTATAGATAGCAAACATCAGAGCCAGGGCTTTGTTATTTGAAAGGGGATAAAACAGTGGTCACCTTCTATATTTTTTGAAGCAGGGGCTATGGGAGGGAAGGGAAGTTTCTTGACAGCAATTTAAAAATGTATTTTTATCTCCAGAAATGCATAACTCACATTTGTATTGTACAATACCTTGCTGTATTCATTTACTGATCTGACTCTTCTTTACATAAAATTCACCTTTAGTTAATCTTATGTTTACTTTTATATTATCACTAACAAAAGGAGCTCTTCATATATGACAATTAGTCATTTGATTTTTTTTTAATGATTCAAGTATTTTCTCTCTACCCCGGCATCTTAATCATTTGGTCATTGTTTAATTATTTTTCACTGTCTGACTCTTTGTGATCCCATTTGGGGTTTTCTTGGCAAAAATGCTGAAATGATTTGCCATTTTTTTTCTAGCTCATTTTGCTGATGAAGAAACTGAAGCAAACAGGGTTAAATGACTTGCCCAGGGTTACACAGCTAATAAGTGTCTGAGGCCAGAGTTAAACTCAGGAAGATGAGTATTCCTGACTCGTAGGCTTGGTACTCAAAGCACTTTGCCACCTAGCTACCCATTTTATTGATTACTTCAGATTAAAGTGCTCCTTTTAGGACAAGTAATGGATGAGATTGTCATTGATAACATAGAGAATACTAGTAGGGAATCATTATTAGGAAGGAAAGGCTCGGTTTTACAATTGCAGATTGATCATCTGATCACAGCTCCAGAACTGGAATTGATTTCGGAGACCATGTAGTCCAGTCTGCTCAGTTTACCAATAGGGAATCTGAGGTATAAAACTGAGACCCAGGAAGGATAAGTGAATAATCCAAGATGGTATAGCTTGGCAAGCATCAGAGTTGAGATTTGAATCTGGCTTTTTTGACCACAGCATTATTCCTTCTTTACCCTTCTACCTCCCATGGGGAGGAAGGAGCACATGGGTTGTTACTGTCTACCAGAGAGCTGTTATTCTTATAACTCATGTCTGGGTAGAATCATTCACAGGCGAGTCCTGAGAGATGACATAAGGCCAGTTCTCCTGATTGTCATCGTGCTTCTGAGGATGTGGGAAAAACAAAATCAGATTTGAATTCATGGGTTATGGGGCTGTAATCTCACCTCTTCTGCTTACTACCTCCATGAAGCAAATTGATTCATTTTGCTGACCCTCAGTTTCTTAAAGCAATAAAAGAAGTTGAACTAGGCTAGTTATTTATAACCCATTGAGCTGATAACCCCTGGAGGATTAGGATGTTATTACAAAGGGACTTTGAATCCATCTGTGAATGCATATATAAATAAAAATATCTTTATAGACTGTCTTCCAAGTATTTAACTGCTTTTTAAATGTATGTAAATGATGTGACTAATTAAATGCAAATATATTTCAGTGCATTCTTGTAGTAATATCTTTTGGATACTATGTGTTTTGTAGCATGGTGTAGTGGGCCCACCCCTACAGACAGGAAGATCTGGATTCAGATCGGGCCTCTGACGTTTCCTATTCAACCTTGGACAAGTCATTTAACCTTTAAAAACTCAGTTCTTTCATTCGTAAAATGAGTAGGGTTGGTCTAAATACCTCTAAGGTCTAACAGCTCTAAATCAATCAATAGATACAGAGGGTACCAGCGTTTGGTTTGTGAGGTTAAAGTGGTCATACTTGTACTTGGACTCATTGCTCTCCAAGGTCTTTTGAAACTTAAAGTCCTGTGGTTCTATGAGTCAGTGGAACCAATGATATGTTTTATGGGAAAATTCTTGACATTAGAGGGATTATCATTTCAAATGACTGAGTTAATTGGCTTAATTGGGATGGAGAATTCTCCCTTCACAGATTCATAAGCTAATCAAGAAGAAAGCCATTTATTAATGTGTCAGGCATGGTGATAGGTATTGGGGATATAAAGACAGAAATGAAATGCCCAGTCCTTACCCTAAAGGTTAGAACTTACGTTTGAATAGTCATAGACCCAGAACTGAAAAGTGCCTCAGAGGCTAGTGAGTCGAGCAGTGCTTTTTCACAAATGACAAAACTGGGACTCAAGGCAGTTACATGATTTGCCTAAGGTCATATTGGTATTAAACATCAGAAACAGAACTATTACACAGGTTGGGCTTCCTTTTATTTGTACTCATAAAAAGAAATATGTTATAAAAGAAGAAGTGGAGGACCTTGATTGACATCCTGCTTTTTTGATGGTACTGTGGACAAATCAGTTATCTTCCTTGGGCCCCAGTTTCTTTCATCTATAAAATGAAATTGGAATAGATGGACTCTGAGGTCTCTCACATCTCTAGATTTATGGTGTTATGAAAGAAGTATGATTTTGTTCATTTAATTTTTTTTGTGATAAATACCTTCATTTTAAAATGTAACTCTCTTTTTTGGGGGCAAGGTGGTAGATCACATTTTTTGGGCATGGGTGTATACCCTACTTCAATATTTTTAAAATTATGTAAATTCCATAAAAATAAATTTTAAAATTACTTGTGAATGTAACTGTTTACATTTTTATTTAAATAGAAGCTTATGTATGTATGTTTGGGGTATATGCAAGTGGCGGGGAGTCTTGTTAAACATCCACCAAGTATGTAATCATAGGGTGTCTTCAAATGATTGCTCCCATTTTGTTTCTTCAGCAAGATTGCAAACGCCTTGATGGCCCAGACAACTGCTTACACTTCTCTATTTAGTATAGTGCTAAGCTCATAGTAGGCAGTAAACATATATACTTGATGACTGAAAATCCTCCAGCTACAAAAAATACTTGTTGCTGTTGAGTTGTTTCAGTTGTATCTGATTCATTGTGACTCCATTTGTTTTTTTTGTTTGTTTTTGGCAAAGATACTGGACACATTTGTCATTTTCTTCTTCAGTTCATTTTATAGATGAGGAAACTGAGGCAAATAGGGCTAAGTGACTTGCCCACAGTCACACAGTAAGTGTCTGAGACCAGATTTGAATTCACAAAGATGAGTCTTCCTGATTCGAACTCCAGTGCTCTATCCACTATATTACCTACCTCCCCTTACATAGACAGAACATGGCCAAATGCATAGCCCAAGTCAACTAGACTTTAGTTATCTCATGTATAGGCTATATACCATACACATCTGTAGTTTATCTGGCAATTAATCAATTGGTGACTTAAAATTCCTTGGGGTCTCAGTTATAGCCCTTCAGTTTTTGGGATGACATATTATACATATATATGTGTGTATGTATACATACGTGTGTATATACATATATATGTACATATATTCATATTGGTTGCATATTTTATGAAGGTGAAATGAGATGAATATATTAAATTGCATGTGCTTTTTTGGTAGTGTCTTTTTGATACTATCTAAGGGTGAAAAAGGCTGTATTATTTTTCTACCCACGGTTTAACTTCAGTTGATACAACAACGATAAAAATAAAACATAATAGCAAGCAAGAGTTTTATGGTTACAAAATACTGTCTATATATTGTCTCATTTGATTCACACACACACACACACACACACACACACACACACACACTTTGTTTAGGTAGCTATAGATTTGTTTGTTTTCCGCTGCACTATATCAGGAGCTCTTAATCTGTGGACCATGAAAAGATTTCAAGGGCTCTACGAGCTAAGATGGGAGAAGAAAAAAACTGACATTTTTATTTCTACTAACCTTGAAGGGAAATTTAGCATTTCCTTCCATTATCCAAAAGCATGACTCTAAGAAGGGGCCCATAAGCTCTCTCCAACTGCCAAAGGGGTCCAGGAAATATAAAAATGGTTCAGAACCCCTGCGCTCGATTCAGCACGATTAAATCCCACATCTGTCTGAGTGATATCTTAGTATGGAGACAAGCAACAGCCTAGAATATTCCCTTGACTCTAAGGAAGGGAGAGAATAGCAAACAAAGAAGAGACTGATCAAATGCTTCTCCCTATAGCCCATTATTGGAATGGCTGTTGATAAAGGAGCTGCAGAAAATTACATTGAAATGACTCATAATGTCAGGAAGCACTGCGACTTAAAAGTGGCATGTTATTCTCAGGGCTCTGAGAGACCAGAACCAGACCCCTCCTGGTGTGCTCATTCAGAACCACTCTGTGTTGATGGCATCCTTGCTGCAAGTGGAATGGGACTTGGGGATTAAGGAGGGAAATGATGGATTTCTGTGTTGTAGCTAGTGGTGGGTCTTCGTTGGGACTCAATCTGTAAGAAAAAGAAAATAAACATCTTGGTTCCCCAAGCGTACATTGTTTATAATGGGTTACTTGTCAGCAAGCAACTGGGTAATGAACTAGTACTTTGAATCACTTCTGTGCATAGTATGTTTACTTTTTAAGTCTGATTCTGTCTTGAATCTTAATAGAAATTCCAATCATCCATTTCGACAATTAGTGACATAGTGAACATTAAACATTTCTTTTTTATTCTGAAAGGTTTAGTCTGTAGGGGAAGTTATGTGCTCAGATTTAGACAAAAGGATTTTCTTTGGAAACTGGTGTGAATTTTCCTTGTCTGTTGGGAAGTAAAATTAATCTGTTAATAATGAAATGCCCTAACTGAAGTCTTCTGGAGATGCCTCATTGAGTCATAGACTTGACCCTATATTTTCTAAGGCTGTGGCAACAAGGGGCAAACTTTGGAAGTTCTTTCTGAGCTATTAAGGTTTTGAATATTATCAGGATAACAATAGCAGTAGTCGTAATAATAGTGCTCACTAATATTTATTTAAGTGTTTTAAGGTTTCCAAAGAACTTACCCTCACAACAGCCTTATGTAGTACGTGTTATCATTATACCCATTTTTCCAATGAGGAAACTGAACCTGAGAGATTAGGTGACTTGCCTAGAGTTATGTAGCTGGCAATTGTCAAGAAGCATAGTTCAAACCTGGTTCTTCATGACTCCAAATCTAGCACTTAGCTAGCCACACAGCTGGACAACAGAGACCGTGTCTGACGTAGAAAGACTAATTTAACTAAGCTGAGAGAAGTTGATTATCTTCAAAGTAATAAATGCTTTGTCCACAGCTACTATTCAAACCCATCAACTGGGTTGTGGAGAGATTGTGATCTCCATCAAGGGAGGAAATATACCCCCACAGAGTAATGACAGATCCTTGAAATATTGAGGCAACAGTTCAAAAGAAAATTAATTTTCATCCAATTAGACAGTGCTTTCAAAGCTAGTAAATAGTCACTAGGTCCCTGCCTCTGTTCTAGACAGGTTATCAGTCTATGTTTATGACATAGTTGATGCTGATGGTAAAACTGGATGCTGTTTGTTAATGCATTTACTGCATGCAAATGAGGGAAAATTGCAAGAAGCATCATGTGCCCTTGTTTGAGCCCAATTAATGTTTCTTTAAATGAATGACAGAGCCTGGTCTTAGCATTGCCATCATAAAAATAGACATCAGCATCTTTTAAACTTGTGGACTTTTAACCTTTCTCTCTCTATAGAATGCCAAGGAGTTCTCTTTTTGGAGGAGGGATAAACCATATGTGCTTATGTGTGAGCAGCATACCTCAGTATCGGAGCAAGATTTTTTAGAGCAGACGCTGCAGAAACATATTATTTTTAAGCAAAAGCTTTGTCTCAGACAAAGGAATTTTCTCACTGAGATGATTAAATTATACTAAATTCCTTTATGATTGGTGGGCACCTGGAGCAAGGCAGGCAACCTGAGACATAGTTCACATGAAGTCACTTGTGATGACATGTTCTGTACCATTTCCCTTTCTGTCCCCACCTCTATTCTTTTTTCTTCTTTCTCCTTCCTCTTCTTTTTATCTCTTTTTTCCTCTTTCTTTGTTCTCTCCTTTCTTTTCTCTCCCTTCATTGTCTCCTTTCCTTCTCTTTTCACTTCCCTTCTTCATCACCTTTCCTTCCCCTCTATTCTTTCTTTTCCTTCTCCCTTTTTTTCACCTTCCTTCTTTCTCACTTTTCCTTTCCCTAACTCTTTGCTTTCTTTTCTCTTCTTCCTTTACATCTCCATCTCTTTTCTCTTCTTCTCCTTATGTTTTGTACCAGTCAACATGCTAAGAGTCAAGAGTAGAAAGACAGATATAATAAAATAGCTCCTGCCTTTCAGCACCTTGCATTCTCTAAGGCAGTGGTTCCCACTGTTCATGGTTTTTTTTTTTTGGTTTTTGTTGTTGTTCTGAGAACCCCTCTCAAAAACAGTAGCAGCAGCTATGTTGTAGACCCCCAAAGAAATTTAATATACCACTCAAAAGTGGGCAGAGTTAGATGTAATCACTACATGACCACCCAGATCTTGGTATACATGATCACAATGATTTCAAATGCCTTCAGAAACAAGCCTACTTCTTCAAACACACACACACACGATGAATATTGAATATATATGCATGTGTGTGTTTGCATATATATACATAATATATAAGCATACATACAGATATATGCATATACATATAATTTTTGCAGAAGAAAAATAAATTTGTGACATTATTTACTGTTTAAGGTGCTCTTAAATATTTTTAAACAAACCTCTGGGATCTTTGTGGCAAACCCCCAAGGGGATCTGGAACCACTTCTCTAAGGGGAGGAGGGAAACATTACAGGGGTGTGTATCCAGAGAACATTCAGAGTATTTAGGAAGGTAACAAAGCATTAGTAACTGGAAGAGGAAGGCATCAGAAAAGGCCTTCTCTAACAGATGGTATCTATCTGTGTTCTGGGGGAAATTAGAAAGGAAACAGAGAAGAGGGAAGAGGAAGGGGGTGGTGTTCTAGTCATAGGAGATAGTTTGGGGAACATGAAACAGACTAGCTTGGCTGAAATATAGAGTGCATGAAGTGATGAGTAAATATGTAATTGGTCTGGAAAAATAGGTAGGGATCAAACTGTGAAGGGCTTTAAGTATTTTTCTTCCCCTCCACATATGAGGTTATTTAGTCCCAGCAGTGATATACAGGGCTAATAAGGTTGCCCGTCTGTGGGCTGATTCAATTCTGTCTGAATGACAGCTGTTAATAGCTAATAGGCTAGGTGCTTACTCCTAAGGTGCTGAAGGAGAAGGTGTGGAAGATAGTAGGCCTCTCCTCCACACCTTTTTGCTTTCTAACACCAGATTGACAAGAACTGAAAAAATCTAGTTTAGCTGGAAATTAGAGGCTGAAAGTGATGGATCAAAGTAAAATTGAATGCTAATCTAATAATGTTTTTAAAACATCTGGAGTTAGTGGGGGTAGGGGAAAATAAGAGGGGAGCAGGTCTGCAAAACCTCTTAACTTCATTCACTTTTCCCTACACCCTAAACTTGATCTGGTGACATTGAGATCCAGGTGGGTTGATGGGCAGTGGATATAGATATAAAAATCTCTGAGATGTTTCTAGCCAGGAAATAGATATGTATAAATGTCAAAACTTTTGGAGCATTAGCAGTGCAGGGACCAGTGTGGATACATCAGTAACTCATTTGGTATGTTAAGACAAGCCATCCATGCAAAAGTCTTCTTTGTTTGATCAGTATTCTCCTTTGCACAGCATACAGACATGTGCTATGGGCAATATCCCCTCCTTTCCTGCCCTTCCTTTCCCCCTTATTTAGTTAATACCAAGTGCCAGGATATAGGTAGCTTGAATAATGAACTAGTCTTTTCTAGAAGCAATTTTCCCTGACTTATTAATAGCATCTTTTGACACAAAATTTCCTTGCCATGAATCTATCTTATCTGATTTTGAAGCCAAAGGCATTAAGCCTATGGTGGTTTCATGAGAGGTACCCAAGAATTCCCAGTAGTGGGAGCAGACAGACCAGATTCAATTAAGTAGCTTTGTATGTTTCCTGATGTGTAACGATCTTCTGTGAGAGGTTGGGGTGGGGGACTGTTATGTGTTCTGGGCTGGGGATTTTCTTTTTCCCAATACAAACTCAAGCACTTGATTTAAATGTATTCATTTCCTCCTTCCTCCTGTCCAAACCTTAGGCTACCTAGACTATGTATTTGCAGTTTTTTTGTGGTAGATGTCTGTGCTGAATATCCATATATTTCAGAACTGGAAAATCAGAGGAATCTTACTTCATTATGTCCCATTGGGGAGGAGGGGAGAGAGAGAGGGAGAGAGGGGAAAAAGGGAGAGAGAGAGAAAGAGAAAGACTTATCTGATAAGCTCAATAAAGTGGTCATTTTAACCTCTACCAAAATAAATTATAAAATGCCCTGTTATATACAACTTAAGGAACAACACCATTAATTTATAGACACCGCATTAAACTCTTATTCAGATGAATATTGTAACATTGGAAGAAGGTAGGTTTTTAACCTATGAGTTTCATGAGTCAGGAAGAAAATATTCTTAGTTTGTTTTACATTTTAATAACCAGCCATTTGCAAAAGAAAAAAAAAAAAGAAGCAAGCTCACATTCATCTGTTTTGCTGCGCCATGTTGTAAAAATGTTTTATTTTTGTATGTCATCCATGCTTAGCCAAAGGTTTCTGCAGATCAAGCTATGTAACTGAAGAAATGTGCCAGTGAGGATTGTTTTATTTACCCTCTATGCAATAGCCTCCCTGTCAAACTGAGGAATTTAGACGTAAAAATCAATAATATACTGTCCATGCAGAACTTGCCCCAACAAAAATGAATGCATTGGTGCTTAGGAGCTGGCTAAGAGCAAATGCCAATATTCTCTCAGCCTTTTATTGCTTATATAGTCAGACTGAATCATGACCAGATCCAATGTAAGAATGTAAAATGGAATATTTCATAAAATGAGGTGTTCCTTCTTGAAAGTGACGATGATGGCTGATAAGCCTGCTGAGTATGGTTGTATGACCTATGCACATAGTGAAAACAAAGTCTGTGGCTCACCTTGTACTTCTCCCCTTCAAAAAAAGGAAAATAAAACAACCCAGCAGCTTTTAGAGGCGCTCATCATCCTCTTGCATATTTAACTCAAAAACTATTGGCAAATGGAAATCTGACTATGAAATTTATTCCCTAAAATGCTCTTTTCAGAGTTGCATGTGAAAATGCTTGCTGCTTCAATTAGATGGAATAAAATGATATAATTTATTGACCGGTGGCAATAACATTCTAAACACACTGAACATTTGGCACCTGATAAGTGGCTGCCTTGGTAATTGCTCAGATGTATGCCTGTTTTCATAATCAATGCACCCTCGCAGACTATCATCAGCAGAATTTATTACCTCATTTTGGGTTTCAAACTGCTTAAATATTCAGTAGTTCCCTCCATCATTCCCCTCCCCCCTCTGAAAATGACATTCCCCAAGGAAAAGCATCAAAGTATAAGAGGACAGAGGTCTTGCTATTTCATGTCTTGGCGATGACTCTTTAATATTCTAAAAGGGGCAGAAAACTGGCTATTTGCATTTAAAATGCTGCTCTCCGAGGTTGCGTGTGGCTGAGTATATCTTTCAGATAGTGGACATTTATCATAGCACTGCTCGCCAATCTGGAAATGTTGCTGAAGGTACCAGAGCTGAGGAACCCTCAGCATTCTGCAGTACGAGGTAATAAATCAGGAGCTGCCATGGGATTGCTATGGTAACCATCAGGTCCTGTCACAAGGCACTGCGACCATCACTGAAGGGTAGCTACAATTTTCAGCTCATCCAGTGTTTCTGATGATTTACCTGTTGACACTGGATTCGATAGAACCATGTTATTGTCTCCTGGAACTGGAAGGAACTGATATTAGACTCCCATTTTGTGAAGCAGTTATTATCTTAGAGAGACCTGAAAGGAATATCTTGTTTTGGTAGAATTGACCTTGTTGGGCAAATGAAGTAAATGGGTATAGGGAACTAAATTTTGGACACAGTTTTTGAGGAGGTAGTATCTTTGCTTCCTTCGCCCAGCTCCCTTAGCCACCATTGCCCTCTTTTCATCTCAAGCTATTTTCCTGATGTTGACAAAGTAAAATTTTTGAGATTTTACAATCTCAATTTAAGGTGTGATCTTTTACAATTACAATTTAAGGTGTAATCTTAAAAAACAAAAAACAAAGCAAAACCCTTTACACCTTCTCTAAGACATTTTGGACAATCTGTGCATGTACACATATATGGTTTTGTATTCATTTTTTAAGTTTCTTGTAGGCAAGGATTCTGAAGTTTTGTGTTGTTAATCTTAGCCCATAACACAGAGACTGGTGTATGGTAGCTCACTCAGTAAATGCTTGAATTGAAATCAAGTAAAGTAGAGTAGTAGAGCAGAAAGAGAAAGGGATTTGGAATCCTGGCTATGCTTGCTACTTACTGTGGAGTAAGTCTGACCTTGGACAAATCACCTTTCCTCTCTGTGCTTCAACGTTCTTATGTATAAAAAAGGAGGAATTGGATTAGAGGGTCTCTAAAGTCCTGTGGGCTCTGGGATATCATCTCAATTGTTTGGGCCTCAATTTTCCCATCTATGAAATGGGGGTGTTGGACTAAATGATCCCTAAGATCATTTCCAGCTCTAAATATCCAGTTCTATGGATTTTATTGATCAATATCTCAGTTTTAGACTGGCCTGTCTCTTCAATAGGGTTGCTATTGATATGTTGGCATCACTACTCAGGAGAAAGAGCAATGAACTTGAAGTCAAAGGATATCAAGTTTGAGCCTTGCTCTTATTCCATATTGAGAATTTGCCAAATCTGTTGACTCTTTCTGGGCCAAAACTTTCTTAATTATAAAATTAGAGGATTGTATTAGGTGATATTTGGATAACATGAACTGATAGAATTTCCTCACCAAGGAGTTCTTTGTTCTAATGAAATCACATATAGAATTTCTATCCCTATGCATTTTGATACCTTCCCCTCCAATCTGGGAACCCAGCTTGAAGCAAATCATAAGGGGCATTAAAGGTGACATTAGCCTTGTGAAAAAAATGAAAGTCATAAATTCATTAATGTAATAGTTACATTCACTAATCTAACTTTTATCTTTCACTGATCTTTAAAAAATGAAAATAAAAAAAGATCCAGGATTCTATTTCTTAAGCCCAACTGTATCATGAAGTTCTTAAATGTTTAGCATCTGACTCTGCATATGAATTTTTGTTCCGTATCTGTGTTTTCATTGGGAGTAGGGAATTCCTACTGAGCAGAATCTCTTTATCAAAACAGATCATTTATTGCTCTGAATAACAGAGTCACATAGAATTGCCTGGAGCACTGTGATAGATGCCACAGTGATTAGAGCCTTGGAATTGGATTCAGGAAGACTCATGTTAAAATTCTTCCTCAGACACTTACTAGCAGTGTGACCCAGGGTGAGTTACTTAATATTTGCCTTAATTTTGTCATCTGTAAACTGGGGATAATAATAGGACCTACCTCGCAGGGTTGTTGTAAAGAGCAAATGAAATAATGTGAAATGCTTTGCAAACCTTATAGTGATAGGTGAGTGATAATTATTGTTACTATGAGAAGGTTAAAAGACTTGTCCAAGATCACATAGCCGTTGAGTGTCTTGATTGAACCATAAGTTTTTCTTGACTTTCTATCCATTGTGCCATACTGTCCGATACTATCTATGAAAACTTTATTATAAATTCCTGGAAGACAAGGATTATGTTTTATAGGCTTCTATATCCCCTCTGTTCTTAGCACAATATAATGTATGTAGGAGATTTTCAGGAGATCCTTGTTGGTTGAATCAGCGAAGGAAAGATTAGTATCTAATTGGTTTTTGTTTTATACCTTGGTAGGGGTGGGGACAGGAAAGGGGAAATCTATTTGTTTTATAATTATTAAAGGATAAATGAACCATTTTTTGAAATACCTGCTTGGGAGCTTAGCATTGAAAATCATTCTCTCCATCCATATGTAGGTCTTTTGAATTTTTCAGAAAGGTTCTGGAGTCATTAATGACACAGCTAGCTTTGCCAACTTTGTCAAATTTCCAAAGGGAACAAATCATTGGGTTCATTAATGGACCAAATGAAAATAGAAAGAGGAGAGACAACAAATATTCTAAAGCCTTGCAGAAAAGGACAGCATTCCTCGCATCCCCAAGACAGTTTTACTTCCATCTCTCTGTTGGGAGATAGCTTACTGCTGAGACTTCCTCTTGAAATATGGCTAGTTTGTGCCCACTAGAAACTCAACTGGGCTGGGATCATTACTGTTTCACAGGGGCTACTGAACAGCTTCCAGGTCCCTTAACAATCTGGAAGCCTCTGTGGGCTACAGCTAAGACTGTGAGATTGTGATCCACTTTGTTGGTTCATATTAATGATCAATTATCAACAAACATTTATTAAACCCTTGCTCTGTGTTAGCACCTGCTCTAAACGCTAAGGATGCAAAGAAAAAGCAAAACTAGTTCCTGTCCTCAAGGGACTTAAATTCTAATGCTGAAAGTGTGAGAAAGTGTATTTTCTACCTCTCCTTGTTATCTTTGTTCCTTTGTTTCATGTTCCTCTGTATCTATTATATTAGGTCTCCTCTAAAGTAATTGATGGGACTGAATTTACAAATGCATGAGAAATTTAGTTCCTTTTTCAGTCTTCAGATATTTGCTTAGGGTTTGCTTTTATTTTGCTTAATTCTTTATCTCTTAGAGATGAACAAACCAGTTAGGTCTTTGGAGAACCACTGAGTGCAGCTATAAAAATAACTAAGCATCAATATGGTTGACTTCCTGGCACCTTCCAATTGATCTCTGTGCCCCCTTGGGGTTCTAAGGAAGTGAAAGGGAGAGCAGATGTGAGTTGGAACACCAACTCTTCTTCCCTCTTGGTTTGCCTACTCCCACTGTCATCGCTGGAGTAATGCCTCAGAGATAGCACCCCCCCCCCCCCACTTATATCTTAATCTCAAGATTGCTTTTAATGCCTAGGAGCAATAATTTTCCATATTAATACCAAATTTAAAAAAATTAGGTTGGGCCTGCACTAATTTTCACAGTTATTTTAAATAACACTTCATCATTCAGAAATGGTCATACACCTTTAAATAACATTTTCTTTTGATTGCTCTGATGTATGTAGATGATTATTTTCCCATAAGAAATACATGTTCATAAAAATGATAATTCAAAAGTATATATAGCAGATTTCTATCAAAAGTATAGTTTTTAAAGAACTGGCTTTGGAGCCAGGTTCACGTCCCATCTATTACACCCACTGGCTATGTGACCCTGTGGAAGTACTTGAGGTAACTCTCTTAGACTCTAAGTTGGAGAGTAGATTGTCAGCCTGCCTTGGCAGAGGCAGTTCTCTCATTTGGGAGTTCCACCTGAAATCACAGATCTAGATCTTATCCCTAATTCCATATTCATGCAAAAGTATATTGGATTAGCCAACTTTGTCTTAGCACAGTATCTGGATGCACAGTAAATACTTAATAATTGCTTTTCATTCATTGGATGAATTCCTATTTTCTTTTGAATGAATGAATAATTTATTAAACACTTATCATGTACAAAGTATTGTGCTAAGCACTGAGAATTCAAGTAGAAATGATGGAACATCCTGCTCTGAAGGACCTGGCTTTCTAAAGGGAGGAGACAAAAGCATATGGAAGATTTCAGCTGCAAGTCACATAAAAAAGGTCTGGTGGTTCTTTGGGTAAAGTGGATAATGCCCCTTTCCTTAATGTCTTTTCCACTAATGATATGATATCAGGCTCTGATGTCGACTCATTTGATGATGCTAAGGGCTTTGTGTCAAGAACTTTCTTCTCTGGATCTTTGGTATATTCAGTGTATACATGGTGTATTTTCTACATTAAAATAGCTCAATAAAGAGCTAGACAGTGTTCTGAGGGTGGACGCTTGGAGACACTGACCTGAGGGCTGCAGAAAGGAATTCTAGTATTAGTCCCCAAAGGAAAATGTTAATATACTCATCTTGCCTTCTACTGCTCTAACTCAAAGCCTTACTTCATGATATTCAGCCTTCTTCATTTTGTTCTTTTGTCTTTTCTTTTCTATTGCTTGTTCTTTTGTCTTTTCTTTTCTATTGCTCATGTTCCATAATTAGCTGCAACAGTGCAAACCCATTACTATTATCTTTTTTCTGTACATATGCCATGTTGTAAATGCAACTGCTATAGGATGGCAATGAACTAGTACACCTCCATCTCACCCCGCTAGCTTGGCTCTTCTTCTGTATACTTATCACAGCACTGGGCTCTTGGTTCCACAACTTTGAACACCTGGGCAACTCAGGATGGAATGTGCATGCACAAGGTTCTAAAGTTCGTTGCATTATTGATAGGTAACATACGGCATACTGTAAGGGGACTCTGAGTGGAAGAGATTCAGTTATGATTTCATCTTGTTGCCATAGTGATTAACAATTTTTCCCCCTGAAATCATATGATTATTTGATTAACTGAGATTCTTCTAGTAAAGGATTGGATTAAAAAATAGTACTAAGGCTTCTATTTTATAATTAAATAACTTGCCCATATGACACTGCCAAAGACATAAACTATGATGTTGGGTTTGTGGTATGTGTGTGTGTGTGTGTGTGTATGTATGTATATATGTATGCTAAATGTGCACACATGCATTCTATTTCAAAGGCTTATGGATATGTGTTAGTATAGATGAAATACTGTCACTTTAGTTAACTCAGGTAGTGCCCTTGGCAAAATTGCAACAGTCAAGCATGTTTGGGTTGGAATGAGGATGACAATGGACTGTCCCCTCCCATCATTTTGCATTTGATGCCATCTGACATGAGCTCTAAGTCAGGAGCCTAGAAATTAAAACAAAAATTCAACCAACCACTCTAAGATTAATTTATCTGGACTTTGCCTCTTAAATGACAAACAAATAGGCAGCCCTCTTTGCTGTGCCAGACTGGAATTAAATCTGTGACTTTTTATTTAGGCATACTGTTTCTAGTTACACTTGCCCAAGTGTTTTTGCTTTGCTGCGTTCTCAGAAGATGAAGTGGGGAAATACCTGATTGTTCAAATGTTCTTTCTGATGATGTATTTGATTTGTGTAAATATGTATCTGTGTATTTGTGAATTTATTTGGTGATCTTTCTTTTCCCTTGGGCTCTATAAGGTACAATATGTAGTTGAAGATTAGGGACCTTTTAGAGGTTCTCACCTTTGCTCATTTTTGTGTATTCATCAGTGGAATATCCTGCTCACTCTCTCTCCTTTCCTCATTACATTTTCTCTTGTCCTGTTTTCCAAACAGAGGAAATAAGTTCTGTTAATCCTGAGATACAGTCTGATACAGTGAAAAGATTCAGTGGTTGTAGTCTTGGAATGAGGAAGATATGTGTTTGAGAAACTGATAATAACCAGTTATGGGGGAGACTTTTCCTTGTATTTTTCCATGTTTAAAGCCCGGCTTTTGAAGGACATTACTG
Organism: Bettongia penicillata ogilbyi; assembly: GCA_023548195.1. Classification (NCBI taxonomy): domain Eukaryota; kingdom Metazoa; phylum Chordata; class Mammalia; order Diprotodontia; family Potoroidae; genus Bettongia; species Bettongia penicillata. The sequence continues at coordinate 1,637,916 of JAJHZJ010000864.1, forward strand.
ACCTCAGCCAAAACTTTACCCCACCTAGACCATCTTATCTAGGTTACTTCATACCTATTATGCCTCTTTTAGATTTGGGTGGGGATAAATTCTTTGATTAGGTTGTCCAAGGCTGGAGGTGGTTTGAAAGTAAATGACATAATCAGAGTTACATCCCCCAGCCCCTCCTTAGAACAGGTCTACCTCTTATTGGAGTATTTATTCTCTCATTAATTGTTAACCAAACAGAGTTGATTTCCACACTTAGGAACACCACTCTTCCAAGGGCATATGCAAGTGTTGAGTGGGTTCCATGTTTCATCTTTTGGTCTAAGAGAGATGGTCAAAATGACCATCATTTTATTAATAATATGCTAGAATTATTACTAAAATAATTAGTTACCCAGAAATTATTTCTCTTGAACTTTTTATATGTCACAGCTTTAAATATTGCTACTGACATATTAGGTGGAGGGGATTCTCCATACTCATGAAATTCAAAGTGTGGACAAAAAAAATTATATGATGTGATGACATATTTCTCAGGTCTAATACTTGAATGGTGGCCTTTCATTCAGTGACTAAAATGGAGGAAGATAGGTGGGGTGTTGAACAGTTATGGCTGACTTTTCAAAATGGTAGCAAGACTTCAGTCTTAGGCTAGAGTTGACTGATGATATAGTCCATGAAGTGCATGCTTTATCTCAGTATCCTTTGATCCAGTTACAAAGTTTATTTTTTTCTGCTTTAAAGTTCTGCATTTTTTTCCACATAGGAGAATTTCAGTATGTATGGCTAATGAAATAAATGAATGCTCTATTGACTAGTAAGAGAACTTCACAGACTATTTGACTTCCTTCAAGTATGATAAGAGACAGATTGAAAATTAAGATGTATTTCCATTAATCTCACTTTCTCTCCCCCTTAAGTTATCGAGACATTTTGGAAAATAGCATGGTTTAGCCACAAAATAAACTTCAACAAAATCCCTTTCTCCCATTATTCCTGGCCCTAAGTAATTTATTTTAAAAAAATTATTTTTTCCCTTAATTACCTGTTAAAATAAGTTTTTAAACTTTTTTTAAAAAATGTTTTGAGTTCTGAATTCTATTCCTCCTTTCTTCCTTTCCCTTTCTCCTCCCTGAGACTGTAAGCAATCCAATATAAGTAAATATGTATTTGAATAATTTATATGTATACTTTTGACCCACAGTAAAAATATCCATGCAAAATATAGAAGCAACAATAGAATTATGTAAAATCTTCTACAGATGCTTAATCTCCCATGTGACCTATGATCTAGATGTCCTTTCTGGATTTCAACCCATATATGTTAATTAAAAGTGGGCAATTAAGTATTTTTCATCCCTTTTCTTCTCCTTTTAAATTCCATTGATGTTCACCTATTTCTTTGAAATTTCACTCTTGTAAGTTCCACAATCACATTGTCAACTGATAAATAACCTTGAAATTTAGTCTTGTCTCTGTTTGTCTCCTTTGCAAAGGCACAGTGTCCACCATACTGTTTTGTTCCTAAAATCAGAAGGACCTGTGTTCAACTATCCAGGGGTCCTTGGATCAAACATTTAATCTCCTTGTGTCTCAATTTCCTTAGTTGTAAATTAAATGAGTTGTATTATCTGTCCTCTAAGGTCTCTTCTGGGTTCAGGTTCATGATCATAGGTCCATTTGGGTAGCTTGCTTGTGGGACCAGTCAGAAGTTGGGCATACTTCTGTTTTTGCCCGTACCAAGGAACTAAGGTGAAACCTGGGAATGGTGGCATTTCTTTGCTTTACTAGTCTTATAAAATTTTACTAAATTTTTTTTGGTAGTCTGGTTATGCCCTTGGTTTTCTGTTCCTGTAAGTCATTATAAAATTGGTCTCCTTTATAAAAAATCTAGTGCTACCTCTTTGTAATAATGGACATAGTAAATCCTCTCAGGCAACATGGCAGCTCATTCACAGGCCCTTAGGTAGAGATACTACCCTCCACCTCAAAGAGGCAGGGGTGAGAATAACCCATGTTAAGTAACAGCAGTGTATTTCAATTGATTGCTGACAGCAGTCACTGGATGGGGGTAATTAAGAAGCCATGTCATTAAGGTGAGAAACACATGGGGTATAGTTTAAATCCCTGACTACAGAAAAAAGTATGTAAAATGTCCAGAGGCCCTGATTTCTGGAGACAACTTTTGGCAACTGTTTTGAATAGCTGTGGAAATGATGTCCCCAGAGACACTGTAATTCAAAACATGTTGTTTTTATATTGAAACAATGGTTTTGGAGTTGGGCCGGCTAGCAGTGTGCATGTTGAGGGCTATGTACAGTGTTATTCTTCAAGCAGTGTGAATGACACACTGCAGCGCCCAAGCAAATTGGGGTTGGGAGGGTTGGATCCAAACCAGTTGTTAAAGCTGAATAAGAGAAAATGGTCTTGTTGGCTCCACATGCACCCCTTGGACTGTACAAATGAAATGGAAAAAATCACATCATAAAGTCAAGATAATCTGTACATCATAAGCAAGGCTTCTAAAATTGACTTTATTTTATGTATTTAGTTATGAGGGATGTCTATTAAAAATACACATCTATTATTCTGTATACACATTTTAGTATTTATTTGAAACTAATCAATGTTGTGAATTAAAATAAAACCCATTGTATTTCCAGAGAATTACAGATTACTATGGATAAATCAGTCGGTAAGTATTTAGTAAGTACCTATTATATGCCAAGCACTGGGAAAGCAATAACAGAAGTTAGTTCCTGTCCTTGAGGAACTCGGAGTCTTACGTGCTATTAAACTACTATTAACTATATTTTAAATACTGATGGATAAAAGCAGACTTTGATTCCCTCATTTGTTATTGTAGGTCACAAATATATGGTTTTATTTTTTTTCTCTCTGAGCTCTGGTCCTTCATTTATCACTCTCTAGTCAACTCAGACTTTTTTCTGAATACCTTCTCCACTCTACACTCTAGAGTTTTCCTCTTAATTACCGGACTACTAACTTCTCTTCCTTTTGACCATGGGTTAGTAGTCATTCAAATATCCTTGATTGTGGGTCAGGGTCTGCCTTCTTTGGAAAGAGTTCATATGTCTCATCTTCACAAAGTTAGAAATAAGACTTAGCAGATTCATGGTTGACTGGATATTTCCATCATTTTTATTTGTTGGTAGTAGGAATAAGCTGTGACGTTTTGCCAACCAAGGAATCGTGCAAAAAAAAAAAAAAATCACACAAAGTTATCAGAAATATGTGTAACCTTTACCTAGTCCTTAATCATTGAATAGGCATGGCCTCAGACACACTAAGACCAGGGAAAGACCTTGAGAAATGCCAAGATCATTCACTCTATCCTGGACCATTGTTAGTCATCTTGGTCTTTGTCTTTTCACTGGACTTGGATGACTCTGAAGGAGAGTGAGGCAGAGGACTTTACCCAGCTCTGCCAGTTGTAGTGCAAGTCAAGACCATCTTCATGATGTCATTGACCCTCTTCTAGAACGAAGGACAAACCGTAATTACAGGAAGATGCGAGTTTGAGTCCCCAAATAGATACATGTAATGCTGGGCAAATCTGAGTCTGAGTTTCTTTATTTGTAAAATGAAGGAGGTGGTCTCTAACATAGATGTATATATGTATGTATATGTGGTGTGTGTGTGTATACACATATACATATATATATATATATATACACACACACACCATATATATATATGTGGTGTGTGTGTGTGTGTGTGTGTGTGTGTGTAGTAGAAAGTAATATTTGTGGATCTCATTTTACTCTTTATTTAGTGATGACTGTTAAGTGCTCCCTTTGGCTAGATTAAGGATTTTACAGATTAGAGATTGCAGTGAGTTTTTTTAAAATGTGGTCTCCTCTTCACCCAAAACTGGTCCCTTTGTATTAAAAAATATCTTTGCCTTTAAAAACATCTGAAAGACGTAAGTAGGCCCATAAGGAGAGGAATGTTGAATAGCATTTGCTTTGAAATTGTGGGTAAGAAGTATTTTTACAGGAGTGGACAGTAACATTTTCCTCCCACTCATGGAGACACAAATTTCATTTATAAATATCTGTTGACAGCTTTTTAGGGAACTCTTTCTAAGTCTAGATATTGCAATTTAGATTAGATTCTTCTTAATCCTCCTCTCATAAAACTTGTCCAGTCACTGTCCTTGGTTTTCTTGAAGCCTCTGGTGTTGATCTTATGGCCTGGAAGGTGTGTGTGTGTGTGTGCGTGTGTGTGCGTGTGCATACACCGTGGGTTTTTTTAATTTTTAACAGCTAGATCTTGAATGTCCCCCATCCCCGTTTTTTCTCTAGCATTCTTCGGCCTCTATAAGAAAATCTGGCTTTCTCACTGTTCCCCAAGCTTGACATTCTATTGCCTCTCTGTCTACCTTTGTATAAGCTGGCTCTAAGACAAGAATGTGGTACCTCTTCAGCCGTGACTCCTGGGCTCCTTAGTTAAACTGACCTCTATGGTTCCATGGAAGTTACACCTTCTACCGGAAGCTTTCCCACAACAATCATGAGCTTTTTCACTTTTTTTTTGGTGGTTTAGTAGTCAGTGCTAAACCTAGAGTCAGAAAGCCCTGAGTTCAAATCTGTCCCCAGGCACTTAGGAATGATGGGACCCTGAGCAAGTCATATTACCTTCTGTTTCAGTTTCCTCGTCTGTAAAATGAGGAATAAAAGATAATAACTGACAAGCTTTTAGCACAGTGCTGGGTACATAGTGAGCACTATATAAATGTTATATTATATATTTATATATTATATAAATGTTAGTTACAATGATGCTGCAGCTGCTGCTGCTGAAGTCGTGCTTCCCTTTAGCAGTCTCCTATGAACCTCTTCTCAGAACAATAGTTTTAAATGAATACAATATATAGGATTATAAAGGAAAACAACTGCATGGAAATATAATTATCAAAATATTTTAAAAATTAAAATGCTAGGTTAAGGAACCCTTTAAGGTCAATTTGTCCATGTCCTCTGCCTCCTGGAATTTTTTTGTGTTTACTTATATGTGTAAATGTTTAATGTCCCCTCCTCCCAGTAGGTCCTTGAAGGCAAAAATTATTTTCCCATGGTGTCACTGTATTCCTCAATGCATTGCACTTAGTAGGGGCTTACATAGGGGCTTGCTCAATTGAATCAAACACATGTATGGAAAGCTTTTTCTCTCCTTCTATTGTTATGCAGCTAAAAATTGCGTACAGTTTAATAACAAAGAGAAAGCATAGAGGCTCTTGGTCTCACAGAGGCCTCACAGTTTCTCTGTCCAGCATCTATTGAATGCTGTACTTTAAAAAATAAGTTATTATAATCTGTTTAGCCTTCTGTTCAATCCTCTTGTTATTTCCTAGCCATGGTCATATTTTTATCCATTCTGAATTGTCACAGGCAATGGTTACCTTGGCTCCTGAGCTTTGATTTACGCCATGTATTTATAGTCCATTTCTTTCCCTTGATTGCCCCTGATGGTTTTCTTCCTTGTTGTTTCTGACCTAATTGTTTCCTTGGCCTTTCCAGCATTTCCTTTTATGGCTCTTTGTTACTTTATGTGGCCCAGTGTGTCAAAATCATCTCCTATCCTAGGACAGCTAGGAGAGTAGCCTATGACATGACCCCTACCAAGGGCAAAGCATTGAGAATACAATAACACGATGGAAAATGGGCTTTGATTTATGACAATTCATACGTATATTATATATATATGTAATGTGTATATGCATGCTTCCATGTATATATACATGTATGCTTGTGTGTACACATATATGCATATATGTTTATGCATGTATATACACATACAAATGTATACATAAGTGTGTATTTGTGTATGTAACCTGGCTTGATTTTCACTTTGGCTGTAGTACTGTTTCCATGTCAAATGGTCACCTCATATAGCAAAGCAGACATAGTGTATAGAGTGCCAGACCAGATTTGGAGCAGAGAAGGTGAATTCAAATCCTGCCTCAGTTATTTGTTAAACTCTGTGATGCTGGACAAGTCACTTGACTTCTGTCTCCCTCAATTCATATGTGAAATAGAGGTAATACTAACATCTACATCCCAGGGTAGTTGTGGGGATCAAATGAGATAATAAACTGTAAAACTTTATCTAAATTATAGTTATTAAGATGTTGCTGCTGGCTTTAAAAAGCTGCTGGCTTTTCCTTGTCCCTTCAGGTAAAAAATGAAACTTAAGTGGCAGTGCAGGATAGTTGATGTAGCAGTGGCGGCAAAAAGACTTGGGTCCAAACGTAGTGTCAGAACATGAGTGCTGTAATATCTGTACTAACCAGCTAAATATACTAGAGCATCCCTTTTCCCACAGAACTAGACAAGGGGATAACATAAGTAGCCAATCAGGATCACTTCTGAAGCCCAGGGTTACTTGACATCAGTGATCCTTTGTAAATAAACTTTAACTGACCTTGTAGGTGCAAGTAACAAAAGCAGTCTTGACCATCTCAGATGGAGGAGCAGACACCTTGGTTCCTAACTTATCTAAAGACAGCAAACAACCTGCTTTCTGATTTCTTGTGTTTCCAGATATATTCTCCCTGGACCCCTACTTTCCTGAAGTCCTGATCTATTGTATTTCAAACATATATACATACATACATGTGTTTATATGTAAATACACACATGACATACACGCATGCCTAACTCTATATGTATTATATGTAAGGTATAATATATATGTAATACGTTCTATAGAACTATGTATAATATACCATATACAAATATGTATAAATACCTCACCCTTTCTCCACTCCCCTTTTAATAGCTGAGAATTTTGTCTCACTGCTCCATCTTGTAAGTTTCTCAGGCAATAAATGCTGCTATAATTTTGTAAACTGTGATCTGCCCCTAGCTCTTTCCGGCTCTCCCTCTTGGATCTGGGGCTTTCTTCCATTTTTAGCAGGTTGCAGGGGTTTTTGTTTTATTAACTCTTAGTAGCTAAATGTCCCTCAACAAGTCACAACCTCCCTGAGCCTCAGTTGCCTTATCTGCATAATGAATTGGATCCAAGATCCTTTCCAGCTCTAAACCTATGATTCTGCTAAATGATCATACATTTCATAATTGGGAATTACTATGATAATATTGAAGCATATCTCAGGAAAATAAGCTCTATTTGTTAACTATGAGAGAGAATGGGATCTTTAGTGCCTCCCAGATGACTAAATAATTGGAATTGCTCTTTTCATACATTGTCAGTTTCTTTTACTCCAATGTTTTACTCTGTGGGGGCAGGGGTGGTGCAACAGTATGACACGCTATGGAAGGAAAAGGACATTTGTATTGAGCAAGTTCAAACTAGTTTCATTTCATAATCATCAGCAAAGTCTTTCTCCTTAGCTTTAAAATTTTAGGCACCATATATTATGATTACACTGTGACTCGATATAATTTCTTGCATTATTATCTATGTTTTGCTTATATGGATTTTTTGGGGAGGGATTCTATGTCTCTTTGGGGTTGTTTTTACACCAGGGGTTCTAAATCTGGAGTCTTTGAACATTTTTTTATGTTTTTATAGATGCATTGCAGCACAATTGGTTTCTACTGTAACACTATTTTTTTTAATTTTATGCCTTTAAAAAATATTTTTTTCCTAAGGAGGATCAGTAGGCTTTTCTAGACTGTTACCATTGGGATCCATGGCCCAAAAAAAGAGTTTAAGAACACTAGTTTTAAATTAGTTGTAAGTATGATCTCTCACAGTATTAGAAATGATAGAATCTGGTTTCAAGTATAAAGATTCTTTTGTGAGGAGCCTGTGACTTCACTGGCATAAGAGATTCTTGGTCTGTAAACTTTATACCAATATAGATCAAATTCTGTTCTTTTCAATTAAATTTAATACGCATTTATTAAGCATCTGCTATGTGCCAGACACTATGCTAAGTGCAGGGAATACAAATAAGAAAAACACAGTTCCTGCCCACAAGGAGCTTATAATCTGGGGGTGGGGGGAGTGGGAATATGCACTACAAAAGTGTGATGAAAACAGGCAGAGAAGAGTCAATGTCTACTCAGTGTGTAGAGTTGAAACTAAATAGAGCCATTGATGGTTAAATAACATTTTATAATACACACTATAATATACTATATGTAATATATAATATAAATAATACATATAACAATGTAATATAATATACATATATACACACATATTTATATACATGTATATATATACTCTCAATCCATATCCATGCACATCTATATATACATATACATGTGTGTATGTATATATAAATATATGAATAATACATATATGTATGTATTTATGTATATATGTGTATGTATACATGTAAAATTGCTACAGGTTCAGTGGATTGTTGCTTCTGTAAGATGTCTGTCCTTGGTGACCACTGCCATGGCCTCTCACCATTTCATAAAATCAATAGATCTCATATTTAGAGCTGGAGAGTACCTCCAAAGCCATTCCAGCTAATCCAAGTCCTATAAAAGCGAAGAGACCTAGGAGTCACAGAAAGAGTCATCGCTAGGGCCTGGGTTTGAGTCTGGGTTTTCTTAATCCAATACTATCATCCTTTACACCATACTATGTGTCCTTGCTTTTTGGACTCATTATTCTTATTTTCTTAGGTCTCTGTTGAGTTACATGGGATGAATGAGGAAATCGGATATATATGGCCATCATAGCTTCAATCCATGCTAGAGAGTTCACACTGAGCATCTAAACCAAGGTGTTACAGAACAAGGAAGAAAAAAAATCAAAGGTTTCCTACTATTTTCCTACTACTTCAGAGAAGGGCTTCCATTTCTTTTTTGACATAGATAAATGACAGATAAGTGTTTATTGAATTGTATTAGAGTTATGGTAGATTAGAGACCCTGGGATTCTCCTATTCATGGTTCTGGAGATGAGAAATGAGGTTACATTATTTTAGAATGGAATTTCTTTAACAGCAAGGACTGCTTTACTTTTCTAGCTATTTCTCCGGAACTTTAGCATAGTGTTTTACCCATAGGAAGCATTTAATAAATGCTTTATTCACTAAGTCATTCATTCACTGGAGAATCATCTGCAGAAAATGGAATGCATGTGGCTGTATGTGTTTAGAAAAGGAGGAGAGCTGACCATGAAATAACTGTGAGGAACACCACCAGGTGGCCAGCCTGTGAGCTGCACTGGTACCCATAATATGTTCAAAGACCTAGAGGAAGGCCTCCATCCATTGGGTAGATCCTCTATGGAGGATTTATGGGAGAACATTCCCAAGAATTTTGTGAAATGAGAAGACATGAATGAGTTGTGATCTGCAATACTAGAGGGTAAAACCATATCTCTGAGAGCATAGAACCAGGTTTGGGGAACCTGTGCCCTCGAGGCCATATGTGGAACTTTAGGTCTTTAAGTGTGGCCCTTTGACCAAATCCAGAACTTTGTTTTGTGAAGTTTGGATTCAGTCAAAGGGCTGCACTTGAGGACCTAGACTGAGACATATGGCCTCAAGACTGCAGGTTCCCTTACCCCTGGCATAGATCCACTAATGTAAAAGTAAATAGATTAGAAAAGATGGCCTAAAACAATTCATCCTGCGTAGATGGCCCCCTCTCAGAATGGTAAGAAGGTGGCTTCTATCAATGGAAAGCATGGAGAGGAAAGTGCTATAGCTTTGGATTTGGAGTTCTAGTTACACTCCCAGCTCTCTGTTCTCTTGGGCAACTTACTTTTCTTCTTTGGACCTCGGGTTCCTCACTTGCAAAATGAAGAGACTTGACTATCTGACTTCTGTATTCCTTTCCAACTTTACCATATCATATTATCATTAGTTAGCATTTATATTGCACTTTAAGGTTTGCAAAGTTGCAAAAATTATGTCATTTTATCCCTTGCCACAACCCTGAGGGAGGTAGGTGCTATTGACCTCATGTTATAGATGAGGAAACTGAGGCAAACAGTGGCTCAGTGATTTTGCTTAGGGTCATGTATCTGAAGTGGAGTTTGAACTCAGATCTTTCTGACACCAAGTTCAGTCATCTATCCATTGTGTCACCTATAACTCCAATGCAATTTCTTGCCATTTTGTACTCTAGATTGTACCATCTATTGTGTGGATAGTTTATTGTTTTCTTTTTCCTCCATGATTTTCTTTTTATCATTTGTTTCTTCCCTCCTCCCTCTCACCCACTGCCAGCCTCATTTCTCTTCTCCCACCTTCTTTTAGGAATGCTAGTTACTAGGATTGAGGTAATTAAAATACTGCTTCTATATAGGAGGAAAGGTGTTCCGGACTAAACTAGTTATTTTCTAATTCATATGAGCTACAGGGATTAGAGAAAACCCCCACAACCTCGAGGCATGAGATATTCTCCTGAAATTTAAGGTGGTAAAAGATCAGAAGTTCTGTTCCCTCCCCTTCTTTCCCATCTACCACACTGTGTTAGAAGCAGGGCCAGCCTTAGGACACTTTTGTGATGTGAGTACAAGTTTACCTTTTGCCTCCATTCACTTTGTTTTTCATCTCTTCTTACTCATCTCCTCCTGCCCCTCCAAAATGGACTTCTCATTCCTCCCAAATGCTGCAACATCAATCTTTTATTCTGTCTATCACTATATCAAACCTCCAAGGATCAATGCTAATTTCAGCCTCTTTGTTAGAAGGATGTGATCAGCACTTGTGAAGGAAGGAATTCAAAGGTTAGATTCCCAGGATCTCTTAGGGTCAATCAATTGAGCATTTCTGGTGAATTAAATCTCACTAAAACATACCCATATGACTTTCCTCAAAAAGACATTGCAATAAAGCAGTCATACTTTCTCCTGAACTCCTTTCTCACACTGCAAACTCATTTCCCGGTGGATCTCAAACTTCAGTGTGCCCAAAGCAGAACTAATCATCTTTTCTCTAAAATATCTGCCTCTTCCCCTCTCTGAGCTTCCCTTTTACTGTCATGGGCACCCACCATACTTCAATGAAGCGAACTTGCAGTCTCTGTGTGATGCTGTTTCCCAGACTTTGTTACCCCCTGTACCTAACCAGCGCTAAATCTTGCCATTTTCAGTGTCCGCAACCTCTCTCCCATCCACCCTCTTCTCTCCACTTGCACAGCCATCACCCCAGTCTGTGCCCTCATCACCTCTCACCTGAGGTTTTGCGGCAGCTCTCTAATTAGTTCCCCTGCTTCAAGTCTTTCCCTTACTCTGATTCATCCTCTATATATAGCCACCAAAAATAATTTTCCATTGTTCATCTCTAGCCCTGTCCCCCCTCTCCTCAGTAAACCCCATCGTCTCCTTTTTATCTCCGGGACCTCCTCTGTTTGCATTTAGAATTTTTCACAGCCTGGCTCCTTTCTCCTGCCTTCTTACAATTCCTCACCTCCACCCACTCTGCAGTCTGACTGTGCTGACCTGTTGGCTGTTCTCCCACGCAACTCTCCTCCTTCCTGTCTGTACCATATGGCCTCCATGCCCAGAATGCTCTCCCAGTCAGCTCTACCTGGCTTCTTTCAAGACTCACTTCCAATATCACCTTTTTGAGGAGATCTTTTCCCTGTACGATTACCATATATTTACTCTGTACACATCTTACATCGCTGCATGAGCATTTCTGTGTTCCCCTCTTTCCTTTCCTCATATTCATTGCTTCCCTTTCCTTTTTTCCATCTTCTTTCTCCTTCTCCCTCCTCACCTTTCTTCTCCTCCTCCCTCTCCATCTCCTTTCTTCCTTCTTTTCCTTCTCCCCTCCCTCTTCTGCTCTTTTTCCTCCTTTGTCATCTCTCTCTCCCCACCTTCTCTCTTTTTCCCCTCCTTTCTCCTCTTTTCCTGTTCCTGTCTTCCTTGTTGTTTCTTCATTCCTTTCTCTCTATCCTTCCTCAACCCTCTTTCTTCTCTCTCTTGTCTTTCCGTACCTCTCCTTCTTTCCCTTCTCCTTTTTTCCTCCTCTTTTCTCCCTCCCCCTGTTCCATTTCCCTTTTCCCTCTCTCTTTTTCCTGTCCTTTCTCCCTTCTCTCTCTCTGATTAGAATATAAACTCCTTGAGGGCAGTGACTTTGGATCCTCAGAACCTAGCACAGAGCTTTTAAAAGACTAAAGCTGTAGCACCCTGTATTAAAGTATATTCTTCAAGGAAACAGGACCTCTAAGTCAAAGCAGGGATTCCAGGGCTGTACTTGTGAAGGTCACTTGCCTGGCAGGTGATCAATATCAAACACCTTTGTATGCTAGTCACCATGACAGTTAAGAAGGCATTGACTGAACAGTTCTGGACTGGAGAATGCATGATTCTGAAGTGAGGGGTAGACTTTCCACAATAGAAAGTGTGAACATCTTAATTACTCTCTAGGCATTAATAGCCATTCGCCCTCCCCCCCCACCCCCAAAAGCAATGTAGGATTTCCAGGACTTTCTCATCTTATACTATAGAAACAGGTTGCCTTACTGTTTGCAGCTAGATACTAAAAACTGCTCAATCTGAGAGGGGTTGATAGTGAGGCTGCCTGCTTTGCCCAGTACCTGGCTTTGCCTCACTAAAATCCAATTCACATGTCATTGATCCTCTTCAGGATGAAGGATGAATGCCAATAGCACCTTTCCTTCTCTCAGTCCCATAGAAACAAGTCTCCTAGGGATTTTTTTTTTTAATACTAGAGAAGAGTAGATTAATCCTTTTATTTTGAACAATGTTTTGACTGAATTGTAGTTTTCTCTTGGGAAAACAAGGAGCAGTGCAAGTTTAAATTTGGGGCTTCAAAGCAATAATTCCAGTTTCAGGTTTTAAATGTTAATAGCAGAATAAACAAAATTTCAGTGCTATCGGGACACTTTTTCCGCTTATAAAGTTAAACCCTTAATACTGTTTGATAAAATGTTGGGGAATGGATTTGGGGGCTGAATAGGGAGACTAAGAGGGTCTGGATAGCTTAGTAGAAATTGCAGGAGTGTGAAAACTGAGTCATTTGAGATTTGTAATGGCAGGCAAAATGAGATTTTGTTCTACCCCCCTCAATCCTCCTCAGTCAAGACAGATCCCATGATCTTTCTATCCAGGCCATCCATTCCTCATGGCTAGAGTGTATTCCTTTGTTATCTCTCTCCACCCCATAAAAATGTCTTGTTTTTTTCAAAGTTCAGCCCAGGTTCTGTATCTTCCAGAAGGCACCCTATCCTATCATATACATTTTCGATTTTTTTATTTATGTATGCATTGTTTCCCCAATAGTATATAGGTTCCTTTAAGGAGGCAATTGTTTGATGTTTGCCTTTGTATTCTCAGTACCTAAAGAATATCTGACATGTAGTCTTCTTGTTCACGTTTTTTTGTTGTGTCCAACTCTTCATAACCCCATTTGGGGTTTTCCTGGCAAAGATACCGGAGATGTTTACCATTTCCTTCTTCAGTTCATTTTACAGAGGCAAACAGGGTTAAGTGCTTTACTCAGGATCACACAGTGACTAAGTGTCTGAGGGCAGATTTGAATTCAGAAAGATGAGCCTCCCTATTTCCTGGCCTGGCACGTTATCCACTGCCCCACCTTGCTACCATCTGGTGTATATAGTAAGTGCTCCATAAATGCTTGTTGGGTGAATGTATGATATTGAGACATCAGTTAATTTTTATTCTTGAGAAACCTAACAGCCCAGAAAGGAGAGAAGTAGCTGCAGAAAACATCTGTGAGGGCAAATATTACAAAGTAAAAATAATAGAGGAGAAGCCAGCAGATCAAGTGGATAGAGAACTGAATGGAGGCAAGGAGTCCTGGGCTCACATCCTGCCTCCGTCATCATATACTATCTATAGGATCCTGGGCAAAGCCAATCTCAGTACTTCCAGTCAACTCTCAGATGTCAAGAGTAGGTGCTGATTGCATTATTAGACTTCATATGTATAGTAAAAACAAACAAAAAAGAGATCATTTGCTACAGTGTTGAAGTAAGGATCTGACACTGAATCGTTAGAAAATTCACTTATTTGGGCTGATCTTCCACTTTCTCTTTTGTAAAATATGACTAATAAATACACATACTACCAATTTCCAAGGATTTTTCTGGGAAACATGTCTTGAAGACTTTAAAGTAATATATGAATGAATGGTGAATTATTCTTAAGATGAATTTTTAAGATGGAAAAGAGGGATGGTTCATAGACTATAGAGAAAGTATTCACTTAAACTTGGTTAATTAAATAAAAAAGGGATCACAAAGAAGCCAGAGAGTGTATATTTGGGGGACAAGCAGAACACAGACTTGCCTGCTTATTAGGGCAAAAGAGTTAGTAATAGAATCTTCTCTGTTTACTATGTTAACCTTTAATATCACCCAGAAAAGGAAGAAATAAACGACATAGGAAAAAAGTATTGGAATCTTTCACAACAAAACTAGAAATTACTCAGACAGGTTTCCTCCTCTTCTTTCAAATGTGATTATCTCCCTTGGCTTTTTCATATAACCTAGTGACTTACTGGGCCCAAGTTAGACATAACAGTAAATAGAATTCGCCATCTGAAAATGTGTTGGTGAACAAGTGTTGTCAGCCTGCTAAGGATTTTCCCTTTCACTTTAGTAATGCTCATACAAGAGTCTGCAATTGATACATGCAAGGTTTACATCCTCTCCTCTTTAGTGCTTCTGATGTTCTTTTAGAGCAGCGAAGCAATCAACATGGTAGACAAAATTCAAAACAAGGCCTGAAACGAGATAGATTAAACACGGATGGGTGTATGTGTAATTTGTATGTGTTTCTCAGACTGTAGCATTAATCTGAATAAAATGGGGGATTTCACTGGATCATTTATACTGGTATGTAGAAAATTCTAAGTGCCACAAACGAGGGCAATGTGTTGGGCTTCTCTGTTTGCTCAACTGAAAAGAGAGGGGGCTGGAAAAGATGGGAGGAGGGTTTTCAAACTGTGTGTGTGTGTGTGTATCCCTTTGGTCATCTGGGGAAACCTATGGACTTCTTTGCAGAATAGTTTTTAAGTGTCTAAAAGAAAATATGTAAGGTTACAATGAAAGTCATTAGATTGAAATCTGTCTATGTTTTCTTCTACAAACAAGTACTCCATACCAGATTTAGATATCTTAAGGCAACAGTCTGAGAAACACATACTTATGTATATAGAAGAAGATGAAGAAAGAAGAGGAAGAAACGTGTGTGCAGGTACCATTTGCAAACAAATTCCCCTATCCCAGGTTAAGAACCCTTTATCCAGATGGCCCTTCCAGCCTTATATCTATAACTCTTTAATGCTAGTTGTGTGACATGGGGCAAATTACTTAATTTCTTTGGACCTCACATGTCTCATTGCATTAATTTATTTTCTTTTTCTGGCTCATTTTTATTAATATTCAATAATATATTGAATATACAATAATTGATACTCATAATATAATGAATAATAAATATGGTGTATCCTAAGAACAATATCCTTGTTTTTTCTTTTATAATAATTAATATATGCTCCCACATATACCATGAACAAATAAAAAGGAAAAAAAATCCTCAATGTAGCTTCATAGAGAAGCAGAACAAACGCATCCCTTAACCATGTCCAAAAATGTATATCTCTTTCTGCTTTTTAAGTTCATCGTTTCTCTGATGGAAGGTAGGTGTTTCGTTTTCATTCTGGTGCTGGTCACTATTCTAAAGTCTTTCGCATGAGCTGGTTTCTTTCCATGGCTCTTTCCATATCTAGGCTTCTGCAAGGAGTACAGTCAGGATGTGTATCTATATTCAATCTCTCTAAATTCGTTGTTCTACCTACAGTGGCAGCTAGGTGGCTCAGTGGATAGAGTACTGGTCCTGCAGTCAAGAAGACCTGAGTTCCATTTCAGCCTCAGGCACTTACTACCTGGGTGACCTGGGCAAGTCACTTAACCTCGCTTTGCCTTAATCCACTGGAGAAGGAAATGGCAGACCACTCTAGTACCATTGCAAGAACATCCCATGGACAGGGTCCACAGGGTTCAGTCAGGGACATGACTGAACAGTGACAAAATCTATCTGCTGCACCATGAGGTTTTGATTTGATGCTAGGATTCATTACGAGGAGTTTCTCAGCTTTTCTTGATGATCTATAAGCCAGCTCCTTAGAGGTCACAGAATTTTAACTAGGACGTTCCTATTCCTCAGAGCAGCTTTTTCATAACTCAGAATTTTCTAAAGCTCGCTGTTTCCTCAGAAAGTCTCATAGCTTCCCTTCTTTCCTGTGGGGTTTACAAATCCAGTGTTGTGAGGGGACTTTAAAAAAATCTTATTTTAATTGATGTCTTTTGTTTTTGTATTACATTAATTTCTGAATATGTTCCTCTTCTTCCTCTACCCAGTCAGCCATCCTTCTAACAAAGATTTAAAAAGAAGTTGGGGGTGGGGTTCCTTTCTACATATTTGCTTATATCTGAAAGTATATTAGATACTCTTATCTCTGTAATGAAGGATTTTTTATTTTTTTTTATTTTCTCAAATTTTTTCCCTAGACAAGTTTGGTCATTTGAATGATATAGTGTTATTTATTTTATTTTTTATTTATTGCTTTTTCACTTCACATTTTCATTATATTTCATTGTGTAAATTGTTTTCCTGGTTCTGCTTTTTTACTTTGTATCATTTCGCAGAAGTCTTTTCATGCTCTACTCAATTCTTCAGAGAAGAATTTTCAAGGTGAGTTTGACTGATATAGGTTTCCACTTAGTAATTCCTTGGAATTCTGGGAGTGTCTAAGCCTCTTTTGGAATCAGGGGTATATTTTCAATGCTCATATTTTGTTAAGTGTTGAAATAAACTAAAATAATGTCCCCCACCACTAGTATTTTTTAAAATATTGATTTTAATGCCCTTTACCTTTCCCATCATATTATTCTCTTTCCCAAAGAGCTATTCTTTATGTAATAAGAAAGATGAATATATGATATGTAATAAGGGAATAAAATATATATGTATATATATATATACTATATAATAAAGAAGAAAACACTTCTCAGCAAAACTAATAAACATATCAGTGATGCTCCACATCTATAGTCCCTTACTTCTACAAAGAAGGGAATGGGGAGCATTCTCATACCCTTTTTTTAGAGGCTAAGCTTGGTCACTATAACCTTATACCATCTAAATTCCTTTGTTCTGTTCTTGCCTAATAGATTTCCGTTGTTGTTACCATGTATGTTGTTTTCCTTTTTCTTTCTACTTCTTTTTAATTCATATAAGTCTTTCTATGGTTATCTGAATTAATCATATTCATTATTTTTACATGATTGTAATACTCCTTTATATTAATTTTTTTCCAATTTTTTTAGCTATTCCCCAACCAATGGACATCTTTATTTCTAGTTCCTTGTTACTCTAGATTGATGCTATAAAAACTTTTCATTCTGTATTTGACTTCTTCTGCACATATACGTAGGAATGGAATGTCTGGGTCAGAAGACATGGAATTTTAGTCACTTCCTTAGCATAATTTAAAACTGCATTCTAGAATGGTTGTAGCAATTCACAATTCCTCCAGTTGCGTAGGTGTATTAATGTACTTGTCTTACCGTAAGCTGTTCAGTGTTTACTATTTCCATCTTTTGTCATCTTTTTATTTTTTTTCTGAGTTTGAAGTGGAAGCTCAGGTGTTTCAATATGCATTTTCATTTTATTTGCACATGGAAATAATCTTTCAAATTATTGCTAATAGATTGTAATTGTCCTGGGGAACGTTCACTTTCTTTGACTGCTTATGTTTGAGGGAATGGCTTTTGGTCTTTTATATTTGTATTAGGCGTAAGGTTTAGACGTATGATTTCACTGATTTAGGGTGCTTCCAGGTGAGAGAACTCTGTCTACCAATTCAGATCAGCACCTTCTCAACAACTTAAAATCTTATAGAGTTGCCTAGAGCATGAAGAAGTAAAATGACTTGCCCAGGATCACCTAGCTCATCTGTATCAGGGGCAGGACTTGAGGGTTTCCAGTATAGCTCTATAGCTACAGTCCAATTTTTTTTGTATGTGTGTACTCATATATTACCATATATAAATATAATTTTTTGTATATATATTATATATGTGTGTGTATTATTTTTTTTATTCTGGGTATCAAACCTTTAGAGAGGATATTTGTTACAAATATTCCCTCTCTACCCACAATCAACTACTTGTATTCTTTTCCTTATTGTGTACAAAAGCTTTTTGTTTTAATGTGATTGAATTTTTTAAAACCTTTATTCTTTTTTGGTTAAGAATTCTCCTCCTAGCCGAACCAGGAGAACATTGTACATAGTAACAACCACAGTGCGCAAGGAATTTTTCTGATAGCCTGTCACAGAAAAGCAAGGACCTAAAACATTCCCAATGGACTCTTGAGGCAAAGTGCCATCCACATCCAGAGAACGAGCTATGGAATTGGATCGCAGAATGAAGCAGGTTATTTTCTCTTGTGTTTTGTTTTGGTTTTTCTCATAGTTTCTCCCATTCATTTTAATTCTTCTATGCAACATGGCTAAAGTGAAAATGTGTTTAATAAGAATGTATATGCAGAAACTATCTAAGATTGCATGCCATCTCAGGAGGGAGTGGGAAGGGAAGGGGAGAAAATCGAAGACTTATGGAAGGGATTGAAGAAAACTGAAAAAAATAAATCAATAATAATAAAGAATTCTCCTCCTAGCAATAGTTTTATGTGATTTATTCTTCTTCTAATTTATTTTTATGATATGACCATTAAAAGTCAGGTGATATATTCATCTTGAGCTTATTGTGGATTTGGTGTAAGTTTTTACTCTTAAACTGATAGCTGCCAAATTATTTTTCAATTTTCTTAGAATTCTTCCTGAAGATGGAATTATCTGTCTGATAATTTGTGTTCTGAGGCTTACTAAACATTAGGCTATTGAATAGTTCAGGTGTTTCTGGTTTGTCTTTATCCAGTCTGTTCCACTGATCTACTTTCAAAAAATCTTTTAAAAATATCATAATTATTAATCTATTGAAATCAGTCCTACATAGATTTGGTAATTTTTATTTTCTATTATAACATGAGATAGTCTTTTCTCCAATACTTAATTTGTTTCTACTTTTAAAATTATTTCCCTTGAGATTCTAGCTCTTTTGTCCCTCCAAATGAATTTTGATTTTTTTTGTCTAACTTTATCAAGTTTCCCATTGGGAGTGTGGCATATTAATTTTATAAAATAATTTAGATCAGGAGTTCTTAACTTGAGGTGCCCAGATGACTGTCCAAAGGGATGGATGGTGTGTATATACGTGTGTATATACATATATGTGTGTATATACACAGGTATACACACATATTTCAAGGGAATCTGTGAACTTTGATTGAAAAATACATTTTAATTTCAGCATAATTTATTTCCTTTGCAATTTTATATTATTTTATTTTATACATATAAAAAAGCTATTTGCCTTCACCAGGTTGTCAAATGGATACATGTTGCAAAAAAGTTTAAGAATCCCCAATTTTGATAGTACTGTCATTTAAAAATGATTTTGGTGTTAGTCAAGAGTACTGCACATCCATAACACTATTTAAGTCACCATGACTTAAGTTGCCATGACTTCATTAAGGAGTATTTTGTAATTCTATCAATAAGGGCCTTGATAGTAGCTTAGTAGACTGACATACAGAGAGCTCATGTATTTTTCTGGAATCTTGAATGGGACTTCCCCTTCTATTATTTCCTCCTGGATTATGTTTTTTTCTGTATAGAAATCTATTGATTTTTGTGGGTTTCTTTTATATCCTGATTCTTAACTAAAGCTATTGGTTGCCATTATCCCTGTTTAAATTTCTTTTTTAGAAAGGTGGAATCTCTTCTGAGAAATTAGACTGTAGAGCTCAGAAACATGAGATGTCTTTTGGGGTTTTATGAATAATTGGGCAGCTGAACTTGACCAGAAAAATCTAATTTCTTAGAGAATTTCTCAAAGAGAAATTCTAATTTCTTCTTAAAGATGGCCCTATAAATGGTGAGAAAAAATTCCTGCTCTTTGTTTCTTGTATATGTCAACCTAATGCAAAATATTTCAGGGTATTTTCTGGGGGGAGTAGGAGAGATGACTATAAATTGTTAATGAAATACTAGAAGTCTTCATGACATTTTTCATTGTAGCATCTGAGTACTTGTATTTTCTGGTCAATCAAATAGGCTTTCCTAATTTAATAATTTGGTAGCCTAATTTGAGAACTGTGTAAAAGCAGTGGAGTTATATTGACATTAATTCTTTTGAACTTAGCCTTCTACTACTTATTAATCTCGAATGTCAGGAACAGGCTTGAGTTGGAAATAACCAAGTTTTATTAATTATACCCAGGCAAGTTTTTGGCACAGATCATTCAGTTGAAGGGTAAGGTGAGACAGTTTAATCTTACGACCCAGTCCGAGTTGGATTCTGTGGTTCACTCATAGCATTATAGGTAAACAATGGGGATGAAATGGGATAAATTTGATTGATTGCTTATCACTTGTGCTTTAGTTGACATGGGAGTTAAGCCTTAGGACTTTACTCACCAACATTCATTACTGTCCTGTCACCCTTGACATGATCTTAAAGAATAAATAGAAAAATTGTTCCTTAGGAAAGAAATGGGTGCCTAGATTCACAATACAACGAATTTTAGTAGATTTTATTTTACTGCAGAAACCTATTTTCTTTCTTACAAAGGTCCCTTGTGTACTCCCAAACTTAATTCTCAGAGTAGATGGTCTAGCCTTCTGCCACTCTGGAAATACTGAATGCATCTAATGGTGTTTCTTCAATTTCCCACCTCTACTCTTCGGAACCTTAATCTTATTATTAATTTATTTTTCCCTCCCTTTGAACTCAAAAGAAAAGCTATCCCTACTTGAGTAAGCGTAATTCCATCAACCTTAGTTCTTGATTCCATTCCCTTCCTCTTTCTCCCAAATCTTATTCCAACAGTCATCTCATATGTTTTCAATATCTCACTCTCCAGTGACTCTTCCCCTTATGCCTACCATATGCTTATATATCCCTAGTGCAAATGTAACCCACTTATCTCCTCAGAGGGGGGTCAGTGAGATTTAAGAAGACCCAAATATTTGAGGGAAGGGGACACTCCAGAAGTTGGGAAGTGTTTCCTTTTCTGCTAACTTGTTTTGGAGAGGAAGGGCAGATTACAATAAATACAATCTTCCCTTTAGTTTCTGCTGTTGGTTCATCATCTTTTTTCCCTTGACAAAGTTATTTTTTTTTTTAATAATCAATGCAAAGAAGTCAGAGACGCATGGGAATTGATACAGTAACAACAACGCTGAGATAAATGCAAAACAGCAACAAAATTGAATGTTGTATAATTATAATGACCAAGTCTGACCCTGAAGAAAATAGGAAAAATTTAGTCTCCCTACCTCCTCTGCATAGGTAGGGGACTATGAGTTTGGAATAATGAATGTATAACAGGACCTTTGAACTCGATATTGATGCCTTCATGTTAGGTAATCTGGGCATGTTTCAAACCATTACACATATACTGTTAGACTTGGTTTATGTATTTGGTTATTTTGGCTTAAGGTGTGTTTCTGACCCGTGGTAGAGCCTTCTGAGCTCACACTGATTTAATCAGCCACAATCAGACACCCTGTACATTGGCCCCGCCGTCATGATGCCATTTTGGTCCTCTTCAGGTATGAGGGATAGCAACAAATTTGGCTGAGCTGCTTTCCCCCTCTCATTTTTCCCCCCTTTTTGTATACTCTGTGGGTAGGAGAGGAAAGGTAAAATGTGATAGAAAATATTTTTGGATAGAAAAATGAAAAATATTAAAAAATTAAAAGGATAAATTCTTTCTATTACCTATACAGCTATTTCTTTATCATCTTTTTTTTTAAAACCATCATTTCTTTATAATCAGGCTTCTGACTCCATAATTCTATTTAAAATGATCTCAGAAATCACCAGTTTGCCTCCCTAATCATCAAATCCGATGATCTTGTTAAAATTGCTCATCTACCTTAACTCTCTGCAGAATAAGGGTGTTGGAAATACGCTTGCCCTGTATATTCTCTTATCCATTGACTTGAAAATTTGGCATCCTTCTGGTTCTTCTTCCTCTTTGACCATCTTTTCTGTGTTCATCAACAGACTCTTCCTCCCATTCCCTTAAATATGGGTCTTAACCAAGGAACTTGCTCACACCATAAACTAAACTGTAAACCAAAGGAGTTGGACTCAATGTACTTGATGATTTCTTTAAGCTCTAAATCTGCGATCCTATGTTTGTACCTAATAAGGAGTCAGTGAGTATGGAGAGACTGAAAATTAGGACTGAGAGAAGATTGAAGGAGCAAACCAGCCTCTCTGCTTGTATCTTTGACCTCAACCCCTTCTGTTGTCCTGTAGTATTCTGATCCAGATGACCACACATGAATAACTAGAAAGCTGATGTCAAATAAATGGTGCATTTAGGCTAATTTTTTAGTCAGCCCACTGAGTTTTGAATTGTATTTACCTACTTTCTTGCGAACAGGGATGATAGTGAACAGGGGTTAGTACTTAATGTTGTATCAGAAATCTGCGGCAGTTCTGGAAGAAAGAGCCAGAATCTTCCTCCCACATTATTTACAAAGCTGTCAGTGATGTAAATGATGATTGGAGAACCTTCATTATGGTGACAGTGTTAGAAGAAAAAGCAATACGGCAGTTTTTTCAAAGCCCAGGAAGAATTTGTTTGACTAGCATTTAGCTCTGATTTTGATTTATGAACCAAGAACATCTGAGAACATAATCTCAAAGGCAGTGGAAAGATGATTCCAACTACCCTGTATTTTTTTTTAAATAGTTTTCAGAATAGAATTGCACTTCACACTTTAAGAGTTTATTTTCTCCCCTCTCCTATTCCTCAAGTAGAATGAACCATTTTTTTTCTATTATTAATTTTAGGAAGACTGTACCTAACTTTTTGCTTTTGTATAGGGTAATAAATAGCTATACACATCAAGTTTGTAACTACAGGACTGGATGATTTTGGTTTTGAATTTAAATGTTGAGACTGTAAATGTGGGACATATAAATAGCAGTTAAGGCATCTTGGCGGTATTTAGTCCCTTTTACTGAGAGTCAGTATTACTAGCCATAATAAGCATTGTGTTTGCATTCATATTTCTCCTCTTTATATTTATCCCTGTACATAGCTTTTGTGTTGCTTTTGTGTCTGGCTAGAATATAAGATCATCACTAGAAGAGCTTGTTAAATTTCTTGTGCTGGTGTCTCTAGTTCCTAGTGTCCTAGTGCACCAAGTAGGTGCATAAGAAATAGTTGATTGAATTCTTCCACTGATTGTTGGCTGTTTCTTCTTCTTCATTCATAAATTTTGGCTTCATTTTCAGTGTCTCATTTCAATGATCAACCTATATATTTAGATAAGGTCTAAAGTTGGATTTTACTCTCTTGTGGAGACAATTCCCCAATCTTGGCATGATTCTAAAGAAAAATTGTGCCATCATCCCCTCACCCTGCCTCCCTTGCTTAATCTCACTGCCTTGTCTTTGAGTTATCCAGAAAAGTAGAAAGAGATGTAACTTGCTCTGGCAGAGTTAAGATTAGTAGGGGAAAAATGATGGGGAAGATTTCAGCTCATTTTAAGGACAAACTTCCAAACAATGACCATCTAAAAATGGAATAGACTGACTTGGCAATGAATGAGTTTCTAATCAGAGGAGATTTTCCAGAGGATGTTGTATGATAATTTATGGATGCTGGAGACAGGATTTATGATGTGGGTCAGGATTGAGCGAGATGACATGATACTTCACATTCTATAATGATAAATCTGTGCACTTAAGGCTTGAATTGTTTTTGAAACAATTCTTTCTTGCTCCAGGCTTTGCTTCCTTACCTAGAAAGGCAGCACAGTGCAGTAGAAATTCAATTGTATTTACCAAATATTTAAGACTCTACTTTATACCAAGTGTTATAAAAGATATTAGAGATACAGAGACAAGAACAAAAAACTAAATCCTTCCTCATGGAATTTACATATAAAATCTGGATTCTGAGAACCTGGATCCAAATCTTGGATTGACTTCATTTTGATATCAGGGAGGAAGGAATATTTATTAAGTGGTTTTTATGTGTTGGGCACTGTCCTGGGTGCTTTATAAATATCTGGTTTAATCCTCACAAAAACCCTGGGAGTTAAGTACTGTTATTATCCTATTATTCAGATGAGGAAACTGAGGCAAATAGAGGTTACAGGTCACAGAGCTATTAAGTGTCTGAGGGAAGATTTGAATTCGGGTCTTTACACCTCCAGCCACCTAACTGTCCATCATAGAAACAGAATAAAGGAATGAACATTGACTCTGAAGTTGGAGGACCTTGGTTCCTATGATGCTTATTAACAACAGTAACTAACATTTATATTTCTGTTTAAAAGTGTGCTGAGTGTTTTGCATCTTATCTCATTTGATTCCTTACCTGTGTGACATCTGACAAGTCAATTAACCTCAATGGGCTTCAAGATCCTGATTTCTATAAAATGAAGAAATTGAACTCAGTGGTTTCTGGGCTTTCTGTCAACTTGAGAGTGTTAATCCCATATAGATCCTGTTATCTATAAAGGGATGAGGTTAGACCTATTTCCTTCTACCTTTAAGTCTACGACTCTCTGATTACCTTCTCTTGCTAGAAATAATTTAGCTCCACTTTCCTAGAGGGAAGTCCTTCTCACCTCAAAAAGGTAAGTATGAAATACAAATATTTGATGTGGAATGTAGTACACAGAATTGAGTGTAGTCTGTCTCCAATCATCCACTTTGGTCATCTGCCCTGAAATGTGGATGCAGCTGAAAATGAGCAAGAAAAATGAGTAATGACTGGGAAAATAGGACCAAAGTAGAGATGGTATAGGAGGAGATGTTATTTAGTAGGGAGAAAGTTAATTTGTGACAAATTTAGCTTCTAGGGGCTATGCTAATAAAGGGCAGGGCGAGCAACTTACCAGGGGACAAGAATATAGATCTTTGGCTGTGAGATAAAAGGTACTAAGAGAAGGGGAATGCTGGAGATCTTGAAGGATTAGATAGAAAGTTATCTAGATGACAGTTTACAGTGCAGTTTTAATTTATGAATCTGAGTAAGATGATCTCCAACTTTTAGATTGTGTACTTATTCATAGAAAAGTGAAAAATGACCATTCATTAATGACATTTTTCCCCATTGGGATCCAGTTTCCCACAATGGGACAAATAACTGCCCCCACCCCGATGTTATGATGTCACATGTAGTAGGTTTTCTTGGAAGCAGATCTAGGGCAATTGTCACTGACTTTCTGAGAAAGTAGGCTCTTAAAAATTAAAAGAATCAGACTGCATCTGTTTATTCTGTATCTCATATTGCTGGAGTTGGACATAGGTGAGACATGCTCCTGTATATAACTAAACGCTGCAAGCTATTTTATAAATAGGAACAAATCACAAATGGTATGCAACGTAAGCAAATGTATGTACAGTTATTTTCTATCCTTTACAATGTAAGGTTCTTGAGGGTAGGAACTATTTCCTTTTTATTAGTATACCCCTGTAGGGGGTGTATGATTTAGCAGGTAGACCCTTGACAGTATGTAGCAGGAAGACCAAGAATTCCATTCTTTTATCAGGGAGTCCTTGTAGAGTGGGGTGGAATGAATAGGCACCTGGCTTTGGAGTCAAACCTTGATTCTGATATGCCAGGCAATGCATTGAACTCCTCTGAGCCTTGGTTTCCTCATTTATAAGATGAGGGAATTAGAGTCATTTCCAGTTCTAAATTTATGGTTCTACCAATCAGCTGTACAGTGACCATGGACAAGCTACTTCATCACTCTGGCCTCGGTTTCCTCATCAGACACTTAAAAGGATGGGCTAGATGGTCCTTTCTAGTTCCAAGTCAATGATTGATCCTATGATTTTATGAATCCTGGCTCTACTCTTTCTTATCTTTGTGATCTATAGATCACTTAGTCTCATTCAGATTTAGTTTCTTCACCCATGAAATCACTTTTGAGGTCGCCTCCATCTCTGTGAACCTGTTGATCCTATGAGCTACAGGAAATATCTCATGGATAGTTCTCTACATCATTGAAATCTTAATTCTAGTTTAAAAAAATATCCCAGCCTGGTGTATAGTAGGCACATAATAAATGCTTGTTGGTTGAATCAGAAAGAATTAAATTAAAGAATTAAGAAAGATTAAGATTTAATCAATGGGAAAACTCATTGATTAAAATAACATTGGAAAATCTTCATCAGTACTGGTAATGAAATTGACTTTTGAGCGTGGAAATATGATCCATAAATATAATCCTCTATAAAGTCATTCTTATTTTTAAGAAAATAGGACCTGAAAACATCTGATTTTCCCACCTGCTTTGGAGCTTTTTTATTGATAGGTTACTAGTGTATTTTCTTATTCCTTTGTTATTAGAATGATGTTTTATGATGCATTCCTTTACTTCATAAGCACCTTCTGTCTTTCTTTCTTTTTCCAGAATTGAAGTACAAAAAAAACCCTAGAAGTATATGATACTGTCAGGTTTTTAATGAAATCTGGCTTTATTTATGTGTGCCTAGGGGGCTGAAGGAACCGCTCAGCTTCCAACCATGGTGTTAAACACTGCTTGACACTCCCCACCTCTAAATCCTTTAGAAAGTGCTGATTTTTCACATTCTTGCCAAAGGGCCTCTAGAGAATTGGAAGGGAAGCATGTGGTTTAGATGTAAATGGGAGCATGTTAATATCTTACAGTGTGAGCTAAGGAAAAATGCTGTCAGGTGTAATGCAGGTTTCTTAACATGGGGTCCTTTGATCCCCAAAGTGTCCGTGGATAGATTTTAGGAGGCTGCGGAACTTCATTGGGAAAATTGCATTTTTATTCTCACTCACCTTTAATGGAATTTCACTGGAATATTAGGAATGAGAAAGTTTTTAGGTATAAAACAGAGGTTTTTAAACATAGAATCCCTTGATCCCCAAGGGAGATTTGGGGGAGGGGTTGGTAAACTTGGAAGGAAAATATTACATCTTTAATTTCACTACCCTTTAATGGAATTTCAGCGTATTCTTTAAATATTGAAGATGTTATTTGGAAAAGGAGCCCATAGGCTTTATGAGACTGCCAAAAGGATCCATTTCATAAAACAAAGGGAAAGAGCCCTTTGGATGAAGGAGGCCATTCTGCATTCCATTCTGTAGGAAGGAGGCTCATTACATTGCCTCTTACTTCACAAACTTGAAAGCTGGGAAAATTACTAATTTATGATGACTTGGGTTTGGGGGCTGTAAGTGAGTAAACATAACAGTGAAACAGGAATGTCAACACACTCCAGGGTTCTAGTCATTTGTAGCTGATGACTTTGTGTACAAATAGTTTTCATTTCATTGAGTTCCATTTAGCTTCTTTGACTGAATTTAATCACTAACAAATCAGGTTGGGGATGCCTGGCATATAATAGACACCTAATGAATGCTCAAATTGAATTGAATTTAGGGTCTATGTATGTCCTCATGTGTATGTTTGCAATTAGGATAGTCTGTAGAGTCGTTTTCCTCCAATGTGATGAATAGTTTGGCTGTTGTAGTCTCATGTCACATTGGGAGATGGTGTGCCAGCAAGGCAGGGGTCATTTGGCATGACCACAGCTAGAATTTCAAGAAGTCAAGTATGTCTTATGAGATCAGGAAGGTAAAATATCAGAAGAGACAATGGGTCAGGAGTTGAGAAAGTCAGAAAATAATAACGGTTGAACCATTACATAAAGATCGATTGCAAAGTTCCTTGTATCCTAATTGAGCTGCACAGAGACCAGATGCAACAGATATTATTATTCCATTTTACAGATGAGAAAAATAGAAGACTTTATCATATTCATACAGTTAATGTGTTTTAGAGGCAGGACTGGAACTCATGTCTTTGGGTATAATGCTATTCATAAACTATGATGCTCCTCCTGCTTCTTATACATTTCTTTACCAGAGGTTATGGCGTGGGAATCTAGTGGTCCTCCAGCGTGGAGGCCAGGCTCAGGCATGAGGGCATGTCCTCAAGTTTCTTGAACCATTTTCTGCACAAAGGCCAGAAGATGTGCTCTTACTGTATCTGGGGTGAAGAACGGTCATCTGTACAATATATAGTTCCTTTGACCTTCTGTAGTGAAAAGGAAAAAGAAATCTCTCCATTACAGAAAAGCAAACTTGATCTGTGAAGGATTGGCTTACACAAAGGGGAAATATCAGAGATATAAACCTCTTTTGTCTTATTCAAGGAAATTGAAGTGTTTAAAAACAGCATCAAAAGGGAAAGATGTAGAATTTGAAAGGCAAGGACTTTTGAAGACTTGCTGGGCTTTATCAATGTGCTTAATGTCATGAGTATTCATGTATATATGTGTATGTGTATACATACATGCATATATATGTGTGTATGTTTGTATATATGTATGCATATGTATGTATATATTATGTGTGTATGTATATGTGTGTATATACATATATGTATGTGTGTATGTAGATATAGATGTAGATGACACTACCACAGTTATATAGCTGAAGCTGGAGGGAGAGTCCCTGGTGTGCAGGTGTCTTGTACAAGCTAGCAATCATGGTTCTAAACCATTAGAGGTTCTTGCAGTACTTTCTCTCTACCAGGGCGTATCCCCAGCCCTCCCTCCTCTTTGTAGCTCAGCTTTATTGGGGTAGGTGCTATGAAATGCTTGGGCATTTGTTAAAGTGTGACTTTTCTGTGTAGGTTCCCAGGGTTGATCTTCTGGACTGTATAAAATAGCACAGCTGTCCTCTGACTCTCTTTTATAAAGTTTTTCCAAAAGCGGTTGTTATCCTTTCTTTGTACTGTTATCTGAGGAAGGTCAAGAATGATCTAGACAAGGGAACTATGGGCTAAGCGTGCTTGGATTTTACAAGGTATCTAAAGAAATCCCTCTTGTCAATTCTCTAGATCAGATGGAGAGATATGGACTAGGTGTAGTTATATAATTAGGCAGTTTTAGAAACAGTTGAATGTCGGGGCCCAGCTAGCACTGATTAATGGATCAGTGAGAATGTGGAAGGAACTCTCTGGTGAAACACCTCAGAGATCTGTTCTTGCTGTGTAATATTCAAGAATGGAGGAAGGAAGGAAAAAGGCATTTATTAAGTCCCTCCTCCTATCAGCTACTGTGCTAACTGCTTTTCAAATAGCTCATTAGGGTATCATAATATTACTGGGAGGTAAGTGCTATTATTACCCCCTATTTACAGATGAGCAAGCTGAAGTTGACAGAAATTTACTGAATTGCCCAGGATCACATAGCTAGTAAGTGACTGAGGCCAGATTTGAACTTGGTTCTTCCCAATTCTATGCCCAGCATTCTATATGTATTGTACCACCTAGTTGCCTCGGGATTGTTATCGTAAACACAGATAGTGCACACATCAAATTTCCTGGTGATTTAAAGCTTGGAAGAATGGCTGGAATGTTGAGTGATTGATCCAGAATTCATAAAGTTTTGGAAGGCTAGAATGATCTATATAATCAAATGCAATGACACTGAATAAGGATACATGTGAAGTCTCATGTTGGGGTTAAAATAAAAAAATACCTTGACAAGGCCAAGATGGGGGAAGATGCAGTTGATGGGGCTATAGATCTAGAGATGAAACCAACTCCCTCAAACATCAGAGGAGGCATTTGAACCCAGGTTAGACAGCAGAACATCCAAAAAGAGCTGAGAGTTTTTAGTGCATTGTGAATTCAGTGAAAGACTTTGATGGCAACAAAGCTAGCATGATTTTACGTTGCATTAGAAGTCTCATTGTCCAGAATGAGGAAGGAGACAGTCATGCTTTACTCTGTCTTGGTCCACACCTGCAGTTGTATGTCTATCTCTAGGCCCCATATTTAAGGAAGGACATGGTCAAACAAGAATATGCCCACTGGAGAGATAAAATGATAACGATGCTAAGAGGATCCATTGGAGGAACTGGGGTGATGGGGGTGGTGGTGTTTAGCTTTTAGAAAAATGTCTTAGAGAAACATAACTATTTTCAAGAATTTGAAGGGATGTGCGATGTGGATAAGGGGTCTAAAGTAGATTTATTCTTCATGCCCTTAGGTAGACTAACTAAGACTGATGGGGGGAAGGGAGCTTCAGAGAAAGGTTTTTTCTTATTTAATAATTTTTTTTAAATTAAAACACTTTCAAAGGAGGTAGCAGGTTCTCCATGTCTTACTGGGGGAAGAGGACAGGAATTGGAGTTCTAGGTTGTTGCTGAATCATTTCAGCAATGTTTTGACTCTTTGTGACTCCATTTTGGATTTTCTTGGCAACGATATGGGAGTAGTTTTTATTTCCTTCTCCAGTTCATTTTTCACGTGAGGAAACTGAGGTAATAGGTTTAAGTGACTTGCCCAGGTTCCCATAGCTAGTAAGTGTTTGAGGTCAGATTTGAACTCTGGAAAATGAGACTTCCTGATTCCAGGTAGTGCACCACCTAGATATCCTTTTGGAGTCCTAGGACCAATTCAAATCCCGACTTGACAAGTTACTTAATGTCTCTTTCTCATCTCTAGCATGAAGAGATTGAATTAGATGCCCTCTGAGGTCCTTTGTAGCTTACTCTATGTTCTCTCACTAGTTCACTTATAAGTTCCCTTATATACCTGAGATTCTGTGGAAAACTAGAGAGATATAGACCACAATTCATTCTTGGGAGAACCTGGGAGAGTGAGCTTCCAAACAACTGGAGAAATCCATCTTGTGAGAATGTGATGGGGGAAAGGTCAATGACACTGGCATGTGCTTCCTTGTTGGGCTATTGCATGAGCATAGTAAGCATTTTCTGCAGCTGACAGCATGGGTCTTGGTAGGTACAAAGATGAAAACCATGTTTGACTAAAAAGACTTCTACAATTACGTATGACTATCCAAATTCCATCACAAACAAATTCTACTAGTTATTGGAAGCAAAGTCACTTACCTTTTAGAGTGATATGGAGAAATATTAGTATTATTCACTTCTTTTTTCTTTTATAAAAAAGAAATCTTTATCCTTTTCTACAGGACAGCATTAAAAATGATTTGGAGCGAGGAGTTGAAAACATCTTTTATTATAATAAATTATGGTGAATGAAAATTTCATAAGAAAGTTATATAAGACTTCAGGAAACAGAAGAAGATGTGATTTTTCTTTCCTTTTAACTACTTAGCAGGGTAGGCCAGAAATCTTGAGATGGCTTGCTGTATATTTTGCTAGGCATCATTGATGTCAATGAGATCAGAGCTATACTTTTAATGACTTCCCACCATGAGCTGTGGCTATCACTTATGCTATGCACATGGGATTTTCTTTGCCAGAGATGGGCTGGTGCAAAAGCCACAAAGTACTAAAGGTCCTAGGGCATAATGAAGTAATGCATTACAGGAAAGGGACAGCATTGCCAGTGGATTTACTGACTGCCTAGACATAAGTGGTGATTCATCCCTTCACATGGTGATGAAGCTTTCGATGAACATCATCCATTTTTCCTCTGTTATCTCTTAGCTTTGTAGATCTTGAACTGAAAGGGATCACAACCTTTTCATTTTACATATGAGGAAACTGAGACCCAGGGAGGTTAAATGATTTTTGACTCCAGAGCCAAGGCTGTTTCACTCTCTCTAGTTGATTCCTTTGTCATTGAAGCTTCATTAGAGCTTAGTTAAGTTGAGCAAAGTGGAGAAGGAAAGAATAGAAGGTTGAATGTTATGGGGAGTTACATGTATGGGTACAGAATCTTTTAAGATCTTGAATAGACCTGAACAATGCAATGTTCTACCATGATCTGATGGGGAGAAAGGGTGCTATCTACCTCCTGGAAGAGCAGAAATGGGTTTAGAGTACAAATGGGATGCCATTTCTTTTGACATGCCTATGTGGGAATTTGGCTTGCTTTAATGTACATATTGGTTATAAGAGCTTTGTTCCCCATTATTTTTCAATAGAGGAGGAAGATAAATTAAATTTCTGTTAATCTAGAAATTAATTTAAAAAAGCCTGAATAGATGAAGGAGTAGACATTGTATATATGGGGTGTGTGTGTGTGTGTGTGTGTGTGTGTGTGTGTGTGTGTGTTAGTTAAGGGCATTCCCAACTAAGATCATATGTGTTGGCTGGTAGTAGGGCCATGACTTGCAGATACTAGTGAATTATGAGAGTTGGGTGGGACTTCTCCTTGAGCTGGGAGTTCTGGAATTTGGCCACAATGTTCCTAGGAGTTTCTCTTTTTGGATCTCTTTCAGGTGGTGATCGATGGATTCTTTCAATACTTATTTTGCCCTCTGGTTCTAGAATCTCAGGGCAGTTTTCCTTGATAATTTCATGGAAGATGATGTCTAGGCTCTTTTTTTGATCATGACTTTCAGGTAGTCCCATAATTTTTAAATTGTCTCTCCTGGATCTATTTTCCAGGTCAGTTGTTTTTCCCATGAGATATTTCACATTCTCTTCCATTTTTTCATTCTTTTGGTTTTGTTTGGTGATTTCTTGGTTTCTCGTAAAGTCATTAGACTCCATCTGTTCCATTCTAATTTTGAGAGAACTATTAAATTCAGTGAGCTTTTGAACCTCTTTTTCCATTTGGCTAATTCTGCTTTTGAAAGCATTTTTCTCCTCATTGGCTTTTTGAACCTCTTTTGCCAATTGAGTGAGCCTAGTCTTCAAGGTGTTATTTTCTTCAGCATTTTTTTGGGTCTCCATGACCAAGGTATTGACCCGTTTTTCATACTTTTCTTGCATGTCTCTCATTTCTCTTCCCAGCTTTTCCTCCACCTGTCTAACTTGCTTTTCAAAATCCTTTTTTAGCAATTCCAAGGCCTGAGCCCACCCGACAACCCCCTGGGGTATCTGGGGTACTGAGGCCCCGCCCTCCACATCTTTCCCCGATGGCGAGAATATGTCCTCGTCCTCGCCATCAGATCTGAATGTTGGGATCATTTGCATTTGTTGGAAAAAACTCTCTATAGTCTTATTTTTCTTCCCTTTTCTAGGCATTTTCCCAGCCAATTACTTGACTTCTGAGATTCCTGTCCACCCCCGCCTAGATCCGCCCAGCTAGTGCTTGGGCTCTGAGATTCAAATGCGCCACCCAGCTGCTAATCAATGTGACCTTTTGTTCTGGTGCTGGGGTGGGGGCAGGGCCGCCTCGCAGGCTCAGTGTCCTCAGGGGCTTTATGCATAGGCCTTCAGAAATGGAGCGTGGTGGGGCAGGGCCGTCTCCCAGGCTCAGCTCCCTTTATGCAGAGATTTTCAGTAATAAAGATCCTGCCTGCTATCGGGGGAGTCCCGGGCTGCCGCAGCCACGCCGCTGCTGCCTGCCTCCGCTGCCGCCCATGCCTCTGCCTCCACTGCTTCCTGCCCCCGTCTCTGCCGCCGCCGCTTCCTCCCGAGGGGGCCCGAGTCACGGAGACAGAGACGCTCCCCTCCTCCGGCCCAGCCTCTCTCACTGACCTGTAGCTTCTGTGGGTGGAGGGACTTTCCCAGCTGCCGGAGCCTCCGTCTCTGAAGCCTGCTCGGGTCAGCTTCTCTGGGGCCCCGGCCAGGGCAGTGCTGGTGGTGGGGTCCGCTTTCCGGGGCGTGACGGACCCTGGGGACGGGTCTCCAGGGCTCCCTGGAACGGAAATCTCTTCCACTCCGTTTCTGTACCCCTTTCAGTGGTCTAGAAGTTATGCGAATCTCTTTTTACAATAATTCCATGTGCTGTGGGTTGGAGCTCGTAAACTTGCGTCCTTCTACTCCGCCATCTTGGCTCCGCCCCTCTGGGTGGGACTTCTTAAACAAAATGATAATGGTAGCTGAAATACAACTCTCTTCTGGCTTGATGATTCTCATTATGGCAGTACTTTAGGTGAGGGGAACAATGTTGCCTCCCCCATAGCTGGATGGGCCAGCCAGCCTTGGGGTTGAGAGGGGCTTCATAGGTCAGTGATGACCAGTCCAGTAGCTCCTGAACCAGATTTCATTATTAACCTTTTGAAACCCTAGATCTACAGAATGTTTTGGCTATAAATGTAGTACAGTGTCTCATACATAGTAGAACTTAATAAATGTTTATTGATTGGTTGAGAATTTAATGACCCTGAGGGAAAGAAAGAGAACAAAGCACTTCATATGATCATAGATTTACAGTTAAGAGACCTGGGAATCATCTACTAGGAGTTCTTAATTGGGAATCTGTGAACTTAAAAGAAAAGATGTATTTCAATATAATTACTTTGTTTCATAATCCTATGTATTTATTTTATATATTGAAAAACAGTACTCTGAGAAAGGATCCATAGGCTTCACCAGCTTGCTAAAGGGGTCCATGATACCAGCAAAGTTAAGAAATCTCTATGTAATTTATCAACCTTATTTTCTCTGAGGAAACTGAGGGAATAGATTACTCTAGGAAGGTAGTAGAACTGGGCTTTGATATCCCCACCTTGCAGTCCTTCTTTGTGTCTAGACATAAATTATTTCTAACTTTAAATTACTTCAAGCATTTATGACTTTTTTCTGTGTATGAATAGAAGACTTAAGCAGCTGCGGATGAGGAATGAGCAATCTAGAAAGGCCTCATGTACAAGATGAGCTGAGTCTCAAAGGAAGCTGAGGATTTTGAGTCAGACATGAGGGAGGGGAGAGCATTTCAGGGGTGGGGTACAGTCAGTGCAAAGGTACAGAGATGAGAGATGTGTCTTGTTTGAGAAACACCAAATAGAGCAATGGATAGTCTTCAAGAGTTACTGTGATAAAAAAAATATTGTCATCCTATGACCAGCTTGGTGATGAGTTTTTCTGAAATTTGCCAGTATTGTCCTTAGATGACAATCATATGATCCATCACCAAGTCTCTATTTAAAGCCTTTCCAACTTGGTAGGATCAAGCAGAGCTTACATTTCACAGACTTAGCCTTTGAGAATCTAGAGTTGCAATTCCACCCCCTCCTCCAACTGTAATAAGGAATTTAGTAGGGGGGAATTCCACTTTTCTGTATTACAGCAATAAGGATAGGGATAGAGACTAGATCTGTGACTTCATTGTTATAAGGAAACTTCCCCTACCAATGCAGGTAGGTACTTTTTTCTGCAACTAACCATCTTAGAGAGTTGTTTAGAGCAATAAGAGATAAAGTGACTTGCCCAAGATCACTCAATCAGTATGTGTCCAAGATAGGGCTTGAATGTAGGTCTTTTTGGCTTTGAGGTCAGCTCTCTATTCATCATCCTTTACTGCTTCTCATCTTCAGCCCTGTCTGTCTGTATTTGCAGATGAGAATTTTAAACTTTGTGCTACCTTTACTTTTTTTCTCTTTTGATTTATTATCGTAACTTTCTCTTCATTCAGGCTATTCTGTTGCTTATGTTCAAAGAAGTCTTCAATTGATTCCCTTGCAAAAAAGTGGCTAATTTTAACCATGCTCAATATGAAAGTTCATTGGTCTTTTTAAAAGGTCATTTTGGTTGCTATGGCAAATGCCCATTTATTTGTGATATCTTTTCATATGTCTTTGGCTATTTTTGTTTCATTTGACCTGGTAATATGCGTTCTGTGCTTTTGAACACTCATTCCATCTCAGTTGAGTGCTCAAGCTCAAATTGGGAAAAACTTGGAATGTTTTATTTTCCCTTGAGGCTTTAATATATTTTTTGATTGACACAGGAAGGGAAACTAGAAAGTATCTCTTCCTTTCCCTCCATCTTGCCTACAGTAAGTAATGGAGTTCAGTCTGCTTTCTAATTAGAGACTAAAACACTTTCTAAATTATGATCCCTGAGACTGATTTTGATTCTTGAAATTCTTGCATAATTGAGGAGTAATCTAATTATTTTCTAAAGTTTGGGTTTATAAACCTGACCTGAATATACCTTTCTAAGAGCTATCTTGAATTAGGGTCAGGTGTTACAGCAATATGTGTTACTGTTGTAGAGTAACAGGTATGTGTTACTCTAAGGAACAGCAATGTCTTTCTCACAATTTGACCCATATAAAAATAGATTCATGATATCACCCTCTTAATAAGAAAGAAACAATGAAAGTGATAAACACAGAGGAAATAGTGAGGATAAAAATAAAAATGGCTGGGGAGCAGTTGTCATAGTGAGTTGGGATCTTGGGTAGTTAGGGTGAATTCTTGCCAAGTGGAAGTCCAAGATCCCAGGGTGGGAGCACTGAGGGGCAGCATCTGAAATGGAGGCTGGAACACATGAGCATGGTGAGCTACTTCTATTCCAAGAGTCACTATTCCTAATATGCTACAGTTTATTGCAGTAATCATAGATTTTACCATTGTCCTTTGGGTTATAGAAAATTTTGATTTATTCTGGGGCCATGGTAGTCCATATTTTACAGTCATAGTTCATTACAGCAGCATATTGGTTTTCAAAATTGTGTTTTTCCTCAGTAGTCAGGAGCTTGGGATTGTTGAAAGTATAACAAAATTTCCCATAGGTACTCCAGTTTGATCTCTTCCTCATATTAATAAATTCTGAGCCTAATTCATCAACTATCCAAAGTACATTTTCTAGTTATGTGGAGATGAGATTGCTCCTTTTGCAATATATTTTAATAGATTTTGTTTAATTATATATTCAGCATATGTGTGTATATTTTTTTTTCAAAAACTTTCCATTTTAGGAGCACATCTACATTCAGGGCTGCCCTAGATTTGCAGTGATCTGCTGTTATGTCAAATATATATCTGTATGTCTAATATATCATGTACTCTAGATTCATAGACTAGATTTTCATGAATTATTATACTAATTAGGCTTTCATTTCATATGAGTTGAAGACCTTAATTTAGAACTTCCTTTTCCTTAGATCACATCACTCAAATGTGTTCCCTAGTATCTCCTCCTTCATTTCTATCTCACCTGAAGAGGTGACCTTTCTCTGTGTCAAAGCTGTCACCTCTACATACTCCCTTGATGCTATTACAACTCATCTTCTCTAGCACATTGCTCCCTCTCTCATCCCAACTTTCTTACTAGCCTTAAATATCTATGGGATGTTTCCCTGCTGCTTATAAACACACCCAACTCTGTCCTATTAGAAAAACTCCTCCTCCTAGCTATTATCCTCTATCTCCATTCTTTCATGGCTGATCTTCGAGATAACTATCAACAATCAGTTCTTTCATTTCTTCTTCTCATTCTCCTCTAACCCCTCCCCACAAAGATGTATCCTGGTCCCTTCTTCTCTTCCTCTATTTATTTTGCTTGGCTATCTCATCATATCCCATGGTTTCAGTTATTATATTTTTGCAAGTTGTTCTCAGATCTACTTATCCATCCATAACCTCTCTCCTGACTTCTAGTTTCATATCTCCAGCTGACTATCAAACTTGAAGTCCCAAAATATCTTAAGCTTAACATATCTAAAACTGAACTCGTTAACTTTTACCTTAAACTTCCCTCCTTCTGAAATTCTGTACTGTTGTCTAGGGCACCACTATCCTCCTGGTCATCCAGGCATATAACCTGGTATCATGCTCAACTCCTCACTATCTCTTCCTTCTATATCTAAACTGTTGCCAAGTCTTGTTGATTCTATCTTTGCAGTATCTCATTATGACTTGTTTTCTCTTCTGACACAACTATCACCTTGATGCAGATTCTCATCCTCTTAAACTTATTGCAATAGCCTACTGGTTCCAAGATTCTCCCCAGTTCAGTCCATCTTTCACTCAGCTGCCAGAGTTACTTTCCTAAGACATACTTCTAACTATGTCACCTCCATGGTCAATAAACTCCAGTGACTTTCTGTTGCTTCCAGGATCAAATATAAAATATCCTCTTTGACTTTTAAATCCATTCCCAAACTGTCCTATTCTTATGGTTCTATTTTCTTACACTTGACTCCCCTTTATGTACCTTACAATACAGCAACACTTGCTTCCTTGCGGTTCCTTAGGTATATACTTCTCCCAGTTCCATAACTTTTTACTACCAGTCTTCCATGCTAGGAATATTCTCCCTCATGTCCACCTCCTTTCTAGCTTTCTTCAAGCCTCAGATCAAATCCTGCTAGCTATAGGAGGCCTTTCCAGATCCATCACCCACTGATTATTTTCTCTGTTATTATCTTCAATTTCGACCATGCATATTTATCTTGTAAGTATATAGTTGCTAGTATGTTGTTTCTTCCCTTGGAATGTAAGTTCCTTCAGTGTAGGGATTATTTTCACCTTTCTCTCCCCAGGGCTTAGGACAATATCTGACACACAGTAGGTGTTCAATAAATATTTGTTAATTTGACCTAACAAATTCATCCAGAACAATATTTTCTAGTTTGAATTTTGTGGAGCTCTGGTATTTTGAATAATGTGAATTGAGGTTCCATGAGAAAATGCCAACTTTCGGAAGTATAATATTTAATATAATGTGGGTACTTTTTAAATGCTTAAATAAATGAATTAAGATGTCATTGAGAAAGGGACAAATAGAGTCTTGGCCTTGATGCCAAGAAGACCTTGATTCGATTATTGCTTTAGAACATATAGTTGCTGTGTGACCCTGAGCAAGTCACACCTTTTTACTGCTCTAGGCATCTCTCAAAGATTCTGAGTTGCAGAGGAAGTGCCACTCTACACTGTAGAAAGAATTTCCTCATCTGTGACGTTCTTACATCGATGAGTTCATAGCTCTAGTTTAATATAACTTACATTTTTGTGATGCCTTTAATTTTGCAAAATGCTTTCTTTAGCACAATCTGTAAGTACAATGCAAATATCATTAATCTTATTTTTTCTTACAGGTGATGAAGCTGAGACTCAGAGAGGTAGATTGATTGGCCCAAAATCACATAGCTATTGTTAGAGCTGGGATTTGAACTTTAGTTGCCTCATCCCACCTTTCTTTCTATTACATATAATACTTTCAGAGACCTAAAAAATAAAGCTTGGATCAGCTGACTGCAGCCTTGTCCTTGTCCTAACTCTAGCCCTGGCTAATGTAATTACTCCCCAAGTGACTATGAGCTTGTCAATGGAGCTCTTCCCTTATGACTCCATCAACATTTTGCACACAGAAGTGTTCTGTAGCTAAATTAGTTGAAGAAATGCTGCTTCAGAGGATTTTACTTTGCATGGGTATGTATGAGTGTGAATGATTTGCACTCGAATCAGTGGAGACATAATAGCTGTCTTCAAGTATCTGAGAGGTTGTCATGAGAAAGAAGGAGTAGACTAATTTCGCTTGGCCACAGAGTGCAGAATCAGGACTAAAAAGTAGAAGGTGCAAAATGGAATTTAGGTCTCTTAGGAAAAACTTGCTGACAAATTAGAACTCTTCCCAAAATGCCTAGTGCTCGGGGAAGTAGGTTGTTCTCTTTTGTTGGAATTCTCCAAGCCCTTGCTGGACAACCAGCTGCTGGGTGCATTAGAGTGGGGATTCCCTTTAGCTACTGGTTGAACTTGATGGTCACCAAGGGTCATTTCAGTTCTAAATTTGATGATTTGACTTGATCCCATTAAAAACATTCCTCTTCAGTTTTTATAGGCAAACAGGATTTACCTGTAACCAGATCTATCTGATTCTATTTTTTTTTGTTGTTCAATTGTTTCAGTTGTATCTGACTTTTCATGACCCCATTCGGGATTTTCATGGCAAAGGTACTTAAATGGTTTGCCATTTCCTTCTCTGGCTCATTTTAAAGGTGAGAAAACTGAAGCAAACAGGGTTAAATGACTTGCCCAGGGTCACACAGGTAGTGTCTGAGGCAGATCCTCCTGACTCCATGCCAGGTATTCTATCCATTTCACAGTCTGGCTGCTTTCCTGATTTTATTGGTGACTTAAAGAAATAGATTTCTGAAATTGATATGATATGGCAAAATGGTGTGCCTTAGGTTGTTCAAATTTTCAATAGTCGTTTAGTCATTCTTTATACTTCCTTCTCCAACCTGAAGCACAGAAAGTATTTAGTCTGTCATTTATGTGTAACTGTTCATAGCATATAAGTGCTTTCTACTTCTTGTGATACTCTAATGAAAATTACGTGGTGGAGAATGGTAATTGTTAGCCAGACAATGGAGGGCTATGAAAAAAGCAGGATGCTACTTACATGAAAAAGAAAATCATCTTGTGTAGATTTTTAAAAAGAAGAGAGTAGGGTTATCTGAGGTTGCAGTGTTTTGTTACATTTTCCTGAATTATCTCTGCTATTAGCCATGATATGTAACTGCCTAATTGAAACTAGAGCAAGGCATCCTTGGGCAGATTTTAAGGGGTCTGAGGGTTTGTTTAAAAATATTGTGATAATTATTTAAAAAAATATATTATATATTTACATTTATTTATATTATATTGTATTATATTATATAAATATATATTTATAATCCTGTATTTTATATTTTGTACCTTTAAAAACAGTCTTCTGAGGATAGGGCCTTTACTGTCAATGCAGCCAGTGACAACACCAAAGATTAAAAACCTTTACACTAGAGGAAACTTCTTTATGTCCATATAAATAAAGTGACTATTTGGACTTTGTACATAGAAACTGTGTGTTTGTATTTGAGAGGAAGTGTGTGACAGTTAATAAACATTTATTAAGCACCTACTATGTGTTGGGCACAATGGTAAAGGGTGTATGTGTGTGTGTGTATGTTCCAGTGCATATGAGTGTTAAGGGCTTTCCTTCTGAAGGTGTTTTTAAATGGCCTTTGTTTGCATGTATTCCCCCTTTCCCTTTGTCTGCTGGGAGCGTATTCGCCTCTGCACCACTGCCCTAAGTGACAACCACAAGCTATAATGAGTCTGCAGCCTCTTCTATAATTGAACCCTGTCAGTGCTGCCCATTAAGGCAGGAGGGTGTGTGCCAGCTCATTAATCTAAAACTGATTTCTTCTTCTCTGTTATTTCCCTTTGAAGCTACGGCATCATTTCAAGCACGGCTCCCCCTCGTTTTGCACAGAGAGGTCCAGGAACGGGGCTGTAATTGCTGCCGGCTAACATTTCGACGAGGAGTCAGCCTTTTAGTTGAGAGTGGCGGTCACCTGCGAGTCACGATCATGGGCTAATGATTATGGATTCTTTTATTTTTCTTGTTTGGATGGCACACTGGCAGAAAGAATTCTCCTTCCAATGGAGAGCCAGCTCTTTAAACCTTCACAGCTCTGGAATGCAAACATTTTTCACTATTATTGAAAATAAGTAAACAGTTATATTCAGATGGTATTATGGAACCCTCAGCCGTTTTGTGGCATTTTTTTCATCAAATTATTTTCCTGTCATGTTTGAGAGTTTGATAAAAGCAAAGACTCTTGAAGACACATTGGCATAGTGGGTAGAGTTACTGACTAGGGTCAGGAAGAGTACTAGACTCTCTGTCAAGATCTTAGATACTAGCTTTTTGACCTTAGGCAAATCAATAAACCTGCCTCAGTTTCTTCATCTGTTATATGGAAAATTATATGTGTATGAAGAAATAGTTTTCATTCCCACACATTTCGCATTTTCTTTATTCTCAAGCAATATACAGCACGCATTGTTTTAGTATCTTTGAGCAATGATTGCAAGAGATTATGAACCTTTTGGTTGAGTACTTACAAATCCAGGGAAATTTTAATTAATATTACTCAGCAGTTTTCACTATCCAGGGTGTTTTGTGAACATTTATTTAATCTAATGTATTAAAAAAATCTTGAAAATTTGATCTGAAGGACCTAACGTTTTTACCACCATATTTGTTGTTTTAGAAATCCAAAATCAAAGCCCCATTTGCTTGTATGGTAGAACTCTTCACTGAATATATGTATTATAAGGTGGTTATGAGCCCTATTCTTTATCTAGCATTCTAAAGGATTTTCTTGTAGTTTTGTATAACGCATAGTCAGTCAAAAGTTTCAGAAAGAACTGGATTTGGCAATATTCTTGTGTTGTCAATTTGTTTTCTGTAAAAACTAGGCCTTTTCCCTTCAAAGCAATAGAAAATCTACTGTAGCTAAGCTCTCATCTTCCTTATCTTGTTCCTTGACTGATACAGTCAACCTTTAGACTTGCATTTTTGTGCATATTTCCATGCTTTGCATATTGAATCTCTTTGTACAGTCTGATCTCGTTATGCCATGAGTGGAGATGATTTCATTATCACACATTCAGGGAAACCTTCATAACATTATTGTGTACTGCTCTACTTAGTGCTTGCCTTTATCTCATCATGTTAAATATATTTCTTTTCTTATGCCACAAAGAATAAAGTGAAATCCCATATTGAGTCATTTTGAATTTGTAATCTAATTGAAAATTATCTGTTCACACCCTGTCCATGGCAAATTCAAAGGAAAATAGGTTTAGGACCCTAACAAGCCCAGTCCAATCCAAGTCCAAGTCAGGGATTGATTTAAAGGTGTCATTTTCCATGCCTGCATGATGTGATGCTCACAATGTGTCTTAGAAGAGGGCCATAGAGGGTTTATAGGGGAAGCAATTGATGCTGGGTTGAGTGTGAGTATTGTTGAAGGACTTTCAGCATTTCATTGGGTTCATCTGGGATTTCTACATTTAGCCAAAAGTAAATTTGAATAGATGTGTGTATATACACATACATATATATCATATACATATATCTACATCTATCTATCTTTCTATCTCTCCATCCATCCATCCATAGCTGTATATTCATAGTCACTTTAAGAAATTTGTCTAGAATTCTGGGATGAAAGAACCTTAAACTCGAAAAGGGAGATACTGGAAAAGGATGAAACTAGGTGACCTCTGAAGTTCCTTCCAGGGCTAACATTCTTTAATCCTATGAGAACTTACAAGATAATAGAATTGAGGATCACAAGGTAATATAGTCTAGTGCTTTCATTTTTCACATAAAAAGATGCAGACCTGGAGAAGGTGAATAACTTGTGCAGGGACACACTGGTAGAACAAGGAGCAATTCTGGGATTTGAAATTCTTTTGACTCCCTATCCAATCCTTTCTTCTGTTTACTACTTATGTGGCCTCCATCAAACCACTTCACCTTTTGAGATGCCAATGTTATATCCACTGGGCTTGGAGTCAAGAAGACCTGGGTTCAGATACTACCTTAGACATTTATTAGCTGTGTGACCTGGGAAAGTGTCACCAAACTTCTCGTGGACTTTTCCTCATCTGTAAAATGAGTGTTGGATTTGAACTCTGAAGACTTTCACAAATCTGAATCTATGATCCTTTGATTTCCC
This sequence comes from Bettongia penicillata ogilbyi, assembly GCA_023548195.1. Classification (NCBI taxonomy): domain Eukaryota; kingdom Metazoa; phylum Chordata; class Mammalia; order Diprotodontia; family Potoroidae; genus Bettongia; species Bettongia penicillata. The sequence goes on from JAJHZJ010000864.1 coordinate 1,681,087, forward strand.
CTCTTCTTGATTCTATGTCAACTTGTTGCTTAGTCTTTACATTATTTATTATTTACAACTTTTTCACTGAATATTTATGTGAAGTTGGGGCTTGGAAAGTGTTTGAGTGTCATAGATTGAAAGGCAGCTGGTTAGTGCAATGGATAGTGCAGGGGTGGGGAACCTGTCACCATAAAGGCTGCTTGAGGACTTAAATCCTTAAGTGTGACCTTTTGACTGAATCCACATCAGAAGGCCACAGGTTCTCACCCCTGGGACGAGCATGGGAGCCGGAAACAGAAAGATCTGGGTTCAAATATAGCCTCAGACACTCACTAGCTATGTGACTCTGGGACAGTTATTTAACTTCTGTCTGCCTCAGTTTTCTCATCTTTAAAAGAAGAATAATAATAGCAGCTACCTCTCAGAACATATATGATGATAAATTGAGATTTTTACAAAGATAATAATGAAATATGTCTAAATATTTTGCAAACTTTAAAGTGCCACATAAATACTGGAAAAACACTGGAAAAAGCATTGGAGGTTATCTAGTCCAGTCCCTTCATTTTAGAGATGAGAGAACTAAGGCTGAGAAAGGGTGGTAAATAAGTGACTTTCTCAAGATCACAGAGGTTATAAGTGGTAGATAAGTGGGATTTGACTTTAGACCCTCTGACTCAAAATTCAAGTGCCCCTTTCTTCAAATTCTATTGCTTCACCAAAGATCCTATACCTTATTTCCTACTCCATACACAAGCCATTGTTGGGGGAGGGAGAATGACAAGACAGCTGGATCTTATGTTAAAGTTAAGACTGTTCAGCCTTCCAGTTTCTAGATGAGGAAGTTGTTAATTTGGAAAACAGGAAGGGAGGCCATCTCACAATAATGAAATTAAGCCTTCTGTAATGATCTACAATAATGTGAATTGGATCCAAGGTCAAAACCAATCTTAAAAGCTAATCAATGGTATAATTGCTGTAGCTATATAAACCAAAGTAGCCAGCTCTGAAATTCAGGTTAATTTCATTTTATAGTAGGAAGCAAGGAGAATATCACAATAATATGATGGGTTCTGTCTTGATAACTTCCTGTAACTCCATCTTTGGTTCACATGTGGCAGGAAGAAAATTTTACCCCATGAGTTCAATCTATGATTAGAGTATAATAGACATAAAAATTTAGCTAAAGTGATCAAAACTAGCAGTGTGATTTCATTGGCATAGGGGTGAGGAGATTTCTTCAACCAAATGCAGGTTGGCACCTTCCCTGTAACTTAGAGTCTTGGAAAGGTGCCTTGAGCAGAGATGTCAAAAATACTTCCCACAAAAATACTTTCCTGAATGTAGTCCAAACTAGAAAAAAATGCAATTGTGAAGCATTGAATAAAATAAATAAAAGTACGATAGAACATCAGGAATATTAATGTGCGATTTTCCAAGTCAATATGTGGCCTCAGGGATCTTTGTCCATGGTTTAGGGTGCCATTTTCTATTTGAGTTTGATAGTACTGGCCTAAAATAGTGAAAGGTTTAGTATTGACCCATGGTCATCTAGTTAGTATATGTTTGAAGCAAGATTTGAACCCAGACCTTTCCAACTTAGAGGCTGGTTCTAAACCCAATATGTAACTAAGTCTCATATTAAAGATTTACCATACTAAAAATATGAAAAAAACCTCAAGCATTTATTAAGCACCTACTATGGTGCAGACATTGTGTGAAGGGCTTTGTAAATATTATCTCATTTGATCTCACAACATCCCTGGGATTTAGGTGCTATCATTATCTTTATTTTACAGTTGAAGAAACTGAGGCAGACAGAGGATAAGAAACAGAACAAAAATTCTATTGTACTCCAGGGAAAGCAATCCCTTTAGTGGGAGTTTCAACATGGATGTTGACATAATAGCTAATTCCTATCTTAATTGTATCCTGCATCATCGTTGTTCTGGTTCATCTGTGTTGGGGGGAGGCAGTATCATGGACGATTTGAGGAAAGACAGATTATGATCAGGTCTCCCTGTAGCCTCAGTACTTCTTTAAAGATCCGGCTGGAGCGTTCCCAGAAGATGGGATATTCTTTCTCTTTCAATCTGTAGACATGGCTGAGAAGTCCTTGGATTCTGGGATGGTTTTTAAAGAACTTTAGCAATGATTTCTCAGGTAGCACATTTATTCATAATTCTGGGGCAAGGACAACACATTTGTGACTCTACAAAGACAACACAGATGATGTTGTCTTTGTTCCTTTGTTTGGGGGTTTGGACTGAACATTTAGGTTGTAGCCAATGTCGTTTCACCATTTCTGGCTTCCTGCATTGTGATAGAAAAGGCAGAACTGGACCCTCCCATTCCCTTCCTTGGTTACCCGCACTCCTCCCCCCAAAAAAAGTCTCTTTCCATACTCAGATTGCTTAATGGGAATGAATAAGGTTTGATGATGTAGAGTATAAACACCAATTCATAGTAGTGGGGCTTCAAGGGGAGCCCAGTACAACTATCTGTTTACCAGCACCCATTTTCCTATTAAAAGTAGCTTTGTCAGTGGGTCTTTTGTCATGGTGTGGTTCGTAATTGATCTTTAGGGTCATTAGCTCTTTGATGAGTGGTGATAATAATCATACGAATGGGAATGATCATCAAGAACTGGCCTCCTGATTGGGAACCATTCCCAAACCATTTGTAAGAGCTTGGCAAGTTTGAAAAGAAGCACGCGTGTGCCGTTGAATGCAAAAGACAGCTAGCTTTACACTCTTGGGAAATGCTTCTGGATGCTACATTTGCCATAATGCATCATTAAGGCTCAATTTTACGATTAATTTGCATGAGGCTTATCCTGGGAGGATAGGTGAGAGAGAAGACAAGGACGCCAGCTGCTGTTACAACCACTTGCATTTTCTCTGGCATCTCTGCTTCTTTTGATGGCCTTATAATTTCCTGAAATTGGTTAGTGTGACATTTTTTGCAGAAATGGCAGTCACTCCGGGCATCTTGGCAGTTCGTAAGTTGTTCTAGGGGAATGAAATGAACCTGTAAGAAATTAGAAAATGCTTTTAGAGGTTGAGGAAGTCCCTTAAGCCAGTTAACCTTGGCCTCAATTTCCTCATCTGCAAAATTGAGATAATAAGAGTACCTACTTTTCAGGATTGTCATGACAATCAAATGAGTATGTATGTATGGTCCATCTATAATTCATATAGATACATGTATATATACATATATTATATATCTATATATATCTAAGATAATATATATTAAGAAACATATAGCATTGTAAAGTTTGCAAAGAACTATATATATATATATATATACACACATATATGTGAAAATCAAATAATGATATAATATAACCATGAAAATCAAATGAATGTGTAGGTGAATCCATCTCTCTCTAATATATGTGCATATATGTATATGTGTATCTCTATCTAAGACAATAGTAATGATAATGTATAATAATAAGCATAAAGCATTTTAAGGTTTGCAAAGCACGATGTGTATATATGTACACATATATGAACATAAAATAATATAATCATGTATATATGCATATATGTACATATATGCACATTTGATTTTCATGTTTATAAAATATTATTACTTGATTTTTGTGATTTTCATATTCGTGCGTATATACAATGCTTTGCAAATATGCATGTATATATACCTAGTTGATTTTCATGATTGTGTTACTCGATTTTCACATGTGCATGCGCATGTGTACATGGATGTGCACATATAAACATGCATGCACATGTGTATATATACACATATATGTATATAAAATGCTTTCCTAGCCTTATATTCTCTCTCTATATACAGATTATCATTTTAGATCATAGAATAAGTACTATTGTTTACAAAAATAAACCAAACAAACTTCTTATCCCGTTTACTCATTTTCCATCTCACCCTCTAAGGCTTGCCTTAAGGGTCATTTCTCACCCTGGCCTCTACATTTTATCATCATATTGTATTTTTAGCATGTTCCAAACATTTTATTTAGTCTCTTGCTGCTTGGCTGTCATTTTGTTCTATTTTCCTTTTTTTTAATCTTATTGAATACATTATTTCCCCCAATTAGATGTAAAAACATTTGTAACATTCCTTTTTTTTCAAATTTTGAGTTCCAAATTTTCTCCTTCTCTACATTTCCTACCCCTTTCCCATTGAGAAGGCAAGCAATTTGACATGGGTTGTATATGTGTAGTCATACAAAACACATTTCCATGTAAGTTATTCTGTGAAAGAAAACAGAGACAAAAGAATCCCAAGAAAAATAAAGAAAAAGTATCTCTACTTTGCATTTAAGCTTTACCAGATCTTTCTCAGGAGATGGATGACACATTTCATCCTAAGTCCTACAGAATTGTCTTAGATAATTTGGTTGCTGAGAATAACTAAGTTATTCATAGTAGTTCATCATATTCCAAGCTATCTGACCCTTTAATGTAGAAACTGCTAAGAAGCCATCTCACTGTGGCTCTGTGGTATTTGAAATGTTTCTTTTTGGCTTCTTGTGGGATTTTCTCCTTGATTTGGGAGGTCTGTAATTTGGCTATAATATTCCCAGGAGTTTTCATTTTGGTATCTCTTTCAGGAAGTGATTGGTGGATTCTTTCCTTTTCTATTTTACCTTTTGATTCTAGAATATCAGGGTGGTTTTTCTTGGTAATTTCTTGAAAGATAGCATCCCACCTCTTTTTTTGATCAGGACTTTCAGGTATTCCAATAATTCTTAAATTGTCTCTCCTGGATCTATTTCTGAGGTCAGTTGTTTTTCCAATGAGATATTTTTCATTTTCTTTTATTTTTTCATTCTTTTGATTTTGTTTGATTATTTCTTGATGTCTCATAATGTCATTAGCCTTCACTTGCCCAATTCTAGTTTTTAAGAAATTCTTTTTTTCAGTGAGTTTTTGTACTTCCTTTTCTAATTTGGTCAGTTCTGCTAGTGAAGGCATTCTTCTCTTCATTGTATTTTGTTCCTCCTTTACCATTTGGCCTCCTCTGTTTTTTAAAGTGTTATTTTCTCTAGTATTTATGTGTGTGTGTGCGTGTGCGTGCATGCATGGATATGTATCTCCTTTACCAAGTTGTTGACTCTTTTTTTGTGATTTTCTTGCATCACTCTCATTTCTCTTTCCAACTTTTCCTCTACCTCTCTTATTTGATTTTTAAAATTCTTTTTGAGCTCTTCCCATGGCCTGAGATCGATTAATATTTGTCTTTGAGACTTTGATGCAGGAATTTTGACTTTGCTGTCCTTCTTGTCGCCATCATAACTTTCTGTGGTCAGAATTCTTTCTGTTGTGCTTATTCTTTCAACTTATTTCTTGAATTTTAACTCTATACTAAAGTAGGTCTCTACTTCCCAAGTGAAGAGGGCACTGTCCCAGACTTCAGGTTTTTTGTGTAGCTGTTTTCAGAGGTAATTCTGAGGATTCACAGTTTGGTTCTTCCAAGGTGGTATGATCTGGGGGGAGGTGTGTTTACTCTTCTCCTTTACTGTACACTAGTTTGTGAGTGACCACAAGCACTCTTTTCAACCCTGGAACTGTGACCAGAGTCCCTGCTCCCTTGAGCTCGGATGTGCTAGTGTTCCTACTCACACTGGGACTAAGACCCGGGACTGCAACCCAGATCCAAGTATAGACAATGCAACAGGGTCATGCCCCTGGTGCCAACAAAGTGACCCCTGTAAATCTTCTTCTGACGTATTGTCTAATCCCCTTAGCATCAATGGACTGAGAGATCGGATTCAGTTGCCCCCAGGCCTGTTCCTGGTTTGTTTGGGTCTGGTTTGTGCTGGCCCAGACTGTACTGGACAGCACTCCTTTCTCACTCTGATGCAACATACCTTTCCTGCTGACCTAAATTTTGCTGGGCTGGAAAATTGTCTCACTCTGACTTTTTGTGGGTTCTGCCACTCTAGGATTTGTTTAGAGTCATTATTTAAAGATATCTGCAAGGTTTTGGAGAGCTCAGTCAAGTCCCTGCCTCTAGTTCACCATCTTGGCTCCACCTCCAAATTCCTTTTCCATTTTATTTTTTAACCAGGCTGTGACCTATAATGAGTTTGTAAGATGAGCGTATCAAGCATTTTATAATTACTCATGTGTGACTCCACTGGAAAGCCCCATTGTTAACACTGCTAAAGGAAGACCATGTTTGCTACAATGGAGACTCATAAACAGAGTTTTGAATAAGCTTGAAATCTGTATATAACACCCTAAAGGACTATTCTATAGATGTTGATGGGATGCAGCTCAAAATCTGTAAGGAGAAATTTATGCTTTCTTTTTTGGCAATCCTGTTTTCATAGTGCTTTCTAAAAACTTATGTCCTTTAATTTACTCTGACATAACAGAGGTCATCCATGGCCCTAAATATTTGGTTGATCTTGACTGCTATCCAATGTTACCGCTTTTAATTTGTGATGTTTTTCATAATGAGGTACCCTATGGAAATCATTTGCCAAAAACATTACAGAAATATTATAGGGGCCTTAGACTCACTCTATCTCAACATCTATCACATAATGAATATTAACTGTATCTCTAAGGATTACAAAATAGCTGTGTACTTTCGTGATTCATATTTCTGTGGTATCTCCTCCCTCTGTGTCTTGGCATGGTCTATCCCTGTAAGCTATGAGTATATGTCCTCTTTATCTCTGACTCTCAAAATCCCTTTTTTCTATCAAAAATCAGCTCAAATTCTACTTCACACGTAGACCTTCTCTCATTGCCCCTAGCTACTAGTGTCCCTTACCCCAAACAAATTTCTTTGTGTATGTTTTTACTTGATTTTGTATATATATTTTATCTCGACTATATATATATATATATATTATTATGTACTATATGTACCCCACTGATGTATCAAACATACATTCCACTGATATACTCAGCTCTTTGAGGTTGGGGGCTATATTATTTTTGTCTCTGTATCCTTGATGCCTAACAGAATGGCCGGCATATAATAGATGCTTAATAAGTGCTTTTTTGAATCGATTTGTATGTTTCTATGAGTTATGATCTTTTCTTATGCCTGGAATATTTTCTGTTGCTCTTTCAAAGTCTACATCAAACCTGACCTTCTGGGCACAGCCTTTAGAGGCCAAATGAAGTGAGGTAGTGATTTGTGTTGCATGCCTTGCTTTAATTCATCCTTTAGCACAAAATTAGAAAGCCTGTAATATGGCAAATTATTTTAATGCATTGTGATTCATGTGGGAAAATTGGCAACTAGGTGGCATATAAAGTTCTGAACTTGGAATGAGGAAGACATAAGTTCGAATTTGATTTCACATACTGGCTGTTTGGCCCTAGGGAAGTGACTTAACTTTTGCCTGCCTTAGTTTCCTTACTTGTAAAATGGGAATAAAAATACTTGGGGTTGTTATGAAGACAAAATGATATAATGTTCTTGGTTAGAAACTGGCACATAGTAGGCAATGAATAAATGCGTGTTAAAAAAAAGCTTGACATGCATTCTAGCTGTTCTTTGTATGAAGCTTTACGGTTTGCAAAGCATTTTCCATTTATTACTTTGTCTGATTATATGAAGTAGGTGAAATAGGCATTACTATTTCTATTATATAGATCAAGAAACTGAGACTCAGCCCTTGCTCAGGGTCGAAAAAGCTAATGAGAGCTGAGACTTGATTGGCTGTCTTCCACACTATGAACATTCTCTTTACTACTCTGAAATGCTTTTCCATAAGACAGAAATACCCTGGTCTTTGGAGTCAGAAGATTAGAGGGTTGGTTATATGGTTGGAAGGAGATTTAGGGAGTGATTTCGCCTAATCACCTCACTTTACACAGGAAGAAACTGATACCAAGAGAGTAGAAGGGATTTTGTCTAAATTTACATTACAATACATGAGAGAACCAGGGTTTGGAAGTCAAGCCTGGTAATTGTGTGACCTGGGCAATTTCATCTTTCCTTTCTCAAATTACCTGATATCTGTTTCTATTTGGAAATAGATGAAGATCCATGTGGGTAGAGATTTTTTCATTTTTGTTTTACGCACAATAGGCATTTAATAAATCCTGATAGGATTAGATTGCAGGGTATTCTCTCCATCATCTTGTGTGTGCACTGGATCATATCATCTCAGTATTACAGATAAGCTCACTGAGAGCAGAAGTGAAAGCCTGGATGCTGTGTGGCCTTAGGCAAAATCATTACTTGTGTGCAGTCCTCATTTCTTCACCTGTAAATGGGGAAGTTCAATTAGATGATATCACAGGGGCCTTCTAGATATTATTTTTTTAAATGTATTTGTTTTAATTTTTTTTTTTTGTATAGTCCCTATAGAGGAACCATGGGACATAATGCATAGCCTACCACAAAGTCCACGTGACCTGAGTTTAAGTCTGCCTCTGATAGATATTAATTGTTTTACTCTGGGGCAAATCTTTTACCCACTCAGTGTCCCAGGTAACTCTCAGGGGCTGTCAGTTATTACACAGTTGTTGATTTGCATTGATAGAGGGAGATTCTTCACAGGGCATTCCTTAAAAGTCTCTTGGAAGATCCAAGTTGCTTAATGGAAATAAATAAGCATTGGTCATTTTGTTCAGTCGTTTTTACTCTTCTTGACCCTATTTGGGGTTGTCTTGGTGAAGATATGGGAAAGTTTTGCTGTTTCCTTCTCTGGTTCATTTTACAGATGAGAAAACTGAGGCAAACGGTGTTAAGCACCTTGCTCAGAGTCACACCACTAGTAAGTTTCTTAGACCAGATTGGAACTCAGGTCTTCCTGATTCCAGGCCCACTGCTCTAAACATTGCCCATCTAGGTGCCTGCTTTGATAATTACCGCAGTATAAAAAAATATTCATAGTATTGGACATTCAAGGAGAGTTGAATAAAGACTATTTATCAGCTCTAATTTCCTTTTAAAGTCATAACTCTAGCCCACTTGAATTGTACCCAGGGACTTGATAATTTTGTCATGACCCAATTCTAAATGCTTCTTTTGACTTTTATTTCCTTTGCAAAATTCACATGGAGATTGGCAAATGTATAACCTTTGGCCCAACGAATTTAAGAGGAATCCTGAAGGATCAAGAGTGGTAGCCTATATTTCCTGGGTCAGTATATAAGTTTTAATCATATCCCACTTGGGTCCTTGGAGCACAGTTGGGAAGAAATTGGAAAGGTGGTTTGTACCTAGTAGGTTTTATAAATCTATGTAAAAAAAAAAACATAATTTTATTAGTGGCAACAAAAGAGGATGATCTTGAAAAAAAAACCCACAGAGTCTAGCAAATTAGTAACTTCGTGTAACAAGTTGGGTGGTAATTTTTCATTAGCGATATCATTAGCTTTAGGAAAGTGGAAGAAAGAGACTAAGACCATAAATCTGTTATCTAAATGAAATTCCAAATTAGGCTCATAATAAAATTGTAAATGGTAACGTGATAAGACCCTGAAATGCAGTATTATCATGTCAATTGCAGTTTTTTAATTTAAATCATGCTTTATAGCAATGTGTCCAAATGGCAAGCCAACCATTCTACAATGACTGACTATACCAACCTTGTCTGAGAGAAATATAAATAACATTTTACAAATTAAAATTTCTTGAAGTATTCAATGTCCTGATGATGCTGGACCATGGGTTAATTTTAATTAGTATTTCATCAGCAGCTCATAAATGGTTCAAGAAAGAAGATACTGGACATTAGAATCAATAGCATAGGGAGAAAATGTCAGAGAAGCTTCCTCTCTCTCCAAAATCTTAAAATAGAAAATATTTGGTGACCCTTATTAGCAAACTCCTCAGTTTCTCCGTGGGATTTTTTTCCTCTTTTTTTCTTTCTCTTTCTCCCCCTCTGTTTAAAATAATAATTTCATTGCTTCTTTGTTTTCCAGAAGAGTAAAGCTAAAGTGGATAGAATGTTAGGCCTGGGGTCAAGAAAACCTGAGTCCAAATTTAGCTTCAGACATGTCTTAGTTGTGCGACCTTGGGCAATTCACTTAACCTCTGCTTTAGTGTCCTCAACTGTAAAATGGAGCTCATGATAGCACCTACCTCTGATGGCTGTTGTGAGCATCAAATGAAATAATGCTTATGAAGTGCTTAGCATATTTGACCCATAGTAGGGGCTTTAATAAATGCTTATTTTATTTCTTAGGGGCAAGTAGGTGGTACAGGACGTAGATGGCTGGATTTGGAGTCAGAAAAACCTGAGTTTATAAAGCAATATGTAAATTCCAAGGGTCAAGTAGAGTTAGGGTTAGGGATTGCTGGTGTTAAAGAAAACAGATCTAAGTTTAGATCTCTGCTGCAAACTAAGTGAGTCTAGCTTGCTGCAAAGCTCAATATAGTTTTTATCGAAAAAGTCCCACTATGTACAACTGACTCTCTCTTCCCTGCTCATAGGCAGTTGTTATTTCTGAAAGGAAAACTCCCGCAGAAAAGTTGACTTAGGGACTAATACAAAGAGATACTGATCCTCCAAGCAGACTTTGTGTTGTTTATATGTGCCGAATAGTGACAAAGAGAATTCAAGTAACCAGCTCTAAAAATCTTAGCAGATTTTTAGCCATTGCCTTTGACTTTTTGTTCCTTTTATAAGCCTCATTGACAACAGATCCTGAGACTGGGTTCTGTCACTGCTCTTTACTTCTGACTTATTGCTGGCATTTTCAGTTCATGGCTCTCTGTGATGAGAATTCTCACTCCCTTTTACTTCTTTGAAATTTTAAGTTATGCAATTGATGACATGTTGAAGTGTTTTTTTTTTTAAGTTTTATGGGATTATATTTATACTAGGCAACTGGATGACACAATGGTACTAGATCTGAAGTCAAGAAGATCTGAGTTCACATCCCACCTCAGACACTTACTAGCTATGTGACCCTAGGCAGGTCACTTAACCCTGTTTGCCTCAGTTTCCTCATCTGTAAAATGAGCTGGAAAAGGAAATGGCAAATCATTCCAGGATCTTTGCCAAGAAAGCCCTACATGGGGCTGCAAAGAGTTGGACAGGATGGAAATAAAATAACCACGACAACGACCACGACAACAAACAACATTCAGCAATTGCTAACACAACTATCACCTCTATAACCACAACAAGCAACAAAAGAAAAACTTTAAGGTTTGTTATGTGTTTACATGTTTTCAGCCTCAGTTAAAATGCATATAGTACTAGAACCAATTGTCTAAGGTTCTTTTAAGGACAAAATGAGATATTTTTAAACCTTGAAGCACTATGTATATTCTAGATATAATTAGCCATAGTATGATAGGTAGACTGTGACAACTTTTTATTCGTATTTACATTTATATTTCAGATTATTAACAATTTGAGTGAAATAGACATTTTACAGTATAATAACTATGCAGTTATTAGCTTACCACATAGCATTCTATAATAACTAGTACTTAGATAGTGCCTGCTATGTTTTAGGTATTGTGCTAATAATTTTGCAAATATTATCCCATTTGATCCATCAAGATAAATACTATTATTATCCTCATCTTACAGTTGGGAAATTGAGGCAAACAGAGGCTAAACTATATGCTCAGGGACATACAAGTAGTAAGTATCTGCGGCCAAATTTGAACTCAGATCTCCTGACGCCAGGTACAATTCTCTGTCCTCTGCCTTCCCTTGAAACAGAAAATCATTGGACTCCACTGAATTTAATGAAGCTTGTCAAAACTGATCTGTGAACAATTGTTTCAGCAGTCTTTATATTAAACAACATTATATTCTACTTTGGAATTGAAACTATTATAACAGTATAATTCGATAATTTGTGAAGGATCCAGTAATTAAAGTGGAACTGAAAGTTTTAGCTGTAAAAATGTCATGTTGATTCACTCTCTTCCCACCCACAGATTTCCTAGACTTAATGTTTTTGGAGAGGCCAGTTTCTAGCTTGGGCCATTTGCAATGAAAAATGGAGCTTGAAAATCAGTAAATATTCAAGTTCACTTAGGAGGAGGAGCAAATGGAGAATGAACTTAGCTCTGGAGATAATAACACAAAGTGGGTTGTAAAAGAAAATAAAACTTCTAATAATGTGAGGAATTAAAAAAAGAGAAAACCTTATTAGATTTTAAATCATCCCTTCAGTGGTTTGTGTAATTATAAAGCATTGGTCATACAATGAATAATGATAGAAAATAATTCATTAATTGGTGTTTTTCGTTGGCCCTGTTCCAATGCCTGCAGCTTGGTGTCTGCTGAGGAGACAGTCTGTAGCATTTTTCCCATCTGAGATTGGACATCAAAGGATGCTTGGATTTCTGTGGAATAATACATTCCTGACTTGTCAGAAACAATAATGTTACAAAAAGTCATAGTAGCATGGCATGTAAAATATTTTGGAACTTTCTGCTTCTTGTTTTTCTTTGAATGTTATATACTAGAAAAGCTGATTTGGATTTCTTCGCTTTCAAAATTGCCAAACTGAAGTCATGGGCCCAAGGTTAGAGGGTCATTGAGAGCCAATTATTGAATTTGTGGAGCTTTCTAGATGAAGGTTCTAAATATCCACCTAATTATAACCCAGAGGATTTGTTTGACTATCATCAGGGAATTTTCAATGCTCTGCATAGAAATGGCATAGACATCCCTAATGAATAAATGGGGATAGGAACTCATAGGGACAGCTAGGTAGTAATGAATAGAAGGCCTGGATTTAGGAAGACCCAAGTTCAAATCTGGCCACAGATACTTACTAGATGTGTGACCTTGGGCAAGTAAATTAACCCTGTTTTGGCTCAGGTTTCTAATCTGTAAAATGAGCAGAAGAAAGAAATGGCAAGCTACTCCACTCTCTTTACCAAGAAAATTCCAAATGAATTACAAAGAATCAGCCTCAATTGAAAAACTACTAAATAGGAGCTCATGTATCCAGTGCAATAAAGGAGCTGAAGAATCATCTAACCTCAAAAATGTTAAAGACAAACCAGGGTCACCTTCAAAGTATGATGAGACATCGAAGTTGAATTTTTGTGAATACATTTTCCCCAGAGATCCTAAACTTGACTTTTTTTTCCAAAGGACAAACAAGAATTTGTTGAATACACCTAAAATTCAACCTACTAAATTATGCTAATTAGAAAGATGAATTCCTATGCATGAATTATGAGAGAAAAGCAAAAAACAAAAACTGGAAATGGCATAGATCTATGAAAACTGTACAGAATCTGTAATCAAGAGGACTGGGTCCGAAACTTGATTCACCTATAAGCAATTGGTATGACCATGGACATGTTATTTGACTTCTCTAGGCCTCAGTTTCATCTGCCTAAAGGAGGGAGTTGGACAAGATAGCCACAGGGGTCCTTTCCAACTCTAAATCGTTGATCGAAATATGGAGATAGCTTGCCTTTGTCAACACTAGCAAGGACACTTGGGGTAGGGAAGATTTTAGTACATGTGTTGTCTGATGCTACAAACTTGGAAGCAGGTTCTGAACCTAGAAGCATCTGAACTATTTGATGTCTGAGGTCCCTTCCAGTTCTGACATTTTTAAAAGTTCTATATATCGAAAATATAATTTGGTACATTAAAAAACAGACCAATAATAGTCTCTATTTCCTCATCTCTTTCATATGCTAAGACCCTTATTCACACTTAGATAATATAAACATTGTATTGGTTTAGATGCATATAGTGAAATATTACCATCATTGGGCATTGTAACTTAGTGATAGCTGCGGGGGGGTGTGGTAACTGGACTTGGGGGATAAGGAATGAAGTATGTTATTAGAGGTCCTATAAACTCTTATAAAGATATATTTATGGGGCATTGAGTTGGAGTTGGGAAAACTGGGCTTGACACCTATACCTGTGTAGGCAGCTAGGTGACACAGTGGAGAGATCACCAGGTCTGGAGTCTCTCAAGAACACTCATTTTCCTGAATTCAAATTTGGCCTCAGATCCTTACTAGCAATGTGACCCTGGGCAAGTCACTTAACCCTGTTTGCCAGTTTCCTCATTGAGCTGAAGAAGGAGATGGCAAACCACTCCAGTATCTTTGCCAAGAAAACCCCAAATGGAGTCACAGAGTTAGAAATGACTGAAAACAGGTGAACAATTGTAGGGAGAAATCATTCTTGATCTAATAGAGGAAAATGCTTTATAAATTTTACAAATAAGTGTATGAGAGTAAGTTTCTCCTTGTTATTTGAAAAGAGAGTATTCAAACAATTAGAAAGCTTGATGAGAAACTCCAATAGAAGGAAATGACCTGCCAGTAGTTTCTTGGCAAAATTGAGTGATGGCTTTCCCAGCAAAGCAAGATGGCATAATTGGTTCAGCGCTATTCAGACCATTTTATATCTAGCCATATTGAATCCACAGCAAGAATCCAAACATCCATTGTTGAGGTACATTTTGAATCCCTTGAGGAAACTCTTCTACCTTGGCAGGCTATGGTGTTTTGAACATTTTTGACATAGTAATTCAGATACTACTCTGCCCTGGAAACAAAACAAAATAAAACATACTTTCTGCACACTTTTTAAGTCAACACAGAATTACTGTTTAAATAGCAACCTGAGGGAAATGAAAGTTGCAAACCAAATTTCACCAGGAAAAACATTAGAAGAGGAGAAAAGCATTAGGAAGAAATTCAGAGCAGAAAAAAAATCTAAACCTGCTTTCATAGAAGCACATGATGAAGCAAATTGATGACATAGGAACATGGACAACGAATGGTGGTCTGGCAAGTTATTATTTCCACTGATAATCAGAAAACAATCCAGATGAATGACCATTAGCATCTTCACTCTGAATGAAGTCAAATGATGAACAAGCTGACAAGATCTTTGTGTTAGGTAACTTTATGTTTCGTAGTAATTGTAGCAACTTTTAGTTGCTGCAAAGGTTGTGTGAAGTCTTGTTTTGACCACTTAGCTCCTATCTCTGGATCTATCCCTCGTACCTATTGGGGAATTGAGAAGACACTTTCATGACACTTTCTCATTTTCTAAAAATTTTGGAATAGAAATCAAGTAACCCTCCATCTTGGTGGTGGGTCAGAGATCCCCTGCTATCACTAAAAACCCAACAATTAGAGGGAATCCATAACTACATGGTACAGTGGAAAGACTGCCGAATTCGGAGTTGGAGAACCTTGGTTCGAATCTTGGCTCTGCAGCTTAAGACTTGTGTAACTTGGTTCAGATTACATCCCCTTTCTAGGCTCCAGTTTCCTCACCTGCAAAATGAGATGGTTGGACTAGTTTAACTTCTAGACTTCTTCCAGCTCTAAATCTGTAAACATGTGACAGATTTATTTTTCCTCTTTATTGCTGCTGGAGGAAAACCGAGGGCATGACTGCGTTGAGTGGAATGCAGCCTCATTGCCTAATGTCAACATCTTGCAATCTGATGATGGAGAAGAAAGAATGTCATGTTTCCCTTCTAATTCTTGGTCAAGTACACACCTAAAATCATTGAATTCTCAATGTAATGAAAAGCCTGATATCCAAATAAGTGTGCCAGTAATTTTTCAAACTCTCCCTGACTGACAGATCCAAATATCTGATTAAGGATGCCCTTGTTTTTTGTTCTCTAAATATATTATTGTTACTTTGAAAACAAGAAACATTGTAGTGAAGCATAAAGAAAGCAAGTATGGATCTGACAGAGTCAAAAGACACTTTGAAAGTGTATATTTTGGGGGGGGGGAGTTATTGGGAAGATCAGAAATTGTGATATTATTTCTTAAAAAATGAAGAAAATAGTGCCAATGAAACATTTTTAAAACAAGCAGAGGAGAGCAGGTTTAAGGAGGGGACACAGGTAAATCAGGATAGTGTTGTATATTGACTCTTAAAAAAAAAGAAGTTGCTTGTGACAGAATTTCATGGTTTCATATAAAAGAGGAGGGAGAGAAGTATTATGGAGGACTGGTTTTTTTTTTTTTGGTCGAAACCTGTGATTTCATCACTTTAGGAAACTCTTGGTATGGAAACTCCTTTCACTGAAACAGATTGGCCACTCATTTATGCTTTATGGTTGACTTAGGATATTGAGAAGTTAAGTGATTTTTGTGTGGTCACACAATTAATATGCACCAAAGACAGTACTTGAATTCTGGTTGTTCTGACTTCAAGGCAAGCCCTCAGTCCATTACCAGGACCAAAACTACCTTTTCCCTGTTACCATTGCCATCAATGTGCAAGCTTTGCTAAGCTTCTTGAGGGTAGGAACTGTCTCCTTTTTTTTTCTTTATATCCATAGCCCCGACTCAGGGTCTCACATACACACACAGTAGGTCCTTCCTGTGTGCGTCTTGCTCCCTCCATCCCGTTATTCATAAACCACTCTGTCTCACTTGCACAGTTCTTTGGAGATAAGAAAACCACCATACTAGGCTCCAAGTCCCAGGACCTTTGGTGGGCCCCTTTTGAGTCATCCAGTCTGTGGTCTTCTTTGCTTGCCTAGTGATTCTGGATGGTTTGATCAGTTAAGCTCATTCCACCTCAAGGATGACTATGTTTCAGAGACTGATTTGGAGATTCATAGGTCTCTTAAGCGTTCTGCAGTCTCTTCAGATTAAGAGCACCACAGAAATTCAAAACATTTTATTATTATTATTGGTTAAAATCTTATTTGAAACCACTCCCTGTAAAAGGAGAAAGCTAAGAGATTAACGATTTATTTAAGTTTAATACAAAAAAGCAGAGTGGTAAATGGGTGGTAACATTCTGTAGGATGGGAATGTCTCTGTGCAGTAACTAACCTATGTTTCCTTTTTGGAGAGCTCACACAGATGTTCCCAATATCGCACCAATGAATGGAAATTCATCTCATCCTTTCAAAACTGCACATCACTGACCAATATTCAGGCCATACTATCTGGGTGGAACATTTTTACGGATTACAGGCATTTCCTGCCATTGGGGAAGGGGAAAGGAAGGCAAATTCAAGGGTAGATTCAAGAATGTTGTCTTGATAGATGCTTAGCTTCTGAAGAGTAAACCATACAGTTGATTCTGACCACAGTCTGATTCCATGAGACACAGTTTTTATTAGGGCCATGCTCAAAGGCTTTTGTTTACCTAAGCGATCTTCATTTAATTGGAGCAGCTGTGGCCAGTGTCATTAGTTTACTCATCCAAGCCTAGAGCAAACTTTTCATTAGAAACCCCATTGTGGGTTGGAATTGCTGCCTTTTCTTTTCTTCCCTGGGTTCACATCCAAAGCAATTAGACTCATTTTTTTTAATCTTAAGGCCTGCATGCTTTGTGCAAAGCTTTGGGGAAGTTACTGCATTTGACCTGGGCCTTAGGTAGGATTTCAGTTCAGAAATGGTGTTGGGGGAGGGCATTCCAGGTAGAGGAAGCTGCATGGGCAAAGATATGGAAGGAAGAAAATGAAAGACAAAGTTGAAGAATAAGGATAAAACATAAATATTGTGATATTGTAGAATTGTAAATATCAATAGGGGCAACCTGACTTCTTTCATAGAGGCCATAAACTGGGTCTATAGAAAAAACACTTTGGCTGGAACAAAATTCTAAAAAAGAAAAAATCATGGAAGATAAGGCTGGAAGGATCGATTTGTCAGTCAGTCAATCTAGAAACATTTATTAAGTACCTACTATGTACCAGGCACTACATTATAAAGTTGGGATACAACTCTGAAAAAGAAAGACAATTCTTGTTCCCAAAGAGCTTATAGTCTAATAAGGGATGGCAACATGCAAAAGTAAGGTGAAGGAGTGGGTTATGGAAAGGGACCTAGTATGGAGCATGATGGAGAAGTACACTCAAGGGATGTAGCCTGGTAGGAAATGAAGAAAGTGATGGTAGGCTTGGGCATCCTTTTAAATTGGAACTTTGGGGAGGGACAATTTTGCTCTCCCCTAATTCAAGCTTAGAAGGACCAAGGATGTTAAGAGATGAGAATGGGATTGGGAGATTTTGAATGCCAGTCCAATGAGTTTGAACTTTATTTTAGGGAGACCATGAGGAGCGATTGAAGGGTTTTGGATGGGAGAATGAGAGGATGGATTGGAGGAAGGAAAAAATGGTGGTTCAGAGAATAGTTAGGAGACTATTTTAGTAGGACAGTCAGTCAGTCATCAAGCATTTATTAAGCCTTCACTCCTTGCTAGCCATTGTGCTAAATCCTAGGGATGAAAAGAAGGGCAAAAATGTGGTCTATGCCCTCAAGAATTTCACATTCTAATGCGGGAGATAATATGCAAATGACTGTAAATACATGCTCTCTATATACAGTACAAATGGAAGGTGATGTCAGACACTAGTCATAGGGGAGGAAAAACATCCCACAGAAGGTGGGATATGAACTGATGCCTGAAAGAAGTCAGGAAAGTCAGAGAGTAAAGGTTAGGAGGAAAAGCATTCTAGCTAGGCATGGGAGATGATGAGTACAAATGCTCAGAGGTGAGAAATGGAGTATCATATGCAAGGAATAGGAAATATATCACTATGTTGCATCAAAAATGTGGAGGGGAATAATGGCATCTTCACTAGGTTACTCAAGACCCTCCACAGTCTGGTTCCAATCTACCTTTCCAGTCTCATTTCCTATTATTACCTTGCCCAGCTTGTGTTCCAGCTGCACTGAACTACTCACTACCTGCTCTCCACTCATCCTGTACTCTCTGGGCTCCATGCGTTCATGCAGCCTTCCCTTCATGACTGACTAGCCTACACTCCCTCTGCATCTCCAGATTTCGGAACTTTGGTTCTCTCTCTCTGGCTTAGCCCAAGTGCCACCATCACCATGAAGCTTTCCTAACTCCCACACTGATGACCTGATTCTCTGTTGCCTCAAATTTTCCTGAAGCACATGACATCAGGCTCTCCTTTGCTCTTCTGTCTTGCATTAAATGTATTTGTACATGTCATTATCGTAGCATTTTAGATGTGGAAGGGATCTCCCTCAGGAGCCATCTGGCCCAATTCATACCTGAAAAGGAATCTCCACCATAACCATCTAGAAAACTGCTTAACTAGTCTCTGTCTAAAGACCTCAAATAAGGGCGACCCTACTATCTCCCAAGGCAGTCCATTCTTATTGTGGACAGCCCAAATTGTTAGTACATTATTTCTTCCTGACTTTAAGCGTAAATTATGTATTTTTTGTCATTTCTTCCCATTTTTCCTGGTTTTGTCATCTGAGTCAAATAGGATACATCTGATCTTCAAATACTTAAAGACAACTTACAACTTCCCCACTGAGTCTTCTCTTTTATTTACCTTCAGAATGTGTTGTCTCCTCTATGAGAATATAAGCACCTGGAAAACAGGAACTGTATTATTTCTCTATCTGCAGCACTTAGCACAGTGCTTTTCACATAGTAAACTCTTAATAACAAGTCTTCCTTTCTCCCCTCCTCCACCCTCTATCTTCGCCTCTGCCTTTCTCTTTTCCTCTTTCCCTTTCCCTATAGGTCAAATATGTTCAGTTCCTTTAACTAATTCCCTTATGGCATCAACTTCACGTTCTGGTTTTCCTCTTCTGGATTTTCTTCAGCTTTATCAACCTTTCATAAACTGTAATGTCCAAACTCAGTGACAACACTATAAACATGGTCTGATGAGAACAGAGTAGTACAGTGGGACTCCTGCCTTCTTAGGCTCTGAAGTTCTCCCCTTTTTGACACAGCCCTAGACCACGTTAACTTTTTGGATTGCCACAGGACAATGCTGAGTCCATTTGCCAGGTCCTTGGTGACAGGGACCAAACCTTATTATTTATATTTTTCCAGAAGCACCTAGCATGGCAATCTTGGATGTGGGATATTTAATATACAATTTAAAAAATGATAGCATACTAGGTTGGCAAGAGTTGAACAAAAATGGGCACGATATGGTGTGTGACCTTGCAGATAGAGCACAGTTTCCAACAAGTAAAGATTTGTATCTTTGTTTAGTACACACTCTGAAGGTTAGTGTTCTCCCTCTGAATCTCAAGAACACAGTGACAGACTTGTATAACATGAGGACATTCTGGCAGTGACATCTGCCACCCCAGCGAACACTAGATTTGATTGAGTTGATACAGTTCACTGGGTGAACAACTTCTTTCTTCATCACTCCATGTGCATCTCTCCTGAAGCTGATATTTGTTGAACAGGATGTCCATTGCCAGGCAATTTTAAATCACTGATTTCTTTAAAAATGTCAAGAAGAAAGTTGACTTTGATTAAATGAAGTAATTAGGTGGTTAAGATATAATTTTTGAGGTCAAGATGTAGCCAAGATGTAGTTAAGTTCCTTTTATGTGGTCTGGCGTTGAACTTGCTTGGGGAGTCAGGAAGGTCCAGCTCACCAAGAATCCTTGGACACAATACTTAATCTTGAGTCACTTTGATGTTGTGGTGGTTATTGATATTGTTCAGTGATTTGAGTCGCATTCGACTTTTCGCGACCCCTTTTGGAGTTTTCTTGGCAAAGAAATACTAGAGTAGTTGACCATTTCCTTCTCCAACTCATTTCATAGATGAGGAAAGTGAAGCGAAAAGCGTTATGTGACTTGCTCAGCGTCTTGCATCTGGAAGTATCTGTGGCCGGACCCTTGAACTCAGGAACTCAGATGAAATTCTTACAGACTCCAGCTCCAACACTCTATCTACTAAGCTACCTAGCTGCCCCATGCTTGTGTCTCTGGGCCTCTTCTAAGTGGTCACTGCCAGCTATCCCCACCAGAGTCTTGCCATTGGATTCAGATGACTCTGGAAGAGAGAGTAATGCTGGTGCCTGCACAGTCTAAGCTCACTTAAATCCAAATCACTTGCAAGTTAAGACATTACTTTCCTCATCTTGTTGGTCCTTCTCAAGAATGAACCTCAACAACGATCCGGTCGTGCCTTTTTCTCTTCCCTCCTTTTGCTTGCTTTCCTCTTAAAAGTAGCTACAGAGAAAAAATCATGATAATCAGTAATAATGTCAAAATTAAGCTTTTAAAGTAAGCCCATAGCTATCATCATAGGGACAAAAATAGTAGGAACCTTAATCTTCCCTCAAGTCTTCCCCTCATCTTTATTTCACACTCCTTACTGCCAGCCTTTCAGTCATCCAGGTTTGTAATAACTGCATTACCCTCAGCCCCTCTTTTCCTTGCCCCATTATATCATTGTATCAGTCACCTCTCCATTTACACAGCCACCATCTTGGTTCAGGGTCTCATCATCTCTTGCCTCGATAATTTCAACAGTTTCAGAATTAAGGCAGCCTCTCTTTCTCAGATCTTAAAAGTGTTTAGTCCATCTTATGCACTACTTCCAAAGTGATTTTCTTTAAGTAGATTCCTCTTGCCCTTATGATAAAATACTAACTTTTTGTTTAGCTTTTCATGTCCTGTACAAACTGGTAACACCAGTCTTTTCAGCTTAATTAGACATTGCTTTCTCTAGAGCATTCTGTAATCCAGCCAAATTTTAGATATGGAAGGGACCTCCCTCAGCTGCCATCTGGCCCAATTCATACCTGAAAAGGAATCCTCATAGTAACCATCTAGCCATGGCCTAAATACCTAATATAAGGAAAAAACCCTATCACATCCCATGTATTACATGTACAACCTTGTATTACAGATAGCTCAAATTGTAAGAAAGGTGTTTCTTTTTTTTCTCCATAGTAAGTCTAAATTGTCTTTTTTGCAATTTCAAATCAGCGTTCCTGAAACAAGTCTCATCTTCAGTCTTCTATGGGTGTTCCCCTGTTGCTCACACTAAATACCCCCAATCCCATCTTCAGGCCTTTGCACTGGTCACTATTCTACATGCCTGGAATAAACAACCTCCTCACCTCCATCTTGCAAAGTCTGTCTCTTCCTTTAACACATTGTTCAAGCACCATCTTTGGTATGAAGGCTTTTCTTATGCCCCTAATCAGTGATGTCCTCCTTCTCCCTCCCAAATATTGTTTTATTAAAATACTTTCTCTTTAATTACATTTTTTCATCTTATATTTATATTGTACATGTTTATATATGTATTATGTTGTATATGTTTATATATGTATTTGCTCTTTCCCCTACTAGAGGGTAAACTTCTTGAAAGTAGGAAGTGTTGCATTCTTTAAACTTATGGGTGCTCCAAAAAATGCTTGTTGGTTGGTTGAACTGGTGTAACTTTTTTATTTTGCAGATGAGGAAATTGGTTTTTAGAGAGAAAAAGTGAATTTTCTAAAGTCAGACAAGAAGTAAATGGCAGATTCATGCTTTGAATTCAGGTCTACTCCAAATGCAATATACTCTTCATGAAGAGTGCTAGTGTGTGTGTGTGTGTGTGTGTATGTTTAGTTTTTGAAGCCCAAATCCAAAAAGTCTTTTACTTAGGAAAGAGATATATTCTAAAACACTAGTAATTCAGTTGTTTATAAGTTACACATTTTCCTATAGAAATAAAATTGTAAATTGACGTTTGATTCATAAATGATCCAATTGAAGCCTATGTTAGCCCATAAGGCAGAGGAAATAGTTGGGAAAGTAATCCAAGTCTCTTCAAACCCCTCAATCATTCAATCAATAAGAATCATTATGTTCTTACTAGGTATAAGGCACAGATGATTCCTGACTTCAAGGAGTCTATGTTTTAATTCACTTGTGTGTGTACATACATATACACACATACATTCACATAAGTATGTATAAACATACGTATATAGATATGCATATATTTGGATAGATGGAAGACACAGCAGAGGAGATAATGGATAACCTTGAAGGTGAAGGCTTTAATAGCTGGATGACAGGGAGGGTTAGGAAAAGCCTCTTGTAAAAGCTTTGAGTCCTTTTGGATCTTGAGCCCTGAGTGAATCAGGGAGAGACCAAGGATTTGGTGGAGGCTAACCAATGGATAGAAAGCTGGGCCTGAAGTCGGAAAGACCTGACTTCAAATGGGGCCTCAGACACTTACTGGCTGTGTGACCTTAGCTAAGTCAATAAACCCTGTTTGCCTCAGTTCCTCATTGATAGAATGAGCTAGAGAAGGAAATAGCAAACTACTCTAGTATCTTTGCCATGAACACCTCAAAAGGAGATCGTGATGAATTGGACATAGCTGGGCAACCACAAAATGATTTTAGGTCACCTATATTGAGTGGTTAGGTAGTGCCTCCTAACTGCCTGAGTGTGGGTTGGGTTAAGTAATAATTATGTCTAATTTTTAAAATTAGTTTCATCAATTGTAGGGATTTCCCAATGAGAAACTTCCTTTACTCATTCAGTTCAGCACATAGTCTACAATTCAGGGTTTTAGAGAATTACCAAAAGGACGGAGAAGTTGAGTGAGTTCCTCAGGATTATGCTGTTTGTGGCAGACTCAGGATTTCAACCATGGTCTTCCTGACCCCATAGCAGTCCCTCTCCATTATGAAACACCACCTCTGTCTTAAGTTGGTATAGTTATAAAGTTTTGGAGAATGTAACGAAGGAATTTCTCTCCCCACCTAAGTTCATCTAATAATACTTGAAGAGGGTCCAATGTAAACTTATGATGAATCTTTGCACTGTAATTCTTTTAGGAGGTATGAATCTGTTTGGGTCAAGAACGGATTGACTTATCAGACAAGCTAGGTCCTCCTTTGTGAATCTTAAAAATAGTAGCTGGCTAAATTCTAGCAGTTTAGGAAAGTAGGCTCTCAAGACAACTTTATGAGGAAAATCCTCACTGGGGAGGTCAAGAGGAACCTGCAGCCTTGGGGCCACCCCTGCGAGTCTTTTTCAACTTCTTCTCAGATTTTTCATGACAGTGATGCTACTGGTCCAGAATGAAAAAATACATCCACCTGGGATCAGAAGCATGCCCCTGAGGTCAGACACAGTACTGAGAAATGGCCACTTAAGGGAGGAAACAATTTTACTGAACATTACCCCTCAGAGTAGAGAAGAGTGCTATCAATAAATTCAAAATATCACATAACTCTTGGAGTTGCCTGCCCAGCAGACACTGTGCCTAAAGATGGCTTCATATGGATTCTTCAAAGAGAAAAGGAAGGTTGGAGGCCATGCAATTGTGAATTCTCCTTTACCAAATGACATGTACTTTATACATGTACCTTATAATCATTATGCTCTAAATGTGAGTACATTCTTTCCCTGGATGCCGTGAATATTTGTGGGAGAGTGGTACCCTAAGTTTTGGGAGGAGTGTCTTTATAGTAACCATCCTTACTATGTAATATCTTAATGAGAAGTATACCAGATGTGGTCCACAAGTTATAAAGTTATGTAGTAGTAGTAGGAATAGCTACCCATAGTTATCCCTAGAACCTGAGGCAGCGACTGCCAATCTGTAAGTGCAAATGTGAGTGGAGCAAAGAGTGGGGGAAAGTGTTTTTGCTACAACAGGAAAATTGAAAATTGAAGAACTTAAGCGTCACAGGTGCTGGGTGGTTTGTTTTTTAATCACTACTTCTAATTGAAAGAGGACAGGGACTTCAGAAGAAGAAAAGTGGAATGGATTGCCCCAAATGTTGTTAGTTACTGGAAATATTTACAATGAACACTCATAAAGGAAAGTAATAGGTTTCATGTCCACATAGGACTTGGATTAGCTGACCTCAGAGGTTTCTTCCAACTCTTAAGAGGCAGGGAAAGGCACTGAACTATGAGTCAGGAAATCTAAACATTACTATCTAGCTGTGAGACTTTGAAAAAGTAATTTTAATTCTTTACATCTGTTTCCTCATCTGAAAAATAAAGATTAAACCAACAGATGTCCTACTTTGGAGGGTTGTCATTAAAACTAAGTGGATCAGCTCACAAAACTTTAAAAAAATGTTTAAAATGGTTTTAATGTGTAATTGGGGAAAATAAAATATTAATGAATAGTGATATAAAAAACTAAATCAAATAATATGTATCAAAGGGTTGTGTATATGTGTGGAGTCATTCCAGTTGTGACTCTTAGTGACCCATTGGCGAAGATACAGGTGTGGTTTGCCATTTCCTTCTCCAGATCATTTTACAGATGAGGAAAGAGAGGTAAACAGGGTTAAGTGTCCACTGTCATATAACTAGTGTCTGAGGCCACATTTGAACTCAGGTCCTCCTGACTCCAGACCCAGTGCTCTGTCCACTGAGTCACCTAGCTGTCCTATCTCATCTGGAACATTATACAAACATTTAGCATTATAAAGTATTTTTAACAAAGCTCTGTGAAGTAGCTATATTTGCTACCATGTATTTTGCATTTTGATCTCTCTGAGCTCATACTTTCTACAACTCAAGCTCTGATTTAAAAGCAGGATTTCTTAAAAATGAAAGCTATGCTACTGGAGAAAATCTGTAATATGATGAATAGTTAGCGAAACAAGGAGGAACCGGAGAGGGTGGTTAAGCTGGTTCAGAATTACTTGAATGCACCGCCTGGGACTGGTGGGCACCTGTAAACAATAGCAGTGACAGAGGATAGTTTTAGATTTCTTGTAACCTGTGAGTCATTGTATTAATGTTGGTTTATGTGGGGAAAATTGTAAAAGCTTTGTGGGAAAAACCCATTACATGATGTTACTACTAACATTGACATTGCTATGTTTCAGCAGCCCCTCTCTTACCACCTTCCCTCCTCCTAATCATTCTTCCGTAAAGAAAATTATCTCAATATTTTTCAAGATGATGGAAATAAAGTCTATATTTAGGCCTATAGCTAAGATTATTTTATAAGATTTGTTATTTCCTTGTTCGGTCCTATAAAAGAGACAGGGAATACACCTGTGACTTCATTGTAAAAGGGTTATTCTCAGTTACAAAACTCCCTCTTCCATGTAAGATACATCTACTTTGTATCTTAGGGTCTTAAGAATTGCGTAGAATGCTGAGAGGTTGAGTAACTTGCACTGCTATGTACCAGAGGAGACTTGAAACTAGATCCTTTGACTTTTAACCTGCTTCTCCATCTGCTATGTTATACAACTTCCTATGATAGATTTCGAGTGTATACACAATCTCACAAACACAAAATTCTTTTCCTGGCTTCTTTTTCAGAAATCATGCTTCTTATAGTATAATCAACCTTCCTTCTGAATTGATGGAATGTTTGTCTATTATAGAAATTTTACATCTGTTTCACCATTTAATGGGTCAATGAGAATTCTCAGATCAGTTTTTCTTCTGAAGAGAAACAAAAATAGTGCTAATTTCCCTGCTTGGGAGAGACAGTGAGTAGGGTCTACTGTTCACTATAGTAATTCAATGGTGACCCTGTAAAAGATGCTAATCTATTAAATGAACCATTATAGGGAGGGGTACAGAACTTTGTTCTTTTTGAGTAAATCAACATTTTGCCCCAATCTTATATTTTCTTTTTTTCTGAGCTCTTACTTCCTTGATCTTTTCAATACCATTGTCTTTCCCTCATTCTTTTTCCTCTCCTCACCACCCTCTTTCTCCCTCCTTCACGACTTTGTCTTTTCTTTTTCTTTCTCTCTCTCTTTCCCTCTCCCCCCTTCCCTTCCTACCTCTCATTTTATTCTCTCTCCCCTCCCTCTTCTCTTCCCTTATTTATCTCCCTCCTTGTTTATCACTGTCTATCTCTCTCTCTATTTCTGCTTGTCTTTCTCCCATTGTGCTCACATTGCCAAGCTACAGTGCATAAAAAGAGGCTGATTGGAATGGTGGAGGAACTTAAAGCACTACCCTATGAGTTTCCCCTGAAGGCTCTGAAGATATTGAGCTGGTGAAGAGAGGTCTTGGGGTGGGACATGACAGATATGTTAAAAATATTTTAGAGTTTTCACATGGAAGTTTCATTGTCATGAGTTTAACTCAATCTTAGATATCCAGTACCTTCCCAATTCACTTGGCCTCCTCTCCCTTTGATTGGAGAATGAAGTACTAAGCTCCTCTCAAAGTTGTCCTCTAGAGTGGTCAAGGATCTGGACTTTCTAGATCACTCTCCACTTTCTAAGTGCTCTGCTTGGAACAAGATGGTACCGCATTATATCCTCCTCCCCCCATACAACCTGGTTTCCAGCTTTCTTTTGTGTGTAGTTGTCGCCTTTAGATTGTGAGCTCCTTGAGGTCAGAGACTGTCTTTGTTTTTCCTATTTGTATTCCTAGCGCTTAGCACAATGCCTCCTATATCATAAATGGTTCATGTTTATTGCATTGAATTTTATTTGCTTTATCTAATCTGATAAGGAAGAACTAGGAGACATGGGTGTAAATTTCAGGGGGGCAGATTCCAGTTCAGTATAAAGGAAAGCATCTTTCAAGTAGCTAGATGGCATTGTGGATAGAGCACAGTTGGGGAGACCTGAATTTGAGTCCTGCCTTGGTGGCTAGACATTAGGCAAGTTGCTTAACCTCTATGGTCCTCACTTTGTCCTCTGTAAAATGGGAATGATATTAGTACCCACCTCACAAAGTTGTTTTGAGGATAAAATGAAATAACATGTAAAATGCTTTGAAAACTTTAAATGCTATGCCATGGTAGCTTTTATTGACATTACACAAATGAAATGACTTGCTCTACTAGATAGTGAGTTCTCTGCCACTGAATATCTTAAACAATACCCAGACGATTGCTTGTCCAGGCTATTATTGTAGAGGTAACTGATGGTGACCTCTCCCCACCCTAAGATCTAGGTTTCTCTGATTTTGTTTTTCTAAAATAGGATAACGTTTAATAGGAACAAAAACATACTTCAAATTGCTTTTCTAGACTTTATCATTTACTTCTGTGAAAAAAGTGTTAGGGTCAGGCTGAGGTAAAAATCTATTCATATTTTAAATCATATTTAATATCTTGTGATTTTCAGAACTTTCTGGGGTAAAATTTCAGGTCTAGAATTTCATTTTTCTTTGAATATTTGATTATTTCTGACATTCTGTATTCCACATCTGTTAATCTAAATGTGAATTTTGCTCTCAACTCGGTTTTAAAGGATGCTAAATTCATGCAGTTATAATATGAACTCCAGTTAAAATTCCATTATATTTCAGTAGTCAAAGTTCAAACATCATTAGCTCTCTGAGACATAAAGTGAATAACTTTATTCTTGATATATATGTATCATTCATTATTAAAGCTAATAATTGCTTTAATTATTAATAGTAGCTCAAAGAATTGATTTTTCTCTGACTTTGAGATTAATTGGATGGTACTTTATTAGAATTTAAAAAGTGAAATAGTCCTGTTCTGGGTATATTGGAGGAGAAAAGCCTTACTTTATTTCTAGTTTACAATGGTTTTTTTTACTATTAATTATTTGGATTTGTAATAGCAAGTACAAATTCATCTGTGTTAGTGGAAGAATAGATCTCCTCTTCCTTTGAATTATCACCTCTTATTAAAAGACTGTGTTACATTAAATTAACTCTGATACTTTTCACTTGCAAAGAACACTATTAAGCTAGCCTGGCAGTTATGGTAAATTTAGAGTGTGGATGGGAGGAGCCCTGAGTCCACAGGATCTCATTGCATATGCTTGGCTCACTATTTTGTCTTATAATAACTTTCATAGCTATGATTCATTGTTTCTTTAAATGAAATAATGGACCACATCAATTACATAATTTATGATGACTCTTAGCTCATTCTGATGTGCCTGCCTATAGATCTACTCTATGAACTCAACAGGAAGATTATCCCTCACAAAAGGCTTAGAGACCTTTAATACAATGCAGATAGGAACTTTCATTAACAATTTTACTGAAACCTATTCATTTTCTTTCCCTGTTTTACTGCTATTGTAATTTAGCTTTTAGAGTTTTTTACCTTCTCATTATTTTCATCACAATCATACTCTTGACCATGTTGAACTCCTTCCTATTTGCTGGCTTATCACTCTTAGTTTCTTTAATTGTACAAAAGAAGTTTTAATTCTATCCATGGAATTTGAAGTATGTCATTTCTTAAGTCTTTTACTTATAATTTCTGAGTTTACCCAATCCCATGCTATTCTGTTCCAATAAGAAAACAGTATTCTTTTTATTATGAGATAGGAATTTAAAACCCCACACATTTTATTGGTTAAATTTAGAAAAAAAATTCCACAAATATAATATTCTACAAAACTGTCTCATTTAGTTATTTCCTGTATGTAGAGTTGTCCTGAAGAGTGGTTTTCCATTTTTCTCAGTCTGTCTGTCCATCACTAGTTGGACAAAATACATATTAAGTAGAAAAGCCCATTGATACCAAAGGCAGAGGATCTAAGACCATATCTCAACTCTGACAATTGCTGTCTCTGTGACCTTAGACAAATTACTTAACCTTCTTGGGTCTTAGTTGACTTATCTGTAAAATGAGAGGGCTGGGTTAGATGGTTTCTGAGGTGCCTTCCATCTCTAGAACTGTGATCCTTTGAATACCTTATGGATCACCAACACCATTCTGCTTGACAAGGCAAAAAAATAAAAGGAGAATGGAGAAAAAGAAAGAGAATAGCAGTGGTGAGATGAGGTAATGGATAGAGGGCTAGTTTCTTAAGTCAGGAAGACCTGAGTTAAAATCCAGCCTCAAAACACATCCTGGTTGTATGATTCTGGACCAGTCACCACCTCTGCTTCCCTCAGTTTCATCTTATGTAAAATGGGGATAGTAATAACACCTACTTCCTAGGGTTGTTGTGAGTATAAAATGAAATAATGTCTCTAAAACACTTTGCAAACCTTAAAGTGCTATATATATTTATATTAAATTATTCAAGCCAAGAACTGATCTACTTACTATTCTCCAACTTGGCATTACACCTCTGTGTCTTTGCAGACTCTCTCCTACACCTGGAATGTACTCCTCCTACCTTGACCCCTCCTGTTGAAATTTCTAGCTTTTTTCCAGATTAAACTCAAGGAGCACTGATATTGTCTGTCTTTCTCTCTGTATATGTATCCTTCCTTCCAAATATATTGAAATACAATTATCAAATTTTTTTAAGTTCACAGGTCCAAAGATGATCACCAAAGGCCCTTCCCTCTCTAAAATTCTGTGATTCATCTAGAGCTTTAGTTTTTTTTAATTGGTGAATTCAGTTCTAATTGGCAGTTTCTAAAATGTGGTCTGCAGTTCCTGGAAGGTCCCAAAGATCATTTTAGGGGTTGTCAAGGTCAAAACTGTTATCATAATAATATTAAGACACTGATTACCACCTCCCTTTTCCAAATACATATCTGTGTGAAGCTAGATTTTGTTCATGTACTTCAACCAAAAACAACATATCACAACAGATTGAATAGAGGAGCAGATATGAGAATCCAGCTGTATTCTTTATTAAAATAAGTTTTTATTGATGTTTTTGTTTTTATATAATCATGTTCCCCCAGTATCCCTTTGCCCAAGCAACCCAACTGAGAAATAGTTTTTTGTGCCAAAAAAGAAAAAAAAAAGTCATTCGTATTGGTCAATATGTCACAAAAAAGGTCTAAAAATATTGATTTACTTGTGAACCTCCTATCTTTGCAAAGGGGTAGAGTGAGAGTGTCTTCTCAAATCTCTTCTTGTAAATCATGCCTTTTTTATGATTTTGCAACATTCATGTTGTGGTATGTGTGTGTGTGTGTGTTTACGTATGTATCTGTGATTTGATCTTTCTCTTTTCCTTGTGCATTGGAGAGTGTATGCAATCAGAAGATGAGTATAGTAATTAAGGTGAGAGATGACACTAGATGACACCTGAACTAGGTGGTAACTGACGAGTGGGGAGAAGGGGATGGATGAAGGCAAGAGATACTCTGGAAGTAGACCTGATAAGACTTAGCATCTGGTTGAATATGGAAAGTTAGGCTGTGGGAAGAATGTATGAGAGGATTCTTTAACCTGAGTCCATCGAGAGATTTGAGAAGATAGGTGAATTTATATGGGAAAAATAATTCTTTCGCTTCACTAACCTCTACCTGAAATTTAGCATTTCCCTCAATTATTTCTAAAGCTTGTTCTGAGCAGGGGTCTGTAGACCTCAGCAGACATCCCAGTGGGTCTAGGTTACCAAAAAGATGAAAAACCCCTGTTCTGATTGCTCTTTCACTGGGGTATTGTGTAGCTAAAATTATGTATGTGTGTGTATATAACTGTTTATATTGATATATGAATATGTTTATAGTGACATGTTATATGTAAATGTGTTTATATTGATATATAAATGTTTATATTTATTTTTTATATTTATATTTAAATAATACATGTAGATAGTCATAGATATAGACATATGATACTTTTCATTTTAACTGCATTATTAACCTTTTCTCCATCACTTTCTTGAGTTTTGGCAATCAATGAAACAAGTCCTGATTTGTAGCATTTGCCATTTTCAAGGCATAAATACTTGCACTGATATTTAACAATTGACTCTCACAAGCCAGTGTGAGCTGACTTTAGTACAACCCTGATTAAAAAAGTTCAATAGAAACATGAAGTTCAGTGAAATATTCAGAGGATTACAGATAGGAATAGAGCTGGGGGACAAAAGGTTGTGACATGGAGCCATCTGGGTGGAATTATAGGACTGCTGATTTAGAGTGAGAAGGATTCCAAAGGCCATATACTTCTATTCCATCATTTTATAGAAGAGAAAACAGTGTTAAGGGAATTCAGTGATTAATTGAACCTTAAGCAAGTTCCTACAGGTATTAAGTATCAGAGGTAGAATTTAAATACAAGTCTAATAACTCCAGACTGAGATTGTGCTTAATGGTGTTTATGGTCGGGTCTGGGTCATTGTGGTGGACTTGAGTGATGGGTTCCTAGAAGTATTTATTAGTTATGTTACTCCTACTAGTAATAGGTGGAGATATGCCTGAATCTAGTTGTAAGTCTACTGAGCTGTCTCTAGTCAATAGGCATTTATTAAGAACCCACTACATGTCAGACACTGTGCTAAAAGTTGAGGACATAAGAAAGTTTAAAAAAAATCCTTGCTTTCAAGAAGCTCATGGTCTAATGGGGGAGGAAAGATACAGACAACTACTGTACAAACAAGGCATGTGCAGGATAAATTAGGGTAGTTTTAGAGTGAAGGCATTAAGATTAAGGAAGACTGGAAAAGATTTCCTTTAGAAGGTGAAATTTGAAAGAAGGCAACAAAGCTAGAAGGTAGAGACGAGGAGGAAGTGTATTTTTAGTGTGGGGAACAATCAGTGAACATACTCAGACTCAGATTGAGTGCTGGCTTCAAGATACTTGTGTGACTGGACTCCAGAGCAAGTGGAGGGAGTGCAGATATAAAAACACCAGCAAGTTAGAAAATCAGCAAACATTTATTAAGCACCTACTGTATATCAGGGACTGTACTAAGTGCTATATCCATTCATCTTCTTTCTGCCATAAGAATCTTATGTACAATATATAGTGTGGTGAAAAGTTAATATACTCAAAGAGGAATTGATATTGATGAGAAAGAGAGGGAGACAGAGAGAGAAATAGACACAGATGGACAGAGAAGGAGAGACAGAGGGAGACAAACAGGCACAGAGAGAGGCAAAGAGGCAGAGAGAGAAAAAGAGAGACAAAGAGAGAGAGTCAAAAAGAAATGGAGACCAAGAAAGATCTCTTAGTAGGCATTAGAATTTCATAAGCCTGGGGTTGGTAACTAAGTCCTAAAATCTGTGAAGGAAATAAATGTGGCAGACCTTGTTCCTCATAAAAATAGATTAACAGTGTATAAGTGTAGCATTAACATTCATAATCAGAGATAAGATTTTTTATCATTATGGTCAATTAAAATATAAGCTTTGATTTTTTATATAAAATGCATAAACATAGTCTGGAAACTTTATCAGTATTTGCTGGTTTTATATTGGGTCTCTGTATTCTGCCTATTAATGGCCCATTAGGCATATTACCACCTCAGGGAGGCAAAATGATAGATAACAGCATGACTTTTGCCATCTTAATGCCACAATTATAGTCCCCCAAGAAGAGAGGACATGTCTTTAAATTTGCTTCAGAAATAAGAACAAATTTCCTGATACCTTAAGTTGGCTTCAAATTCACTGCCATTTTTTTTAACACTTTGGAGGAAAGCATTATGGTTTCAAAGAAGAAGATGAGTGGTAAATAGAAAGTTAATTGTATTATCATTCCAAGTCTTTCACATTATAGGACCCTATAAGTCATATTGACTTAGAAAACCACAAATTCATGTTATCTATGTTTTATTGCATTTTAATTTATTTTAAAAACATTTTTCAGTTATATTTTATTATGGTTTGGCTGAGTTTCAGAAAATCAAGAGTTTCACCAGGGCATTACACCATGTTCCTTATCATCTTAAAGTTTCATAGTACCTCTTATTACTACAAAAAGTATAACTGAAATCAGTGTTGACACATCCCTATTGGGGTACGAAGAATTTACCACAGTGATTCCTAGGATAATATAGCAGGTGTGTTGATGGAAAGGGCATCAGAAGCCATGTAGTTCAGATTTTTCATTTTATAGTGGGGAGAAAATAAGGTCCAAGGTCTCAAATCTTTTGTACTCAAAGTGTAGGTTTTTTTGGTATGGTGACTTGTGGCACACTGTTTCAGCTCACAACAAAGAAGGGTGTCTAGGTACTTGGGACTCCAGACACACTAGGGGGAGGGAATGGATTTGAGTCTTTGAGGATAGAGTTGCTATTGTGACCTTCCTCATAAAAATCTGGGAAGAGGCTGTAAGTTATGGCTAGGAACTGAGGCTAGATAATGTGGAAGTCTCCGCATATATGGAAGAGTTTGGGGTTGCATCTCTTGAGAGAAAACATGGTGGGCAGGGGTTCATGGTCCTATGTAGTACCAATAACCAAAGCACTTTGCCAATAACTATCACTCCCTTTATGCTTGTACTACCATATTCACTCTAGACTTTTCCTTGCCATTTTGTTCAGTTGTTTCAGTTGTATTTGACTCTTTGTGACCCCATTTGGGATTTTCTTGGCAAATATACTAGAGTGGCTTGCCATTTCCTACTCCATCTCATTTTACAGATGATGAAATGAGGCAAACAGGGTTAAGTGATTTGCCCAGGGTCACAGCTAGCAAGTATCTGAGGTTGGATTTGAACCTGACTTAGGCAGGACTACCTGACTGACCTTCATTTCCATTATAAGAACTTAAATTCTAGTATTTACTTTTGGGTGGGAGGAAATCATCAGTTTTGTTTTCTCTGGGTTCAATAGGCAGGAACAGAAGTGGTGTTAAGTAAGATGGAAATACAGGATCACTACAGTTTACTGACAGGTTGAAAGTATATTCATATTCAAGGCATAACATTTCATGGAGAAATTTATTTCTCTCTGATCCCTTTGCACACAAAGTCCAGGAGTTCTGCCAGCCTCAGAAAAAAATCGAAAGTTTCATTTTCAGCTTATGTGTGAGTTATTCTTCAATCTTCTATGGACCTCTTATGAAAAATAAGGAATAAAAAAAATCACCACTATTTTCTGTTTCTAAAAGAGGTTTGTTGGAATTAAATTCCTAGTTTCTACCATCATACTTTCCTTCCCACCTTTCAGGGCCATGAAGATAATCACTGGCCTAAATGCCCAAATCTCAAATCAAACTTAATAGAATTTTATAAGAAATTGATCACCTTTTGTCTCTTCACATAATTCCTATCACTTAAGATCTTTCTTTGGAGAAGCAGCACCTACGTTTGTTTCTGACAGATGTTGTATTGTCTTAAATCTCTGCATGTCTCTCCAGGGAGCAGCTTGGTACATATAGTTGGAGCCAATGCAAACTTTGTGGGATGAATAAGGTATTTGTGAGATGACTGCCTATTTAAAGTCTCCATTAGGCTTCCCTGAAATATTACCACTTAGGAGGTGGGATTTCAGCTACACAGGTTGTCTATACTACCAGTTAGTGCTTTCTTACAAGATGTCTTTAAAAAAATGACTTCATGCCTATATATCTCACCTCCACAATGAGACTGTAAAGCTAGTGAAGGTATAGGCAATCTCTTATACTTTATCTATATTTCTTTCCTCTCTAAACATATGCTACAGTTCCAGGCACATAGTAGGTCCTCATTAAAATATGTTTTGAATTGATTTAGTTTTCAAGAGAGCAAGAATTATTCTATTACAATGGTCTTGAGTACCAAAGGGTTGTTTCTCTTATAAGAACACAAGTTAAATGAGTTTTCCATCTATTGTCAGTTTCAGAATAATACATTGACTTTATATCATTCTCTTTATATAATATATCATGATATATATGATATCATGATATAATGTCATTCTCTTTAATTTCAGACATGACAGGGTTGATATCTTTTAAGCTTCTGTTTTCCATGATGAGCAGAATCTGCTGTCTTCGATCTCTTAGGTGACATGTTTTTCTATAAATGATCCTAAGAAACAACTGGAGGAAATAGAAAGCAAAAATCAGATAAAGAGGGAAGTTTTTTACTTTTTTTTGTCCTTGTGGATCCATTTATATGTTTATATATCTGAGGGTAAGGTGATATGTAGTTGTCTCTTTATGTGCAAAATTGATTTTAGAAATAATACCGTTGAGTAACTGGGTTACATTGAAAGAAGCGAGGCCAGTTCTGTGAGCCATCTAAAGATCCCTGGGAAGAAATAGGGAAGTTTAGTTTGGAAAAGGGAAAACTGGGGTCAGGCACATTTTCTGGTGATGTGGAAGGAAGTTCAAATTTGTTCTTTGTGACCCTAGAGGGCAGCAAGGAGTTATGGGTAGAGATGGCAGAGAAATAGATTTAGGCTTTATGTAAGGAAACACTGCCAGTGATCACTCTCCCAAAATGGAATTAACTCTCTTGATAGTCAGTCAACCAGCCTTTATCAAGAGCTTTCTTCATGCCAGACGTTGTGATAGGCATTAAGTTCCCTCAGATTGGAAGTCTTCAAACAGAGACTGCTTGGACCCTTTGTTTAGGTAAAGTTAGGCTAAGTGACCTCTGAGATCCTTTCTAACTGGGGGATTTTGTGTTATAACTTCATGTATGAAATTACTGCAGTGCAGATATACTGATTTTATAACCCTGGGAAAGACACCATTAGTGCCTCAGGCAAATTTCCAAGATGATAAGTTGTAAGGGGTGAAAGTTGCTGACCTTCATTGGTGGGGGAAAAAATCTCACCAGGAGCTCCCTTCCATTGATGAAATCACAAATCTTGTACCAGAAACACAATGCTAATATGTGGGTTAGAACCTGTATTTCAAAGTCATTTAGCATAACCTTCTCATTTTATAGAACAGGAAATTAAGTCCTGAGTGACTGAAGAAGCTTGTCATTGTCAAGTAGGTAGTGAACAGAAGAATTAGGTATCAAACTCAAGTCCTCTGACTCCAAATATGTCATTCTTTCTGCCATGCCATAATCAGACTAATTGGTTTTCTCCAAAGGGTATACATTATTGACACTGTTTCAGTATTTAATCTATTTCCTTTGACTGGAGATATCTTCATCTGTAAAGCTTTTTCCTTCAGAGATAAGTACTTTAAGGGCAGATACTAATCTTTCTGTTGAGGAAGAATTTTTCTTTTTTTTTTGATAGATGATTTTTCACAAGGTCATTGACAAAACATGGCTGGAATTGTCCTAATGAATTCCTCTAGTAGTTAAAGTTATTTGTGTTTTTTTTTAATTTATATTTTTATTTGCTTTATTTTCTTTAAATTTTATATATCCATTTTGAACTTAAATACACGAAGTAGTTAAAGTTACTAGTCCTCAGTGGGTTCTTGTGATTACTGATATATTTATTGTACTAAGTGGCATGTTTTTTTTCATCTTTTTGTTTTTACATTGAGTTTCAAGGTATGTTTTTCCATGAGAAAGGAACTGGAACCTTTGAGCGGTTTTAACTAAAATTATTCTATCTTAATTAGGTAAGCACCATGCCTTGTTATTTACTTTGCTTACTAAATTATAGTAAGCATATCCTTACTAACTTTCTACTATGTGCTGAACAAAGCATAAGGTGTAGGTTTAGATATAAGGTTTAGATGACGTAAAATAGCTGCCCTCATGGATTTTATCATTTAGTAATGGTCCTAGTAAAAAAAGACGAGTAGAAGAAATAAAGATAATGAAAACATACAAATATGCAATAGTACTTGATAAATACATTAGTATCCCTGTTCTCATGAAGCATATATTGCAGGAATATGTTTGTAAATGCTTAATAACTGGCTCTTTGGGGAAATATGTATACATACATATATATACAGTTATATATCTATATATATACACACATACACAATGCATTTATAAGCTTAATCTGCATTAGTAATTTTTTCTCTATCACTTTCTTAATTTTAAGCAGTCAGCAAAAAAATAAAGCAAGCCCTGATTTGTAGTGTTTGTTGATTTCTGGGATGTAAATGCTCATTTTGAAAATTTAACAGTTGTCTTCGACAGAAGGTAGCCCTAGCACACTCTAACAGAAAATTGTCATTAACAAGTACATGATAGATTTGTAAGACAAATGCCCATGTCCTGAATTATGAGATCCAAATAGGATACTATCTTAAGGTCATTCCACAAAGAGTTGCAGTTTGAATTAGGTTCTAAAGTATGAATCACAGATCTAGAGCAGGAAAAGACCTCAGAGACAATCCAGCCCAATCCACTCATTTTACAGATAAGGGAAAGGAGAGCCAGGAAACTTAAATGACTTGGCCAAGGTCACATGGTAAATAAGCTTCTGTTGTATTATTTAAACCCGGTCCTCTGACTACAAAGCCTGTACTTTTTCCATTAAACATCAGAATATTGCAGCAGGTAGCAAAACATTGAGCTAGGCACTTTATGAAATTTTTATTATGTGCCAGGTGTTGTGCTAAGTGTGAGGGATACAAAGAAAGTCAAGGAGCTCTAATGTGGGAGGCAAATATGGACACAGCTATGTGCATAAAGAGATTGAGAAATGATAATTTGAAGATAATCAATAGGGGAGAAACAATATTCCAGGCATAGTGAAGGCAGGAAGGCGTAAATCTAAATATGAGGAATAGCCTTGAAGCAGGATAAAGGATAAGATGGAAGGAAGAGGAACTTGGAAGAGAGTGTGTTTTCACCATGTTAACTTTCTATGCATTTGCCGTAGTGGTATCATAAAAAGAAGTTGTCAGCCTTTGCAATATCACAATACATCACAGGAAACCCTATGATCATTCTATATTTGTGGATTAGTCCCTAAACCCACTTTGGGACATTTTTTTAACAGAGACAGATGAGCTTTAAATTAAGTGGCTGATTAGCTAACACCTCATGGATATTTCCTCACATGAACATTGATTAAATATTTCCTGATTTAAGTGTTGTCAGCACACTTGCCAATATCTAAAATAAATATTTTATCAAGGGGCAGCTTGATGTACTGAAAAGAATATTGGACTTGCTGTCAGAAAGATTTGGGTTCAAATCTCATCTCTGACGCTTGTGAGCTGTATGAACTAATCAGATCACCAGGACTCTCTGAACTTTGTTTTCCTCATATGCAAAATGAAGCCAGCATCTGTATATCCATCTCTCAAGCGTTATTGTGAGGGCTCTCAATGGAGATAATATTCATGAAACACTTTGAAAACCTTAGAGTACTAAGTAAGCACAAGGTAATGTTATTATTATTGTATGGATGAGTGCGGTATATCTATTAACTTCCAGGCAAATTTTGTTTGAGATGCTTCCAGGTTATCAATTTACTGTTGAACTTGCTGCTTCAGAAATCCACTGGCTCTTAAAACCCAACTCTCATTCTCAATAGATTCCTTTTTAACCACATATGAATCATGGCCCACTGTTATCAAGGACTGAATTAAATCAGTAGATACAGTTTCTGACTCCAGTCCTTAGTGCCAAAGTGAACTCATCAGGGGGTCAATTAAGGAGCATATTGATTTTTTTTCTATAAAAGGCTCTTAGCCCAGATAGCGCTTACCAAACACTTGAATATATGGGTGTGTGTTTACTGTCAAACTTGATCAGTAATATATACTGTTCATGTGAATTTTACATGTTTTGTTTGAGTACAATTTGAAATAAAATAGGATTTGTTTTTAAGAGGGCCACCCATGAATTTTCAGGGCTTACTTTAGTAGAGAAAGCATAAGTATAGTTTTATAAAGAGCTTCCTTCCTTCCTCCCTTTCCATTAGTTTCTTCCTTCTTTCCTTCCTTCCTTCCTTCCTTCCTTCCTTCCTTCCTTCCTTCCTTCCTTCCTTCCTTCCTTCCTTCCTTCCTTCCTTCCTTCTTTCTTTCTTCCTCTCTTTCTCTTTTTTCCTCTCTTTCTCTCCCTTCCTTCCTTCCTCCCTCCCTCCCTCCTTTCCTCCTCTCTCTCCCTTCCCTCCTCTTCCTCCTTGCACTCTGCTCTTTACTCCCCACCACCCAGAGGTTTTAAAGATATGATATTTCTCTCTTTTTCTTCAAAAAAGAAATTACTTACATATGAACACCCACCTTTAAGTAAATTAATACCATGTAGAATAAACAGTATATATAAACTTATATAATAAAACTAATTTGGTAGTGATTACTTATATTGCAAAAAAAAATTCTGTGCTTTACAAAATAATTCTCTGTAGCATTCTTTTAAGTGGAATTAAAGTGTGATTAAATTTACACATATTCAATACAAATGTCAGTTTTCAGAAAAAAAGTTGTAATGCAGAATGAGATACACTCTTAAGATGCTTATTTAATATTATTAAATAATATAGATCTTATACTATCTTTACTGCTTTTGTTTCCTTATATTGTCAGTGTCTACAGTGGGTCTGAGAAGAAAATCTGTTTGAAAATGAACAGTCTTATTGCTGAATCTTTCTATTTAAAGACCAACAAACACTTGTTGTATTTTTAGTGTGCATTCCAGGCTCTGGGCTAAGGTGCTGGCTAAGGTGCACATAGAAAAGTGAGTTGTACCTGCCTTTGAGGATATGATATTCTAACAAGAAAGGGGATCCTTAATAATTTTTTTGTGTATCATATATCCTTTTGGCAATTTGGCAGGCTTTATGGACCCCTTCTATGAATAATTTTTTTAAATGTACAAAATAAAATATGGAACATTACAAAAAGCAATTATATTGTGAATTATATTAATTAATTATATCAATTATCAAAACATAGGCAGCTAGTTCTCTTAGTGAGTTGAGTACTGAATTTGGAGTCAGGAAGACCTGTGTTCATAACCAGCATCGGACACTTATGACCCATCTGACCCTGGGCACTAACTTAACCTCTCTCAACACTTTCTGTTAAAGGGGGATAGTAATAACCTCTGCCTCACAGGTTGTTGTGAGAATCAAATGAAAAGAAAAAGGTTAAAATCTTTGTAAACTGTAAAACTCTCTATAATGCTGGATAATATTTGTGACAATATTATTAATATTCATAATAATTTTAATAATAATGATAATGTTATCTAGAATTTAAGGTTTATTAAGTGCTATGACAACAAAAACAATAATAGTTTTAAAATAAGTTCACAGAAACCAGGTTAAGAACCCTCTGGGAATACAACATATTTTTGGGAGTAATAGTCAGGGATGTTAGCTTTGGTATTTAAGTAAATATAATGAGTTAATAATACATGGTCATATTGAGTTGATTTTATTCCCCATGGCAATGGGAGCTGATGGAAGAGAGAATCAGATGAAGAATTTTCTTGCCAGCTGACTTTAGGAGTCACTTTGTCAAGGTCCACCAGCCTGGGAGGATGGAATCAGGCAGTCCCTGTCTGTAAACCACTAATGTAGTTTATAGCTAGCAAAATCCGTACTGATGTGGCCAGTGTTACTCACAGGTTAAGCTGAACATTATCATGGCGATGAGTGAGTGCTAGTGAACGCTGTCAAAGGTCCTAAGAATGCTGGATTTTTCTGGCAATTTCCAATCCTGAGTCATTCCACTGAGTGAGGATGTTTTAACCTTCAGAACTACCTCTGCCTACAATTTCATCATCTAAGCCTTAGACAACCTTACTAAGGTATAAAGTGAGCAGTTCCAAGTAGAACACCTGCTATTGAGATAATACATGACCAATTCCATCCCCAGTTTTTACTTCTTACCTAAAGATTGCCTATTTCAATCTTTCCCATTGTGCTTTGTGAGATAAGAAAGCTGGTCCATTCTGTCCTTTACCATTGTACTTCTTTCCCTGTGAGACACTGAGAATCTTTTCCATGCTGATACACAGTCACAGTGAGAATGTAAAACATTTGCTCTTTTAATGAAATACTCCTGAGAGGTGAAAGATAAATAAATCAGAAATTTTCATTTTCCATATGTGATGAATAGGTTTGGAGTGCTCCAGTGGAACGAGCTTTTTATGGAACTTTTTGGTGTGGTGTGGTATGGTGTGGTGGTGGGGCGCGCGTATTTGTGTGTGTGTGTGTGTGTATACCACATGGGCCAGGCTGGCATCTTCTCCAGGTTAATTTCTAACAGGTGCCAATTTGATACCATTAAAATATGAGATCCTTGAGCCCAGAAACAATTTTTGCCTTCCTGTGTATCATTAGCATTTAAACACTGTGACTGGCACATGGTAAGCACTTAGTAAATGTCTGTTGATTTGACTGATCCTGGTAGTACACATCAAGGAATCTTGACTGCTGAGGAATAATAATTAACTTGAGACTGGTTCAAATTGTGACAAGTCAGAAGAAAAATGTTCAGAAATAATTTTATTGCTTTTCGGTATCATAGGGAAGTGAGCATCTGCATCCTGAGGGAATATAGCATCAGTGCCTTGAACTATGAATTTTTTAATAGAATCCTTGTCTACCCATAGTTCTACTTTTAGGCCTGGCCTAATTATCTTCAGACCTACGTCCTCTGAATTTATATTAATTTATACAGCTGACATAAAATTATTTCCACTTTATTTCTTTTACCTTATAAGTCTAAGGGAAAACAAACACGTCTTCCCCCAAACAGAAGCAAACTGCAATAATAATCCACCAGACAGATTATAAATCAGGAAGGAATTTTAACCTATAGCTTCAGAAAGTTTCTGTAGTAAACCACATGATAGGATTGGAATATAGTTCATGGAAACTTGGGATTTTCTTTACGATGCATTCCTTTGGGTGCCCAACATGAAATCACAAGAAATATATCTAAGGTTTTAGCACAGTACAAAAGAATGTTTCACAAAATTCAGCCTTAGAATGCTGGTGGTTTGTTTCTTTCCTGGCTTTCATCATTTCGATTTATTTTTATTGTATGCACAACTAGATTTGCTAGATTTCCTTCCGAGGCTTATTACTGATCGTGTTTTATACAGGAACAATCATGCCATGTTCTCTGCCCCAGCAAAGCAGTGACAGAGTACCAGCAGCAACACTTTCTGAATATATGTTCTGCACACTAATAGACATACCTATCACACTTACGGTTAGTTTTAAATTTTTAGCTCCTGTTTGCCTTCTATTTTTATTTTCCAATTTTCTAGCCCAGTAGACTTTAAGTGAATGAGTTAGAAAAAAAGAGTAAGCAGTTAGAAATTCATAGCGAGCCTGATATTTA
Source organism: Bettongia penicillata ogilbyi (assembly GCA_023548195.1). Lineage (NCBI taxonomy): Eukaryota > Metazoa > Chordata > Mammalia > Diprotodontia > Potoroidae > Bettongia > Bettongia penicillata. The sequence continues at coordinate 1,723,468 of JAJHZJ010000864.1, forward strand.
TTTATTTATTTTTATTGTGGAGTTTGCAATGGTTTTCGAGAGTCAAATATTGGCAGCATTTGACCTCAAAAAAAAAAGACCAATTTTAGGTTCATTGTGAGAAACAGGTAAAGTGATAAGAAAAAAAAATATTTTTTCCTAATTTTTTTTTTTTTGCTAAATGGTAGATATATGATTTTGAATGATATGGGGGAAAAATGCCAAATTTTGAGCCAAAGAATCTGGGCTTGTTTGCTACTTTTGTGACCTTGTGAAAGTTACTTAACCCTTTTAATACTCAGCTCCTTCTCGGTAAAATGAAAAGAAGTGGACTTCTGGTAAAAGTTGTGAATTTGGAGTTAGAGTACCTGAACTCAGATCCTGGTTCTGTTACCATCACTTATATGATGTGAGGCAAGTTAGTCAGCCTCTATTGGACTCAGTTTCTCTGTGAAATGACAGGCTTAGATCAGATGACTTCTAAGCCCCCTTCCGCTTCCAAATCCATGATCCTATGTTGCTTGTCTCTGCTTCGTCATACTAGATCTTAGTTTGGTACTTTGGCAAGAGAGAAATTACCTGATAATTGGCTTCTACTGTATTTCCTGTTTGATAGCACACTTGCTGTTTGATGTGGAGGTTGTTGTTTAGGACTTACAGTCAGTCATGTTTACAGTGCCCTGCTGGTTGCATTTTTATTATTCTTTATGGCACTCTAGAAGTGAATATACAGTAAATTTTGAGAAATGGATCCTGGTTTTTAATACAGCAGAAAAATCTACCTCCCCTTTTTCTACTTCCTATGGTTATTATAGAAAAATTTATAGTGGGGGAAAAAGAGGGCAGTGTGGTGTGGTGGAAAGCACATCACTTCTGGAGTCAAAGGACCAAAGTTCAAATCTTAACTCTATCAGTTCCCATCTGTTATGACCTTGAGTAGGTTGTTTCAACTGGTAGAGCATCTCCTAGCTCTACTTCCTATGATGGTCAACTTGTGGTTATTAAGTTCCTGCTACATGCCAAATTGAAGTCTGGCCATTCTAGTAACACAATCTGTATACATCTTGTGCTCCTTCTTAACTTTGGATTTTTAATAAGTAAATTTAATTCAACATTTGGAAAGCATCTTTACATGCAAATACTTGGTTGGTGGCTTAGTTAGAAATAGTCAAAAATAAAAAACAGTCCATTGCTCTTTTCCAAATGTTTTTGAGCAGGATGGTTGAAATGATATGCCAGAGATTTGCTAGAAAGAATTAATCTTCATGCCTCAAGTCCGCTATCATCTTAGCCTCACTTCTTAGAATCACTAGTTTTCTTCCAAATTCAAGTACTGCCTCCTAAGTGAGGTTTTTCCTGAGTTTTACCTACTCCTCACAAAATTAGTGTTTTTTCTCTAAAATGATCTTCTGTTTGTTTTTTTGTATGTTTCATATGCAACCACATATGCACAAATTGTCATCTCATATAATTCAAGCTTCTTGAGAACAAGGACTGTTGTAATTTTGTCTTGGGTATCTCCATTGGTTAGCACTGTCCTTGGCTATATACTTAATCTTAATAAATACCTGCTGATTGATTAATCAAGCTATACTTTCTACCATGAGATGTTGGTAGATAGTGGAGGGGGGAGTAGGATTAGGGTTAGACGGCTTCTGTTAAAAAGCTATTACTATGATCTGGTCAAGACATGATGATGATCTGAATTCTGGTGGTAGTGGAAATAGAATGGAGAGAAGACAATACCTTTCACAGGTATCATGTAGGCATTCTCAAAAGGACCCAGAAACTGGTAAAATTGACAGGTGATCGAGATGAGTCAAAGATGACATTGAGGTTTTGTGAATAGACCAATAGGAGTATGGTGGTGGTACTGATAGCAATAAGGAAGTGAGAAAGTCAGGACCTAGGGAGACATGACTGTACTTAATCTTTATATAGTAAAAGGACTTTATGGTAAAAAGACTGAGGCCTGGCAGATGCTGTTATTGTCTTCCCTGAACTGTTCCTTATAAAGTTCCTTGGAAATGAAAGCTAAGTTTTAGGCAAATTAAGTCTTTTCTGCAAAGTTCAGGTTGAGTGGCTCTGACATTATATTTTAATAATTTAGTCATTAACATGATGGTATCTAAATAATCAGCTACTTATACTTTGAAAGCATTGTCATCCATAAACAACAGGCTTCAGTATCTACTCCCTTCCAAAATTCTATCTGCAAAATATTTGATATATAGTATAGATTATTTTAACTCAAGTTGAACAAGTGAAGGAATGTCTAAGGTAGACTAGATGAGTATATTTTTGACTGTTAATGTTAAAAGCTAGAGAAAAAGTTTTTTTACGGTTTCCTTTTTTGTGCATTTGTTTATTTTAAGGTAGAGAATACAATGGAGAGACCAGATTTATTTGTTTTAGTTACTGAGCTTTAGAAACCTAAAAAACATAAAGTTGAGACAACCACTCCAATTCTTTATGCCATCACAGACAATGTGTAAGAAAATCTTGGTATTGTGTGCCTAGAGAAATTCAAAGATTGAGTATGTACAATATGTCACACAGTTCTTTGAACAAATTATATATATATATATATATATATATGCACACACGTACATATACATACACACATATATACATATACACATATACAGATACATATATCTATCAAATCATATCAATCATCTCTCTTCTGCTCTCTTCTCCTCTCCTCTCCTCATCACATATCTCATCTCATATCACATATCTCATCTTCTCATCTCATCTCATATTACATCGCATCATATCATATATCTTGTCTCATCTCATCTCATCTCATATCATATTATATGTTCAGACAGCCGAGACTGGTCTGGGCCAACTGATCGTTAGCAGTCCTAGTTATGGGCTGGGCTTATAAACTTTAAAGATATAAAGGAACCTCAGAAGGTCATCCATTCCAAGTCTTTCATTTTGCAGAGGAGGAAACGGAGGTCAAGGAAGTTTAATCACTTGTCCAAGTTGACACAGGCAGTAAGCATTGTGGGTGACATTCGGACCTGGGTCGTCTGACTCCAAAAATTCCTTTCTTCCATCCAGTTTCCCCCTGCCTCTTTGAAATATCTTGTTCATAGAAATATGTGCTTAATACCAAGTTAACAAGATTGTGGCAGATAGCGTCAAGAGCCCTTCTCCTTCACATTCTCAGACATAATATAACTCTTATGTAGGACTCACTGAGTCCTTGGCTAATTTAATACCCAAGTAATTGTCAAAATTGAAATTGACTTTGTTGGGAGAATATTTGGATCATCCTGCCATTAGAGGTAGTTGGACATAGCCCAGGGTGTCACAAAACCTGATATGTTATACACTCCACAGTGTGTACTATTCTGTTCCTTAGCAACATTCCCCATAATAAATGCTAGTTAACTGAGTGATTGACTCCCCTAATCTTTATGTGAGATCTGTGACAAGATCTTAAACTTTTTCCATAAGTTCACTTTCTCCTCAGCATCTCCTAGAATTGTTTCTCTGTTCAGTGCTATGTTCTTATCTCAGAGGAAGCAATAAGAGTATCAGCTGTCTTGGTGTAATATCCCTGTGATGCAAGTTGGTGGGCAGGCATCAGCCCCAGCCCCAACACAGACATACACAACACACAACACACACACACACACACACACACACACGGCAGGGGGAGCAGCTACTGAATTGAAATGTAGGCAGTCCATTCTGGTTCCTCAGAAGACCGAAAGTAGAAAAGAAATGGAACCTACATTCTTCCTATTGTCTGTGTTCGTTGCACAGTGTCATATTGTTGTAACCTATTAGCTAAATACTCTGTGGATTATGAAAGACGATCCTCATTCCTAGGTACAGGTTTGTTTTTCATTTAAGAAGGCTTCATTGGGGATGTTGATCCAGAATTTTAATGTAAACAGCTGTAACAATAGGTAGCATAAGATTTACAAAGCACTTTACAAATATTATCCCATCTTACCTTCATTACAGCCCTGGGTTGTAGGTGTTACTATTTTCTTCATTTTTAGATGAGAGAACGGAGGCAGAGAGAATTTAAGTGACTTGTCCAGGGTCACACAGTATATATCAGAAGTTGGATTTGAACTCAGTCTTCTTGACTCCAGGCCCAGCATTGTGGTCACTGTACCACCCAGAAATGCATATATTTAGAATTGATAAGAAGATGCTAATAATTGTGGAGTGATAAATTTCCATTGGTTTTGATTAAAAAAAAGACAAAGTATATTTCTACTGTGTTACATGCAAATCGTGAGGAGGAAATTTAGTATGTGTATCTGGCTGCTCTGTAATTTCCTAATTTATTTTTAATTTTAGATAGTGGAAATAACTCCTTTTCTTTAGCTACTGCCTGCACTTCATCTAGTTAATGTTCTTTACCGGATTTGTAGAAAGCTTAAAAAAAACCTTATTAAAAATAAACTACGAGTGACTTTTAAATTACTTTTCCCCACCCTCACAAGAAGTGATTTTGCTGCTATTCTGGTGTTGTTAAATTAAGATTTAACCCAAGAATTTCCTATCTAAGGGGTAATGCGTCTGCTGTGTTTGTATGAGAATTAGGTGTCTGCTTTATTAACAGTGTGTTACCATCTGACAGCAACATCCCTCCCCCACATTGTAGTCTCCATGATGCATAGTAATGCTATTTAAAGTAGTAATGAACATCTGGCACTTGGATTGACATTAAGGGCTATTAGGAGCTGGCATAGTCTGTGATATGTAAGTGTACAGCAACAGTCTTAAAATCATACCTCTTTATGTATGGATCTACCTGATTTGTGAAATCACAAAGACGATTTTCTAGTTAAGTCCCTATTCACTGATGTGTATGAGAGGCATTATATTATTTCTCAAGATCTATGAATAATTGAAATTAGGATATTACCAACATGAGAAATCAAAATTGTTTGAAATAATGTCATTCAAAATTTACACTAAATGTAAATTTTTAAGATGTAGCAACCTTTCAAATAATTTACTGTCCTAGTTTTTTAAACCAGCCAGTTTGGTACACTATGGTGGTAAACGGAGAGTAAAATAAAAAGAAACTGATATTTATTTCAATTTGCCCAGCATGGGGGGGGCGGAGCCAAGATGGCGGAGTAGAAGGACGCACATTCACGAGCTCCGAACCCACAACCCATGGAATTGAGGTAAAAGGAGAGCCCCATAAATTCTGAATCTCTGCAGGGGGTGCACAAACATAGGGGAAGAGATTTCCGTTCCACTGAACCCTGGAGAGCCGTCCCCGGGGTCCATCGCACTCCAGAAAGCGGACCCCACCCCCACCCCTGGCCGCGACCCAGAGAAGCTGACCTGAGCAGACTTCTGAGAGGAAAGCTCCAGGAGAATCTCCGGTAGCCGGGAAAGTCCCTCTGCCCACAGAAGCTAAAGGTCAGTTAAAAAGAAGCCTGCGCTAGGGGAGGGGAGCGGGCCCCCTCGGGAGGAAGCGGCGGCGGCAGAGACGGGGTAAGGAAGCGGCGGAGGCAGAGACGGGGGCAGGAAGCGGCGGAGGCAGAGGCGTGGGCGGGCGGCTGAGGCGGCAGCGGCCCGGGACTCAGGAATCCCCCAGCAGCAGGTAGGATCTTCAATACTGAAGGTCTTTCCAACCTGAGGGAGCCGAGCAGGGGAGAGGGCCCTGCCCCCACCCCGCTCTACTGCTGAACGCCTCTGAATAAAACCCCCAAGGGAGCTGAGCACAGCAGGCGGGGCCCCCCACCCCACCCCCACCCGCTCTGTTCCTGAAAGTCGCTTCAGAAAGCCCCTGAGGGCCCAAGCTAGGAAGCGGCCCTGCCCCCACCCTGCGCCAGAACTAAAGCTTGCCGTGGGAAAGCGCATTTGAATCTCAGAGGCCAAGGACTAGCTGGGCGGATCCAGGCGGAGGTGGAAAGGGAATCTCAGAAGTCAAGTAACTGGCTGGGAAAATGCCTAGAAAGGGAAAGAAAAATAAGACTTTAGAGAGTTTTTTCCAACAAATGCAAATGATCCCGACCTTCGGATCTGATGGGGAGGACGAGGACGTATTTTTCCCATCAGGGAAAGATGTGGAGGGCGGGGCCTCAGTACCCCAGACACCCCAGGGGGGTGTTGGGTGGGCTCAGGCCTTGGAAGAGCTTAAAAAGGATTTTGAAAAGCAAGTTAGACAGGTGGAGGAAAGACTGGGAAGAGAAATGACAAAGATGCAAGAAGAGTATGAAAAAAAGGTCAATATCTTGGTAAAGGAGTCCCAAAAAAATGCTGAGGAAATTAACACCTTGAAAAATAGGCTCACTCAATTGGCAAAAGAGGTTCAAAAAGCCAATGAGGAGAAGAATGCATTCAAAAGCAGAATGAGCCAAATGGAAAAAGAGGCTCAAAAGCTCACTGAATTTAATAGTTCTCTCAAAATTAGAATGGAACAGATGGAGTCTAATGACTTTATGAGAAACCAAGAAATCACCAAACAAAACCAAAAGAACGATAAAATGGAAGAGAATGTGAAATATCTCATGGGAAAAACAACTGACCTGGAAAATAGATCAAGGAGAGACAACTTAAAAATTATGGGACTACCTGAAAGCCATGATCAAAAAAAGAGTCAATTTGCCCAGCATGTCTTCTTCATTTGCCTTAGGTGAGCTGAGTGGCTATTTATAAATCTGAGTTATCATAACAGAAGTAAAATAAGGAGCAGGAAATTATAACATCTCTAACAAGGACTTCTTCATAGCCTATTATAACTTTGTTATCTGGGAATTAACATAAAACTCCTTGACCAAAATTCTTTTCAAACCAGGAGCCATAGCTAGAGCGGTACAGCATGGACTTTTCCTCAGGTCTCTGATATGAGACATAGTCTGTTTTCCTGTCATATTCCTCCAATTGTCATATTTTTTCCTTTATCCATCCCTCCACCATGATGCCCACCAGAGAGGAATCTCCATTCATCTTCCTTCTGCTGTATCTCCATTCTTACACCCATAGCACATGAATTGGGGACAAGCCAGGATACAGAAGTAAGCCCCCGAATTTTAAGATAAATAGACATATCTGTTTGACAGACCGGTATGTAGACTTCTCATTAGACAGAGATTTAAAATATAGCCCAGTGAATACTAATGATCCCTTTTCAAATTTTCAGGAAAGCATTCTCCTAAGAGGTGGTACCTGAGTTGAACACTGAGAGAAGATAAGGACTCTAAGAGGCTAAGGTGAGGAGGAGTTATATTTCTTTGTATGTTATCTCCTCCCTTAGGATGTAAGTTTCTTGAAGGCAGGCAATATCTTTGCCTTTGTATCCCTAATGTTTGGTGTGTCAGTGCCTGACACAGTAAGTGCTTAATTAATGTTGTTCTTAAGTTGTTTCAGACGTGTCTATGCTTTGTGACCCCATTTGGGGTTTTCTTGGTAAAGATCCTGAAGTGGCTTGCCATTTCCTTCTCCAGCTCATTTTACAGATGAGAAAACTGAGACATATAGGGTTAAGTGAATTCTCTAGGGTCACACAACTAATATGTGTCTGAGACTGGATTTGAACTCATGAAGATGTCTTCCTGATTCTAAGCCTAAGGCTCTTTCAACTGTGTAACCTTAATATTTGTTGACTAATTAATTTCAGACCTTGAAAAGGCATAGGGATGGGAGATAGAGCTATATGTTCATGAAACAGTAAGTTCTGCTCAAGTAAAGAACCATAAAAGGGGATCATTTGAGATATATTTGGAAAGGTAGGGCCATACAGTGAAGGACTCCAAATGGTCATGTCTTACCATTATATCTGTGATATAATGGGCAGCTTGATCAAATGCCTTATTGAATTCTAGGTATGCTACATGTATGGTATTTCCCTTCCTATGCCAATTTATCACATCTTTCACCAAAGGAAATGAGATTAGTCTAGTATAACCTGTTGTTGAATTCACACTTGTTCTTGGTGATCACTACTTTTTAAAAAATATTTTTCAAGCATCCTTTCAATAATCTATTCTAGATTTTTTTGTTTCCCTGTATTTGATACCTGAGCTCACCAATCTGTAAAGAATCCAAATCATCTCCCCTCTTTTCTTGAGAACCAGGACTTTTGCCTCACCAGCTCTGTGTCACCTATACTTTTCTACACTGTTTTTTGAAGATCACAGACAGTGCCTTAACAGCTTAATGGTTTATGTGGTCTGGTCATGGCAACTTGAACTCAATGTGTATAGCTGGTTGCCCTCCTATCATCTCCTCACTTATCTTGGAATTCAATTTACCATTAACTTTTTTTTCCATCCATAGTCCAATGATAACTTCCTTTGGCTGAAAAAAAAATAGAAGTAAGCAAGGACCATTGTCTCTTTTCTGTCATCTCATCTACTGCAAGAAGTTGTTTGATTTCTTCTTTAATTTTTGCATGGCTTCCAACACAGGTTAAAAATAGTTTTATCTTCTAGAACTTGGCATTCATTGTCAATTTTAGCTTGTTCTGGACTTTATCACTACCCATAGTATTCTTGTGTGACTTTTATAAATGACCATACATAGAGCCCATTTACAGCTATCCTTTATTTATACATGCATTTCTTAAAATCTAAACTTTACAAAAATATAAAATCAAAGCCCAGAAATTCTCCATGAAACTTTCATGATGTCAACTTCTCAATCTAGATGAATAATTTGTTGTCTTATGGGTAGTTCAGCTGTTGGTGGGGTTTTGGGTTCTTATGTATTCTTGTTTGAATCCTGCTTATAAAGAATTCTTTCAATGCCATTAGGAAATTGTTGGCTTTTGGTTTCCTTCAGGCAAATGTTCTTTAGTTGTCTAATCTGAACTAAAGTCTATCCTTCATTTGTCTTCTTGACTGTATCATTCGTGATAGTTTCAAGAATATACATGAAGGATATTCTATTCCACTTCCTTTCTAATGAACAGCTGCAGTGATCTCTGTCTGTGTGTTTACTAGTCCAGCTGTCCAAGAGTGGTGTCATCTCATAGCTGTGGCCACACACCATTAAGACATCTGGAGCAAAAGTAAACACAAGTCATCCTAGTATTTAGCAGTCTGCGCTGTGTGACATTGAACTTCCGAAGCAAATAACCATGTTTTTCTCCAGCTTGGACAAGTTATGATAGAGCCTACCAAAATGGATTTTTTCCTGATATTTAGAATTTAAAAACTTCTCACTATCTGGATGTGGAAACATTGTACAAAATGTATTGCACATTACTTTGCCTTATTAAATAGAATACCATACCTATGTCAGTGGGTCTATGGTCATAACAGGATGGGTTCTTACACTACCAGAATCATAGAATTTCAAAGTTGGAAGGAAAACTGGTGACCCTCTAATCCAAACCAGACTGAAAATATGTACTTATTATTACAAACTGAACAATCAGTCATCTAGCTTCTTCTAGACTTGGGGAAGGCTTTCCCCCCACCCTTCTTGAGGAAATCTATTCTACTGTTGTTGTTTCGGTTGCTTATCAGTTACGTCATGAACCCATTTGGGGTTTTCTTGGCAACAATACTGGAGTGGTTTGCCATTTCCTTCTCTAGCTCATTTTACAGATGAGAAAACTGAGGCAAAAAGGGTTATGTGACTTGCCCAGGATAACAAAGCTAGTAAGTGTCTGAGGTCAGATCTGAACTCAAAAAGATGAGTTTTCCTGACTTTAGGCCCAGCCTCCTATCCTCTGCACCACTTAGCTGTCTCCGTTCTACCTTGGGGGAGCTCTAATTCCTAAGAAAAATTTTCCTTGTATCAACCCAAAATTTGCCTCTTTGTAATTTCCATTCATTCTTCTTGCTTCAGACCTCTGCAGTCAAAGAGAACACTCCTAATCTTTTTCGTGATAACTCTTTCAATGCTTGAACATAACTGTCATGTCTCGCTTAAATCTTCTACTTTTCATGCTAACCATTCACAGGTCCTTCAACTAGACCACAAATGGTTTTCATTCAAGACTCTCACCACTCCTTGTTGTTTTTCACCTTAATCACTTTTCTGTTTAAATACTGATCCCCAGAACTAAACCCAGAATATGGTATGACCAGAGCAGACTACAGAGGGTTATCACTTCCTCATTCCTAGAGTCTGTTTCTCTCTTAACATAACCAAAGATCACATTAGCTCTTGTAGGTGTCACATTATATTGATAACTTGTAGTTCACTATCCCTCATTTTTTCAGACAAATTTCTATCTAGCCATGCCTTCTCCATCCTGAATTTATGACACTGATTTTTGAGTCCAAGTGTAAATTCACATTTATCTTTACTCAACATTTTATCTCATTAGATAGAGTCCAGTGATCTCTAGAGCTGGAATCTAGCCTGTTGAGATCTTTTTCTTAATTGTCATGCTGAGGCCTAGCCATTCCTCTAAGCTTTGTATAACCTGAAATTTTGATGAATATGTCATCCAAGTTATCATCCAAGTCATTGATGAATAACATTAGGTGGTGTAAGTAGAAATAGCATGTGGTAGGAGCTTAATAAATGTTTATTTAATTGAATTAAGTTGTGAAGCCAGATGTATTCAGATCATTTGATGATCATCTATTTGGTCATTTCCTGTCATTTTTCTCGTTGTGTCATCTTCCCACTTTGTATCCCCCATAACCCTTGCCTTTTTAATTACTTAGTCTCTTAGTTCAGTTGTCTGTAACTTAAAACTAAAGGGAAGTCAGATACTAAGTCTGTTGAAACTTCATTTTATATAAAATTCTAAATCAGGCTTTGGCTTGAAGGTGATTCATGCCTCTCCTCTGGAGTAAACTTGTACACCTTTTGGTGCCTGTTTGTCTCTGGAACATGGGTAATATTTTAGTTCTTATCATGGGAGAGTGTAGGTATTATTATATTTAGAACTGGATGGTTGAATATATTGCTTCAGGGTGTTGACTTCATAGAGTTATATAGCCTAAGGAAGATTATTTTATCTTGGATTCTACCTTTTTTAGGCATCACATACAGTTATGTAGGACATTTAAAAATAAATGTGTAAATGACATAAAACTCAGGGGGGTAGCTAATATATGGGATGAAAGAATCAGTACCCAAAAAAGATTTTTAACAGGTTGGGATGACCATCTTAATCTAACCAGTAGGAATATAATACAACATAAAGTTCTCTTCAGTTTAGCATCAGTGTGGTGCTGTGGAAAGACAGTTGGTTCTGGTAAAAGAGGACCTAGGTTCAAATTCCACTTTAGTTTCCTTCTACCTGTGTGATCTTGGGCAAATCTCTTAACCTGTGTATGCTATGGTTTCCTCATCTGTAAAATTAAGGGGTTGACTTGGAGAGAATCTGAGGTCCCTTCTATATCTGTCATCATTTCTGTGAATAAGAAATAATTCTAATAGGAGGGCTGAGCCAAGATGGCGGAGTGAGAGTGACTACTCATCTAAGCTCTAAGACAAAGTCCTTCAGATACCTCTAAAAAGAAAATCTGATCAAATTTTAGAGTGGAAAAATCCAATAGGAGAGAGACTATGGCAGATTTTCAGCCCAGGACAGATTGGAAGGTCAACGGGAAAGATCTGTTCCATGGAGCTGGAGGAGGACACAGTATATAGTGCACAGACTGTACCAGCACAGACCACACTGTAACAAAGGCGAGCAGGAAGCCCTTGGTGATTTGAAGTTGCAACAGTGAGGATTCTCAAACATATAAGTCCAGGATGGAAGTCCAGTGGAACTGAGAAACACAGAACCCCAAGTAATTGCAGTAGCTGATCCTAAGACTGTCAGCCCACAGATTAAATGTCTGTGAGTCACCAACTTGAACTTTCGGGAGCCAAGTAGCAGAGTGATCGGTAAATGCTCTACCCCTCCCCTTGCTGACTTTGAAAAACTCATGGAATATTTCCTCAGGAAAAATCCTGGAACAGTGGAATCAACTTAAGGGGTAAACAGTGTCTTAGCCCATGAGTCTAGGAAAATTGCAAAGGTGGGTCTTTTCTGTTGTGCCTGAAGGGGACCAGGGCAGGATGGGAGCTGTCCCAGACATCCCCACCTCAGCAAAACAGGAGGAGATCCCGAGCCCTAGTGGGGTGGAGCCGACAATTGTCAACACTAGGACCTCAGGCATGGGACCCCAGGAGTGCCTCTGCACAGCCAGGGAAATAGGGAAGACACTGAGGAAAGGAGACCTTCTGTGGTCAGGCCACTCCTCCCCCACACTTAATGCAGCTAGCTCCAAGGTAACTCTAGGAAACTTAGAAATGTTTCACGTGGAAAATGTATTTAACAGGAATGTATGTGTAGAACCTATAAAATTGTATGCTGTCTCAGGGAAGGAGGGAGGAAAGGTGGAGGCAGGTGGAAAAATCTAAGTTATATGGAAGTGACTGTAGAATACCGAAAACAAATAAAATAATAATAAAAGAATGTTTTAAAATAAAATAAACACATTGTACAGAAAAAAAGATTTCACCTAGCCTCTGCTTTGGCACATCAGTAAGCTCAGTATCAGGTAAGCTACAGCATTCTAGCTTCTAGCTAAAAGAACCAGAGGGCACAATACATAAAACCTCAAGTTCTAAGCACAAGACCTCTACTTTAAAGCCAGGAAAAGGGGGATCATCATGAGCAAGAAGCAAACCAGAAAAGACCGTAGAATCTTTCTATGGGAAGAAGGACCAAAAGATGAATACCAAAGAAGTTAGCATTGAGACTGCACTCCCATCTGAAACTTCAGAACGGAATATGAACTGGTCTCAAGCCTAAAGAACATTCTTAGAAGAGTTCAAGGAGGATTTAAGAGCCACATTAGAGAAGTAGAAGAAAAACTGGTGAATTATTTTAAAAATATGAGACAAGAAATCACAGAAGCGTTTACAAGGCAAATTGGACAAATGGCAAAGGAAGTACAAAAACTAACTGGAGAAAATAACTCCTTAAAAGAAACGATTGGACAGATGGAAAAGGAGATGCAAAACTTAAATGAAGAAAACAATCTATTAAAAATTAGAATTGGGCAAGTAGAAGACATCAAGAATCAATCAAACAGAATCTAAAGAATGAGAAGATAGAAATAAATGTAAAATATCTAATTGGAAAAACAGCTGACCTGGAAAAATAGATCCACGAAAGAAAATCTAAGAATTATTGGTCTACTAGAAAGCCTTGATGAAAAAAAGAGCCTGGACAATAACTTCCAAGAAATCAACAAGGAAAATTGCCCAAAAGTCCTAGATCCAGAGGGCAGAATAGTCATCAAAAGAATCCACTGTTCACCTCCTGAAAGGGATCCCAAACTAAAAACACCAAGGGATATCATCACCAAATTACAGAACTAGCAAGTGAAGGAGAAAATACTGTAAGCAGTCAGAAAGAAACAATTCAAATATCAAGGAGCTACAGTCAGAATCACATAGGACCTTACAGCTTCTACGTTAAAAGATTTGAGGGATTGGAAAATGATATTCCATAAGGCAAAGGAGCTGGGACTACAACCAAGGATAAATTACCCAGCAAAGTTGAGTATAATATTTCAGGCAAGGAAAAGGACACTCAATGAACTAAGGGATTTCTAGACGTTCCTAATGAAAAGGTCAGAGATCAATAGAGAATTCAATCTTCAAACCTAAGTCTCAAGAGAGGCATAAAAAGGTAAACAGGGGGAAAAACTTGTTATTCAATATGGACAAACTGTTTACATTCCTATAAGGGAAGATGATACTTGTTAATCTTGAGAATTGTATATTCAATATGATATATAAAAGGGATATATATATATATATATATAGATAGATAGATAGCTAGATAGATAGCTAGATAGATAGATAGATAGATAGATAGATAGATAGATAGATAGATAGATAGATAGATACAGGGAGCTGGTATAAAGTAAATGATGTGATGATAAAAATGTGATTTAAGGGTTCAAAGGGATTGTAATGAGAGATGTGAAAAGAAGGAAGCAGAAAAGAGGTAAATTACATCACAGGAAGAGGCATAAAAATATATTACAGAGGAGGGAAAGAGGGGAGGGAGAGGAGAATTATTTGAGATTTACTTTCATGTGATTTGATTCCAAGAGGGAACAACAAACTCAGTTAAGTATAGAAATATAACTCACTCTATAGGCAGTAGGAGGGGAAAAGGGAAAGAAAAGCAGGGGCAGGCTAAAAGGGAAGGAAGAAGTAGTAAGGGAAAAGGAGACTAAAAGAGAGGGAGGCTGAAAGAAGAAAGAGATGACTGAGGCAGGTGATGGTCAAAAATTAAAGTTCTATTGTGAAGGGGAAGGGAAAAGGGAGAACTTAAAGCATAAATGGGAGAAAGAGAATGGAAGGAAAGATGCAGATAGTAATCATAACTGTGAATGGGATGAACTATCCCATAAAACAGAGATTGATAGCAGAATGGATTTAAAAACCATAATCCAACAATGTGTTGCTTACAAAAAATACATTTGAAATGAGGGGTTACACACAGGCTAAGGGTATAAAGTTGGAGTAGAATATATTATGCTTCAGTTGATGGAAAAAAAATCAGGGATAGCAATCCTAATCTCAGACAAAGCAAAAACAGAAATAGATCTAATCAAAAGAGATTAGGAAAGAAACTATGTCCTCCTAAAAGGTCCCATAGACAGTGAAGCAATATTATTACTAACCATATATGCTCCAAGTAGAGGAGAAGTTAAGGAAGTTATGGGAAGAAATAAACAGCAAAACTATACTAGTGAGAGACCTCATCCTCCCTGCCTTTGAACTGGATAAATCTAACCTCAAAATCAACAAGAAAGAAGTTAAGGAGGTGAATAAAACTCTGGATAAGGTAGCTATGATAGATTCCTGAAGAAAACTGAATGGGTAGAAAAGAGTATACAGTTTTCTCAGCAGTACATGGCACATATACAAAAACTGACAAGGTACTAGGGCATAAAAACCTCGCAATACAGTGTAGAAAGGCAGAGGTAGTCAATGTATCCTTTTCAGATCATAATGCAATAAAAATTATATGTAATAAAAGACTATGGAAAGATAAAGCAAAAATTAATTGGAAAATAATCCAATACTAAAGAATGAATGGGTTAAACAATAAGTCTTAGGAACAATCAACAACTTCATTCAAAAGAAAGACAATAATGAGACAACCTACCAAATCTTATGGGATACTGCAAAAAGCAGTTCTTAGGGGAAGCTTTGTATCTTTGAGTGCCTACATGAATAAAATAGAGAAAAAGGAGATCAATGAATTAGGCATGCAGCTCAAAAAGCTTGAAAAAGAAAAAATTAAAAATCCCCAAGTAAATACCAAATTAGAAATACTGAAAACAGGAGATATTAATAAAATTGAAATTAAGAAAGTTATTGAACTAACAAATAAAATTAAGAGTTGGTTTTTATGAAAAAAAAACAACAGTAAAATTGATAAACCTTTGGTCAATTTGATTTAAAAAAAGAAAGAAGAAAACCAAATTACCAATATCAAAAATGAAAAGGGTGAGGTCACATCCAGTGAGGAGGAAATTAAAACAATAATTAGAAATTACTTTGCCTAACTCTATGTGCACCAATTTGACAATCTAAATAAGATAGATGAATATTTTAAAAAATATAAATTGCCCAGATTAACAGAGAGGAAGTTGAAAGTTTAAATAGCCCCAACTCAGAAAAAGAAATTGAACAAATCATCAATGAAGTCCTTAGGAAAAGATCTCCAGGGCTGGATGGATTTACAAGTGAATTCTATCAAATATTTAAAGAACAGTTAATTCCAATACTAAATAGACTATTTGGGAAAATTGGGGAAGAAGGAGTTCTGCCAAATTCTTTTTATGATACAAATATGGTTCTGATACCTAAACTAGGAAGAGCCAAAACAGTGATAGAAAATTATAGACCAATTTCTCTAATGAATATAAATGCAAAAATTTTAAGATTTTAGCAAAAAGAATACAGCAACTTATCATGAGAATAATACATTATGATCAAGTGAGATTTATACCAGGAATGCAGGACTGGTTCAATATTGCAAAAGTATCAGCATTATTGATCATGTCAACAACAAACTTAACAGAAACCACATGATTATCTCAATAGATGCAGAAAAAGCTTTTGACAAAATACAGCACTCATTCCTATTGAAAACACTGGAGAGCATAGGAATAAAGGGAACTTTCCATAAAATAATAAGCAGTATCAACATAAAACCATCAGCAAGCATTATATGCATGGGATAAGCTAGATGCATTTCTCATAAGATCAGGGGTGAAACAAGTGTGTCCATTATCACCACTGTTATTCAATATGGTACTAGAAATGTTAGCTTGAGCAATATGAGAAGAAAAAGAAATTGAAAGAATTAGAATAGGCAAAGAAGAAGCTAAGTTATAACTCTTTGCAGATGATATGATGATATACTTAAAGAATTCCAGAGAATCAAATAAAATGCTACTTGAAATAATAAACAACTTTGGCAAAGTTGAAGGTTACAAAATAAACCCACATAAATCATCTGCATTTCTACATATTACAAACAAAGCCCAACAGCAAGAGATAGAAAGAGAAATCCCATTGAAAGCTAAGGTAGACACTTTAAAATATCTGGGAGTCTATCTGACAAAACAAACCCAAGAACTATCTGAATAGAATTACAAAACACTTTTTGCACAAATAAAGTGAGATCTAAGTAAATGGAAAAACATCAGTTGCTCATGGATAGGCTGAGCTAATATTATCACAATGACAATTCTACCTAAATTAATTTACTTATTCAGTGCCATACCAATTAAACTATCAGATAATTATTTTCTAGAGCTAGAAAAAACAATATCAAAAATTCATCTGGAAGAACAAAAGGTCCAGAATATCAAGGAACTAATGAAAAGAAATGCTAGGGAAGGTGGTTTAGCCCTATCAGATATCAAGTTGTATTATAAAGCAGCAATGAGTAAAACCACTTGGTACTGGCTAAGAAACAGAGGGATAGACCAGTGGAATAGTTTAGATACTCAAGATGCAGTACTCAATGAATATAGCAATCTACTGTTTGACAAACCCAAGAACCTCAGCTTTCTGGGATAAGAACTCACTGTTTGACAAAAAAAAAAATCTGGGAAAACTGTGTGGTGGAAACTGGGCACAGACCAATGCCTGATGCTGTACACAAGAATAAAGTCCAAATGGACACACAATCTAGGTGTAAAGACTGATACTATAAACAAATTAGGGGAGCAAGGAACAGTATATTTGTTAGATTTATGGAGAATGGAGTAATTTTTGATCAAACAAAAGATAGTGAACATTATGAAGTGCAAAATGGATAATTTTGATTACATTAAATTGAAAAGTTTTTGCACAAACAATCCTAATGCAACCAAGATTAGGAGGGAAGGAGAAAAATGAGAAAGAATTTTTGCAACTAGTGTCTGTGATAAAGACCTCATTTCTAAAATATGTAGAGGACTGAGTCAAAGGTACAAGAATACAAGTCATTCCTCAGTTGATAAGTGGTCAAAGAATATGAATAGGTATTCATATAAGAGGAAGAAATTAAAGCTATCTATAGTTATATAAAAAATGCTCTAAATCACTTTTTGTTAGAGAAATACAAATCAAAACAACTCTGAGGTACTACATCACACCTATCAGATTGGCTCACATGACAAGACAGGAAGACAATAAATGTTGGAGAAGATGTGGGAGAGTTGGAACATTAATTCATTGTTGGTGGAGCTGTGACCTGATCCAACCATTCTGGAGAGCAATTTGAAACTATGCCCAAAGGGCTACAAAAATGTGCACACCCTTTGACACAGCAATATTGCTTCTAGGACTGTGTCCCAAAGAGATCATAAAAATGGGAAATGGTCTCACTTGTACAAAAATATTTATAGCAGTTCTCTTTGTGGTGGCCAAAAACTGGAAATCACGGGGATGCCCATCAATTGGGGAATGGCAGAACAAGTTGTATTATGTGAATGTAATGGAATATTATTGTACTATAAGAAATGATGAACAGAAAGACTTCAGAGAGGCCTGGAAGGAGTTACATGAACTGATGCTAAGTGAAAGGAGTAGAACCAGGAGAACCTTGAACACAGCAACAACCACAGTGTGCAAGGGATTTTTCTGGTAGACTTAGCCCTTCACAGCAATTCAAGGACCTAAAAAATTCCCAGTGGACTTGAGGCAAAATGCCTTCCACATCCAGAGACAGAACTATGAAATTGGATCGCAGAATGAAGCAGACCATTTGCTCTTGTGTTATGTTATGTTTTATCATTTCTCCCATTCATTTTAATTCTTCTAGGCAACAAGACCAAAGTAAAAACATATCTAATAGGAATGTATGTGTAGAATCTATATAAGATTGCATGTTGTTTTGGGGAGGGACTGGGGAGGGAGGGAAGAAGGAAATGGATCGAGGGTAAAAAATCTATGACATATGGAAGTGATTGTAGAACACTGAAAACAAATAAAATAATAAAAGAAATAATTCTAATAATAACAGCTTTCACTTATGTATACTTAAAGAATGTAAAACACTTTACAAACATTTCATTTTATCCTCACAATCACCTGGGAGTTGGTGTTTTTATTATCCCATTTCACAGATGAGGAAACTGGAGCAGAAAGAGATTGTGACTTGTGCATAGTACACGTCTGAGGTTAGATTTGAACTCAGGTCTTCCTGATTCTAGGTCCAACTCTCTATCCACTGTTCTTGTTAATCATTCATTTTCAAAGAGGACTAGTGACATTCCAAGTGATGAGTTAACTTGCATGTCAATTAGGTTTAAGTGAGGCAGAGTTACTAACCTTTCTCTCTCTTCTCAAGTCATCAAAGTCCAGTGGCAAGACAGAAGTCAAGACTGGCAATGTTCCAGAGTCCACTATACCACCTACAAGTAGAGGGTGGAGAGACATTGCTAGCTAGCAATTTATATATAAGAGACTTAGGGTATGCATGGATTCCAAGCTCAAAATGTCAGAAATCTAAAGCTGAATCGGGATCAAGACGACAACTGTCTCAACCCTCCAATTTTATATATGAAGACACAGAGACCCACGAAATTGTGACTTGCTTAGGATCACATAGTTTGTAAATACCTAGATGGGATTTGAACCTAGATTCTTGGATTTGATTAGAACCCAGACAAGATTTGAATTGATTTCAAAGGTGGCATCTTTCCATTGTATGTACCATGAGCATATTTAAATGGATGTAATTAGTTCCTTAGTAAACATTACCCCCCCTCCCCAAGGAGAGAGGGGAGTAGAGGGATGAGTCCCATTGTTAATATCCCAGTCAGACCAAATCTTGCTATTATGACATCCTGAGGGTCACATTTAAAGCATGATGCTGACAAACTTAAAGGATCCTCAGGATAGTGGAGGGGACTTGCAATCATGTCTATAAAAACAAATTTGATGAGTTGATATTTAACCTGTATATGAAAATACTTGGGAAGTGAGGATTTGAACATCTTCAACTATTTAATGAGATAGTTATGCAGAAGAGATTACATATGTACATGTTTATGTACACATGTATACATACGCATATGAATACACACACATATATACATACATGCATATACCACAAGATATCTTATGTATACATGTACATGTGTGTATATCAATACCTATAAATATATACATATTCGTATTTCTTTGTTATGTGGTTCAAATGCAGGGCATGGTTGGTAATATTCAATGAATTGGCACTGCTTACAGCATTTAGAGAGGGTAGGCTGTGGAATTCTAATCCTATTTTGTTAGTTATTATGCATATGACTTTGATCACTTCAACATCCTAGGCCTTAGTTTCCTTTTTTGTTAAACTGAGAAAATTGTGTAATTGAGTTTCCTTCCAACTCAAGATCTGTGATCCTTGTTTGCAGGGAGACAGATTGTAGCTCAATATAATGAACTACCACATGTTGTTGTTCGGTTATTTCAGTAATGTCTGACTCTTCATGACTTCATTTGGGGTTTTCTTCTCAAAGATACTGGAGTGGTTTGCCATTTCCTTCTCCAGTTCATTTTACAGATGAGGAAACTAAGGCAATGTAATAGCAAGGACCCTGGCATACACAGGAGGGTCTGCAACACAAGTCCTTAGATCTGCTTTTCTCAAAGGAAAGTCACTTTTGAGGAGTCAACAATCACTTTAATCAAACATATATACCAACGGAAAATGCAAGCAGGGCCAACAGACTGGGCTTCCAACTATCTGACCATAGGTAATACATATATCATTGCCAGAAAGAGAAGCACCAACATCTGGGTTTTCAAAACCAGGCAGTTTCTTAAGACAACTGTCCAGAGTCTCATCTGGCACAGGAAAACTGACAAAAACTAAGCCTGAAAGCAAAACTTCACCTCAGAGCTCTTATCAGAGCCTGAGGGCACAGTGCCTCACTAGCAATCAGCAAAAGCTGTGGGCCCCCACACAAAACTAGTCTTCCCCAATCAAGCCTTCCTCAATAGCCTCACCTGAGGTCTATTAATGGGCAAGGAAGATTTTTAACTCCTATCACAGGCAAATAAGGTGAAGTGACTTGCCCAGGGTCACACAGCTAGTTGAGTGTCTAAGGCTAGATTTGAGCGCAGGAAGATGGGTTTTCCTGACTCCAGGTCTGGCACTCTATCCTCTGTGCCACCTAGCAGCCTATAGTACCTCATAATTCTGTCCAAAAATAGAGTGGGCTTCCTGGTGAGAGATAGTTAACTTGATTTTCCTAGAAATATTCCCAGAGGCTGAAGGATAACTTGTCAGGGATTACTGACTAGAGTGGAGGGACTGACCTGGTTGACCTCTAAGTTCCCTCCCAACTTTGAGATCCTTTGGTTGTATGAGGAAGAACAGGAAAACCCCAGAGTCTAACAGTTCTGTATTCATCTCACCCTGGGCTTAGATAATTGGACTAAACTTGAGTGATCAGGAAAAGGGGAGGAGAGCTAATAACACCCCAATCTAATTACTCTGTGATAAACTTAGCCAAAGAAATAGTAACTAGAGGAGGAGGGGGGACCATTAAAAGAACATACGGAATCAGAGCGTGAAACAGTGCAGTGTAGATATCAATTACATGAAAACAGCAGACTAGACAGCCCATATGGACATGCCTCAATCTGAAGTCAACCTCTCAGCTGCTCAGAGAACATCAAGGCCTCCTTCAAAGAGCAAGTTCAGGAGACTTCTCCCTTGGCATTAGTAAGTGCTTGAACTCCATCTGAAGGGCATGAGTGGATTATGGTTATCTTTAGAGTTATTTCTGTAAAGAATTTATATTGCACTTATTTATGAAGTATATGATCATCTTTTAGCAATTATTCCTCAAGAGACTCTTGCTGGATAGGTCAAAATCAGGTCTTTTCTATGAAATGGAGGCACTTAATTCTTACAATAAGGTAATTGCCCATATATGTTTGACATCTCTGGTTCCATGACATTATCTTAAATTTTTCTTTATTCTCTGCATCCTTAATTCCTCTGCTAAAGATGGCTTCAATTTCTTCAAGCTAGGAAGAAATTGGCAAGTGCTCTCCTTATTGCTTTTAAACCTTAGGGAGTTATCACAGACACATTATGGCTTTGTAAAGTTCAAGGCAGTTTAATATCTTCCACATTAAGAATACAGAACTCAAAACCATCAGGATATCTATGAAACAACTGGGATGCTAATGGTTTCCTCAAGTAGGGCACCTCTCTTCCTGATGTAGGGGAGTCTCATGCACTCCACCCCTGGTAGTAGGATACTCAATGAGGCGTTAATCACTGATGCTCTCTTCTTTTCCCTATACTGACCCCTATCATTCCCAAGTTAGCAAACATCGTCAGTCTTCAAATTAGAAAGAAGCTAGAATTAACTAAGCATCCCACCACCAAAAAACAGCATTAAGCTAGTCCTGGTGAGGGTATTCCAGGTCAAGGATTCATGTACCATCATGTGACCAGCACTGAAAAATGTAAGGGTGAGACTCATAGATTTAGAATTTTTATTTTTTATTACATTTTTTTTAAGATTGAGTCTCTGTAGAAGGGTTACTCACTAGGCGGATCCCACAAATGATTGACAAGGGCATTTTTACCTGCTCTGTTTTCAACCTGCAATGGTTTGACAACTTGGTAGCCACCTTGCTCCCAGGGACTTGCCCAACTGGTACTAGATTTAGCGTGGATATCTAACTAACTTGGTCCATTGCAGTTCAGAACTTGTGAGCTTAAGAGACTCTATAGCTGGCTGGAATTTTATGTGTGTGCCACCATACAGTTGTTCATCCCTCATTCTTGAAGAGGACTGATGCCATCACAAGGGTGATGTCTTGACTTGCATGTGAATTGGATGAGTGGGACACAGCTATGAAGTCAAAAGCTTCTCTCTCTCCTCCAGAATCATTGAAGTCCAGTGATAAGACAAAGATCAAGATGACGGGTGATGACCCAGGATGCAGGATTGACCTTTCTAAGTTAAAGTCTTTCCCAGGTTTCAGTTTCTGAGCTGATTTGTTGTTTGTCCTTCATTCTCGAAGTGGACCGTGACATCAAGATGATGACATGACTTGCACTTGACTTTGATTTGAGTGAGGAGGGGTTGTGCAAGGTCACCAACTTCACTTTCTTCTCCTGAGCCATCTGGGTCCAGTGGCCTGATATTCATCAAGATGACTGGAAATGGCCCAGGGTGAACTGGGAGACCCTCACCCTTTCAGGCTAAGGTCTTATCACAATCTTACTTTGAGTGAGATACACCCATTCAATGAATGGGCTTCTTTACATTACTCAAGTTGATTAAAGTGGGGAGGGGGTCATCCCTTGAGTAATTTTCTGAGCTGATGTAAAACCATAAAGGATCTTGTAAGTCATTAAAGGTACCTAGGTGGCACAGTTTATAGAATACCTGGCCTGAAGTCAGGAAGACTCATCTTCCCAAGTTCAAATCTTACCTCAGACGCTTACTAGCTACATGACCCTGGACAAGTCATT
This sequence comes from Bettongia penicillata ogilbyi, assembly GCA_023548195.1. Lineage (NCBI taxonomy): Eukaryota > Metazoa > Chordata > Mammalia > Diprotodontia > Potoroidae > Bettongia > Bettongia penicillata. The sequence continues at coordinate 1,746,374 of JAJHZJ010000864.1, forward strand.
TAATCTTTTTTGCATCAGTTTACTCATCTGTAAATGAGCTGAAGAAGGAAATGGCAAACCACTCCAGTATCTTTGCTAGGAAAACCTCCAATGGGATCACAAAGAGTTGGATACTACAGAAAAATAACTGAACAACAACGAAAAAAGTCATTGAGTCCAATCGTACAGGTGAGGAAACTGACTCCCAGAGAGATTAAATAACTTGACCAAAATCACACAGGCAAAAAGAGGAAGAATTCGTGTTGAACTTCAAAGATGTTCCAATTCTAAATTCCATTTTCACTGTACCAAAAACAACAAACAAAAACCAGAAAGAAACAAAACAAACAAACCCATGGTTAGTCTTCCTGTAAGCCATTAATTTTCAGTATCTAAAGAATTCCCTCCTTCTTTCTGGGCAAAATCTACCATTGAGTCTGTACCTTATTCCTTTTCTACCCTTAGCTTCTAGGGGATCCTTAATTCAGCCATGTTCAGTGACCACATCAAACAACTGTTCTACCTACAAGCTTTAACTAAGATTGCCTCTGGGTGGGAATTGCTTCTCAGCATGGAACTTCACATGTGAGAACTCGAGGAAGAGACATATGTTCTATCATTAGCCCTTCCCTGACTTTCAAGAACAAACTGGTGGGTCTAATAGAATGACAGTGTTGTTTTTCTTTGATTTTGTCTGATCTTTCCCAGCAGATGCCCTATAGTTTTATGTTTTACATGTGCTCAAAGGCTGAGTCTAGTTTTATTGTCTTCTAAAAGAAGCAAACAGAACAAATAAACTTTCATGGTGGAGAGAGGGAAAAAGGGATAATGGTACTCTCTATTTGACACTGGTGGATGATTTGCTTTCATGTAAGAGGCAGGGGCCTTTTTAGAAGAGTCTCAAAGCATCATAGACTTAGAGCTGAAAGTCATTTCGGGGGTCACCAAGTCCAATCCTTTTGTTTTACAGATGACTTGCTCAGGGTCACACAGGCAAAAAATTTCAAAGGCAGGACCTGAACTCAAGTCCTCTGATTTATTTTTTCCATTGTGCCAATTTGCCTACCCTTCTGAGAAGCCCTCACATTATCTGGATCCTTTTTGTTATTTCTGCATCATTTCCTCCATTAAGACATTGTTATTAGCTGATGTTAAATATAGTCCTGTTGTGGTTTTATCCAGACATCTCTGGCAGATCTGCTTTTCTGTATTCATAGCCATAATGCATGCCTTTATTACCCCTTTCTGAAACTCCTGGTAATGATGTCCTAAGTAAATTTCCAGCTCCCCCTCTTTTCCCATTCCAATACTTTTTTCTATATAATACCTGAAAAAATTCTTTCTAAAGCAGAAAGTAGACCATTTCATCTCTCACTCCCATTCAAGAAACTCCTGTGGTTCCTGGTTGAATCTAGGATAAACTATATGCTGCTTACCTTGACATTTAAAATTCTTCATGATTTGACCCCAGACTATCAATCACTTAATAAGTTCCTACTCTGTGCCAGGAACTGTATTGAGTGCTGAGAATACAAATGTAATGGATGAAGCAAGGCTGCTTTAGAAGGAGCTTATCTTTTAACAAGGGACATAACCTGAGTGTAAGTATTTGGAGGATAAACATAGAGGGAACTAGGTAGTACAGTGGATTAAGTGCTAGGTCTGGAGTCAGGAAGGCTCTTCTTTCTGAGTTTAAATTTGTCCTCAGACGCTTACTAGTTATGTGACCCTGGGCAAGTCACTTAACCTTATTTTTGCCTCAATTTCCTCATCTATGAAATTAGTTGGAGAAAGAAATGACAAACCACTTGAGTATCTTTGCCAAGAAAACCCCAAATGGGGTCACAGCGTAGGATGTGACTGAAATGACAAAGAATAAACAAAAAGAGAATAAATTCCACTTCACGTTTATATAGCTCTTTAAGGCTTATAGAATACTTTACTTTCATTCCTTCACTTGATTCTCCAACAATCCTGTTAAGTCAATACTATTATTATCTCCATTTTATCGATGACAAAATTCGGGCTCGGAATGGCCCAGAGACCCATCCAAGACTACAAAGCAAAAAGAGTCTGAAGTGGGACTTGACCCCAGGATTTCCTTACTCATATTAATCATTCTGGGTCAAATTCCTTAATGATGGTGATTCTTGTACTTTCTGATCTGAATCTCTACCTCTCCTCAAGCATACTTCCTAAGCTTGATCTTGGAGTTGCAAATTGGTTTTGAACTTGGATTGAAGCTGCATATTGCTTATTGGTGGCTTGAGAAAGGCAATCCTGCCATATAAGTCTTACAAAAAACTACAGTGGGGATGTGGTATGAGTTTTCTGGAGAGGTAAAACCAAAATGTGGGCATGAAAGTATCACTTCAGGTGGTCATTAGTGAGTTCTTTGTAACTTTGAGTGGTAGCGCGTGAGTTCTTGGTAGATTTATGAGGAATCAACTCTTAATGAGAAAGAGTAGGTCATTACCTTATAGAAATAGCTCCTGACTTTCATCAAAAGGCTGTTTGGCAATGTTGAGGTTCAGGTCCAGTTTGTAAAATCCCTTTAGAGCACTCCCCATTGGCAGTTTCTACAAAGCACTCAATTGCATAGGAATTGGAAAAAAACATGGGGAATCCCTTTCTGTCTTAATTTGGCCAGATCTCTTTTGCTTGTTAAATTTGTACTTGGTAGAAAGCTGAGAAGAGTAGCTAACATAGTGGATGGTAGACTAGGACATTGAGCTGAATCTAATAAAACGGAATTCATTAAGACCGAATAATAATAAATAATAATATTCTGCCTGTGTAACCCCAAACAAGTCACTTTGTTTATTTGGTCCTCCATTTCCTCATCTGTAAAATGAAAGGATTGTACTTGGTGACCTCTCTGAAATGACTTCCAGCTCTAAGTCAATGATCCTTTCAGACTGTTCTGTGATTTATTTGTGATTCATGTGCCAGGCACTGCACTATTTGATTTGACCCTTAAAATAAACCTGGAAGCTAGATGCTATTATTATATCCATTTTACAGTTGAAGAAACTGAGACAAACAACAGCTAAGTGGTTAAATATAAAATCTAGTATGAAGTACAAAAAAATCAACTTCATAGGATGGGGGAAGAATGAATAAATAGTAGTTGTTCTGAAAAAAGAAATAGATGGTTTACTCCAAGGTCAAAATGAGTCAACAAGGTGACATGTCAGCAAATAAGGTAATGTGACCTTGGGCTTCATTAAGAGGGGACATAACTTCTAGGAATTTGCTTGCAGATTCAAGTCCCCCTATACTCTGCCCTCCTCAGACCTCATCTGGAGTATGGTATGAACTTTGTGATGTCACAGTTAAAGAACAGTATTGATAAGCTGAAGAGTGTCCTGAGGAAGGTGACTGGGTATGGTGAAGGCCTCTGGGTCTATGATATGAGGATCCCTTGAAGGCTCTGGGCATGCTAATATGGACAGGAGAAATTTCAGGGTTGGGGAATTATGGAAGGTCTACTGGTTTCTTCCACATACCTGAAAAACTGTCCTGTGGAAGAGGGATTAGATTTTTTCTTTTTGGCTCTAAAGGGGAGAAACAGGGGCAATGGTCAAAATAGCAAAGAAGAAAATTTAGTCTAGATATTGGGGAGAAAATCAGAAATAAAAACATGCTACCATATAGAACTGCCCAAAATAGTAGAATGACTTCCCTCAAGAGATGGCGAGTTCTTCCTCTTGGAAGTCTTTAAGCAGAGGCTAGATGACCACTTGTTGTACATGTTACTCTAGTGATTCTTTTCATGTATAAGTTGAACCAGAAAACTGTTTAGGATCCCTCTGAACCTCAGACTCCATGATTCTATGGTCCTTAATCTTTAAAATACTTTGTAAGACTTGAATTTTAAACATACTCTCTAAAGGGACTGATTCATAAATATAAAGAAAAAAATAATTACCTTCTCTTAGGATGAGTTCTATTAGGAGAGATAACTCAGAAACCTACAAGTATACATGATATGTACAAATGGGGAAGTTGTACTAACAGCTGGGGGATTTGGAAAGATTTAATTTAGGAGACAGTGATTGATTCTAAGAGGCACTGGCAGCAAAGACAGAGAGCATTTAAGGGAAGGATGATCACTTGTGCAAAGATACCAAGATGACAGATGAAATGTGTGAGTGAGAAACAGGAAGTCTGTCTGGATCACAGAGTCTGTGAAAGGAAATCATGTGTGATAAGCCTAGAAATGTAGGCTGGAGACAGAGGACTTTACCTACCTAACAGAGGAAAACCTTTGCTGACCATCCTAAACCATCAATTCATTGTATTTACTGTGTTTAAAAAAAATTATTGCTGTTGTTGAATTGTTTCCAATCGTGTACAACTCCTCATGACCCCATTTGGGGGTTTTCTTGGCAAAGATTCTGCAGCAGTTTGCTATTTCCTTCTCCAGCTCTTTACAGATGAGGAAACTGAGGCAAATAGGGTGAAGTTGCTAGCTCAGGATCACACAGCTGGAATATGTCTGAGGCCAGATTTGAACTCAGGAAAATGAATCTTCCTGATTCCAAGCCCAATGCTCTGTCCACTACACCACCTAGCTGCCAAAGGCCAACATAGTTCATGTTTTGTACATATTTTCAGGCTCCACAGCTTTTTTCAAGTCCTGCTAAAATCCCACGTTTTACAGGAAGTCTTTCCCAATACCCCCCTTATTCCAGCTCAGTCCTTCTGTTGATTGCTTCATATCAATCCTGTATGATGTGTGTGTATACATAGTTGTTTGCCTGTTGTCTCACCCATTAGAAGAGAGAGTCTTGAGGACAAAGATTATCTTTTACCTTTCTGTGTATCTTCAGTGCTTAGGACTGTGCATAGTAAGTACATAATAAATATTTATAGACACACACATACATATGGACGTGTGTCCGCGCGCGCGCACCCACACACACACCACCAAAGAGTTTAAAGTGGATCTCATGCAATGTGAGAGCACTGTTGTGAATCAACATTTTTACACATGACTCAAATCAAAACATGTCTGTAATCACAGATGATAAATACTCCCATGAAAGAACGATTGAAGATGAAGGGTGGTGGTGCTGGAAGCAAGCCTCAAGTTAACAATAAGCAGATGCAAGAAAGTTATTAAAATGCACTGACTTTTGGGTAATTTTTTTAAAAATGTGAAATGCAAAAGTGACCTTTTTGTGGTGGGGAAGGGGAAAACTCATTTCTACATCTATAAGTTAAGGAGCAAATGATGACCTTACTTATGTCAAACTTTAATTTTCATTGTCTATAGTGCTTCAAAACCTTATGGGAACTCCTCAGAGAGACTTTTGATCCTCTAAAGAAAAGACCTCTTACCTCTGACCTCCACTTTCTACATCTAAGGTACTGTACTGCCTTGCTTTTTAATATTTAGAATGATAATTCTGAATTCATGTAAGTCTCAGTCATAAAAAGTAAAGAATATATATCCAATATGCTTTGATTAATATGGCAGGAAAGTTGACCATTACATAGGATATATATTTTTTTAAGCAATCGATTGAAAAACTGCGAGGAGTCAAAGAATCTGTTAAGGAAAATCTTAGTTTAATTATGATATTTTATCCCCTGGCTAAATCTTTTGGCTTTTCAGTTTGCTTAATTTAATTTGGTGTTGCACAATCACTTGTTTCATGTGTATTTTTAATATTTGATTAATGTATTAATTGGGGATTTTTTTGCCTGAGGTGAATTGAAAAGGGTAGGATTAAAAAAAATTATAAAGAGCAGCTTTTCATCTAGTTTGGAATGGGAATCATTTTATTCCCCTGGATAGAATCTAAGCTCCTTGAGGCCAGGAACTCTTTTTTCTTTGACTCTCAGTATATAGAAAGCAATTGTTACATAGGACGCACTGAATATATTTTTCTTGGTTCATTGAATTTCTTAAGTGCTATATGGAATTTTCAGCTTTGATCATTATGTGACAGATGTAATCACTTGAGAGATAAGGTATTCTAGAAATATTTTGTAGGTCAGTTTATTTTTCCTTCTCCCCCTTCCCCTATCCACTTGGGTCTTAGGGTGCTTTGAGATGGAAATCCACTAGAATATGAATGATTTGTATAAGCACCCATTTTCATTATGCCAACCTTCAGAAGACATCTATTAACTACTTAGTGTGCAATTATTAAAATCTTTTTAAAGATTCTGAGGCTACGGAGATTTTAAACATAAAAAATCTCCCTAACCATAAAAACCTTATATTCTATTGAGAAGATAGGGCTTGTATACAGATAAGTGTAGTAAGTACTAGGAGCCTGGGGAAATCACTAGTAATCCAGTTTGGCTGGTACATAGAGTGTGAGAAGGGGATTAGTGTGAAATAACTCTAGAAGGATAAAGTGCCTTGAATGCTAGATAAACGAGTTTGTCGTTTATCCTATCAGCGGTATGGGATGACTAAAATTTTTTGCACAGGGGAATGATATGGTTGTGCATTAGGCAGGTTATTTTGGGAAGTTGTGTTAAGGATAGGCCACGAGTCATGCCATTCACTCATTTATTCACTAAGGATTTAAAAAGTAACTATTCTAAGCTGGCCACTGTGTTAGGCACTGAAAAGACAGAACCAAAATGAGTTGTACCCCCATGGAGCTTACGTCTTATTGGGGACAAACATAATATATATAACTGAATACATCAAAGGGATAGGAACAAAATATATGATTTAACTGGTTTATGGAAGTCTTGGATGAAGAAATTCCCTCTATGCAGGTGGGAACATTCCTTGCAATTTATAATCTGAGAGCTGCTGAGAAGACTGGGAGTCAATGTTACATAGCTATATGTGTCAAAAGTTGGAACTGAATCCCAGGTCTTTGTAGCTACAACACCATTTCTCTGTTGACTCAACTACACTAACACATTCCAGATACATATAGTGGGGGTGGACTAGGAACAAGGGGAATCAGCAAAGGCCCTTTTTAGGAAGTGACTTTTGATCTAAGCTAGAAGAAAGAATTGAAGAGAATATGGCAGGTATAAGGGACATCATGGACAAAGGCAGGAAATACAATATTGTATATAGAGATCAAAAGGTAAACCAGTTGAGCTATATCAGAGTGTATGAAAAAGCATAATGACCTGAAAAGAGAGGTTAGAGTCAGATTGAAAAAGAGCTTTAGATGTCAGAAAGGGGTATTTCTATTTTGTCATGTAACAGTAATCTCTAAAGAATTAAAGTTGTGAGTTACCCAAAGGATGATGGAGATGCACTTGGTGAGCCTGAGTAGACTGTAACATATTGTGTAAAGAAAAATGAAGCAGGTAACAGTGCCACGGAGATGTACTTCAGGACAAAGGATCTGGCAAAATAGATAATGTGAACAAGAAATATTCATGTTCTACTGAAAGCTAGAGAGGAAGGGCCCAATATACTTGAAGTGCTCCTCATTGGGGACATGAGATGAATAGGATGAAAAGATGAGGATGGGCACCAACTTGTGCCATTGGGTGGAAGACCCAAATTGAAGGGATCACAAATTCATTGAAAGATTAAACTCGTTGTTGGATTGGGGTGGGAGTTTGAATCATTAATTGTGTAGGCTCATGGGCTCCTTAGTTGCGATGATGACAAACCTTCAGGGCTGACTATGGAACTGTAGAATTAAGATCAGTTAGGAAGAGGTCTAAGTTTAAGCCTGTAAGTGATGAGATTTGGAAGAAGTGAATGGGTATGAGAGATATTGTGGATGTAGAACCATATGACTAGAGGATCCTAGATCTGGACCCAGAAAGAACTTAAAAGGATGTCTAGTTTAACCCCTTCATTTGGTAGAATAAGAAACTGAGGCCCAGTGATGTTCTGTAGTTACTCTGTGTAAGAGAATTAAGAGAATGAGGCAGAATTCAAATTCAGGTCTTTCTGTTCTGATTGCTCCTCTCTTTGTTCAACGTGGTCGCTGATTTGATATGGCATTGGTAAAGAAGAGGAAATAATGAGAAATGACTTCAATGTTTTGAGGTAGGGTTGCTAGGAGAATCATAAAGTTGGACATTTAAAGAGGGAAATGAGAAGAGGACCACGTTTAGGGGAGAAGATGATGAGAGTTCTGTTTTGGCCTATTTGGTGCTATCAGGACATTCAATAGGCAGTTGATGTTGTGTTATAAGACCTCCAGGGAGAGATTAGGGATGGATATATTGATTTTTGAGTCATCTGAAAATCTGCAATCTTATTTTAGTTGTTCAGTTGCTTCAGTTGTGTCCAATTCCTCATGTCCCCATTGAAGGTTCTCTTGGCAACGATACTGGAGTAGTTTGCCATTATCTTCTCTAACTCATTTTACAGCTGAGGAAACTGAGACAAGTAGAGGTAAGTAATTCGCTTAGGTTCACAAAGTTCATAAGTGTCTGAGGCCAGATTTGAATTCGGAAGGATGACTCCAGGCCTGGACTCTATGTACTGCACCACCTAGCTGTCCAACTGTCAGTGTATAGCCTATGTGATGAAATACCCAAGTAAAGGAGTAGTGTAAGAATGGTAGTGGTTATGGTGGTAGTAGTGGTAGTAGTAGTTATTAACATCTTTAAAGTTTGTACGGGACTTCACATACATTATATCTGATTCTCACAACAGCCTGAGGAGGTAGGTAGCATTATTATTTCTATGTTACCAATAAGGAAGTGAGGCTGAGTGGTCAAGCATTACACAGTTCGAAAGTGTCAGAGGCAAGATTTCAACTTTTTTTTTTTAACAGTTATTCATTGATTAAACCTGGACTTCATGATGAATTGTTTGTTAAATAGAAACTATTTGAAATCACTTAAATCTCACGTAACACAGTATTAAAAATAGTCCTGTATTATTATTCTTTGGATTAGTGAAAAATATAAATCACTCCTCCCCGCTTCTTGTCAAGATGAAACATATTCTCATATTAGAAGTAATACCACGGGGCAAATGGCTTCAGATGTACTAATGACGTGAGGAAATGTATGAGTGAGGAAATCATGAGTTGAGTCTTTAAAAAGAATATACTGCGGTACCCCAGATCCATTTGACTAGAAGGTTAGCAATTTTATCACAAGAAGATCTAAGACGGAACCTTGGAGACTATATTCAAAAGTTTGAAAGAGGGATGAAAATGACAAAAAATATTGAGGAGTATCCAAACAGGTAGGAAGAGAACATAGGAAGCAAAGGAAGAGAGAGATCATTCTAGAGGAGAGAATGTCTGAAAGTCAACAGTATCAAATGCTGTTCAAGTCAAGGAGGATGAAATGTGAGAAAAGACCACTGACCTTGGCAAATTAGAGGTCATTGCTGACCTTTGAGAGGAAGTTTTCATGAGTAGCTGGGTTGACAGTCAAAGTGCAAAATGGGTAAAAGAGGGAGGCAATGTGGTATGGTGGAGAGAGAGTCAGCCTTATAGTCAAGAGGATCTATGTTCAAGCTGTGGATCTGATACAATTTGAATGTATGACCTTGAACTAGAAGTCACTGATCAGGTGTTAATATTCGCTAGAAGAGGGGATTCCCTCATTAGGAGAGATCAGAGGACTAATCCAAACAATAGGAATCATTGAAGACAAAATGAAGGTGGTGAATGTAGACTACCCTTCCTAGGAATTTAATGGTGAAAGGGAAAAGATATATAGGATCATAGTTTGAGTGCATGGCAGATTCATGGGAAGAGTTTTGGTTTATTTTTATTTTTGAACATAGAGGAGACCTGATCACATTTGTAGGCAGTGGATAAAGGGCCACTTTATATTACATTGAGATTGAAGATGGGATAGTTGGGTTGGAGGTGAGCTGCTGAAGTTGTTGAGACACAATGAGATCCAGGGATGAACTTTGAGAGTTCATCTAACATCAACACTATCAACAGATAGGTGATGCAGTGGATAGATCACTGGTCTTGGAATCAAGAAGATTCATCTTCATGAGTTCAAATATCACCTCAGACAGTAATTAACCATGTGACACTGGGCAAGTCACTTAACCCTCTTTGCCTTAGCTTTCTCATCTGTAAAATGAGCCGAAGAAGGAAATAGTAAACCAGTCCAAGATCTTGGTCATAGAATCAGACACGAATGAATTGACTGAACAGTAGCAGCAGCAGCAGTCACCTCATCTCCTATGATTAGTACAAAGAAAAAGAGGAAAAACAAAGGAATCAAAGGCGGTGAAGAGGTTTTGAGGTAAGAGCCAGGACAAATGAGTGAATTTGTGACAGATGGTCTCAATCTTCTAAATTAAGTAGGACCTGAACACATCTGTTGAAGAGGGATGAGGGAATATGTGGGGCTGAAAGGGGGCTCTAGGGCTTGGATTAAGAAGTCTGTACTCTGTACACAGTAGGCATTTAGTAAACTATGAATGAATGGGATTTTGGAAGTCTCAGTCAAAACACACACACTCTCTCTCAAATGTCCTGCAAGCTCTTTATTTATTTTGTTAAAACAAAAGAAAATGAAACCTGGCAGATGTAAAACTCTGTTTTCTAATATGATAATCTCTGCCTCAGAGTCCTATTGTTTCAAAACTGCTATAGCAGCTGGAGGATGCGATGTAATTGACTTTATATACAAGTATGCAGCCACCACAATGAGGTGATAGCTCCACCTGGATTCCCATGATCACCATGGTAACCCATATCTTTTATATGGAATAATATGAAACAAAAAATCCCATTTAATCAGAAGAATCTGACAATCAGTCACTTATGAAATATTTTCTATTATTCTTGGTTAAATCTAAAGCTTCCAGACATTCACTTTAGCCATATTCTTTTTATTGATTGACTTCGGATTTTCAAAGCAAAATCTGTTCTTTATGATTGAGTTCCTTTTACACACATCTCTGACATATGATTCTCATCACTTCTGCCTCCTCAAATCCCTAGATTCCTTCAAAGTTCATCTTAAATGCCATCTAGTATATTGGGCCTTACTTGACTCTGCCCCTTTCTTCAACTACAGGTACCCACAGACAGAAATTTTTTTCACATCTCTTTGATAAATATGTTTAAACATACACACACACAAGTTGTCTTTTTAAGTTCTTTTTAAAATGTTTATTTATTTGTTTTTACTTTTTCATATTCATTTCCATGAAATTTTGACTTCCAAATTTTCTCCTCATCTCTCTGCTCCCTCCACCCCATAAAGCCTTGCACTGATTACCCCTTTCTTCCTTATGCCCTCCCTTCTATCACATTCTTCCCTTCCCTTATTCCCATCTTCTTTTTCTTGGAGGGCAAGATAGATTTTTTCCATGACCTGTATTCTTTATTTCCCAGTAGTATGCAAAAACAATTCTCAACATTCATTTCTAATACTTTGAATTCCAACTTCTCTCCCTTCCTTGCTCCCCATCCATCCTCACATCCATCCATCCTGAATCCGGCAATTTAATATAGGCTAATATGTGTAGTTTTGCAAAAGACTTCCATAATTGTCATGTTGTGTAAGACTAACTATATTTCCCTCCATCCTATCCTGCCCTCCCATTTATTCTATTCTCTCATTTGACACTGTCCCTCCCCAAAACTGTTTACTTCTAATTATTCCCTTCTCACATTTGCCTTCCCTTCTATCATCCCCCCCTCCACAGTCCACTAGTCCCCTTCTCCCCTACTTTCCTGTAGTGTAAGATAGATTTTCATACTAAATTGAGTGAACATGTTATTTCCTCTTGAAGCCAAATGTGAAGAGTAAGCTTCACTTTTTCCCTCTCACCTCCTCCCTTTGATCCTCTATTTTTTTTCCTTTTAATTTTTTTAAATTTATTTATTTATTTAAATTTTTTACATTCATTTTCACAAATTTTTGGGTTCCAAATTTTCTCCCCTTTTATCCCCTCCCCCCACCCCAATACCCCAAGCAATCTAATTTTCCCTATCTCCAATCTGCCCTCTCTTCTGTCATCTCTCCCTTCTCTTGTCTCCATCTTCTCTTTTCTCCTGTAGGGCCAGATGACTTTCTATTCCTCATTAACTGTATGTCTTCTTTCCTAGTTGCAACAACAATACTAAACAGTTGTTCCTAAAACTTTGAGTTCCAAATTCTCCTCATCCCTCCCTCCCCACCCATTCCCTTTGGGACAGCAGGCAATTCAATATAGGCCATATCTGTGTAGTTTTGCCAATGACCTCCCTGATAGTCATGTTGTGAAAGACTAACTGGATTACCATCCCTCCTAACCTGCCCCTCATTGTTTCTCTTCTGTCTTTTGATCCTGTCCCTCCCCAAGTGTTGACTTCAAATTGCTCCCTCCTCCCTTTGCCCTCCCTTCCATCATCCCCCCCCTTGCAATATCTCTTTCTCCCCCACTTTCTTATACTGTAAGATAGGTTTTCATACCAAAATGAGTGTGCATTTCACTCCTTCGTTTAGTCAAATGTGATGAGGGTAAAGCTTCTTGTTTTTGTTTTTGTTTTTTTCTCAGCTCTCCTCTTTTTCCCTCCACTAAGAAAAACTACCTGCCTCTTAAATGACATATAGTTACCCCCTTACTTTTCCCTCCCCCTACATTTCTCTCTCACCATTTACCCTAGTTTCTTTTAAGATATGGTCCCATCCTATTCAGTTCAATCTGTGCTCTCTATCTCTGTATGTGTGTGCATGTGTGTATGTGTGTGCATGCGTGTACATGTGTATGTGTGGTCCCACCAACTACCCAGATACTGAAAAGTTTTAAGAGTTACAAATATTGTCTTTCCATGTAGGAATGTAAACAGTTCACTCATGGTAAGTCCCTTAAGACTTCTCTTTGCTGTTTACTTTTTCATGCTTCTTCTCATTCTTGTGTTTGAAAGTCAAATTTTCTTTTCAGCTCTGGTCTTTTCATCAAGAATGCTTGAAAGTCCTCTGTTTCATTGAAAGACCATATTTTCCCTTGAAGTATTATACTCAGTTTAGCTGGGTAGGTGATTCTTGGTTTGAGTCTTAGTTCCTTTGCCTTCTGGAATATCCTATTCCACGCCCTTCGATCCCTTAATGTAGAAGCTGCTAGATCTTGGGTTATCCTGATTGTATTTCCACAGTACTGGAACTGTTTCTTTCTAGCTGCTTGTAAGATTTTTTCCTTGAGCTGGGAGTTCTGGAATTTGGCCACAATGTTCCTAGGAGTTTCTCTTTTTGGATCTCTTTCAGGTGGTGATCGATGGATTCTTTCAATACTTATTTTGCCCTCTGGTTCTAGAATGTCAGGGCAGTTTTCCTTGATAATTTCATGGAAGATGATGTCTAGGCTCTTTTTTTGATCATGACCTTCAGGTAGTCCCATAATTTTTAAATTATCTCTCCTGGATCTATTTTCCAGGTCAGTTGTTTTTCCCATGAGATATTTCACATTCTCTTCCATTTTTTCGTTCTTTTGGTTTTGTTTGGTGATTTCTTGGTTTCTCGTAAAGTCATTAGACTCCATCTGTTCCATTCTAATTTTGAGAGAGCTATTAAATTCAGTGAGTTTTTGAGCCTCTTTTTCCATTTGGCTAATTCTGCTTTTGAAAGCATTCTTCTCCTCGTTGGCTTTTTGAACCTCCTTTGCCAATTGGGTGAGCCTATTTTTCAAGGTGTTAATTTCCTCAGCATTTTTTTGGGTCTCCTTTACCAAGGTATTGACCTGTTTTTCATACTTTTGTTGCATCTCTGACATTTCTCTTCCCAGTTTTTCCTCCACCTGTCTAACTTGCTTTTCAAAATCCTTTTTGAGCTCTTCCAGGGCCTGAGCCCACCCACCACCCCCCTGGGGTGTCTGGGGTACTGAGGCCCCGCCCTCCACGTCTTTCCCTGATGGCAAGAATACGTCCTCATCTTCGTCAGATCCGAAGGTCAGGATCATTTGCATTTGTTGGAAAAAACTTATTTTTCTTCCCTTTTCTAGGCATTTTCCCAGCCAGTTAACTTGTCTTCTGAGATTCCTTTCCACCCCCGCCTGGATCCGCCCAGCTAGTGCTTGGCCTCTGAGATTTAAATGGGCTTTCCTCCTGCCGGCTGTCAATCAGTGAGCTTTAGTTCAGGTGCTGGGGTGGGGCCCGGGTTGCCTCCGAGACTCTGATCCCTCGGGGGGGCTTTATGCAGAGACTCCCAAGAATGGAGAGGGGGGGGGGGGGGGGGGCCCGCCTCCCAATCTCAGCTCCCCTGGGGGTCCCGAGCAGAAGCCTTCAGCAACAGAGCGGGGTGGGGGCAGGGCCGTCTCCCAGGCTCAGCTCCGTCAGGTTTTATGCGGGAATCTTCCGTAATGAAGATCCTGCCTGCTGCTGGGGGATTCCTGAGTCCTGGGCCGCTGCCGCCTCAGCCGCCGCCCACATCTCCGCCTCCGCTTCCTGCTCCCGTCCCCTCCGCGCCGCTTCCTCCCGAGGGGGCCCGAGCCACGGAGTCGCCCTGCTTCCCCTCTCCTTCAGCCCGGCCTCTCTCACTGACCTGCTTCTGTGGGTGGAGGGACTTTCCCGGCTGCTTCAGCTTCCGTCTCTGAAGCCTGCTTGGATCCGCTTCTCTGAGGCCTCGGCCAGGGCAGTGCTGGGGGTTGGGTTTACTCTCCGGGGCGCGCCGGACCCTGGGGACGGGTCCTCAGGGCTCCCTGGAACGGAAATCTCCTCCACTCTGCCTCTGCACACCTTGCACTCACCCAGAATCTATGGGGGACTCTTTCTACACCAATTCCATGGGCTTTGGTTTCGGAGCTCGTAAACGTGCGTCCTTCTACTCCGCCATCTTCGCTCCGCCCCCCCTTTGATCCTCTATTGAAAAAGCTTTTTCTTGCCTCTTTTATCAGTGATAGTTTTCCCCATTCCATTTCTCCCTTACAAAGTGGATTACATGTGTGATCTCCTGATTCTTACAACAACCCTTTGAAATAGGTGCCACGATTATCTCCATTTTACAGATGAGAAAACTGATGTTAAGAGGGGACTTGTCTGGAGTCATACAGTTTGCAAAGTGTCAAGGTAGTATTTGAATTCAGGTCTTCCTGATCCCAAGGGCAACCCTGTATCCATTATTCCACTTAGTTAACTACATAAAGGCACCACATAGTCTTTTTGTGGGAGTATAGTAGCAGAAACACATTTACTCCCCATAGGAAGGTGGAAAATGGTCTCTTTGAGGAGGTCTGAGGATTACATTGATATAACAGAGAGAGGGGAAGGAAGAAAGACATGGCTTATCTGAAGAGGGTAAGGGGTGGTGGTGGGGAGGTCATAGTATTAGTCCTGGGAGAGACCTTAGAGATTATAAACTCATTCATTTATAAATAAGAAACTGAAGCCTAGAAAAGCAGAATGACATGTCAAACCTTCTGTAAGTTAATGGCAAATTGAGGCTTGAAATTTCAGCCTCCCAATCCTGTCCATTGCACCAAAATGCTGACGCCGATTATATGACAGAATGGATAGAATAAGGATGTGGCGGTAACAATGCCCACATTGAGGCTGAAATTATTCTGAGGAAAAAATGCTCATTCCTTTGTATTTTGAAATATTTTACAAAATAATGGGCAGTTGTGTAAAAAAAAATCCACCACTTTGCTTACTGGTTTCTATAATTGGCTCACTTTTACTTAATATTTAAACAACCATATTTCCAGTTTCTCTTTGAAAAGTTCCCTAATACTTAATTTGCCTAGCTGAAGCATGAATACTATAATTTACTTAATGCCAAGACTTTGATTTTTCTATTTCTTGAGTAAGCTTACATACTTATTGTATGTCACAATGAATGTGGCTATCGTAATTTTACTGTTCACTGAATGTCAAATTAAAAATGTATAGGTGATCATTAAGAATCCTATCTCAGCTAATTATTCTTGGGGGATTTTGGAAAGTCTGTGCTAATGAGCTGAAATATGTTGAAAGACCAAGTGGTTGAATGCTGCTGTAAGAGAAAGTATAAACTGTAAAGCCTGCAAGACTTTTGACACATGTATATATGAAGGGAGAATGATAGAAAAGGGGTGAATCTGATGCAGTAATCTGTCATTGTAACTGTTTATCTCATTGATTCTCATATATGCAGAGAAGATTATAATAATTGGTGGCATTTATTTGCTTTCTTTGTCTCTCTGTCTCTTCCTCTCTCCCCTTCCCTCTGTTTCTTTCCCTTCCCCCCTAGTAGGTGCCTTTTTGCCAAAACTAATTTAAGTCAAGGTGGACCTTTCTGCAGGCATACAGGGCAGGATAGGATGTGGGATACTTGAATTATTCTGTCTTTCAGTTTCTATCTGATGGAACACTAAAGGCCTTAAAAGAAGTAATCACTCCTTCTCTGATTGCTGAACACCGGACTGCTCTGATAGACACCATTTCCCAATGGTTTGCTGCCATACTACATTGATTCAAATCGTACTTCAGTTTCTCCTTTCAAACGTTTCTTCTATTTTGTTCTCTCCTCTACCCTAGGCTGCTTATTTTATAGCTCACCTCAAGGACTCTACTTGGACATTTTGCTGCCTGCTTGTCTCCGTCTGCAGAGGAAGCATCCCTTCAGTGTTGACAGACTGCCTGTCAGGATAGTTAGAACCATCAGAAAGCCACAAATCTGGATCTGCTTAATTAGCAGGAGAGAAATAGCAGAAGAATTTTCTATTGCATTGTGATATCTCCAATTCCTTTAGGGAATTTCCCAAAGAATTGTAATCCAAAGATTCAGCTACTGCTAAATCAGTGAGTCATTCCTTATGACAAAGAATTATTTAAAAAAAAAGAAAGAAAAAAGGAAGAGAAAAAAACATCGGAAATGATAAATACAGTGTAAAAATCTGGCATAGTTTGCAATACTTCCCAACCTTGGGATCCCTATGTGTGCTAAGGGTGGGAGGAGGTATCTTCTCATATCTCTTCTTTGGATCCAAACTTAGTGATACTAATTTTGTAGCATTCATTTTTTAGAGGCAACTAGGAGCAGAGTGGGTAGAGTACCCAGTCTAGAGGCAGGAAGGTTCATTTCCTAAGTTCAAATGCATCCTCAGACCCTCAGTAGCTATAGGTGACCCTACGTAAGTCACTTAACTTTGTTTACCTCAGTTGCTCATCAAACGATCTGGAGAAGGAAATGGCAAGCAGTTCAAGTGGCTTTGTCAAGAAAACCCCTAATGGGGTCACGGAGTCAGACACAATTGAAAACAACCACAACAGAAGCATTGATTTTTAGTGTTCGGTGGTTGTTATTCTTTTTATGTACATTGTTCTATCACTTTTCATCAGTTTATGTAAGTCTTCTCATGCCTTCTCCATTCATCATATTTGACATTTCTTTACAGCACAGTAACATTCCATTATATGAATGTGGTGGAATTTGTTTAACCATTTCCCAACTGATGTGCATCTACCTTGCTTCTAGTTGCTTGCTATCACAAAAAGTGTTGCTATAAATATTTTGGTGCATATGGGGCTTTTTGATCAACGATTTCCTTGAGACAGATGTATATTGGTGAAATCTGAGTCAAAAGATATGGACATTGTTTTAGTCACTTTATTTACATAATTCCAAATTGCTTTCCAGAATGTTTATGCCAATTTGCAGCTCCATCAATAATATATTAGTATGCTTGTTTTTCCACAACCCCTCTAACTTGGACTATTTCTATTTTTTTGTCACATTTTCCAATTTGCTGGATATGGAATCAGAGCATTCTTTGTCATGGTTTCCAATTGTTCCTTTAAAAACTTAGTCTGTGGTGTTCAACCATAACTTATCAGAAAATAACTTTGATATTTCATATTTATATTAGCTCTTTATATACCAGCAATATCAAAAACATATGGGAAATTTGATTTATAGGGTTTTTTGCTCATTCAGTTGCTTCTCTTCTTACCTGGGATTCATTAATTTTGCTTCTGCAAAATCATTTCTATTTCATATAATCAACATTATATATTTTATTCGTGGTCATTGTTTCTTTCCCTTGCTTGGTTAAGAGTTCATCTCCTACCCACACATCAGATTGCCGCCAGAAAATTTTCCACTTTTTTCAAAAAACCTTATCTAGCTGAAAATTTATTTTTAATATCATAAAATATCTATGTAAAATTGAAACTAAGAATCATTGACAATTAAGATATACTATAAGATTACTTTTTACTCTAAATGTAGGAGTAAAGGAAAGATGACCACTCACATGGCTATTTTTAAAATATAATTCTAAAAATGCTGACAATAGCAACAAAATAAAAAAAAACAATTAAAGGCACAATCTATCTCCTATTTTACAGAATTTTACTTTTACTTCAATTTGACTTTGACTTTTAATTTTGAATTAATATTCACTAATATGTTTGGTCAGTGGCTATCCTTTGTTTTATTCTTCCTTGATTTAGATATTAGGATTTTATTTAGCACATTGAAAGAAGAAATTAGACTACTGCTTTCCTTCTCAATTTTTGAGAATAATTTTTGTAGTGTAACAATGACTTGAAAGTTTATTGATAACATATATTTTTCTACCATCTTCATTTCCAAATATATTCCTCTTTTCCATCCTATCAAGACAGTCATCTCTTATGAAAAATAATAAAAAATAAAGAGAGAAAAAAGGTACTTCAGACCAACACATCTGTCTAATAAAAGGATCAGGATTGTTCTCTTCAGTTTACATATCCACCAAGTCTGACAGTTTATGTTGTATTTCATACCCATAGTGCCTGTTTTCTGCTAATAAAATAATAGTTTTTAGACACACTGGCTACACTGTTATCCAATATCCTAAGGTACAGAGAGAAATAGATTTTAGCTTAAAAAGATGAAAACAAGTTTCTAACATTTAGAGCTATCCCCAAAGGAAACGGCCTGTCTCTTGAGATAGGAAGTTTCTAATTACTGAATGTCTTTAGGGAAAAACTGCATGCTGTGAAGAGGATTATTGTTCAGATGTGAGTTAGATTAAATGGACACTGAAACATCTTGCAAAAATTGCTCTTTGCTCAGCCTCCCTTAAGTGTATCAGTAAATTGGAGTGTATTATTATAGTGAGACACCAAATTGCATTAGCAAAAATGTCGGGATCCTCTGACACTTACTACTTTTGTGATCTAAGACAAGGCACTGAACCTCTTTAGGTCTAAAGTCTTCTCATCTATAAATGGAGGAGATTGAAGTAGATGATTTTTTTTTAGATTTATTTATTTTTGGTTTTCAAAATTCATTTCCACAAGATTTTGAGTTCCTAATTTTCTCCCCATCTCTCCCTTTCCCCCATCCCAAGACACTGTGCATTCTGATTACCCCTTTCCCCAGTCTACCCTCCTTCCTATCACACACTCCCTTCCCTTATCCCCATCTTCTCTCTTTTCCTGTAGGGCAAGATAGATTTCTCTACCCTATTACCTGTATTTCTTTTGTTCCAGTTGCATGAAAAAGCAATTTTCAGCACTCGTTCCTAAAACTTTGAGTTCCAGCTTCTCTCCCCTCCTCCCTCCCCATCCATCCCTACTGAGAAGGCAAGCAATTCAAGATAGACTACATGTGTAGTTATCCAAAAGACTTCCATCATAGTCATGTTGTGAAGGACTAACTATATTTCCCTCCATCCTATCCTGCCCCCCGACTTATTCTATTCTGTCTTTTGACCTTGTCCATCCCCAGAAGTGTTTAGTTCTAGTTATTTCCTCTTCCTATTTGCCCTCCCTACTATCATCCACCCCACATCCACTTATCCCCTTCTCCCCTACTTTCCTGTAGTGTAAGATAAATTTTCATACCAAATTGAATGTGCATGTTTTTCCCTCCTTAAGCCAAATGTGATGAGAGTAAGCTTTACTTTTTCCCTTTCACCTCCCTACTTTACCCCTCCATTGAAAAAGCTTTTATTTGCCTCTTCCATTTCTCCCTTTCTGCTCCCAATATATTCCTCTCTCATCCCTTAATTTTATTTTTTTAGACATCATCCCTTCCTATTTAACTCACCCTGTGCCTCCTTTCTCTCTCTCTCTCTCTCTCTCTCTCTCTCTCTCTCTCTATATATATATATATATATATATATATATATATATATATATATGTATGTGTATATATATATGTATGAATGTATGTATATATGTATAATCAATCCCTCCAAATACCCAAATACTGAGAAAAATTTCAAGAGTTACAAATATTATTTTTCTATGCAAGAATGTAAACAGTTCACTTTCAGTAAGTCCCTTATGATTACTCTTTCCTGTTTACCTTTTTGTGATTCTCTTGATTCTTGTGTTTGACGGTCAAATTTTCTATTCATCTCTGGTCTTTTCATCAAGAATGCTTGAAAGTCCTCTAATTTCATTGAATGACCATTTTCCCCCTGAAGTATTATATTCAGTTTTGCTAGGTAGGTGATTCTTGCTTTTAGTTCTATTTCCTTTGACTTCTGGAATATCTTATTCCAAGCCCTTTAATCCCTTAATGTAGAAACTGCTAGATCTTATGTTATCCTGATAGTATTTCCACAATACTTGAATTGTTTCTTTCTGGCTGCTTGCAATATTTTCCCTTTGACCTGAGAACTCTGGAATTTGGCTACAATATTCCTAGGAGTTTTTCTTTTCAGATTTCTTTCATGACGTGATCAGTGGATTCTTTCATTATTTATTTTACCCACTGGTTCTAGAATATCAGGGCAATTTTCCTTGACAATTTCATTATAGATGATGTCTAGGCTCTTTTTTTTGTTCATGGCTTTCAGGTAGATGCTTTTTCAATGAGATATTTCACATTATCTTCTATTTTTTTTAATTCTTTTGGTTTTGTTTTGTAATTTCTTGCTTTCTCATAAAGTCATTAGCTTCCAACTGCTTCATTCTAATTTTTAAAGAACATTTTCTTCAGTGAGCTTTTGAACCTCCTTTTCCATTTGGCTAATTTTGCTTTTTAAAACATTCTTCTCCTCATTGTCTTTTTGGACCTCTTTTACCATTTGTGTTAGTCTATTTTTATTTTCTTCTTCATTTTTTGGGGGTCTCCTTAAGCAAGCTGTTGATGCTTTTCATGATTTTTTTGCATTGCTCTCATTTCTCTTCCAAATTTTTACTCCACCTCTCTTATTTGATTTTCAGAATCCTTTCTGAGCTCTTCAATGACCTGAGAACACTGAATATATTTTTGCAGGTTGGATGAAGAAGCCTTGACTTTTATGTCTTCCTCTCATGGTATGCTTTGTTCTTCTTCATCTGAAAGGATGGAAAAAATTCCTGTTCACCAAGAAAGTAACCTTCTATAGTCTTTTTTTTTCCTTTTCGGAATATTTTCCCAGCCAGTTACTTGACTTTTGAGTCCTTTGTGAAGTGGAGGGTATAATTTAGGGACCTATAAGTTCTCAGTTTCTCCAAAGTGGCATAATGAAGGGAGAGGAGTTTACTCCTCTCCTGACCTGAGCTCTAGTTTGGAAGCAACCATAAGCTTTTCTGCCCAGGATCTGTGAGTAGAAGAGCCTCTACCAGGTTCTCCTTGCCATTGCTATTCCTCATCCCAGGACCACCACTCAGGGCTGAGATCCAAATCTGCCTCTTGATTCTCCCAGGGTCTTTAGGCTGGGAGCTTCAAAAATGTCTGCTGTGGCTCCGTGGCTACTGCAGCCCCAGGCCAGGGGTTAGGGCCAGACCCTGCTCCCTTCACACCCAGGTGAAAGAGCTTTGTCCTTTACCTTTGAAACTGTCTTTGGCATTTGTGGGTTGAGAAAACTGGGAATCACAGCTGCTGCCCATGATTCTACACCCTGATGCCCGCTCCAGTCCTGGCCCTGCTGCACTGTGGGGCCAAGGCTGGGGTTGCACCTCTGTGAGCCTGGTGCAGAAGACCTTTCCTGTTGGGTTTCCAGGCTGTCTTGAGGTGGAGATCTCTTTTACTCTGCCACTTTGTGACTTCTGCTGCTCTAGAATTTGCTTTGAGTCATTTTTAACAGATATTTTATGGCCTATGCAGGGGAGAGCTACAGAAGGTTCATCTCTCTACTCTGTCATCTTGGTTCTGACCCCTGAAGTAGATAATCTTTGAGGTCCTTTCTGGATTTCAATCTATGTTCCTATGAATGTAGGCATGATGCTTAACCTGTTAAGTGTCGGTTTCCTTATCTGTAAATGGATGTGATAGTACCTGCACAACT
The DNA here is from genome assembly GCA_023548195.1 of Bettongia penicillata ogilbyi. Classification (NCBI taxonomy): domain Eukaryota; kingdom Metazoa; phylum Chordata; class Mammalia; order Diprotodontia; family Potoroidae; genus Bettongia; species Bettongia penicillata. The sequence goes on from JAJHZJ010000864.1 coordinate 1,768,407, forward strand.
TCCTTTGCAGAGCTGTTTGTGAGGACAATAATTTCAAATGTCAACATTATGTAAATATTTGGATGGTGATGATTTAGTTGAACCCATTTTTCTAGCTTTTTCTCATATTACTTCCTGCCATGTATCCTATGTATTAGCCAAAGTGGACTACTCTCTCTAAAACAGATTTCATGCTTTGAAATATTTTGAATAAATACATAATTATAAATAGGATAGTGCTCCTGGTATTCCTAACACTTTGTCTAGGGAGCAAATTTCCTATTCACTTTGTCTAAATGTTCTCTACACCATCTTCCCCTGTTAAATCCTGCCCTTCACTCTAGGTGTATTCTGAATGCCATTTTCTCCATGAAGCCTTCCTTGTTTGCCCTGGGTCACACAACTGAGTAAGTATCTGAGGCAGATTTGAACTCAGGAAGATGAGTCTTCCTGACTCCGGGCTTGACATTCTATTTGCTGTGCCACCCAGTCACCCTTAATGACTTACAACATCCTTTACAATTTCTGCAGCTTAGAAACTGAGACCTGGAAAAGACCTTAACTTAGAAAGGCCAAGGTCGTCTGTTGCTTTCTGGGCCATTGCTAGTTGTCTTGACCTTTATCTTGCCATTGGATTTCAGTGACTCTGGAAGAAAGAGTGAGACTGATGACTCTGTACAACTCTGCCCTACTCACATCCAATTCATGCATAAGTTAAGATGTCATGATGCCATTGGTTATCTTCAAGAACAAAGGATGAAGAACAGTGACGACTTCCTCCTCACATAGCAAGTCTTTCCTTGTAACAAAGGAAAATAGTAAAGCCAAATCAAACTTTATAGTGACCACATCTGCTAGTGTATATCATTCTGCCCCCATGTTTTGCCCCATATTCCTTCAAATCTCATCCCATTGTTTTGAAGAACAGTGTGGAATTATGCTCCAAGAGTTATTAAACTGCCTATATCATTTGACCTAATAAAACCACTACTAAGTCTGTTTTCAAGGCTGATTTGGAGAAAAGAAAAAGAACTTATAGATTCTAAAATATTTAGAATCAATTGGGGAATGACTGAATAAGTCATGGTATTTGATTGTGATAGAATACAACTCTGCTGTAAGAAATAATAAGTTCAGTGATCTTAGAAAAACATGGAAATACTTACATGAAATAATGAGGATGAAGTGAGAAGAACTAGGAGACTGTGAGCATATACGTCATCGTGATTACTATAAATATCAAAATTAACTATAGAGGACGTGATGAAGAACATATATATGCTTATTTGTATCTGATGGTAGCCATCTCTAGGGGCAGGTGGGGGATGGGAAGAAAAATGGGTAAGAAAGAAATTTACATGATAACTTTATTATATATTTAAAGAGAATAACAAATTGTACATGATAGATTTATGGTTGCATATTCAAACATCTTTTTATTCTACTATGTTATGGAAATGCTTATTTTATTACATTAGTTAAAGATAAATACTATTTTTAAAAAGAGAAAAAAACTAACCTCCAGGAGAACTTACTACTTCAGAGATGTTTAGTAGGTTATAGAAAATATATATTGCCAATTATTTTCTCCAAAAAAAAGGAAGAAAGGAGGGCAGTAAATTTCCTTATCTTCAGAAATTATTTCTTACTCAGTACTGGAAAATAAATAAGCCCATGGCTGCAAAACAGAGATTCATGAGTTCTGTAGTGTTGATATCTGTCCTTCAAGAATAAAATCAATTTCCCAGCAGTAATACCATTAATGTTAATTTTCATTAATGAAGTACTTACCTATACTGAGGGTTCTGTAGAATACCAAGAAACCTAAAATTCTATTACTCTAAGTCAAGCTTCTTTTTAAAAATAAGGATGAAGCACTAACAAGGAAGCAAAGAAAAAAAAGAACAGCTCTGAACATAATGAATTAGTATTTGTTATATAGGCTTTCTTGAAATGGACATTTATTGCTGCATATTTTTAATCCTCTCTTTGTTCTACAGGGTACGTGACACTTTTTTCTTTTCTTATTTTGTATTTATGCTTTAATATTTAGGTTTACATTATATTTCTTTGTTTTATTGTTTGTTTCAGTAATAAAAAGGAAAAAAATGTCCTGAAAATTAAAAAAAAGTAACAATGAAGGAACCAACATAGAACATTTCTATGAGAGATGCATTTAAAGAAGGCATCTTAACCTGCAGGAGTCAGGGGAGTCAACAAAGTAGGAGTAGGATAACCCATGTATGCTAAGTGTTTGTCATTTGGGGGGATTCTGTTGAAGTATGTAATACTTGTCTTTATTAAAGCTCTGAGAAATCACTAACTGGGAAGAAGAAAATTTTTCTTAATATGGGAAGTGTCTAAAATTAAATCTTTCATGGGATCAAAGATAGGAGAGTTCAAGGGATCTCAGAGACCACCCTGTCCGACTCTCTCATTTTATAGATGATGAGACTGGGAGAGTGTGTGAAGGGTGTTGAGTTGACTTGCTGATGGTCACATAGGTGGTTGACTCCAGTACTACTTCTCTTTTTAATGTATCCTGTTGCCTTTGAAGTCCAGACTTCAGTTTGATTGTACAGTGAACAGAAGAGAATAACATTTCAGTAATATTCCCTTATATCCATCATATATATAGTGAGGCAGCTCCTGTTGAGAAGGGGTTAGCAATATCTACCAATTGCCAACTAACTTCTACCCAGAGGGAAGACCAGACAGCCCAGCTGAAGCAGCAGAGCATCCTATTGTGATGACAGGAGGTAGCATATGATTTACGCGTTGGACCACCATCACCTTGACTACCACATTCCCTCTGACCTTGATGCAGATTTCCTAGGACCCTGAGTCCAACATCCTTGGTAATAACAATGTCTTCCTAACCATTAGATTCTCTTCCAGCTCAGCCTGTGTAGCCATCAATGACAGGAGAAATTATTGTGGGGGTAGGACTACACCTTCCACATCACTACCAGCAACAGCTGCTGACCAACTGCCACAACAGACAGATGAATCAGGAGCCCTGTGACTAGTTACACTCCTAGGCTCACCAGTCCTACTTCCTGACCTACCCTCATAGTCATTTTCCAGTGAAGCAACACCTGTGGAGAACAGACCAGGCATCCCCACTAAATGCCAACTACTGCCATTCACAGGTTGCGTGGGCCAGCCTGGCTAAAGCATCAGGAGTCACTCTGAGGGAGATAAAGAAGACAGTGTGGATTAGTCAAGTCAAATTACCACCACCACTTCCCCTTTGAGTCTAATAGAGACAACCTAGGACTTTGAAACTCAGAAATTTTGAAATGTTCCTAGTCCAGCACCCACAACCTAGTAAGTAAACCTATGGAGATGGAGCCTGGCTGTTGTCCATGCAGATGCCACAGTCACTTCTGCTGAAAATCCAGAAAAGAAACCTCTTGTCCCTCAAGTGCTTGGCACTACCAAATGGTTCAGTGTGAGACTGATAGAATTTTTGTCAGTAGGAATCTTGTTAAAGAGGAAGCTTTGTGAATGCACCTTAAGGATCAAGGGACCTTTCCATCTGACTCATGGATGAAATCTTCCCTATGTTGTCTCTCCTTTAAGAATGGAAGGTCCTTGATTGCAGGGACTATCTGACTTTGTTCCCATTTGTATCTTCAGAACCTAGCATAGGGTTTTGTACATAATAAATGTTTTCCCCCATGGATTGATTGATTGATTTGTTCCTATAACAATGAAATCACAGGTGTAGACCCTTTCTCTATCCTCCAACCTCTACTGCCTCCCCTTTCCAATAGATCAAAATGGAAAGATTTACATGAACTTATGCTGAATAAAGTGAGTACAACCACGAAATCATTATACATTGTATCAGCAAAATTTTGCCATGATCAGCCTTGATAGACTTAGATCTTCTCAGCAATACAATGATCCAAGACAATTCCAAAGTGCTCTCTACATCCAGAGAAAGAACTATGGAGTCTGAATGCAGATAGAAGCATGCTGTTTCCCTTTTATTGTTCTGATTCTTCTTTTACAACATGACTAATGTGGAAATAAATTTGCTTTGATTGGGCATGTATAGCCTATATGAGATTCCTTGCCATCTTGGGGAGGGGACAGGTGAAAGAAAAATTTGGAATTCAAAATCTTATTAAAGTGAAACTTTCAGTGAAACTGAAAATGAATGAATGAAAGAAAAAAGAAATGTCCTGGTCTGGTATGTACTGAAACACAGCACAGCTCAGTGAATACAGAGCTGGGTTCAGACCTTGCCTTTCACACATACTGGCTCCGTGTGTGATAAGTCATCTTGGTGTGCCAGGTTAGTAGAATCAAACTCAAATGGAGAAGAGGCCATTAAACAAGGATCTCTGTAGCCACATATTCACTTAGGAAACCATTTATTAACCCTATATTTTCTTGTATTTTTATTCATTTTGTTAAATGTTTCCTGATTACCTTTTAATATAACATATCCATGCTAGGGAATACGGGGGGCCTCATTGAAACCTCTGGGGTCATATGTTCACTTCTATTTGATGCAGATTTCCAAGGCTATAAATTAGAAAAGGTACAACCCTGAAGGGGCTTTTAAGCTCCCTGAAGTGGGAGCTCCTTATGCCAATGAAATCTTAGGTTGAGTTTCCATCACTGTTTGTAGCACTGAAAAGGGCCTTCAGTAGGTATCATTTTAAGTAAGAGAAATGCTCCACCAATTTGGGGGAGTAAAGCTCACCCTGAGGTCTCAAAAGCTATTTTAGCAAAACACAAGCTCTAGTTGATCCTTCCAAAAGCTGCAGAGTTCTGTCCTTTTCTTCTGGGATGCTCAAAGGGAGAAGTCAGATGTCTATTTATATGACTCAAATTGGGTGGATACCTCTCTTTCTTTGAGCATCTCTTTCATGTTAACCTTGGAATATATAGGAAAATCAAAATGACTAGTGGAACGTTTTCTTTATTTTTCTATGTAATGAATGTTTTATGTTGACAATACCAAGAGAACAGAGACAGTTCGGATCTGTAACTCATCCTCCCATCTACCTTGCACCTATGGAAAGTTCATTCAGTTTTACTAAGATAAGCTCTTGTATTAATCATCATGAGATCAATTGTTCACTTCACTAATAGATATTGTTAAATGTGCTAGGCTTTGAGGAAGGTTCTGGAGAAAGTTTCTTTTGGCCTTGGCTCTGCCACTAGCTTGTTGGATTACCCAGGTGCAGGGGCTGTTAACTTGAGATCTGTAAAGTTTTTTTTCCCTCTAAATATTCTGATAGATGCATTTCAGCAAATTGTTTTCTTTTGTAATGCTATATATTTTATTTTTCATATTCAAAAACATCTTTCTGGGAAGAGGTCTATAGATCATACCAGACTGCCAGAGGGGTCCATTATAAAAAAAAAAAAGTTAGGAACCTGTGAGTCCTAAGGGAAATAATTTACTCCTCCTCACTTTTTTTTATCTGTAAAATGAAAATATTGGACTAGATGGTTTCTAAGCTTTAAAATATCTACAAATAATTTTCAGGAAAAAAAGGTTTTTAAGGATGCTGAAGGAATGTTAACTGTGTTTTCTGCTTGTAATTGTGAATTTTGCAATATTAAGGTTTTTTTCCTTTCCTGACCTTTGCTAATTTCCATTTGGATATCCTTTTTTTTAGATTGAAGTCGCCATGTAGTCACTCTTATATGTACAACTATGGAGTAGATATTTGGACAGAACAATGCTGATATTCCAGACAGCAAGGAAAGGACATGGTTTCATTTAGAGAAAATGTCCACCATAGTAGAAAGTGGGAGTTTGTTTGGGGAATGCCATTATCTTCCAAGATAAGAGTAAATGAACCCTGGTTATAGACCATGCGTGTGATGGATGTTGCTTGGGTAGAGCTTTTGCTTTCTGAGTGCTAAAAGGAGCTCTGTTTACTAGTGATTGGATTGCCTTATGCAATGGCTTGATGGAGTTCAATTAAAATTTCATATCAAATATGCACTCAATTATTTACTCTATAGTATTAAAATATTATGTGCCAACCATTATTAAAATTTTCATCCCAAACCTTTCCAAATTTTACTTCTGATGCAGAACCAGGCATGTGGGGATGATTACATTAATAATACATCACTACCCCAAATTAAAGTGCAGAGTTGAGAACATGCTAATAGGTTTCATTGATTTCAACTTGGAAATGGGTGCAGACAATCAGAAAGCAGGTGCGAGGGTGACTTTAAATGAACTTGCAGTGATAATATCAAATAGATCTGTGGCAAGATTCATGACTGGAGTCTGAAGTAGAAAAAAGTGTGAAACATAATGAAGTTGGAGAGATTAAAGCTTGGAGAGAAAAACCTAAATGCTTATGTTACACTTGATAGTTTTTTTTTTTTAAATTAGCTTTCTTGTGATAAAAGTGTAAGCCCTGTCTTAAGGATTTTATTGGTTTCCAATGATGCAAATGTGTGGATTTAATTCATTTTGATTTTCTGAAAATTCCAAGGTTGGAGTGAAGGAGACAACTCAAAATTATTCATACAGGAATCCTACCTTCGACCTTACCTTTCTGTGAAATTAATTAGGATTCACTCTTAATAAAACTACCTTTGCTATCTGTTGTGAAACTTATTCTGCAGTTGAGTTTTGGCCCTTGCTAGCCCCAGGAAAGAATGAGGATTTGAAAGAATAACTGATTCTGTATACATGAACATACTTCTGGAATTATTTGGAGTGAAGGTTCTTTTTGTATCTGGGGGAGTAGCCACAGAACAATTGCTTGCCTTGCGGTGTCCCCAGACCCTTAATTTCCTTTTCTTCTATTTTAGTCTTCCTTGCCAAATACCCAGAGTTGCAGAAAACTGTTAAAAATCTTATCTTCTCTTTGTTATGTATGAGAACTTAAAACTATATCACCAAAAAGACCAAATATATATGGAGAGTTATGTATAGTGAGCATGCTTGTTTTAATGTCACTATAGTAAAAAGGACAAGAAGGAGGGAAAGAGGGAAGTAAAGAAAGAAGTATTTATTAAACACCTATTATATACCATCCTACTAAGCGCTTTATATATCTCATTTGATCCTTGCAACAATTATGGGAGCTAGATGCTATTATTATCCCCATTTTATAATTGAGGACACTGAGGCAGACAGAAGTCAAGTGACTTTTCCAGAGTCACACAGATATTAAAGTGCCAGAGACCAGATTTGAATTTAGATCATTATAACTTCAGGCCCAGTGCTCTATCCATTGCATCATCTATCTGAGCTTTTCAGAAGACATCTTCCATCACTATAGATAAAAAAACATTCAAAAGATGTTCAAAACAAAGAAGAGAAAGAATTATTTAAAATATAGTTCAGTAGACTTAGCTTCAAATCTTGAGAAAATTCTAGGATTTTTTATAAAAGAAACGGCTTGTAATTAATTAGAAAGAGAAGTGGGGATGAATATTAGCTGACATAGATTGTTGAAAAATCAGGCTGGATGTGGTCCTGAATGCCAGTAATCCCTGTTATGGGGGAGGCTGAGACTGGTGGGTTCCAAGAGCTCAGGATCTTTGAGCTGCTCTGCACCAAGTCTTAGGTGTCTGTCTTAAACCCGCCACCAAGGTGGTCAGCTGTCAGGAATGGGTTGTGGAGTTGCCAGGTTACCCGAGAAGACACAAGACACAGGTCAGAAACAGAGCAGGTTCAAAATGCCTGTCCCCATCATTAGAGTGATCGGCCTGCTGTGTGACTGCTACACTTCCAGCTTGGTACATATAGGGAGAACCCATCTCAAAACAACACAAAACAAAATGGCAAAGACAAGACCAATCAATAATAGTGACGATTGTTATAGTTATTAACAATTATTATCAATACCCAATCAATATTATCAGTACCCAAAAACCAATGCTGATAATGTCATTATCCAAAATTATCCACAGGTAATCAATTGTTAGAAAGCATCAGTTGTTTGCATGGTGTTTTCCAGTTACAATGCTAGGCTCTGCAGCTGCAGCGGCAAAGGAAGAAACCATCTATGCCTTTGTGGAGCTTATGTTTCACCAGTAAAAAACACCACGGCCCAAAACATAGAATTATAGAATGATTTTGAAAATTGGAAAGGACATCACTAGTCATCTCGTCTAACCTATAATAAAAAATAGAATCCTCACTACAGCGCCCCTGTGAAGATGTCATCCAGCCTTTTCTTAAGGGTGTCAAGGGAGGAGGAACCATATTCCCTCTCTTCAAAGGCAGTCCATTCAGCTCCTGAATAGCTTTAATTCTTAGCACTTATTTTTTTTTAGTGTCAATCCTCAATTTGCATCTTTGCATTTTCCAAACATTGTCCCTATAGTTCAGTCCTCTGGGATTGTTGATTGGTGGTAGTCATTTTCAGTCATACATGACTCTTTGCAACTCCATTTGGGGTCCTCCTGTCTCCAAGTCTGGCATTTGATCCACTGTACCACACAAAAAGAATCTAATTTCTCTTTCATGGGATAGCCCTTCAGTTCCTTGAAGACAACTATTATACCTCTCTTAAATCTTCTCTTTTATAGACCAAGCACCCATGATTCCTTTAACGAATCTTTACATGGCTTGAACTTGAGGTCTTTCACCATCTTCCTTACCCTGTTTTAGACACTAACTTATAGATGTCCTATCTGTACTGTAGCATGCAGCACTGAATAGCACTCCATTTGCATACTCTCCATTTGTGAGAGTTCAACAATGCATCACCTCTTTATGCCTAGAATCTCCAATTCCCAATGCAGCTCAAGATTATACTTCCTTTTTGATTATATTATAGCCACATGAGTTGCTGACACCTAGTGTGATTATAACCCACTAAATCCCCAAATCTTTGTCATAACATTTGTTATCTAAACCTTATACTCTTGTATTCCTGCAGTTGATTTTTGAACACATGTAAGATTTTACATTTATCTCTAATATCCTCTTTTTAGATTCTACCCTAATAGCTTCATGATTTTTTATTAATTTATTTAATTTTCAACGTTCATTTCCACAAGAATTTGAGTTCCAAATTTTTTCCCCATTTCTCCCCTTCCCCCACCCCAAGATGGCATGCATACTGATTACCCCTTCCTCAAGTCTGTTCTCCTCTCTATCGCCCCACCCCAGACTCTTATCTCCCTCCCCCTCACTTTTTTGTAGGGCAAGATAGATTTCTGTGCCCCATCACATGTACATTTTATTTGCCAATTGCATGTAAGAACAATTTTTAACATTTTCTTTTAAAACTTTGAGTTCCAAATTATCTCCCTTCTTCCCTCCCCATCCACCTTCATTGAGAAGGTAAGCAATTCAATAGGTTATACATATGTATACATTCAAAACACTTCCATAAAACATACTCATGTGAAAGACTAACTATATTTTCTTCTATTCTGCCCTCCATTCATTCTATCCTTTCCTTTGACCCTGTTGCTTTTCAAAAGGGTTTGCTTCTGACTACCCCCTACTCCAATCTGCCCTCCCTTCTATCATTCTCCCCCTTCTTTATACCCTTCTACCTGCTTTCCTGTAGGGTAAGATAACCAATTGAGTATGTATGCTATTCTGTTCTTAAACCAAATCCGATGAGAATAAGGTTCACTCATTCCCTATCAACTCCCTCCTCTTCCCCTTAGTTCTAAAAATTTTTTTCTTGCCTCTTTTTTATGAGATAATTTATTTCATTCTATTTTTCCCTTTCTCTTTCTATGGATGTATTCCTCTCTCACTCCTTAATTACATTTTTTTAGATATCATCTCTCCATATTCAACTCACCCTGTGCCTCTGTGTGTATATATGTATATATATATATTTTATATGTATGTATACATGTGTGTATGTATATATGTGTATGTGTATATGTATATGTGTGTGTGTATATACATATATGTACATACAAACACATATATTCCCTCCAAACTATCTTAATACTGAGAAAGGTCTCATGAGTTACAAATATCATCTTTCAATGTAGAAATTTTAATGTTTGATGTTAATAAGTCCCTTATGATTTTTTTCCTGTTTACCTTTTCATGCTTCTCTTCTTATATTTTAAAGTCAAATTTTCTATTCAGCTCTGGTCTTTTCATGAAGAATGCTTATAAGTCCTCTATTTCATTGAATATCCATCTCTCCCCCAGCCCTGAATTACTATACTCAGTTTTTCTGGGTAGGTGATTCTTAGTTCTAATCCTAACCTCCTCTGACATCTGGAATATCATATTTCAAGCCTGCTGATCCCTTAGTGCAGAAACTGTTAGATCTTGTCTTACCCTGATTGTGTTTCCACAATCCTAGAATTGTTTCTTTTTTTCTGGCTACTTGCAATATTCTCCTTGACCTGGGAACTCTTGACTCAATATTCCTAGGAATTTTCCTTTTGGGATCTCTCTCAAGAGTCAATCAGTGGATTCTTTCCATTTTTATTTTATCCTCTGGTTCTAGAATATCAGGGCAGTTTTCCTTGGTAATATCTTGAAATATGATATCTAGGCTCTTTTTTGATCACGGCTTCCAGACAGTCCAATAATTTTTAAATTATCTTTACTGGTTCTATTTTCCAGGTCAGTGTTTTTTTTCAATGAGATATTTCACATTGTGAAACTTTTTTTATTCTTTTGGTTCCGTTTTATAATTTCTTGATTTCTCATAAAGTCACTAACTTCCATTTGCTCCATTCTCATTTTTTTTTAAATTTATTTATTTATTTAATTTTTTACATTCATTTTCACAAATTTTTGGGTTCCAAATTTTCTCCCCTTTTATCCCCTCCCCCCCAATACCCCAAGCAATCTAATTTTCCCTATCTCCAATCTGCCCTCTCTTCTGTCATCCCTCCCTTCTCTTGTTTCCATCTTCTCTTTTCTCCTGTAGGGCCAGATGACTTTCTATTCCTCATTAACTGTATGTCTTCTTTCCTAGTTGCAACAACAGTACTAAACAGTTGTTCCTAAAACTTTGAGTTCCAAATTCTCCCCATCCCTCCCTCCCTACCCATTCCCTTTGGGACGGCAGGCAATTCAATATAGGCCATATCTGTGTAGTTTTGCAAATGACCTCCCTGATAGTCGTGTTGTGTAAGACTAACTGGATTACCATCCCTCCTAACCTGCCCCTCATTGTTTCTCTTCTGTCTTTTGATCCTGTCCCTCCCCAAGTGTTGACTTCAAATTGCTCCCTCCTCCCTTTGCCCTCCCTTCCATCAACCCCCCCTTGCACTATCTCCTTCTCCCCCACTTTCTTATACTGTAAGATAGGTTTTCATACCAAAATGAGTGTGCATTTCACTCCTTCGTTTAGTCAAATGTGATGAGGGTAAACTTCTTGTTTTTTGTTTTTTTTCTCAGCTCTCCTCTTTTTCCCTCCACTAAGAAAAACTCTTACCTGCCTTTTAAATGACATATAGTTACCCCCTTCCCTTTCCCTCTCTTTCCTCCCCCTACATTTCTCTCTCACCATTTACCTTAATTTCTTCTAAGGTATGGTCCCATCCTATTCAGTTCAATCTGTGCTCTCTATCTCTGTATGTGTGTGCATGTGTGTATGCATGTGCATGTGTGTACATGTGTATGTGTGGTCCCACCAACTACCCAGATACTGAAAAGTTTTAAGAGTTAGAAATATTGTCTTTCCCTGTATGAATGTAAACAGTTCACTTCTGGTAAGTCCCTTAAGACTTCTCTTTGCTGTTTCCTTTTTCATGCTTCTTCTCATTCTTGTGTTTGAAAGTCAAATTTTCTTTTCAGCTCTGGTCTTTTCATTAAGAATGATTGAAAGTCCTCTGTTTCATTGAAAGACCAAATTTTCCCTTGAAGTATTATACTCAGTTTAGCTGGGTAGGTGATTCTTGGTTTGAGTCCTAGTTCCTTTGCCTTCTGGAATATCCTATTCCACGCCCTTCGATCCCTTAATGTAGAAGCTGCTAGATCTTGGGTTATCCTGATTGTATTTCCACAGTACTGGAATTGTTTCTTTCTAGCTGCTTGCAAGATTTTTTTCCTTGAGCTGGGAGTTCTGGAATTTGGCCACAATGTTCCTAGGAGTTTCTCTTTTTGGATCTCTTTCAGGTGGTGCTCGATGGATTCTTTCAATACTTTTTTGCCCTCTGGTTCTAGAATGTCAGGGCAATTTTCCTTGATAATTTCATGGAAGATGATGTCTAGGCTCTTTTTTTGATCATGACTTTCAGGTAGTCCCATAATTTTTAAATTGTCTCTCCTGGATCTATTTTCCAGGTCAGTTGTTTTTCCCGTGAGATATTTCACATTCTCTTCCATTTTTTCATTCTTTTGGTTTTGTTTGGTGATTTCTTGGTTTCTCATAAAGTCATTAGACTCAATCTGTTCCATTCTAATTTTGAGAGAACTATTTTCTTCATTGAGCTTTTGAGCCTCTTTTTCCATTTGGCTCATTCTGCTTTTGAAAGCATTCTTCTCCTCATTGGCTTTTTGAACCTCCTTTGCCAATTGAGTGAGCCTATTTTTCAAGGTGTTAATTTCCTCAGCATTTTTTTGGGTCTCCTTTACCAAAGTATTGACCCGTTTTTCATACTTTTCTTGCATCTCTGACATTTCTCTTCTCAGTTTTTCCCCCACCTGTCTAACTTGCTTTTCAAAATCCTTTTTGAGCTCTTCCAGGGCCTGAGCCCACCTGCCACCCCCCTGGGGTGTCTGGGGTACTGAGGCCCCACCCTCCACGTCTTTCCCTGATGGCAAGAATACGTCCTTGTCATCAGATCCGAAGGTCGGGATCATTTGCTTTTGTTGGAAAAAACTCTCTATAGTCTTATTTTTCTTCCCTTTTCTAGGCATTTTCCCAGCCAGTTACTTGACTTCTGAGATTCCTTTCCACCCCCACCTGGATCCGCCCAGCTAGTGCTTGGCCTCTGAGATTTAAATGGGCTTTCCTCCTGCCGGCTGTCAATCAGTGAGCTTTAGTTCAGGTGCTGGGGTGGGGGCAGGGCCGCCTCCCAGGCTCAGTTCCCTCAGGGGCTTTATGTAGAGACTTTCACGAATGGAGCGGGTGGGGGCGGGGTGGGGGGCCCAGCCTCCCAGGCTCAGTTCCTTCAGGGGCTTTAAGCAGAGGCCTTCAGTAATAGAGCGGGGTGGGGGCAGGGCCGTCTCCCAAGCTCCGCTCCCTCAGGTTTTATGCAGGAACCTTCCGTAATGAAGATCCTGCCTCCTGCTGGGGGATTCCTGAGTTCCGGGCCGCTGCCACCTCAGCCGCCGCCCACACCTCTGCCTCTGCCACTTCCTACCCCCGTCTCTGTCGCCGCCGCTTCCTCCCGAGGGGGCCCGAGTCACGGACATGCTCCGCTCCCCTCCTCCAGCCCGGCCTTCTCTCTCACTGACCTGTAGCTTCTGTGGGTGGAGGGACTTTCCAGGCTGCCGGAGCTTCCGTCTCTGAAGCCTGCTCAGATCAGCTTCTCTGGGGCCACGGCCAGGGCAGCGCTGGGGGTGGGGTCCACTTTCCGGAGTGCGACGGACCCTGGGGACGGGTCTCCAGGCCTCCTTGGAACGGAAATCTCTTCCACTCCATTTCTGCACACCTTGTATTGACCCAGAAGTTATGGGGGTCTCTTTTTACATTAATTCTATGGGCTTTTGGTTTTGGAGCTCGTAAACGTGCGTCCTTCTACTCCGCCATCTTGGCTCCGCCCCCTCCATTCTCATTTTTTAGGAATTATTTTCTTCTGTGAGCATTTTGACCTCCTTTTCCATTTGGCCAATTTTGCTTTTTAAGACGTTCTTCTCCTCATTGGCTTTTTGAACCTCTTTTGACATTTGGGTTAGTCTAGTTTTAAAAGTGTTATTTTGTTTAGTATTTTTAGATCCCTGTTCAGCAAGCAATTAACTCATTTTTCATGATTTTCTTACACCACTCTCATTTTTCTTCCCAATTTTTACTCTACTTCTCTTACTTGATTTTCAGAATCCTTTTTGAGCTCTTCCATGGCCTAAGACCAATTCATATTTTTCCTGGAGACTTTTTGACATAGGAGCTTTGACTTTGTTGTCTTCTTCTGGTTGTATGTTTTGATATTCTTTGTCACCAAAGTAAGTTTCTACAGTCTGAATCTCTTTATGCTCTCTGCTCATTTTCCCAGCAAAGTATTTGACTTTCTAACTCTTTGTTAAGGTATGACTCTGCTTGCATTGTGTAGGGTGTCCTTTCCCAAACTTTAGGGATTTTGTGCAGCTGTTTTCAGAGACATTTCTAGGGGCTTGTAAATTTATAGTTCTTCCAGGGTGGTATGATCAAAGGGGAGAGGGTTTTACTCCTTTCCTGGCCTTTGCTCTGGTCTGTGAGTGACCATAAGCACTCTTTTCTACCTTGGAATTGTGAGGAAGATTCCCTCTCCACTGATACCACAAGCTCAGCCATATCAGTGCTCCTCCTCACCCCAGGACCACCAGCCATGATTGCAATCCAGATCCAAGCAGGAAAAAGCAAGAGAATCCCACCTCAAAACCAGCAAAGTGATTGCTGCAATCCACCTCTGATCAGCCACTAGATTCCCACACTGTTTGTGGTTTGGGAGCTCCAGAAGCAGCCACTGCTGCTACAGCCACTTCTGTTACCCCAAGGCTGGGGTCAGATCTTGCTCTTCTCTCACGCAAGTCTGACACAGCTTTCCCACTGACCTCCTATGCTGTCTTTGGTGTTTGTGGGTTGAGAAGTGTGGACACTGCCACAGCTGCCAGTGATCCAGTGCCCTGAGGCCTGCTCTGCCCTAGTTTAGGCCAGCATGACCCATGCTGGACTGTGCTTCACTCCCAGCCTGATGTGATAGACCCTTCCTTTGACCTTCCAGGTTGTCTAGAGTTAGAGATTTGTTTCACTCTATCATTTTGTTGTTTCTGTAGCTCTAGAATTTGTTTAGAGTCATTTTTACAGATATTTGGAGGAGAGCTCAAACAAGTCCATCCTTTTACTCCACCATCTTGACTCTGTCTCTAGCTTTATGATTCTTAAACTAATTCCCCCTTTCTTTTCCCTTTCCCCCTCTTCTTTTCTTTTTTCTTCCTTCTGTCTCTCTCCTTTTCTGTTTGGTCATTAGACAGATAGATCAGCGGAACATCTCCAATATCACATGTCAAAATTTTGGCTAGGTGATCATCCAAATCTGAAAATCCCTGTGGATAAAATTGGGAAATATTGAATAGATGAAATTTCACTTAGGTGGATTCCAAACTGGTTGAAGAACTGGACCCCACAAAATGGTGATTAATAGGATGGTATCAACCAGGAATTGGTTCTACTGGAATTCCCCCCAAGATTTGTCCTTGGTCCTATTTTCCTCAACACATTGTCAATGTTTGAGATTAGGGAAATTAAAGAAAGATTGTTTAAAACATTTTCCAATGGCATGAAGGTAGCATAGGCAAGTAAAATATGGGATGACAGAGTCTAGATTGTAAGAATAACCTGCGCAAGAAAAACCATAAATTTACTTATATATCATGTTACATATAGTATATCATATGTATGATATATTTATTTATAGTAGATTTATATATCCAGTAAAATAAACTATAGGACTGGAACTAGGTTTTGGATCTGTGATTTCATTAATATAGGGAAATCCTAAGTAAGGGAATACCCTCTGTCAATGCAAGTTGGCACTTTCTCTGGAAATCATACTCCTAATGAGCTGCTTATAACATTGAGAGATTAAATGACTTTGTCAGGTCATATAGGCGTTATGTTTCAGAGGTAGAATTTTAACCAATCTTTCCAGCTTTGGGGTTGGCTCTCTGCTTTTCAAAATAAAATTATGTATACACATATATTTATGTTATGTTTTTATACATACATATACATATATACATACATTTCTAGATACATGTATGTGATTTCCTCTAGTTGAGTTATTTTTAAAAACTCTATAATACAGAATAAAGTGACTGCGTGTTGCTAGTCAAGAGTTTAAAACATTCTGAGGACTTTTGTGAACTCCATGATCAATATGAGTTAAAAGTATGACATGGTAAGGAAAAAAAAGAGATCTTAATTTGCCTTAAGCAAGGTGTCTAGAATTAGGGATGTGAGAGTTCTACTATACTCTTCTCTGGTTGGACCACAACTAAATTATTGTGTTCCAGGTTGGGTGCTCATATTCACAAAGGATATTGACAAGTGGAAGCTTGTGTAAAGATGGAAATTTCACGAGTTAGTAGACTCAGAACCTTGTTTCTCTTTCAAGTCGAAGCCTTTGTGGTGTGGATGAGAATGATAACTCTTAAAGTATTGAAAAACCCTCATGTCGAAGAGTAGTAAGACTTGTTTTCATTGATCCCTGCTGAAGGAAATAAGAGCAGTAGACAGAAATTATAGAGATGCCAATATTGACTTGTATAGAAAAGTTTCCTGATAGAAATTTTCCAAAGTGGAATGGGACTACCTAGAAAAGGAGTGAGTTCTCAATCAGTGGAAGTCCTGAAGGTGGAGGATGAAATAGCTTCCTGTTGATAATGTTACAGGAGCAAATCTTGCTTAGGGTCAGATTGAATGACACCAGATGACTGCTTATGTGCTTCTAATCTAAACTGGAGGAGGAATTTTCTCTCCAACATTATCACTGAGGGTAATTCAGTCTCCATTGCACCCAGATGGCTCTGGAGAAGAAATTGAGGCTGATGAATTGGCACAACCCTCCCTTGCTTAAGTCCAGTTCACTTGCATGTCATGGCATCACCTCCCTGATTCCTTCCTTCCTTCCTTCCTTCCTTCCTTCCTTCCTTCCTTCCTTCCTTCCTTCCTTCCTTCCTTCCTTCCTTCCTTCCTTCCTTCCTTCCTTCCTTCCTTCCTTCCTTCCTTCCTTCCCTCCTTCCCTCCTTCCCTTCCCTCCCCTTTCTTCCCTTTCTTTCTTCCTTTCCCTTTGTCCACAAAATGTATCATACCCTCACCTGTGGGTACTCTTCCCACTGAAGTCTTGCAAGATATCTTGGAGTTTATAGGCTAGATTTCTTTCTTAAGGACCGTGCCTTAAATCCTAATCACTCTGCTCTCATTGGTTGACCAATGTTAGGCCCCAGAACAAGCTCAACTTCATTGTTTAGGCCATGATTGGCTCAGAGTGAATGTAAATAACAATTGTTTCCATTTTGTCCAGAAATTCTGAGGGTCTTCCCCTGCCTGATTGATTTTTTTAATGGCCTTTAACAAAGGTCATTCTCTGACATATTTTTTACCTAACCTTAATTACTGAATGGGCACTGCCTCAGTCAAACTGAGACAGATCTTCCACTGCCACTCCCACTTCCTTAAGCTCTTTTTGTGGTGGCAAAGAATTGGAAGTTGAAGGGATGCCCATTTGTTGGGGAATGGCTGAAGAAATTGTGGTATATGACTTCAGAAAATTCTGGAAAGACCTGAATGAACTGATGCTGAGTGAAGTGAGCAGAACCAGGAGAACACTGTACACAGTAACAGTCACAATGCACAATGGCTGACTGTGATAGACTTAGCTCTTCTCAGCAAAGCAAGGATCTAAGACAACTCCAAAAGACTAATGATAAAAAATGATATCCACATCCGGAAAATGAACCATAGAGTCTGAATGCAGATTAAACAATATTATTTGCTCTCTTTTTTTTCTTTGTTTCTTCTTTCTTATGGGTTCTTCTGTTGGTTCTAATTCTTCTTTCAACATGACTAATGTGAAAATATGTTCAATATGAATGTATATGTAGAGCCTATATCAAATTACATGCTGTCTTGGGTGTAGGGAGGGAAGAGATGGGAAGAAAATTTGGGACTCAAAATCTTATGGAAGCAAATGTTTAAAACTAAAACTAAATAAAGAAATTAAAAGAAAAAAAAGATCTTAACTTAGAAAGATCAAGGTTTCCCACTACCTCCAAGGTCATCTCCAGACATCATGAATGATATACATCTGGCCAATGGATCCAGATACTCCAGAGGAGAAAGTGAGACTGGTGGCTTTGCACCCACCTCCCTTACTTAAATCCAATTCCTTTGTATGTCATGGCATGACCTCTCTGATGGCATGGTCCCCTTCAAGAAAGACAAACAATAGCCTTCACTGGATGACTTCCAAGGATGGGAATCTCACTATGTCCAAAAGAAGTCTATTCTACTATTGGACAGCTGCAAACAGCTGGGTTACATAAGCTAACGCCATTTTTATATAGCCAAAAAAATCCTAATTCCTTTCTCTATTCCACTTCTCCCAATACGAACTCTTGGTATTACTCTGCAAATGATTTTTCTCCCCTCTAGATATCCTTCACCCTAGTGGAAAGTATAAGGAAAGAAGCTCCTTTTCTGTAGGTTCATTGAAAGCACCTTTGTTACAGAAAAAATATATTCTCATAGTGTTCAAAAGAGATAAAATAGAAACATTCCTATTTATAAGTAACTAGTTACAAGCATCTATCCCATTCTAACACTGACTGTGTTCATTTAAAAATAGATTTTGTTCTTCAGGCTATTACATTAGTTGATAAAATGACTACTTTTGTAGCTGAATGAAAGTTTTCGATTATCAATTTATCTTCTTTAGTTCCAGTGAAAGTATGCTTACTATAATCCCAGTAGCAGACAGGGTAACAGGGATGCTGTATATCTGTTTACATGTCTCTGTATTTTGAAATTTTTCATTGAAGTCAATTAGGAGATTGTAACGATTTGGTATTAAGACATTATTGTGAATCAGTATTATGCCAACTAGATGGTACAGTGGATAGAGTACTGGGCTCAGAGACAGAAAGATCTGAGTTCAAATCCAGCTTCATATACTTGTTGCTTAACTTCTATGCCTGTTTCCTCAACTGTAAAATGGGAATAATAACAATTCCCCATTAAGTTTTTATGAGGAACAAGTGAAATGGTATTTTTAAAAGTGCTTGGAACAGTGCCTTGCATAGTCAGTACTATATAAATGTTTCTTCCTTTCCCTTCCCTTTCTCTTCCCTTCCCTCATGGGATTATGGACAACAGATTTGCTTGTAATTGAATTTTGGTTCCAGGATAGTTTTTTAGTTGAGTTCTCTAGTTCTTTTGTGATATGGAGGTTTGTCATCTATCTGTTTGCAAAAGACAATTGACTTCTTATTGGTGGACTTTTGGAAGGTGATAAATTTGTGTAAGGACAACTAAGGTGGTGCCAGAGTGCATAGAATGTGGTCTTGGAATCAGGAACTCATCTTCCTCGAGTTCAAATCTATTCTCTTACTTAGCTGTCCTACCCTAAGTAAGTCACTTCATCCTGTTTGCCTCAGTTTCCTCATCTGTAAAAAGAGCTGGAGAAGGAAATGACAAAGCACTCCGGTATCTTTGTCAAGAAAACCCCAAATGGAAAATCAGGAGTCAGAGATGATTCATTAACAATTACCACAACAGTTCTTGCTATCTACAAGAGAATACTGTACAGTTTCAACTATTGATCGAATAATCAGCATTGATTTCTAAGGTTGAGTTCCTCAAGGTTTGTTGTTGTGTTGTTCAGTTGTGTACAACTCTTCCTGACTCTAAAAGGGTTTTTCTTGGCAAAGTTCCTTCTCCAGTTCATTTTATAGATGAGGAAACTGAGGAGTTAAGTGACTTGCACAGGGTCACACCAGGTTTGAATTTAGGTCTTTGTCACCACAGGCTCAGCTCTCTATCTGCTACACCATCTATTACCTCTAGCTTTAGTCAGTTAAACCTCTATTTGCCTTAGTTTCATTGCAAGATTGTTATAAGGATTAAATGAGATATTTGTCAAAACATTTAATACAGAACTTGGCACATAATAGGTGCTATATAAAATTTATTCCTTTCCCTTCCCTGCTCCGAGCCTTCTTAGTAACCTTTCTCCTTTTTGGTGGAGAATTGTTCTTCTTTCTGTAGCTTCCTTAGGGACACACTCCTTATATCTTGTTAATATCATGCAGGTTCTTGTTAGGATGCATCTCACATCTTTTATGATCTATTTTACAGTTTCTAAAGTGTACAACAAGGTTGGCACTGCACAAAGTTTAATTGCTTCAGGTGTGTTCTTCCTATTTCACTTTGATTTCCATATGCAATTATGTCTCTTTAAATATCTCATCATAGATTTGTCCTTGATAGCTTTATGCTCAATGTGTCTTACTTGAAGAAGACCCAGGTATTTACAAATAGTGACTTCATCCATTGATTAATTTTGACCTCCTGATTCTGGCTTGAAGCGTTCTATCTCTCTTTTCATGTCATAGATTAAGAAGGTTTCACCAAACTTCAAAGGATATTTTAGTGTCAGTCTTTGGGGAAAAATTCTGTGACGTTGAAGATGTCACTTAACCTCTCTGGGTTTCAGTTTCTTCCCTTGTAAAAAGGAACTGTTGAACTCACTGGCCTTCTAAACTCCCAGCTCTATATCTATGTTCATAGCAGCCATTAGATGAAGGGGGCTGCTTAATGTTGTTTTGATGGAACTGTATAGCTTAATTATGTACACTGAACCATCACATATTACTAGTAATAAAATAATAAATTCCTATTTCATTCAGATCTATAAATTTCTTGTCTATTGGTGGTCATCAAGAATCTTTACATGAACTATGGCAAAATTCTCAGGTTTCCTGGATCCTATTTTCCTAAAAATGACTGCAGCAGGTTTGTGACTCTTCACGTGTTAATGCTTATGAGATATTTGTCAGAAACATGAAGTCGGTTGAGGATATGACTGTGCTGTTTGAATAGCCCCACTGGTTTCATAGGTACCATGCATCCAGATTTTGTTTGCATCTGGGAAAGGGTATAACATCTTTATATCATAAAAAACAACTAGAATAAGAAAAATATGAGGAATAATAAATGAAGTAGAAAGAATGAAGGATTGCTACCAAGTTCCCATAATAGCATGTTCTGTAAAACAAAAAGTCAAGAACTAGACTTGTAAACTCCATTGACTTTTGAGTACTCCTAATTAAATTCTATTTTGTTAGCTAGAGCAATTCTATTCAACATGCCTCACATGTTTCCCGTGTCCTTTTTGCCTATCAATGTTCTAATAAAATATCAGGAAATAGAATCCTATTTCTTTTTTCGTAAAATGTCCATTAAAAAACTGAAAACCAGAAATTCCCATCGTGAATTTATTATAATACAGTTATTACCTTGTGAATTCTGTTTATGAAACCCACAGTTCTGAACACCATTACTGAGTTCCTGAAGAAGTCCCATGTTATTATTTTTGCTTGATGCATTTAACTGTGATGTTCATTACAGAGTTTGTGAGGTATAGATTAAAGGTAAAATCTCTAGAGTAATGCTACCAATGTGCATGCTGTGGTTTTCAATTATAGAGTAATTCTTCAAATTATTCAGCTTAATTCTCCAAAGCAAAGGTCACAAGAATCATTTTTTCCTGGTATGAATAAGCACGAGGGAAATAATTCAAGACCACCATGTTACCATGGAGAATGAACGTCCACTTTTTTTTTACTGGAGCAAAGAATATCAAAGACCTAAATGGGAAAGTAGTGGGAAATAGCAGTATAGTTTTGTTGTGGATCTTTGGAAAATGTGAAGTGTGTTTAGTACTGTCTTGTTTTAATTAGCAATGCCTAAGAGAAAAATTCAACTCATCCATGAATTATGTATATTCAAAACTTTTAGCAAAACCTTTTTTCCTTCCAGTCTATTTATGCATTGCATTATTTCAGGTACCAGTCTTCCAATCTAAAATTGAGATTTGGAACATTTTCTCATTCTCAGACAGTATCCTTTATTCTCTAAGCTCCATAATTCATCAGGAGAGTGTTTTTAATACTGCCTTGTTAGATTTTTAACTACATTGCAAGGACAGTGTTCCCGTTGATCATGGAGTTGGTGTAAGGGTAAAAGTTGAACCCTGTCACGTCCTTCAGTTGTACAGATTACATGGATATTATTGAAACTTGGTTTGAAGACCAAGGGAATGCCATAACTGGAAAGTGCTTGAAAAGGTAGAATCTAAATGCATGACATAAAAAATCCAAGGTCAATAATCTAGATATAGATCAAGTGGAAAGCAATGTATGAAGGAAAAAGACCAAACAAACAGGGTCAAAATCATGGTCAACACAGTCTGAGGGGGCCAGGAAGAAACAAGGTTTAAGTTCAGAAAGCAAGATGTTTGATTCTTTGGTACACAACAAAGGTTTGAATTTAGCCAAGATTTGTATTGATTTAGTGCAGCATTCTATGAGTGTGTACATATATTAAAGTCCTGCTATTTCAGCAGCCTTGACTTCATGTTGCATCATAGTCTATAAATCTAGAGCTGAAACAGCTTCAGAGGCCAGTCTAAATCTCTCATTTTGCAAAAAGTAAAACTGAGACCCAGTGAAGTTGTATCTTGTCCAAGTTATTATCAGACATGAGATATGAATTCAGATTCTCTGACTCCAGAGTCAGTACTTTTTCTGCCATACTACTACCATTCCAACATTCTCTATAACAATAACTGTCTCTGAAGGGCATTGAATGGGATTATACTTTTTTGAAATGAGATCTCCATTGCTATAATCAGGACCCAGTGAATCAGTATATCCATTCTGGTTTAGGATGGAGCCATCTATTAATTTATTGACTCAAAGGTAAAATGTTTAGACTAGTCCTAATTTATAAGCTTTGTGTACTCTCAAAAACTTTCTTTTACTCCCTATAATATTCAGTTGCCCCTTAGTTTAGTGAATATCTGTCCCTCTTGTCCATTACAGACCCAAACTTCTTTAAGATTTTAAAGAGGAATATTATTTTTAAAGAGGAACATTTATTTATAAAGAGAATATAGTTTTAATATGTACATAAGATACAAGAAAATAAGAATGCTGAAAAGTTATCTGACCAGTATGTTTGGACCTAAAACTTGCTAATTTCTTGCTGGCTTTATCATCTGACCTAGCCTCTGTGAATTGTCTCAGCATTTAATTTGAAATGATCAGGATCCTGAAATTGTATTGCTGGCACTTGGATTAACCCAACCTGTAGGGATGTCCTTGTCTTGGGACATTTTATTTGGTCCTTTTCTTTGCCTATTTATAATTCTCAAAGATTAAATCCCTGCTACACCAATAATTACCTTTATACTCCATAACCAACCAGTAAGACACACTGATACCTTATCGACTCAAAATATTTTACTCATACATACCTGAGATCAATGAAGAACTCTCCTGTGTAGGAGGTATTTTGAGGGCCCCAGAGGGCAAAACCAGGAGAAATTAATTCGCAAAAGTTGTAAGGAAGTAGAATTCGACTTGTTATGAAAACTCTTCTTAAAAACTTAAACTATATCAGAGTGGAATGAACTATTTCCTTAGGTAATGAGTTTTCCCATTATTAGAGGTCTTCAAATGAAATCAGGACCCATTCATTGAGGATGACCATTCATTCATTGGAGATGATCATTCATTGAGGATGTTGTAGAGGTGATGGATGGAATGGTTTCTAAAATCCCTTTCAACTCTTTTTGGACTCTGTGATCAAGACCACCTATGTCATTGAATTGTAACTAAATCATATTTTAGCACAATTAGTAAAATTACCATGGATCAGGCCAATTAACCAACACTAATTAGAGTCTAAAGTTCACCAAAAATCCCCCATTCCTTCACACCATCTACTCAGTGAGGTGGTAAGTAAGAGCACTAGCCTTGAAATTAGAGCAATTCTAGTTCCTAATTCTGCCTTGGACACACTTGTTAGCTGGTGTGTTCACTGGTACACCAGTGATTTAAGTGACCCTGGGCAGGTTACTTGGTTTACCTCTGCCTCAGTTTCCTCATCTATAAATTGAAGATACAAATAGCACCTACTTCCTAGGATTATTATGAGCTTCAAATGTGACAACCTGTAAAACTTTTAAAGCACTATATGTTAGCAATTATTATTTTGGAAAATAATTTATGTTACCATAGACTATGCTTCTAATCCTAGATATCAGATTTTTTTGTCATATAGAGTGAAGATGGCTTAGTGTAACTCATCATTGCCAATGAAAAAAAATTCTGTCCCAAACACTGTATTTTTAATTTTAGGTATCTCATTATAGTCTCATTTATCACTATAGTTTATAAAGAAATTGGCTTCTCTCTTCCTCACCTCAACCTAGATTCAGTACAGGTAGATTTGTATCTCATACTTTGAATATGACATTTTATTCCTACCTGTACTTTGAAGTCAAGATGTACAGAAATTCTACACAAAACATTGTATATAGATTTTATTAATTCTTTCTTCCAACTCATTAATTTAAAATATGAAATAATAGGTCTGGGACCTAAGAATTTAGCATATTGATCAATGATTTGTTGCTGCTGAGTAAAGATGCTATTAAAATTAAGCTGTTGAGTCCACCACCACCACTGCCACATCAATCAATCTATAAAATAGGAAATGTACCAAGATGTTTTAGTCTTTCATTTCATTAATTGAAGAGAACTTAAAAACTGTAATGCTTAATGCTTAAAATAAGTTGACTAATTCAACCTTACTTCAGCAGATATTAACTGTTTTCTTTGTACTAAATATCACGTTGGGTATTGTGGTAGATACAGAAATTAAGTCATAATCTCTGCCGTGATAGAGGAGCCTATGATGCATTTGCAGATGGCAAGGGTAAGGAATCACTATTGCTTGGGGAAAAGAGGTAAGGCCTTCATGAAGGAATTTGTATTTAATTGAACCTTGAGGAATAAGTATAATTTCAGGTGGAAAAGGAGTGAGAGGAAAGATATTTCAGGCATAAGAGAGACATGAGCAAATTTTGCATGTAGAACTAGGATGATACATTTAAGCTGCTTCATTTTACAGAAGAAATGGAGACTTCATGAGCTTAAATTACTTTGTTTAAGGTTGCAAAGAGAGGGACAAGCAGAGTCAAGATTTTAATCCAGCCCTGCTGCCCCTCCCTGTCTCCATCACCAAATTCTATGTTCTTTCCATTTTATTATGCTGATTCAAAGGTAACCAGATAAAAACCAAGCATTTATTAAGCACCTACCTACTTGTATGTCATATACTGTATTAAGCACTATGTGTGTGTATATATCTAGATATATACATACTCACATGTACATATATACACATATACATACATATATGTATTTAATTATAGATACATATATGTATGGTATGTATATATACATATGTGAGTATGTATATATACACATGTGTGTATGTGTATATATACACGTGTGTGTGTGTGTGTGTGTGTAGTACAGATAGAGAAAGACACAGAGAGAGAGACAGAGATAGAGAGGAGGTCTTAAAATGAGGCAGGGAGGGGAAGCAGTCTTGATAGACCTCTCGCATTAGTTTGAATTGAATCTTAAAGGAAGCCAGGAAATGGAGCTGAAGAGGGAGAGCATTCTAAGCATGAGAGACAGTCATTGAATAAGCACAGCCTTGGGAAATGGAGTATTGTGTGGGGTTGGAAGAATAGTAGAGAGTTCTATGTTACTGAATCATAGAGTGCATGGAGTGGGAAGGTTGGCGAAGACTTCTAGTGGAGACACAGAGATAGGGACAGATTTGAGAGATATTACTGAAGTAGGGGCTATAGGATTGGTCATTTAGTGGGTGCAGGTGGTAAGAGAGAGGGAAGAGTCAATGTGTTTTACAAATATTATCTTATTTGATCTCATGACATCCCTAGGAGGTAATTGTCCTCCTATGATTATCTCCATTTTACAGATGACAACACTGAGATCATATGGCTAGTATGTGACTGAAGCTAGAGTTAAACTGTTTTCCTGACTCCAGGTCCAACATTCTGTCCACTGGGCCACATAGCTGCCTCTACTCAAACACATATATTTTTGTATTTTCCACAGTATCTAGCTTAGACAAGATAATACTTTGCCAGAGAAAGCTCTCTCATTACATAGATTAGAATCCTTGAATGCTTTTTGTAAATGGCCAACCAACTTTGCCTCCTGTGTAGACTAACCTCTGAACATTTCCAGATGAGGCCAGGCTGATTGTCAGATAATAGCTAACTACCAGGGCTGCATTGGAAGCTGTCGTAATTTGGTAGTACGTGTTACAGTGAAGTGCTGTCCAAGTTTTTGAGAACCCAGGAGTCACTGTTATGCCATGAACAAACACCAGGAGAAGATTTGAGCATAGAAACACAGGGCATAGTTAAATGCCTCAATGAATTTTTTTATCTTATCTTAGTGATATATTCTCAATAGAGATTCACAGGACTACATGATGCAAAACGTCAAAAAGAAAAACCAAACCCCCCAAAACAAAACTAAAAAAAAACCTCCCTTAACTCCTTCCTAGCCTTCTCTCTTTTCCTAACCATTTTTTCTCTTTACATAGCCCCTTCCCCCCTTCATACATTTTTTTCTTCTTCCTTTTCCTTTCCCCAATTCCCTTGCATCTATCTCTCCCTTCTTCCCTCTTTCCTCAGCTCTCCTCGCTTCCTTTCCTCTTTCTCTTCTCTCTTTCCTTCCCTTTCTCTTTCTTCCTTCTTTCCTGATGAGCAAGCTATTTCTTTTCAAACAAAAAGGCACATAAATTTTTCAGGTGTATTAAAAATTATTTTTTTATGTATAACTCATTATTGAAATGTGATGGGTTTGTGTGTGTATTTGTATATTAATTTCAAGAACATGACTATCTGCCATTGTTATTCAGGTCACAACTCCCTCTTCTCTTTGTTACAAACAAATAGATCAACTCTTAAGTCCAAGGTGGGTGAAATGGAAATCAGAGTTTGCAGGCAGAACTGCTGGGGACTGCATACTGTGATTGCTTAAACACATGTTACTGAGCATACGTAATTGAATCTCTACAAGATGTGGCCCCAAATGAATTAAATTAAGAGAATCTACAATATTGTATTCATTATGAAAATTATATGACAAGTAATTGTTTAATTTTTGTGGTTTTAAAATGAAATATTTATACAACTTGCAAATAACAAGCTAATTAACATAACTTGTTTTAAGACTTCACTTAACTGTTCTTAATGACCTATTTCTGGCAATATTTTACCTTAAAAATGTGATGACAATATTCATAATCTTGTCCAAAATCTCTGAACTGGATGAGGCCAGAAAGATCCAACCTTTTTGAGAAAGCCCTCCAACTACATACTTTGGGAATTCATGTCATTTCTGACTAGAAAAATAAATGTTTTCATTCTTTATAAAGGGCAGAATTATAATGGCAGTGTCATACCGGTGTGTTTATGTGTCTTATGGGAATAAAAGATGAAGTTTTTCCTTTATTTATGCACCAGAAGAGCAGGCAGACAGTGGAAATTTGCTTTTTTTCCCCGCTCCAAATCTCTATACATACATATGCATAAATATAATAGTTTGGAACAATTATTCTTCTTTATTTTATGACCTCTAATTGATTTCCTTTATATTACACAAAGCAAGCAGTGCTCTGGTTAGAAGCCAGTGTAATAAATCTTAACATTAATATAAATTAATCAAGGCAAACACGTAGGCGGTGTTTGAAGAAGTGAAAATAAGATTAGAGGTGACATTTCCTAGACAATGCAAAAAAAGAGTCAAACGAGGGTTTTTGAGAAAGCTGATAATCTCATGCATAGGGAAAGATGAAAAGAAAAGAAGAAAGGAGCATTAATAGGAGTGTGGAGAATGGGTTGAAATAGTAGCAGGAAGGTCCAGGTTGTGTGCATAGCTGGAAAGGAGATTAGAGGATGGCGAAGCCAGTTAATGGATCAGAGGGTGAGAAGTCACATTCAATACAAAGGTCTAGCAGTTGAGAGGGGATTAGAATATAGGAGAAATAAATGGGAATGGGGGAGAAAGGACAATTACGTTGAATAAAAGAAGAGAATTTCAAGACATAAATGCTAAGAACAAAGAACTAGAAAAAGCTGGATCTCATGAAATTGAAATCAAAGTCTGTCAGCTAATCTGGAAGGCCCCTTTCTAAAATGCCATGTGTCTCAAAATCTTCCCTGGAGGACAGAAGCAGAGGTCACGGTTGTGATGGTAAGAAATGGATTTGGAGTACTTAATATTTTTTCCACCTTCTCCAGCCCAGCTTGGAGGGGTAAGCTTTTAAAAATCACATTGAGGAGACATAGGCACACACAAAAGCTGTGACTTTCTGGGGTTTTAATGAATTTGAAATGCACATTACCTCTATGGCATTCTTACTCCTGACTATGACAGATGTCTCCCCAATTCTTTCGATAGACGTAGCAGGCTGTTTCCTCCAATGAATGCAGAGAATAGTCCCTGGGACTTTCGTATGTTGGTAGTAATCTGCATTTAAGATTGTTGGAAGTGGGTACCAAAAGATGCATTTGATTGACATTTTATGATGAGTATTTTTTATGTGATCTTAGAAAGAGCCTTTGTTTAAGGACTGTCCCTAAATCAAGAAGTTTCTAAGTGAAATCCCTCAGCATTCAGAAAGAAAAGTTAATGTTAATTTACAAGGCAGGGTTAGTCAGGTATATGTGAAGCTTTCTCTGTTACAGGGGGAATATTTATAGAAAAACTTGGAAAAAAAGGTTAAGTGGGGGGGGCGATTTTATAGAGCTACTAAAGGCTTGGTAGCATTTCCTAACTTTTCAAATCTGAGATAAGTAGAAAGAGAGGCTATTTACAACAGATCAACCAGTGTTTTGCTTTTCCAAATCACAGTAAGACTATAGCTCATTAAAGGCAGTGCAGTGTAGAGCCATACATTCTAGACTTGGGATCACGACAGAGTTGGGTTCAAATTCTGTCTCTGATACTCTCTGCCTATGTAATGGTCACTTATCCTCTACGAGCCCGAGTTTATTCATTTGTAAAATGGTGGTAACGAGATGTTTGGTGTCTTCCTCTTAGGGCTCTTGTGAAAAATCAAATGAGATAATGTATATAAAGCAAGTTGCGAATTTCAATTATTTATGTGAATATCATTTGCTATTATCTTCACATTAAAACATGGAAGTAGGATTAAAATAAGCATTTTTAAACTACCAGGGTCAGGGAACCATAAAAAAACCCAACAAAACTTTAGCAGTTATGTGAAGAATAGGAGAGGTAGAAGGCTTGAACTTGAACCATTTTCCTCCGTCATTTGTCAGGGAGCAGAAGAGATTTCTTAGGCTTTCCATGTATGGTTTTCTGCTCCTTTTCTCCCCCTTTCAGTTTGTTACTGCCTAAATTAACTTTTAAAATGCCTTGTTCCATTAGGATACAGTAGATAAGACTAAAAAACATCTTGAAGACCATGAAGGACCGTGGTACTTCCCTATGTACTTTGCTGCCTGAAAATAATGCCCTCTGTGGGGAAAATGCCCCCTGTAGAGGTAGATATAGTAACACACCCTGTCACATTTATCATGTGTTATATATATGATAATATAAAATATAACCCTTTTCCACTGATTACCCTTGGACCAGGAGAGATGAAGTACTCCAAACCACATACCAGGATAATATATTTGTTTCTGTACTATATTATATACTAGATAGGGTGCTAGAATTGGATACAAAAAGATCTGTGTTCAAATCATACCTTAGATGCTTACTCACTATGTGATCTTGGGCACATCCCTTAAATCTCTATCTGCCTAAGTTTCCTCATATGTAAATGGTAACACATCAGCACCTACCTCCTAGGGTTATTGTGAGGAATAAATGTAAAACACATTGTTAATCTTAAAGTGAAAGAACTGATAAATAGAGGTATGTATAGAATGATTTTACATATATGTATATACACACATATATATGTGTGTATGTATATATATGTGTGTGTGTGTGTGTGTGTACGTGATCTGTCACGCAGGTAGAAAGTATCAGAGACAGAATTTGAGCTCAACTCTGTCTTGATCTCAAGTCTAGATTGTATTAATGTGTGTGTGTGTATACACATATACATGTATATATATATATGTATATATATATAGGGGGAGGGGGGAGGGAAGAAAAAAGAAATTTACATGATAGCTTTATTCTATATTTCAAAGAAATGGCAAGTTGCACATAATAGGTGTGCAGTTTTACGTGCAATCATCTTTTTTATTCTACCATGTTATTGAAATGCTTGTTTTGCTTCATAAATTAAAAATAAAAAAAATTAAAGTGCTATATAATTACAATTAGTCACCAAAACACTTGGAGTTTGTTTTTCCCCCTAGAAACATTACCATAAAACAATGCCATCTACTCCTCCAACTAAAACATCCTTTTTGACTCTAATTTTTTCATACCAATATTTTCTGACTCCAGTGTTCTACAGTGATTCATGTGGTAGAGTATAACCTGCTGAAACAAGCTCAGATTGACCTCTAATCCATCATCAAGCAAACCAAAGTGAATATAAAAAAATAGGGCATCTAACAGTAATTCCTGGGGGGCAAGCGGGGGATTTCTTCCAACTATGTAATCAGATATGGTTATCCAGTCATCACTTCTAGTCTGAGTGCTGCCCTAAGAAATTAGAGAACCAGTCAGTCAGTAAATATTTATCAAGCACTTTCTATGCATCAGGTACTGTGCTAAGCCATTGAAGGCACAAAGAAATGCAAAGAAACCACCATCACCATTAAAAATTATCCCTGGTTTCAAGGAGTTAAAAATCCAATGTAGGTGAGCAGAGGGGAGACAACACACAAGCCTCTATGTGCGAGTGATATAAATAAATAAAAATGTAAATATATACACACATACATATATGTGCGTGTATAATGTATATATGTGTGTGTGCATGTTATATATGTATTAGTGTATATACACACAGGACAAATGAAGGGGGGTTAATCTTAGTGGTCTATAAGATAAAGGAAGACAGAGAACAACTTCTTGCAAAAGGTAGAACTTTAGCTGACACTTGAAAATAACCAGGGAAGTCAGGAGACAGAGATGAAGGTAGGAGGGTGCTACAGGAGTAAGGCACAGGTAGAGAAAATGCCCAGTGGTGTGAGGTAGACTGTCATATTCTAGGAACAGCAAAGAGATCAATCAGTGTCACTGAATAAAAGAGTCTGTGGAAGGTTAAGGAATAAGAAGACTGGAAAGATTGGAAAGGGTCAGGTTATTATTGGATTTAAAAACTGAAGAGATAATTTTATATTTGATCCTGGAGGTAATAGTGAGCCATTAGGGTTTATTGAAGGTGGGGTGAGGTAGAGAACAATATGGTCAGACTTAAATTTAATAAGCACATTCATCATCTGAGAAGTGAATATGGAACAGCTGGTTCTATCTACAATTGTCCTTATTACTCTAATTGACCCTGTTTTCCACTTGTCTTTCCTTTGTAACTTGACCTTTCTCTCCATCAATCATTTTTCTTTTGCTCATACTCACAAGTATTGATCAAAGACAATGAGGAATTTGTGACTTGGAACCATTCTCCAGTCCTATTACCAGTCATGGCTCAATCCAGTACCTTGTGGAGACCTCTGGAAGACTTAACCTGGAAACCCAATTCACATTTAAATACTTCCTTTGGTATGATCCCACTAAGACTTTTTTTTTCTTGAGGCTTTCTTGGGAGGATGTCAGATTCAAAAAAACGTATCTGAGCTTGGTTAGGTTGAACCACTATAAATATACAGAAGAAAGGATAGGATACCAAGATCTATGGTGTATTCAAAAGATGACAGTGGCTGAAAAGACATTTTCAGTCTCAATTGCCTCTGATAGCTTTCTATATTAGACGCTTAGGTTCTTCCTTTTCTCTGCTTACTCATGATTTCCTAACTCTTAGATTTGTCTATTGGCCAGTCACTTTATCTCTTTCGTCTGATTCCTCTCCCCCTCCAAGACACATTCATAGGGTCTACCTTATCCCCATCCCGTAGCAGCATCTGGTGATAAGCCCCCTACCTGCTTAAGGAGAGCAAACAAGTTAAAGGACTCCAACAAGGCTCTCAGTTTATAATGATAAGGATGATGATAGTGATAAGGATGCTGATGATAACTAGTATTTACGCAAAACTTTGGGCAACTAGGCGGCTCAGTGAATAAAGTGCTGGTCTGAGAATGAGGAAGACTCATCTTTATGAGTTCAAATTCAGCTTCAGATACTTATAAACTATGTGACCCCAGCAAGTCACTTAACCTGGCTTGTCTCACTTTCCTCATCTGTAAAATGAATTGGAGAAGGAAATGGCAAACTGCTCTGGGCTCTTTGCCAAGAAACACCAAATGGGACCATGAAGAGTTGGACATGGCTAAAATTAAAAAAAAAAAAATTACCAAACACTTTAAGGTTT
Organism: Bettongia penicillata ogilbyi; assembly: GCA_023548195.1. Classification (NCBI taxonomy): domain Eukaryota; kingdom Metazoa; phylum Chordata; class Mammalia; order Diprotodontia; family Potoroidae; genus Bettongia; species Bettongia penicillata. The sequence goes on from JAJHZJ010000864.1 coordinate 1,800,570, forward strand.
TCAATGTATTTTACTTGTTATCTTTCTTTTTTAAAATTATTTTCAGTGTTCTACAATCACTACCATATAACTTAGATTTTTTTCCCTTCCCCTTCTTCTCCCTCCCTCCCCCCTCCCTCCCCAAGATGGCATACAATTTTATATAGGTTCTACACATACATTCTTATTAAATACATTTTTCACCTTAGTCATGTTGCATAGAAGAATTAAAATTAATGGGAGAAATCATAAAACAAACCAAAATGTAATGCAAAAGAAAATGATCTGCTACATTCTGCAATTGAATTCCATAGTTCTTTCTCTGAATGTGGAAGGCATTTTGCCTTAAAAGACCATTTTTTAAGTCCTTGCATTGCAATGAAGTTCTAAGTCTATCAGAAAAAATCCTTGCACACTGTTATTGTTACTATGTACAAAGTTCTCCTGGTTCTGCTCCTTTCGCTCAGCATCAGTTCATATAAGTCTTTCCAGGCCTCTCTGAAGTCTTCCTGTTCCTCATTTCTTATAGCACAATAGTATTCCATTATATTCATCATGTTATCTTTCTTGACTAAGCTTCTATGGCTACTAGCTAGGGAGAGATCCACTGTTCTGGAGCGAGGAAGACCTGAGTATAAATCCATCCTCAGATACTGACTAAGTATGTGACTCTGGACAAGTCACTTAACCTCTGGCTGCTTCAGTTCTCTTTTCTGTAAAATCTCAATAGTGATAGTACCTAATTCTCAGGGTCAATATGATTATCAAATGAAAAAATAAAGAGCTTAGCACACTCACTGGCACATAGTAGGCGTTGTATAAATATTATTTTTATTTACCATTTATTATTTCACCATTCCACCTATAAGATTAGCCTCTCTAAATTCAGTTCCTCTTACAATATTATTGAATCATTGGTACTCAAAGTGCTGATGTGTATGCGTATGTGTGGGGGGTAATTTTTGATTATTTATTTTTGATTTGCATCTCTTCTGTTGATGCATTTTATTTTTAGGACAACATTTCCCTAGAAAACTCAGAATTAAAACATTTTTAATTAGGGGAGGGAAAAAAGCATTTATATAATATTTACTATATTTCAGAAATACTGTGCAAAGGACTTTTTATGAATATTATTACATTTGACCATGACAACCCATCAGTAAGTACTATTATTACCCCTATTTCACAGATGAGGAAATGGGGTAGGTGGGGGGCAAGAAGATTAAGTGATTTGCTTAATATCACAAGATTACTAAGTATCTGAGACCAAATTTTAAGTCAGATCTTCCAGACTTCAAGCCTACCGTTCAATCCACTGAGTCACCAGCTACCTCAATATTATGCCTAACTGCATAATAATTGTATAAACTGTGTTAATTGTCTTATCAGCTGTCCTATATTATCTATATACACATCCAAAGGAGTATATGAGAGCTCTAATCCCTTTAAAGTCCCCTTATTGTTTTGGTTATAACATAACACTGCATACTCAGGCATCCTTCATTTTAGAAGAAAGTCTATTTCTACACTGATGGGGAGGCATATGGACTGGTGGTTGGTATGTGTGGGAGGTGCCACCTTATGGACTATACTTTGCCAGCTTAAAACACGCCCATGCAAGCTTTTTCTACCCAAAGAACTGATTAACCAAATGCAGGAAGGCTCACTCCTCCTCCAACTCCGTTGATAAACTATAGTCCTGAGTAGAATATTGAACAGTCTTAATAACTGAGATTGGGAAAATGTGGAAATCAATAGACTTTACCCAAGATAATAAAACATACCAATAGAAAATTTTTCTTTCTGGTAATGCTGTGAGAGTAATATTTATCTATAATCTTTCCATGCATGGGGTTGTGCTATGGGAAAAGATTTTCTGCTCAATACTGGAATGGATTACATATTCCCCCCTCAGCATGTGGTGGATTTCAAGAGAATATTGGTTTTGCTATTTTTTAAATTTGTGTGTCACTAACCAATATAATGTTTCTAACTTGAGCCAAAATATTTGCATTTGGCAAACCTCTGTGATCTTTTTGTTTGTAGTTCCTAATATCTCCCGGTCTGTGGCTCATTAGCTCAGTGGGTTTGAACATAATGAAGTGGGGGGCCAGGCCCTTGGGTTGTGTTCCCTCAAGCTAGTTTACTTTGCTTTTGTCTGTTTTGACAGGATGTCTCTCCGTCTCTTCCACCTCCTAGTAAAGTACATGTTGAAAGAGGTGCCCAAACGTTGAAGAAAATGATTAATCCACAAAGATTTGGAAAGAGCAGTAGCTCTGGTTTACGCCTGGTTAGTGGCTATGCCAAGTATGAGCTTTATAACACAATTTTCCTCTCATTGAAAAAGAGAAAAGTGTTATGGATACATCCTAAACCTTGGGGGAATATGTATCATTGCCTGACAAATCTGGAAGATGACACCAAGTCCCACTATTTGGAAAGCATTTTATTTAATAATCTGCAAAGAATTAAAAAGTGGATTCAAGAATGCATCATTTTCTGGCAAATGGAGCGTGGTGTTAATATAACATTGAGGTTCAAAACAAAGGAAACCTCTATAAACAAAGGAGTGTCCAATCTTCTATAATTCAATTTGACAAATACGTATGAAGCACCTATATTCAAGGCACCGTGCTAGGCTCTAGGGATGCAAAGACAAATTCAATCATTTTGATTTCCCCCACATATTATCCAACAGTCCAGATGCCTCCTCACCAGCATAGAAATAGTCTTTCTGGTGCATTGGAGGAGTCCTGAGTGTGTAGGAAGATTTGAAACATTAGTGGAGTGTAAAAAACACTAAACGTTCTCACACACTCATTTGCATGTATGAAAATAATGTTGGATGAGACTATTAACACAATTCATATATAATTAAACATATTTTAATTCCCAGAGTTTGCTAGGGGAATAAATCTTGTTGTCTCCTTCAATCAATCAGCAAGAAATTATTAGATGCTTAATATATACCAGATATTGTGTGGAACATTGGGAAGGCAAAGATAAAATCAATCAACATATATCTTTTAAGGCCTTACTTCAAAAAAGTTATGTTCTTTTAGGGTAGACAAGAGAATATACAAGTATACAAGTAAATTCAGAGGATGTGATCCACTTAAAGATTCTTTTGGAATGCTTCCTTCATGGTCACCTGGGAACTATACAAAGTATTAATTTCCTGGTCAAGATTGTCAAAAGAAGATTCTATCAGTCTACTTGAATGGAAGTAATGGTCATTATGGCATGATGTATATAGCTGCGTACATGCAGAGGCTATGTTAGAAGAGGTAACTCTCATTGCCGTTCTAGAGCAATCTGAAGGCAGACCACCAGAGAAATGTTGTTGTTTAGTCATTTAAGATGTATCCAACTCTTTGTGACCCTACTTGGGGTTTTCATGGCAAAGATATTGGAGTACTTTGCCATTTCCTTCTCCAGCTCATTCTACAGATGAGCAAACTGAGGCAAATAGGGTTAAGTGACTTGCCCAGGGCTACACAGCTAGTAAGTGTCTGAGGTCAGATTTGAACTCAGGTTTTCCTGACTTCAGGCCTGGTGCATTATCTACTGCACCACCTAGTTGTCCACCAGAGAAATAAGAGCAGACAAAAAGCAGGGTAGTAATATACTTGATTAAAGTTTTCCTAGGGATGGTGTGTTGGGAGTGTGGAGAAAGCCTTGGGTTCTCAAAAGTTATTGTAGAAGAGTCCAATTCCTGGCAGATTTTTACCAGCCTGGAAAAGCTTTGTATGTATGTGAGGGGAAATATATTATGTAATGGTGGGCAGTGATAGACTCTAGATCTGTAGATTTCCCACCACTCTAACTAATGTTGGAGAGAATCTTCCTCACAGTGATTACAGGGTGATGGACTGTTTTGGCCACCCAAGGTCTTTTATTCATTTGGGTTAATATGAAGTTTTATTGAGATCTTCTCTTTTAAACACTCTTATTATTTCTGGTGATATTCTCCTGCCTCCCACACAATAAGCTTTCCCTTGTAACAAAGGAAGAACAATTAGCCAAAACCAGCTGGAGCAGTGATTGTTTTCATAAGCATATGTCTAAACTTGTAGCCCCACCCAGATACTTAAATGAGGGAGGTTGGTTCCTGCCTCTGTTCTTTGGGGCCAAAATTGGTCATCATAATCACTGAGAGCTGATTTCATGCTTGTGTTCTTTTTGCTTATATCATTGGAGTTATTGTGGAAATTAATCATCTCAAGTTTCCTTCATGGCTCAATTCAGTCACCATCCTCTATATCGCAAGTCTTCAATATTTGTGTGTGTGTGTGTGATGGAGCTCTTTAGCAGTCTACTGAAACCTATGGACCCTTTCTCAGAATGTTGTTTTTTAATGCATAAAATAAAATAAATAGACTTACAAGGAAATCAATTTTATTGAAATGTAGTTATCAAAATAAAATTTAAAGCAACAAATTCATGGGCCTCAGATTAAAAACCCCTATTCTATATGTAGTCTTTCCTGTTCCCTTTCGCTCCCACTCCCAGTGGCTAGTACCTTCCCCAAACTCATTATGCAGTAACTATTTTGCATTTACTTATAAATGTTGTCTCCCCTCTATATGTCAGTTCTTCAAGGGCAAGACCTGTCTCATTTTTGACTTTGTATCCCCAGAAATTAGGCACATAGATGGTCCTTAGAAATGCATATTGCTTGATTATGTAGTGTTCTGTTTGCCTACCTCCTTATTTCACTTTGAGGGAATATATGTGAATACCCTCATGATTTTCTGAATTCTACATTTTTTATGGCCAGTTTAAGGCAGTTCAAATTGTTTTCCATTATGTTTATGTACTCTGCCCAGGCCATAGCACCAGTTGGCTGGGCTGCTGTAGGGATGTAGAGCCAGGTCATGCTACATCCTGACATTTATCATCATGGAACACTCTACCTTGGGGCACAAAATTACCAGGTCTTGCTTTTGGTTCAGCTGAACTGGAGCATAATAGCTCTTGCTTCTTGGACAGGAACACTACGACTTTTGGCTATGCTGCTATAATTCCTAGGACACAGCAGGCTGGGAAGTTGAGGATTGTCTTGAATTTTCTTTGTCTCACCTTGAACTTTATTATCATCTTCCTTCACCATTGCAAGTCGCCTATATTCTGCTTTGACCCATTTCCCAATGATTAGCATATTTCTCTTGCCCCTTAATCTCCCCATCCCAATCACACTGAACTCCCCGTTGCTAAATAACAAACTTCGCTCCCCCAACCCTGATCTTCTGCTTCTTCATTCCCATCTACCTCAACCCTATCCATACCCCATGTCTCATTCCAAGCACCCTCTTCTGCTGTGCTCTCTGGAATTCCTGCTCAATAATTAACAGTCTTCCTTTCATTTTATGCTCTTTCCTTCTTCACTCATGCTATATTCTGGTGCTCACTGAAACCTGGCTCCCTCTGGATAGTATTGCATCCTTGACTCCCTTTTGTCACACTTTTTCTTATTCTCCTAAATCACTGGTCCTAGTGGAAAGGTGGAAATCTTTCTGGACCTTTCTCGATTTTTCCAGGCTGTGGCTCTGCCCATATCATTCAGCAAACTTTCTTCCTTTGACATTCATGCAAATCAAATTGTCATCCAATACAAATTCTTATAACTTCTTCCTCTCGGACATCACAAGAAGTTCAGTGCCTAGTTCACAGTCTCCCTTTCCATCCTTTATACTAGGAGACTTCAACATACACATTCATGTTCTCTCAAATGCTCCAACTTCATAATTTCTTAATCTCTTCAATTCCCATGACACATTCCTCCACTGTATCTCAGCTAGGTTGTACACATGATCTTACCTTCACCCAGAAGTATTATGTTTCCAAATTTAAGGACTTTGAAATATAATAAATTAATCAATAAACATTTATTAAGTGCCTACTATGTACTAGGCGCTTTGCTAAGCATTTTGGACATAAAAAGAAGCAAAAGATAAGTCCCTGTCCTCAATGAGCTTATATTTTGGTGATAATCTAATATAAAAGCTAAAGATGATCTATTATTCTTCTGTGTCTTTTTCCTCCTAATTCTACTCTTTCTCTTCACCATGACCTTCAATCCTTTTTTCCCCTTAGTATTTCTCTGGGCCATCATCCCTGTGCTGGATGTAGTTTTCTCTCTTCCTAATATTGACCCCTTCTACAGTTAAGTGACCAGGAAGCCCCATCAGTGAATCCAGAAGCAGTCAGGAATTTGCAGCAATGACGATGAATCTTGAGCCTGACAGGAAAGGATTAAGCAAAACATAAAGTTCTCAAGGGAGTTCAATTCAGATGGGGGAGATACAGGAAGGAGATACCATTTGAAGACAGCAGAAAGACATGTAGACAGCTATTTTGACAGAAGTAATCGGTCCCAAAGTTCTAGTTGGAATGTTAGGTTTTGTGAGTTGCTTTCTTGGGTGGTGGACTCTAGAGGCAAACCGAATCAGCAACTTCTAGTGATAGGTAACAGATTGGCTAAGCAGGTTTTGGCAAAGCCCCTAGCAACACCTTCTAGTATTACCCAATGATCTGGGATGCACTCCAGGTGCATCCTTGAAGGTCCCTTTGAAGGGACCTTTGAAAATGAACACGGTAGTCCAAGTATGATTTGGCATGAGGCAAGAGCTAAACTGGCATTGGAGCCAAGAGAACTGAATTCCGTTTTGCCCCTTATTTTTCCAGGCTGTGTACTTTAGGCAAATAACTTTTCTGTGGTCTAGGCCAGCACTTCTTAAACTATGGATCATGATCCTGTATGGAGTCATGTAACTGAATGTGGGGGTCATGAAAAATTAGGCAATAGTAAAAGTTCTCTGAATGCACAATGATCAAAATATCAATATCAAATATTCTGCCATGATTTAATTCTTTATGTAAAAATAAATGTGGGAAACAAAGGGAGGAATTCTGTTTCCACAGGATTAAAATTCCTCCCAGCTTTGAGTGATAGCAGAATGTAAGGCAGAGGTGACTGGTTCTGATCAGAGTTGTGACCTAGCAGAACCAGACTTCTGATCAGGTAAAGGTCAGAAACTTATATATGTGCTTAATGAGCTATTTGATGGGGAATCTAGCAGAGAGGAGAACGTGGAGTGGGAGGTTCAGGAGGTTGCATCTAGCCAATGGAGAGCAAGGGGGAAATTCAAATCGGGAACAGCATGAAAGGCTTTGCATTTTTCTGAGCAAGTGTACTCTCCATTAGGGAGGGACCCATTTGCTAGATATGTAGAATAATTGGCTAAAATAAAATAGGATTTTTCCTGGCTTCATAGTGAGTATTGTTCTTTGTTTGGAGAAATCACATTTCTCACATAAATAAGCACATCTATCACATTGGAATGCAAATTTGCTTTCATCTGTTATCAATGGTAAAATTATATGTATGGCAAAGAATTGTTTTAAAATAAATTTCTTTATGTTTTATTTTCAGTAAATATTTGATTTGTATACCTGTTTTTAGACCTATATATCTGGGGTCATGTAAAAATTTCTCAGGCAAAAAGGGGTCATGAGTGGAAAAAGTTTAAGAAGCCCTGCTCTAGGCAATTCTGGAAGACTCAAAGTTGCAGAGAAGGTGTTCATTTCTGTTTGTAGAGGGAGTTTACTGTACCAATGAAACTACGAGTCCAGTTTATGGAATTTGGTTTTTACATTAATACAGTGTAAGATAATATTAATTTTATCAATAAACATGTGCCAATATTGTATATCATTGAGATTACAGCTAATAATATAGAACTATGTTTTACATGATTTCACATGTATTATTGATATCACATTGGCTTCTCAATAAGTGGGGGAGGGGCAGGAGGGAAGAAGAGAATTTAGAACTCAAAATTTAGAAAAAGAATGTTAAGAAAAAATAAAAAAATAATTTTAGAAAGATTGCAACCAACCCCCCAAGTTTTTTTTCCATAGAAACAGTTTTTAAGTTCTATCCCCCCCGCATCCTGTACTTATGCCATTACATTTCATCTTTATGAAAGATTTTGTATTTTTCTCTGTTAATGTGATGCACCATGGCATAGTGGACAGAGTGCCAGTCATTAAATCCAGGTCTCTTTACTCCAGTATCACCTGAGGCCCTTGGCTGTGTGACCTTGAGAAAGTCCGTTAAGTTTTTTGGTTCTCAGTCTTACTCAGTTGTAAAATAGGGATAACAATATTTGCAGCACCTATCCCAAAGGGTTGTTTTTACGATCAGATGAGACAACTTGCAAAGTACTTCACAAATTTTAAATGCCAATTGTTGTTTGCTATTTTGTGGCTTTAAGCTCTTGGATTTCTTTGGTGCAAAAACTCCTGATGAGGAAGTTCCTGCCCATGCAGATACGCAACTGCTCTCAAACATATTCTATTGCTCCCTGGGGCAATAAAAACAGTGACTTGGACAGGTTCATTGAGTTGGCCAAGTTATTGAGCTCAATCTTGTTGGGATTCCATTCTTCCTGCTTGTCAAAATGTTTCTGAATCCTGATTATTAGACAACGTATCACTTGCAGTCTTGCTCAGCCTTTTTTGTTATCTGGAAACTTGGTAATTATGGCTCTTCATCCAAGAAATGGGGAAAAAATAGCAGAGAACAAGATTAACTGCAGAATCCCACAATACCTCACTAAGGCTACCCTTCCAGTCTAATGCCCTGTGGACCATATTTGTGCAACTAGCTGTGTACCCACCTAATTATTCAACTGGTATTTTTCTAATTTGACAGCACAGATATTGAGAATGAGATTCAGTCAAATACCTTGATGACACAGTCATATATTCTGTCTTAAATATTGCCATGATTTAACAGTCTAGGAACTTTATTGAAAGAAGATTTGCTATTAATTTAGTGCTTGCATTTTTAGCAAACACATACTGACTGCTAGGGATCATTGCTTTCTTTTCTCAATGCTTAAAAATCATCACTTTAAGGATCCATTCTATAATTTTGAGAGAAATGAATGTCAAACTTGATAATGTTTCCTCATCTGTAAAATTTCTCCATTGTACTTATAGGTATCACAGTACCCGTCCTGTTATTTCATAGGAATATTAAGAGGTAAAAATGAGATATTAGATAGGGAAACATATTGAAAATGACAAAAGCTTCTTTTAACTGTAAAACATTGTCCATTTTGGATCCAATGTAGCTAGACCATAAAATAATTCTGAATAAATCTAATATCTATGGGGTCTTTTATAACAAGATTAGATGGGGATTCCATGGGCTTCTCTCAACTGAGTCTTTTTTGCATGGAACTAGACCAAAAGCAGATTAATTGGTAAACTTTGGGAGTTGGAGAAAAAAATAGAAAGGAAAGGGAATTTACCTATTCTTTGCTCCATTCTATCTCACCTACAAGAGTGAATATAGAGATGTATCTGGTAAGAGAAACAAAACTGAGTGCAGGATGTTAGAACAAAGTGCTATATATTTTGTACTTTTGTTGTACACAGCTAGAAACCTATCTCTAAGTGTTTAGCTTGTTAGCTGAAAACAAGTGAAGTTAGTAAACTGTGCCAAGAAGTGCAAGGTCAAATTACAAGTGACAACTTGGCTAGAAGGTCTTCTAGGAGCAGTAGAAAATATAGAAACAGCTTGATCCCTTCTCTCATCACTTCTCATCTCTTCTTTTCCTATACCATTGCTTCTGGATCTCTTCCTCCATCTGCAGATTTCACTGTCTTTTTGTCTTTCTCTGGCTCTCTGTGTATCACTTAGTGTTTGTCTCTATCTCTCTGTCTCTGTCTCTCTATCTCTTGGTATCTATATCAGTCTCTTCTCTTTCTCTGTCTCTCTGTCTCTGTCTCTCTATCTCTTGGTATCTATATCAGTCTCTTCTCTTTCTCTGTCTCTCTGTCTCTGTCTCTCTATCTCTTGGTATCTATATCAGTCTCTTCTCTTTCTCTGTCTCTCTGTCTCTGTCTCTCTATCTCTTGGTATCTATATCAGTCTCTTCTCTTTCTCTGTCTCTGTCTCTCTGTCTCTATCTCTCTTTCTCTGTCTCTGTTTTACTCTGTTTCTTTCTTCTGCCACTCCCCTCCTCTTTTTCCTCCTATCTCTTTCTCCTCTCTGTCTATTTCTCTCTGTCTCTTTCTTTTAGAATGGATCTCTCACCTGTTTTCCTATTTGCCGTTTCTCTCCTAGTCAATAGATTAATGACTACTAATTATCTTGAAGTTCTCATTACTGTTTTTCTAAGTTGAGAGCATACTTGAGAGCAGAGATTAAACCACTCATTCTGAAGTCCATTGGCTCTGTTGGCTGGATGCTATTCAAATGACCATGATTGTTTAGGAAATACTTCTTCATCACATTATTTCACAGAATTTTATATGCCTCGTAAAACAGACTACAGTTGCTTATAAAAATGCTTTTGAATTAGAAGATTGAGGATTTTGATACATTTATTTTCTCAAGCATTGTTAAATCTCTAAATATTCCTAGGGATCCAGAAACAAAAATGAACAATCCCTGCCTTCATGGAGCTTAGATTCTACTAATGGAAGCTACATGTATATAGATAAAGTGATTACAAAATATTAATAAAGACTAGACCTGTGATTTCATTGGAATGTGGAACTCCCTTATGAGGAAACTCCCTTTGACAATGCAGTTAATTGCCTTCTCTGCAAATTATAGACAGAGAAATTTACCTAAAATAATGAGAGATTAAGCAACTTTCACAGTCACAGCCAGGATGTATTAGAGACAGATTTTGAGGCCAAATTTTCCTAACTTTGAGAATGGATCTCTACCCACTGTGCTATAGCATAAAAGTCATAGCTCACCTTGTTATCATATATATAATATATATATATATATTATATGTGTGTGTGTTCTCATTCTACAAATTAGGTCACTGAAACTCAGAGATGACATGGCTTGGGTGTGTTCATATTCACTCCAAATGGGACTTGAGTAGTCCCAATTATCTTTCATCCATTTCACACAGAAATTGAGTGACTTGCCCCTGGTCACATAGCTAGTAAGTGACTTAGTTCTTCCTGATTCCAGGTTCAGTCTTCTATCTACAGAGTCACCTAGAAGCTTATTGATATTATTGAATGATTAAAGAGTAATTATGATGGCTATATAAATAATTTAAAAACTATATACATTCATATATATTCTATGGAATATAATTTTGACAATTCAGAAGGTACTTCTGAATTTTAAGTTCCCTCATTTTTACAGTCAGATACGCAGGTTATTTATACTCTTAAATTCCAGCATTTTGAACTTGGTTGTTTGATTTGGGATAAATGGGAGTTTTTAGTTCATTGCTAGGTTATATTAACGTACAATCATGCTGATTTACCAAACAAATAGGTCTATAATAAATAATAACAGGTGATGTGCTGTGCTTGACAGCTACAGAATGTTTTGTGCCCATTACCCCACTTGAAAACAAAGGCAATAAGTTCTGAGAGTTGGAAAGCGCCTTAGAAACTATCTATTCTGAAATGTTCATTTTAAAGGTGAGGAAAGAGAGACACAGAAGTGGCAAATAATTTGCTCAAGGTCATTCCTATAAGAATCAGCAAAACAAAGATTCGACTCCTGGGTGTCCAAATCTAGCTGTAGAATTTGGTCTCCTCTACCATGTTGCCTCTCCAAGTTGTGCAGTGAAGGTTATGGGATCCAAGTTACCTTTGGAGCACTGCCAAGAAAAATGGCAGAGCCATTTCCAGAAGCAGATGGTATGGGATCGCATAAAAGCGATTTAATTTAAAAACATATTAAAAGGCTGTCATCTGTAGCTAGCAGAACTCATTTTCAGGCAATGCAGAAGCTTATCACCTAGTAGGTATGGTAGTTGTATCACTGTCCTCTGCCTTTTTCCTTTGCCTCAAGCATTTGCATTGTTTGCTGTTCTTACCTACTTGATACCAATTGGTAGTAATGGAATGATGAGTCGCCTGGCTTGGCCTTATCGCTTGGGAACTGTCAACTCCATGCTCTGTGATGAGGATGAAGTGGTTGTCATTCTCTCCCTTCAGATTTATAGTCAGCTTGATTTATGTTTCTTCTTTTCTTGTCTGCAATGAAAGATGCTGCTTAAGATTTGCATTTTTCAGACATGAAGGGGAATGTTATGGTCAAACATAGTAGACAGATGCTTCTTCAAAACAGGCATTGTGTCTTCAGAATAATGCAAAAAGCAATTCACTCATTGACTTAAAAAACAGACAGACAGACAAACAAGCATTAGCTCTGGAGTTGGCAGACCTGGGCTTCAATCTTGTTCTAATTCCTGTGTGACCTCGGGCAAGTCATTTATTTGTACCAAACCTTAGTTCCAGTATAATGTAAGGTCCTTTTGGTCAGGGACAGCTTCATTTTTGCCTTTGTGTTTCCAAGCACCTAGCACTCTGCCTTGCACATATGGCATAATGTGCACATAAGCCATAATAAATGCTTATTGACCTAATAAATGAATGACTCAGTTTCTTCACCTAAGAAATATGGTGTCATACCATGATACAGGATATCTATGGTAATGATCTCTTCTTAATTGCTGTGATTATTTTGTATCACTGTGAATGACAAATGATATTATCTTGCAATTAATTAGTTAACATGCACTTATTAAGCATATGTGACACAGATTAATAATATGTGCTAGGTACTATACTTTGTGTACAAAGATGAGTGATACAATTGTTGTCTTCAGGGATCTTACTTTCCAGTGGGGGAGATGACATGTCTACAAAACAGATACAAAGTTTACATCATAAATATGCATTAGATATATGTCGGTTCATTGAATGAATGAGTTGGGAATTTTTATTTTAAATGAATAGGAAGTCTTCTTTTATTTGATTGTGACAGGAGTCACCTCTATTTCCTTCCATGCCTCCACCTCTGTTCATTTTGCTGCTGTAGAAAGGGGGAAACTATGCAGATTGCTTAGTGGCTTTTAATGTGGAACATAACTCAAGGTCATTACATGGATGGCTTTGTCATTGTCTGAATGATTGCATGCCTCTGGCTGAGTAAAATTCAGAAAGTTCAAATACAGATTTGAAGACTAAGAATTTTTTTCCTTGAATATTTTTGCAAGGTTAGACACTATATGGTATTAATGCAAAAGGACAGAAAGAATTGCACAAGAGTGATAGAAATTGCTTAAATAGTGATTCTTGGTAAAGCCAGTTACTTGGGGCAACAAAATTATGTTCTTCCTTTCACCCACCAAAATGATGGATGAAATTATGTTATCCTCATAGACTCATGAGTTAGAAATGTCCCTACCACATTGAAGTGATAGGGAGGGGCACTTCTGCGGCCACTTTCACTAAACATATTGTGAAAGTTTTGACAAGGAGCTCAAGGAAGCTAGGGAAAATCTTATAGCTTATCTGCAAGTGGTAGATTTGTATTTGCCCTCAGATTTTGTTTTCAGGATTAATTGGTGCTCTTGAAAAATGACAGAGATGACAAAGTCCTCTGGGGCCAAGGTTCAAGACTGTTTTGCAGTCTAGACTGGCCGGAAAATGCCATTGACCTCTCTCCCTTTAGTTGGATCAAAGGAAAAACAGTCTTGTAGTATGTTACATGTAATATAAGCTAGGCCTTACCTCTTCCCTGGAGGGTTATAATAGACTCCTAATTGGTTACACAACTTTCTCACTCCAATCCATCCTCCACAAGCTGCCAAAATGATTGTCCTAAAATAGTTTTGATTATCTCATTGTGTATTGCCTGTGCCTCCCAATTACCAAAATAATAACATATAAACTCATCTGTTTGTTATTTAAAAACTCTTTATCACTTGATTCCATACTAGCTTACCAGTCTTAGTATACTTGACTCTCCTATACATATGGTGGTCCAATGAAATGGGCCTTCATACTATCCCTGCACACACAAAACTCCATCTCCTGACACTGTGTTCTTACATTGACTGTCCCCTGTGCCTGGCTTGCTCTCCACTTCCATCTCCACCTTGATCTTCATTTATTTCCATCTTCTGCCTCTTGGAATCTCCAATTTCCTTCAAGACTTAGCTGACGTAGAACTTTCTATATGAGATCATCCCTGGTCTTGAAACTGTTGTGTACATGTTTTAAATTGCTCTATATTTTAAAATATATACTCCCTGAGGACAGAGACTTAGACACTCATCCATTTTCCCCCATATGTTCCTGCCACAGTTACTGGCATATAGTAGATGCTTCATGAATGCTTATTAATTTATTCTTCAGTGTAGGTAATCAGTGCATTGCAAAATGATAATTAGCCAATATGGTATGGAAAATCAGAATAGACATCAAAGGAAGACCTCCAGGCCTTTTCTTTTAACAAGCATAGCTGTGGATCTGTGCAGACAATGTCATAGGCTGATTTTCCTTTCCACAGGAGTAACTGTAACCATGGGAATCTCATGGAAGCTATAAAGCAAGGTAGGAACCTAGGCAGGCTGTGGCTGAGATATTTTTAGTAAAGGAAGAGAAGTTCACCAATTTAAAGGTGGAAGGATCTTTATGGTTATCAAGTTCAACCTCCCACCCCAGTTTTATAGGTGAAGAAACTGAGGCTCAAAGAGGTGAAAATTAATTCATAAGCCAGTATTTGAGGTTGGATTTGAACACATGTCCTCTTGGCTCCAAGTTTACTATACCATCTTCTGAATCATGTTGAACTGTTAGTAGGACTGATAAGAGCTGAGGGGTTGGAAGAGGCAAAAGTCCACAGTTCATGTTTTATTACCAGTTCCAGTAAGACACAGGATTTTTTTAAGCAACTGGCAATGAGAACTTTCCATAGTTTCCATAGTAAGTGTTATAAACTATTACCTCTTAAAAAAACAATGGGATAAATAGATAAACTTATCGATTACTTTAGGAAAACATGCTCTAAATCATTGATATTTAGGGAATTAAATTTCTCTTTTCCAACTCCCCACTTCATAGGCAGAAAGATATATTTTTGACATAGATAAAAGGGACTACTCAGAAGGAAAGAGTAAATGTAATATAGATTTTTGTTGGAAAACAGTGGATTATAAAATTACGTAGAGAGGCTGGTGCTGGATAGTGGAGGACCTTGAATGTCTCTCCCCTCCAAAAAAATGGAAATTTGATTTGGTAGGTTCTAGAGAGTCACAAAAGGCAAAGCAAATGGAAGTGACATCTTAGGGTGATTAATCCAAAAGTGGTACAGAGAGTGTTATGTAGAATAGATTAGAAGGTTCAGAGATTGGAAATTAAAAAAATTAATTTAGAGGTTGGCAAAATGCTGCAAAATGTGAAGTGATGAGGTTCTGGCCTACGGTGATAACAGAGAGAAGTGGAGTATAAGGAATAAATTTTGTTCAGTCATTTTTCAGTGGTGTCCAACTCTCCAGGACCCTATTTGGGGTTTTCTTGACAAAGATACTGGATTGGTTTGCCTTATCTTTTTCCACTTCATTTTACAATTGAGAAAACTGAGGCAAACAGGGTTAAGTGACTTGCCCAGGATCACACAGCTGGTGAGTGTCTGAGGCCAGATTTCAACACAGGAAGTCAAGAGTCTTTCTGATTCCAAGTCTTGCATTGTCTTGTGCCACCTAGCAGCCTATAAGAAACAAATACCAAAAAACCCCAAAACAAGCCAACAGACAAACCCACCAAATACAAGAAGTAATTGGTAGACTTTACTGGGATAGACGGAGTTGAAGCAGTCAAAACTTCTTCCAAGATTTCTAGCCATAAAGCTGGTAAGGTGTTACAGATAGAAATGAGAGAGCCAGAGAGGGAAATCAAGAGCTGAGTTGAAGGGGTGAGTGTTGGAGGAAGTAATATATTACAGTGGAAAAAGTCCAAACTTAGAAGATCTGGGTTCAAATCTTACCTGAGACAATTACTACGACTTGGGCTTTGAACAAGTTCTCTGTCCTAGTTTCTTCATCTACTAAAAAAAAGTGGATTAGATGGCCCCTAAGTTCTCTTCTAGCTCTAGGTCTATGATTTTATGATCCTCTGTGTGTTCTTGAGGTAGGTGGGATTTGTGGGAAATCATGAATTTATTTAGGGATACGCTGAATGTAAGATAGCAGAGGGTCTAAATGTAGATCCTCTGTAGGCAAGTAAAATTGTGTGCCAAAAAGTCATGAGAAATATATTAGTATATGCCTCTAATTTTGCCTTTGAGTGAATTTGTTTTGTTTTTTTGTAGTGATGAATCTAGATGAAACTAGTCTTTGCAAATCACACTAGAAAGAGTAATAATCCTTCCTTCCTTTCTTTTTTCTTTCTTTTTCTCTTTCTTCATTCTTTCCTTCCTTCTTTCTTTTGTCCTTCTTTCCTTCCTTCCTTTTTCTCCCTTTCTCTCCTTTTCTCTCTTTCTTTTCCTCCTTTCTTCCTTCTTTCCTTCTTTTGTTCTTTCTTTCATCTTTCCTTTCATCCTTCCTTCCTTACTTTCTTCCCTTGCCAAGTATTTCCTACCCAAGAAGCTGTTGTTATAAAAGATCAAATAGAGTTTCCCTTGTTTAATTCCTTCAACACAAGGATCTTTCATTCAATGACATTTTCATAATTTCTTAACACACACACACAATACAGTGCTTCTTCTAAATAAGGATACAAATTTCAGGTTTTCTATTAATTTGGATCACACAGGAGTTCACAGTAGAAAAGTAATTGGTACTAGACATGGTTTTGGTCTTTGCTTTCCTGTCTGTCTTACTCAGACCCCTCCACTTTTAGTTGCTCTTCCATATGGCCTTACATCAGTGGAACGCTTTGCTTTGAGCCATCACCTCATTTTTGATGTCTGAATCCAGCTCAGTGCATCCTCTGATTGTATCTTTTCTACTGACTTAAGATGGGTTTCAGTGAAGCCTCATAGGCTTCCTCCCAGCTCCGTCACTCAGGAATGCCCTGTTTTCACCTTACCACACACCTTCTGCATTGTTATTCTGTGATCTTCCACATCACCTTTCTTTTTTTGTGATGTGTCCTGTGGAGTTTGGTGACAGTGTTTCTTCAGGACCTCCCAAATGGCCATGCTTGAGGTTAGTGAACCTGTCTTGCCTTGTCTTATTATTGGTGACCTTGTCTTGATAATTAAATGTTAAATATGCTGCCAGGGAAGTTGTTTGCATAATGCTCAAATGTTGCCTAAAACACTGGTTCTTTCTCCTGTTGGAGGTTAGACAGGATAATTGATATGCATAAGTTATCCTGGAGATTGATATCATGTAGACATGAAATTATTTTCTGTCAGTTTCTCTAAGTCTTGGATCCGTGAATTTCTTTGTGTAATCTTTTGATACATTTCCATAAACTTGGCTTCCTTTGTAATCTACAAATTGGGTTTTATGCATTTAAGAGCATTATTTTGAGAAACAATAAATAGACTTCACCAGACTGTCAAAGGAGTTCATTATACAAAGAAAGGTGGTAGTGATTGAAAGTTAACAAATGGGTAAACTGAGGCACTTCTCCATGCAAGATAGCATTTATTAGCAGGGGCAAGCTGTCTGTCAATGCCTAGGTCAATGAATTACCTCCATTTATGCTGAAAGACCTCAGGCAGACATACAGCTCCCCGTTTACTGGTTTTGGGGGTACAGAACAAAGAACAGAACAGGGTAGATGACATCATGGGACTGAGTGCAAGATAATTGCTTACAAAGCTGAGGTACAGGGAATAGTATGATTGGTTAGGAGTTTGGTAATGGGGCTAGCAACCACCCCCTCTTCTCTCAGAAGACTAAGAAGTGCTCATTGTCTGAGTTCTGGTGTGAGATAGGCATTTGGACAACACATCAGACATCCTTGAAAGATAGCATGGTGCTATAGAGATATCAGGCAGACTCCATTGTGTTTACACACAGCCCCCAAGGTCATTTAAATTCCTTGAGGCAAGCATAGATCAGGGATTAGCAGGAAAGCTAGATTTTTAAACTTAACCCATTACAGGCCAGCCGAATTCTGTACTAAGTTCAGAGACAAAGAACCATCACTTAGTTACAAGACAAAAACAATTGCAGGACACATTAATTAATTGTAAATAGGATCAATTAATGTATGATATAAGATTACTCTTAAACTTCCCAAGGTCAAGAGCCTGTATTCTAAAATCATGCAGAGTTATTTCATAAAGTTTTATTTAGCCAAGATAAAGCAAGTCCTATCGGATAAACTGGAGCAAAATTCAACGCTCAAGAAGGCAAAATCTTGGAATTTTAGAACTAAAAGGTGACCTTGAGCGTATTCATTGTGAACGCCATTTTGCAGATGAGGAAACTGAGACCCAATGAAGTTATAGCTATAGCTAGCCAGTGACAGAGGCAGGTTTGGATCCCACATTTTTGGGTGGCACCATCTTTCTTTGATGCCATACTGCCTTGATAAAACAGCTCTCTAGCCAGATGTTTGCCTGCCTGATTTAGTTTGCTTTCTTCATGGCAATATAGAAATCTCCAGTAGTAATGATTTATTGCAGGATTTTGGAAGGTGCACCTTCAAGAACAACAGTGAAAAATTCAATGCTAATTGGGAAATATGGCTCCTGGAAAGTGACGTAAAGCAGATAAAGAAAATTATGCTCTGTATATGCCCAGAATTGAAGGCTGACATCATGGTACATCAAAATGCAGGATATTAATCAGCCAGCGGACATATATTAAGCCAATTCTGTATGCCAAGTACTTGTAATAAAAAGGTAAAAATAAAATAATCTCTGACCTCAAGGGGCTTAAAGAGATGAGGATGAGGAATTTTTGACCTAGAGGGAATCATCTCGTTCAAACCATTTAGTTTACATATAAGGAAACTGAGGTCTAGAGAAGAGCCTTAGGTCATATTGCCAGAAAAGTGGCATAGCTGAGATGAGTAGATATTTATGAGTCAAGTCCAATATTCTTCCCAGTTCACCATAACTTTCAATGGAGAATAAGATTAGGAGTGATTAGCGGAAGCTAAAAAGTGACAGATTTTGCTTCTCTATATAGAAATAGTGTAGTAGAGAGAAAGTTGTCTTGGAAACCAGGAACGCCTGTATACAAGTGTCATGACTGTATGATCCTGGTCATATCATAGAACCTCTCAGTCCCTTAGATAACTCTCTGACTATAATTTGCAGAATATTTGCTGACCTTGGTTAGTAGAAGTTTCCTTAACCTGGGGATTCCCTATATCAATATAATCATAGGTCTGGTCCTTATTGCCATATAAAAGATAATAAATCCTGACTTTTGGTATTGCTACTGGAGTTAAATGACTCTGGAAGACTGAGACTAATGACTGTTCAACTCTGCCTCGCTAAAATCTAGTTCAAGTGCAAGTCAAAATATCACTCTATATGACTTAGAATTGGAACTCAAAGGGATGCCCATCCATTGAGGAATGGCTAAACAAACTGTGATATATAGTTGTGGTGGAATATTACTATGCTGTAAGTAATTATGAGCAGGATAATTTCAGAAAAACCTTTTGAAAGGCTTACATGAACTGATGCATGGTGAAGTGAACAGAACCAGGCAAATTCATACCCAGTAACAACAATATGAAGAATTGTGAATAACTTAACTGTTCTCAGGAATACAATGATCCAAGACAATTCCAAAAGACTAATCGTGAAGCATACTACCCACTTCCAGAGGAAGAACTGATATTGTTTAAATACAGACTGAAGCATGTGATTTTTCACTTTATTTCATTCATTCTTTTTCTTTTATTCCAATCTTCTTGTACAAAATGACTAATATGCAAATGTTTTTCATGATTGCGTATGTATACTCTATATCTGAATGCTTAACCATCTCAGGGAAGGGGGAGGGAAGAGAGAAAGGGAGGGCTAGAATTTGGTATTCAAAACTTAAAAAAAACCAAATGTTAAAAATTACTTTAACATATTATTGGGGAAAATGAAATATGTTAAATTTTATAAAAAAGATGTCATTTTTAAAAAAGATGTCACTTATCTTCTTTGAAAATGAAGGCTCAGCAACAGCTATGACAACAACTGTTGGACGATCACTTATTGGGAATATTGTAGAGAGGATTCCAACTCATGTATAGGTTGAATTAGCTGACCCTTGAGACTACTTTGAGCCCAGGAATTCCTTGAGTCTAGCTCTTTATTGCTTGGCAGATACGAAAGTGTAAGTGTACATGAGATCTCCTGATTGTGCTCTCCCCTATTAGACATGGCTCTCATCACTGGTAAGCCACTGGCCCAGTAGGAATTTATAGAATTCCATTTGTGTTAGAGTGGGTTGTACTTTATCTAATCCATTATGCATGTTGCTTAAATGAAACAGAAATTAGGAATTTCATTTTAGTCACGCTCAAAGATATAGTCATATTTAAGGATGTCTGAAATGGTGTTTAAACTGAGGGGATAGTGTAGTAGAAAGCGTGGATTACGGAGAGTAAACAGGGATCAGGCAGTCCTTGAACAAGCTATGAAAGAGGGTCCCCATGATACTGTTATAGCCCTGGGACTATAAATAAACCAACCTCGATTTCCTCATTTGTAAAAAGAGGATAAAAATAGCATCTCCTTCCCAGAGTTGTCATTATAAAATGAGATATTTGTAAAAAACTTTGCAAGTCTATAAATTCTAGCTCTTCCAGAATAACTGTGTCTCCATTTTAGAGGAAAAAAGACTGTATTTTGCTTGACTTTTTAAGGAAATTCATTCAATTTCATTCAGCACTGAGGATGCAAACACAAGACAAAACAGTGTTTGCCCTCAAGGAGCTTATATTCTATTGGGAAAAAAGTATGTATATAAGCATGCACATAAATATATCATGCGTGCATGTATATACAATTTATGTATACTATACATACATACATAGACACATATACATGGAGATATATATACACACAAACTTCTGAGAAAGTCAAAAGGTGTGTGTGTGTGTGTGTGTGTGTGTGTGTGTTTGCATTAAAAAAGAATAAAGGTCACTGAGAGTGCACTAAAAGAAGAATAAAGGTCTCTGAGAGTGAGCAGAAAGGGAACCTAAGTTTATGGCATCTACACTTCAGAAAACTAGGGATTCTGAGTTGGACCAACAGGCACTTGATAGACTTTTACAATATCAGAGATAATATTGACTTTCATATGGGATAGTCTTTCAAAGTTTAAATTTTCATGAAATATATTTTACATATATGTATGTTATATAGCTTCTACGCTATAAAAGTACATTTAAGTTATATAAGTACAGTTTTATATTAAAGTGTTCATTTTGATATAGAGGACTTTGTTACAATTTTCCTGTATTTCATTTATCTGAAGAGAAGTAGTTTCCGGTTTGTGTTACCAAATAAACATTTCACTTTTCCAAGCAGGGCGTAACTCAGACTAAAAACATATGGTCTATGGGCTCCAAGGGCTTTTAAAGGATGTGTTTAACATTGTTAATGAATTTATAGTGACCTAATCCATTTAGATGACAATAAAATTGCATAATTTGGTAGCAGAAAGGCATCTAAAGTTCATTTCATCCAAAACCTTTGTTTTATAAAATTGCTGATCATTATGAGTTGCTGAGAAAGAGGTAGAACTAGGGGAAAGGGGATATTCAGACATAATGTTGGACTTAAAACAATGAAGACCTAGTTTCAAATCTTTGTGACCAAGACCAAGTCACATACAATGGAGAACGTTTCTACACCTATAAAAAAATGACACTCTTTCATGTATATGTGTTCACAAAGTCTTAGTGCAATTTTAAGTTTTGACGGCTTTATCATGATCATCATTAAGAATACTCTGTATTATAGAAAATGTAAAGGAACTTTGTATTTCTGGGCATAGTCAAAATAGTATGAATGATCTGCTTCCCTTTTTGTTGGTTTTGTATCATCTCTCTTGCTAGGCTAACACTTTGTGGGGAGCTATGAGTAAGATTTAGAAAACTGCATATGCTGGTATCTCTGTAGAAGTTTTATATGCCATGGTAGCCCTTGGTGTCTCTTCCTGAAATAGGAGGACAGTGTGCTGAAAAGACATCTGTGGTGATGTGATATTTCAGATTGTATAGGTTGTAAAACCAAATAAGAGAGTCAACTCCACCCTCTCCCTGAAGAAAGTTCCAAGATGTAACACCAAATTTGAAGTCATTTTGGGGGAGCAGGGATGAGAATGGAGTTTAATTTTTAAAAGATGATTAACACCATTGGTATGATTCACTGAAAGGAATATTGGAATCAATTCTTCATTCTACAACCAGCTAGCTGTGTGACACCAGAGATGTCATTTACCCACTTTGGGTCTCAGTCCCCTGTTTTATAAACTGAGGGTTTTGGATGATATGAACTTTAAGATCCCTTTCTGCTACCAAATTATGCAATTTCATTGCTATCTAAATGGATTAGGTCACTATAAATTAGTTGACAATGTTAAACATAACCTTTAAAAGTCCCTTGGAGCCCATAGACCATATGTTTTTAGTCTGAGTTACTCCCTGCTTGGGAAAGTGAAATCTTTATTTGGTAGCACAGACCAGTAACTATTTCTCTTCAGATAAATGGAATAGGAAAATTGTAATGAAATCCTCTATATCAAAATGAACTCTTTAATATAAAACTGTAACTATATAACTTAAATGGACCTTTATATTATAAAAGATATATGTTATATAAAAATTAAACTTCGAATGACTATCCCATGTGAAGCAAGAACATAAAAATTCAGTCACAATTGGCTCTTAATTCATTACATACTGTACTTAGGATGATTTTCTCCTGTTGTTTTTCTCTAGTAAAGCCCTGAGTTTTAACCAGCTTAAATGCGCAATTCAGTAAATACAATGAAAATGTCAGATAATTTTCAGAGTTTGCACATATCAGAATTCAGATGTGAATTCCTGAACCCTTATAATTGTTGACTGGTCCCCTGATGGATCATAACCCTCTGACTCTTAATTAGTGGTTGGTCACACAATTTTAGTAAAGCATGTAGCTCTTCACACTATAGAGAGAGCAATGGTCATTTTGTGGTCCTCGTTCTTAGTTTCCTTCCTGGCTGAGATTCAGGAAAGCACATGAAAATTGACCAGGATACCTGTCTTGTGACCATTCTTCTGTCTGATCAAGAAATGACCTGATACAACAGAAAATAGTCTGAGGAAAATCCTGACGAAGACTGCCTCACGTTCAGACCTTCTATCACTATTTCTATCAGGTAGATTTAATATATAAGAACAATTAGTTCTTACTGAGCACGGATTTTCCTCCATGTGTATAGCTGAACTGTCTATCATTTCTAGGTCTGCAAAGTTGCTACAACTTTTCCCAGATTCTCTCCCATGCCTGTAGTTTAGATCAAAAGTTTTTAACCTGTTATCCACAGAGGAATCTGAGGATAGATTCCAAGGGATCCATGAACTTGAAAAAGTAAAAAAAAAATTATTTTTACTTTTCTTAATCTTTAAACAAAGTTCAGCATTTTCTACAATTCCCTAAAAAACATTATTCTGAGAAAAGGTCCATATGCTTCATCAGACTACATAACACACAAAAAGATCAAGAACTCCTGGCTTAGATGATGTACAAAATAATTATGTACAGCATAGGCACTTAGGGTTTTAGCATTATCTTACCTTGTACTCTTTGGTTTAGAAAAATCGGACTAATTCCATTGGCTTAAGTAACTCCTGATAAGGAAGTTCTCTTTATAAGACCAACAACTAACCTAATAAGTGAACAAGTTTAAGACCCTACTACGTACTAGGAATTCTGGGAGGTACTGGAAGTACAAGTGCCAGTGTTATACGAGTATATGTAAAAGTATTTTTGTTGTTTAGTCAATTACCTGTGTCTGATTCTTCATGACCCCATTTGATGTTTTCTTGGCAAGAATACTAGAGTGGTTTACAACCTCTTTCTCTAGACATAAAATTATATAAAACTTAAATATGAAGTGGACAAATACAAATTGTGCAAAGTTGTTAAATATAAGGTTGTTTTAGAAATAAGATCACTAGCAGTTAGGGGACCAGAAAAGGATTCACAGATGTCTTAAAGGAAGAGAGGGACTTTGTGAGTGGAGGCAAGGAAGGTATTGTGGAAGGAAACGAGAGGTTGTGACTTGTCTAGTGGTGTGTGTGTGTGTGTGTGTATGTGTATGTGTATCAGTACCAAACAGATTTTTTCTGTTTTCCCCCATTTGGATGCTTTTAAAATTAACTTGAGTCAAACAAAACCAGTTTTAAAAAATGAGACTCCAGTATGATTTTGTCCAGACCCCTTGACCATTTTCCTAGAAAACTTTTCAGCTTGTACATTTGGCCTTTAAGCAAAATACATAAGCTGACACACAAGTATTTTCAATTCTTTTGGATCGCACATGTTGGTGGGACTGTGTGAAGAGGCTGTAAGCCATAAAAGGATTCTAACTGTAAAAAGAGCATCCTTGGCCTCCAAATATAGGGCAGTTCATACACATTTATTAATCACCTACTACATACCAGTCACTGTGCTAAGTGTGGAATTTAGGCACACAGTACATGGTGGGATGAATCACCTTGCCCTTTAGTTGTGAAACAAAGAAGCAAGAGTCTAAGTAGTTTGGACAAAAGGTTGTAATGCGTGTAATGTGGCATTGGGAAACATAAACCTTTCATGTTATGGAGGGTAAATGGAAAGAATCTTGCAAACATCTGGACATAAGTAATGTTGAAAGTGTGGAGTGCTTATCAATTTATTCTGAGCTAGATTTTGCTGGAGTAAAACTGGGACCATGGGCATACAGGAGTTTTTTGTTGGAAAATATATATACAAAGGTAATAGGGAATGATTTGTACTGATTTACTGAAAATCATATTTGTGTTGGAGCTAGATCTTCAGATCTCCCAAAGGGAGACCTAAGTACACTGTACAGATAAGCAGAATGCATTGATTGGCTAGAAACTGCATCTTTTCAAAGGAATTTAATCTTAAGACCTTTGTAAAGAGAATTAGATCTGGCAGGGAGCTTATGGACAAAGGGGATGAGGTGAGGAAAGAAAAGAATGAAGGGGCACATACATATGTATTTAATAAAGCTTTAATAGATACTTGCATCATGAAGTGTTAAACCAAGTTCCTCCAGCTCTTAGAACCGTAATAGTAGGGGTGGCTATGAGAAAATAGTGTCAAAAATCCTCCAAGTTTTTCTGTTATAAGTGTAAGTGTACACGAACCCCTAGCTCCATACGTTAAACATGGCAGGCACTCAATAAAGGTATATCAGTTTGATTTTTTAAAATATATGATTACAAAAATATTTGACTTACTGAGATTTGGAAAATATTACTAACAAATGAAATAAAAATAATTGTTATCATCTATGCATCCCCAAGATTGTTGGTAGGAAAAAAGGATCTTGAGGGCAAGAATTATATTATATTTTGCCCTTAAATTCATGGCACCCAACAAAGTTCCTTGTACACAGCTATTGTTTAAAATCAACTGAATTCAGTCTATAGAGTTGTTCAAAATTTGAATAAGATGATGTTTTAGAATATTTGTGAATTGCATGGGAATAGGCAAGGTTTGCATAAAAAAAATCCAACCTAGATGATATAGAAAGATGACTTGAGCATCCTTCTGCATCATGAAGAAGGGACTGAAAACAAATCTAACCCAGTAAGTTGGCTCATAGCCTCATTGATTTAGATTAAAAGGAAATTTAGAGGTCATGTAATCCAATATTATTTCACAAACTGAGGCCCATAGAGATTAAATGAGTTATTTAAGGTTGCCCAGGTACAGAATAGAACATCTGGGATTTAAGCCTAGTGTCCTCTGACTCCAGATCTCATGACTTTTCCATTGTGTTATATGGCCTCTTTATCATGCATTCAATTCAACTATGTCTTGATTGAAATACTGAGAAAGTCAAGGTGGTTCTAATATATGCTGTAAAATGATTTTGCATCAGGCAAAGATTGACTGCAACTCGATATACTAAACAAGAGACTGGGAATTTAAAATACAAGTTTTTTCCATTGAGTATCTCTTAAATAGCCTCTCCTTTTAAAGTCCCTGCCTATGGGATACCTCAGCTGTGGACTGGAGTTGAGGAGTAAGAAGACACCTCACTCACACCATTTAGCAGGGCAGCTGGAGGTGAGAAGTGATGGTCCTTCAATGGGGAAGTGGTCTCTTGGCAGATCTGGATGTGAGAGAACTCATTAGAGCTCACATGAGCATACAAAGCCATGGCGAGGTCAAAGTTACATTAAAGCTCTGATGAAATAAGTGTTGGGTTGTGAAAACAATGTCCCTTTTCTTGTCTTTCTCAACTTACAAATTATTTAACCTAGATTATTTTGAAATTCTTAAGTCTTTATATACATGCTTGATATTTTTATATCTGATATTTAGATTTAATAGCTGACATTTACATAGTGTTTTATGTATGTTAGCTTGTGGTTTCAGAAAAATTTGTACAGGTATTAGCTTTTTTCTTTTTTCCTTTCTTTAAAAAATTTCTCATCCAAGTCTGTGATTTCATCAGTGTGGGTAATTCCAGGCAAATAAACTTCCTCTACCAATGAAGATCAGGCCTGCTCTGTAACTTATAGTACATGTGTGGGGAGGACCTGGGAGGTAAGACTTGATCTCATATATTCCTTCCTAACTCTCAGACTTCTCTTCCCTACACAGTTCTGCCTCTTGCTACAAACACTGTGCTGTTTTGAGGTCTGAGGGAGAAGGTCATTTTTGACGAGTGCATCAATCCTGGATGAGATGGCATTTGAGTTTGGCTTGAAACGTTAGGGAGGAAATAAGTAACTCAAGAGAGGGAAGGAAGGCTATTCCAAGCATAATTATAACATTTAGTAGTATTTTAAGGCTAGCAAAGAACTTTGTATTTCATCATTTGATCGTCAGCAACACTGGGAGGTAGGTGTTAGTATTATCCTCATTTTACAGGTGAGGAATCTAAGGCAATGAAAAGTTAATTGATTTGGTCAGGGTTACTCAGTTAGTATCTAAGGCAGGACTGAAACTCAGGTCAGCTGCAGTCAGTGCTCTTATTCACTATGTAGACCACCTAGCTGCCTGAAATCCCATGATGTAAAGTTCAAAGTTCAGGAAACAAAATGTCCACTAAGGAGTGTGCATGCATGCATGTGTGTGTGTGTGTCTATAATATGTTAGTAGAACTGGAAAGGTAGTGTGATTCCATGTTGTGGAGGACCTTGAATGTCATGCAAAAGGTTTAGAATTCCACTCCATAGGCAATAGGGAGCCACAGATGCAGATCTAGGCATAAGGCAGTAACTGACAGAGATACGAAGGATGGATTGCAATGGGAGAAACTAGAGGTGGGATTTCTATTTGATGAACTTTGCAATAGTCAAACAGAGTAGGTGGTAATGAAGATCTGTACTAGGATAGTAGAAGTGGTTACATAGCGTGAGAGAATGACTATGAGATATGTTGCAAGACAGAATAAGCAGGATTTGTCTGATTAGCTATGAGAGATGCAGAGAGAAGAAAGGAAGACTTAGATAGGAATGAAGTTACCAGTAGGGGAAACTGGGGCTGATTGATAGAAATAAGGAGGTCAGAAGAAGCAGGAGCAAGTTTAAGGGACAAAACAGGTCAGTTTGGAGCACATTAAATTTCAGATGACGTCTGGAAGTGTTTTGTAGATGTTGGAAATGTGGGTCTGACACGCAAAAAAAGGTCAGGGGACATTTTGCAGTTTGTTCTTTCTCAAAGATGACCAATGACTTCATGAAAATAATGCCGTGAATTGGATATGAATGGGACAGAGCTGCACATGCTCTCTTTAAGTTCAGTGGCAAGACTAAGGTCAAGAAAACTGGTGATGGCCCAGGATGCAGTGGATGACCTTGGCCTTTTTAAATTGTCTTTCCCAGGACTTAGTTTGAGGCCACACCCATTACATTACTGAAGGCTGGCTGAGACAAAAGGTGGCTGACTTACTTTGTCATCACAAAGATATCAATCTGAGAGTGCAAGACCCTCAGAGTTTCTGTCCCAAACAGAGAGCAATTGCTATTTACACTCATTCTAAGTCACCAAAACCTTAACAATGAGTCAGAGACTTGGGTTGGGGCAATAATGGAGGAGATAGGGAAGGTTGGGAAGTCCTTACATAGGAAGTGGTTGTTGAAAGCTATCAGAGCAACTGAGTAAGATTTTAAAGGGAGACAGTGTAGAGAAAGATAGAGGATAGATCCTTGGGAAAAAATCCCTAAGAAATAAAGAAGATGTGTGTTCATCTTTCACTGCCGAAGAAGACCATGCCATCAGAGAAATGATGACATGACTTGCACTTGACTTTGTTTTTGAGTGAGTGAGGGCTGTGCAGGTCACCAGCCTCACTCCTCCTCCAGAGCCATCTGACTCCAGGGATCAGATATTTATCAGGATGACTGGAGATGACCCAGGATGAGGCAATTGGGGTTAAGTGACTTGCCCAAGGTCACACAGCTAGTGAGTGTCAAGTGTCTGAGGTAATATTTGAACTCAGGTCCTCCTGACTCCTGCACTGGTGCTCTATCCACTGTATCACCTAGCTGCCCTAAAGAAGAAGATAAAGAATCATCAGGAAAGGCAAGGAATGAAGAACAGATTGAGAGTCAAGAGGACCAGGAGAAAACCAAATGAAGAGCTTGATTATAATAATAGGAACTGAACTTTCATTGATAAAGGAACTTCCTGCTTAAGAAAACTAGGTATCAAAGCAGGAAAGAATGGTATTAGAAAGTTATATGAAGCCCTGAAAAGTTAAGTGACTTGCCTAGGGTCACACAGCTAGTATGTGGCAGAGGTAAGACTCAAGTCCTTCTGACTCCAAGGAAAGCTCTACTCAAGCCGTTCTGCCTCTCAATAACTTAATAATAAAATTATTACATTATAATAATAATATTAATATAACTGATATTTATATAGTACTTTACATATACTACTACATCAATGAAGCTCCAAGACAATTGTGTTGAAATAGAAATGGAGACTCAAGGAAACTAAGTGATTTTCCTATGGTCACATAGATAGAAGTTATATAAATCAAAGTCCTGCTAATCCCAAACTAGCTCTCTTACTCCCTGGAGCTGTAGTTCACTACTCTATGCTCTCTCCCAGAAACTAGTAGGAATGATGGACAGAGTTAAATACAGCTGGAAGGGCAAGGGTCACAGATCTGTAACTGTTGCTCTCACCCAGTCATTTTAGTCATGTCTGACTCTTGGTGACTCCCATTTGGAGTTTTCTTGGCAAAGATACTGGAGTGGTTTGGTTGTTTCTCTCTCCAGCTCATTTTGCAGATGAAGAGACTGAGACAAACTAGGTTAAATGATTTGCTAGTCAGTGTTTGGGGCTGGTTTTGAACTCATGGAGAGGAATCTCCTGACCCCAGGACCAACTCTCTATATAGCATACCAGCTAGATGACCTTCTGTAAGTGTTATGTAACATTTAATCTTAGAGAGCACTGGTTAAATGACTTGCTCTGGAACAACCAGTATATTCTGAGAAAGAACTTCTCTTTCTGTCTCTGAGGCTAGGTTTCTATCTGTCATGCTTAGGTACCAATCTATGGGTAAACTGGTTTTAGAAGTATATATTTGAGAATTCAAAGGAAAAATGGAGAAAAAACAAAACTTCCATTGGTATTTGAACCAAGATACAACCTTTACAGCAATAGAATAATTCCATCATATTGTTTATGATTCCCCTCAAAGTCCAGAATGCTACAGCTAGCACTGCAATTTTTTCAGCTTTGTATAAATCTTGGCCCATCAGAATATATCCTATCAATAAAAACATTAAGTGCTTTTCAGAAAGAAATCCAAAACAAAATCCAATAGTGACAGAAATAGCTAAAAGAATAGAAGGGAAGTGACTATAAAGAGAATATTTTCTATAATGTTGACAGGGGATCTCATATTGCTAATTTTCCTTCAGGACTTCTATAACCACACTTGAAAATTAAGCTCTTTATGTATTTACTGATCCTATAATTTATAATTAATTACAGTCTGATGTGATATAGCACCTAGATTTTGTAGAATGTCATCTTTATATGGCAACCATGATTTTGTTGTATACAAATGAGATTGGCCAACACTTCTGACTTTCTGGGGTAGAAAAACCCTTTCAAGTCTAATCAAAATATATCAATCTACTAATGTCAATTAGTTATTTATTAGTGAAACATCAGGTTACTCAACTTAAACTGGAAATTCCTGAAATGATGGTTCATACTGATTGAGTTGGGGCAATCAGTTGGTTCAATGGATAAGGTGCCAGGCCTGGAGTCAGATACTTACCACCTGACCTCAGTGTGATGCTGAGCAAGTCACTTAGCCCTGTCTGCCTCAGTTTCCTCATCTGTAAAATGAACTGGAGAAGGAAACAGAAAATCACTCCAGTATCTTTGCCAAGAAAACTCTAAATGGGATCATGAAGAGTCAGACATGAGTGAAAAAGACTGAACTGTAACAAAAACTGAAATGATTTAATCTCTAAAATAGTAATAAGTATTATAAGTAAGGTAATATCCTTGAAGGCAGACACTATATCCCACTTTTGTATTTGTATTTGTGTACGATTTTAGCACATTATAGGCATTTGGTGGACACTTATTGATTGATTGTTGAAATTACCTTTTTAACTTAAAACGACTGAAGGGGAGTTTTATCGTCAAAAGGTTGCTTGCTCTGGTGTCAAAAGACCTGTGTTCAAATCTCTGTGAAAACCTTATTACCTATAAGATCTTAGGCAGATCACAACATCCCTAGGTCTCGGTTTCCTCATCTGTAAAAGTAGAGGGTTGGCCTAGGTGGCCTTTGAAGTCCTTTCTTGACCTTTCATGGGGTCATATTTCTATAACCCTATGCTTCTATAAATGGAGGACTTCTTCATCAAAAGGAAAAAAATGTTTTATTACAGTCCAGTTGAAATACTTATTTGTGATGTTTGATTCCTTGATGCACCAAATCCTGAAACTTGGGAGGTTGATAGCCTATAATATAACGTAAAAAGAACAGAGTTGTTCAATACAGTTGGTGTCATTGAAGGAGGGAGTGATATTTGGCGATGGATTTCGTGCGTTTGTTATTTCTATTTATGAAATTCTGCTGATACTTGGGAGTCAGTGAGTTGCCTTGGTATCCATATAGTATGAAGGGACTTTGAGGCAGTTGCTGGTATTTATCTATGCTGTCGGTCTGGTACAGTGAATAGTTCTGAACTTGGAGTCATGAATTTGCCTCATGACTCTGCTATGTACTTTCTATGTGATCTTAGGCAAGAGACAGAGACAATGAGGTGGTATCATAAATTGAGGTTGAGGACTTACAATCAGGAAAATTTGTGTTCAGATCTTGCCTTGGATGTGTACTAAATAACTCATGGGACTATGGGAAAGTCACAATTAATCTGAGCTTCAAATTTTTCATCTGTAAAATTAGGATAATAATAATACTTACCTGAAATGTTATTGAGGGGATCAAATGAGATAATTTGTGTAAAACACTTTGCAAACCTTAATGTGCAAAGTAAATATTAGATATTGTTATCATTATTGTTGCCACTCTCAGGGTCTCGGTTTCCACATCTATACAATGAGAGAGCTGGAGTAGATTATGTCAAAGGCACCTATCAGTTCTTTGTTGATGATCTATAATGCTATGAAGTTGGCATGGAGAATTTATGGTAAGAATGGTCCAGAATCTCTTAGTATTCTACTTCTGTCTTTTGTTGTAGTAAAAGGGCTATTGCTTGAGCTTGATAAGGAGAAGAAAATCACATACCTGACTTGGAGGCCAAGTGATGAACTGAGAGAGGTGAAATTTGATAAAATACAGGAGCAATTCAGGAAAAAAAATATTGAAGAAAAAATTTTTAGTTCCATATTCTATTTCACGATTGAAATAGAAGTATATTGAGGGACAAATAAAGTGAATATAAAATTATTAAGATGGAATGAGGAGGCTAATGGAGAATTAGGATATACAATTTAAAAAGATAAGCTCAAGAATGAGAGGAAGGTAGCTGGCAAGATGAGGGAAGGTAAATTAGAAGATAGGCTGAGGAACGCAAGGGTAGAGGATTGGTAGAGTGGATATATGGGTGAGATAAATTGGTGAATCTGATAAGGGGTTAGTACAAGGTAAGGGTAGCTAGGTGGCACAGTGGATAGAGTGCTGGGCTTGGAATCAGGAAGATTCTCATCTTCATGAATTTCAATATGACCTCAAATACATACTGGCTGCGTCACCCTGGGAAAGTCACTTAATGATGTTGCCTCAGTTTCCTCATCCATAAAATAGCTGGAGAAGGAGATGGCCAAGTTATCTCTGCCAAGAAAACCCACAATGGGGTCATGAGGAGTTGGATATGACTGAAATGACCGAACAACGAGGCTTAAAGAGAGGAGGCTATAGCTGTGGAATTGTTGAGACTAAGGAAAATAAATTGAACACCTTTGTAAAGTTGTTGAGGTGACAATTGCCTGTCAATGTTTTAACCAGTTGTTAAGCTGAGGTTTACATTTAAACACAAATAGTTTTTTTTTTTAAATGTTGACAATGTGAGCCATCATTAGGAGAAGGGGAAATTGTGTGAGGCTTGTAGCTAATATGTCACATTCGTATTTCTGCCACAATTCAGTAACTCTTATTTGTGTTCCAGATATAGACTGATGGGTGAAAGGACTCAGAGAATGCCCCTCTGTATGCCAGCTTATTAGAGAGAATTTATTCTTAATGGAAAGATAATCAAGACTTCAACAGGAGAAAGAAAGGATTTGAGATAGAGTTGGAGATAATATAATGACTGTTAGCATTTATATAATGCCTTAAATCTTGCAAAGTGCTTCATTCCTCACAGCAACCCTATAAGGTACTTACTATTATTATCCTGATTTTAGAAATGAGGAAGCTGAGGCACAAAGAGCAGTTGTGACTTGCCCAGGATCGTAGAGTTAGGTAGTATTCGAGGCACGATCAGAACGCAGGTGGTCCTGACTTCAAGTACCGTAATTATGGCTTACTAAATGCGCATTGTCTTACTTTTGTTAACTGTGGCAGCCAGCAAAGCTAATTTGTTCTTGGGCTGCAGGAAGGGAGGCAGAATTTACAAAAATTGGGTGATAATCAACCCTTTGTCATTATCAGACTTCATTGAGGGTGTTTTGGTCTCTTGGCTTAAGGACATTGATGAATTTGAGAAGATCCAGAGGACACCGTTCAGGATGGTGAAAGACCTTAAAGTCTATATCATATGAGGAACCATTGAATGAAAGGGTGTGGTTAGCCACTAGAAGAGAAAACTCAGGCATATGATAAATGTCTTCAAGTATTTAAAGGGCCTTACTGTAGAAGAGAGACTAGAAAAGGCAGAATCAAGAACCATGGGTGGAAGTTATAATGGGGAGATATTAGGTTTGATGTCAGTTTTGTTTTGTTTTTTTTTACATCTAACAGAGCTGTGTCAAAGTAGAATGAAGTCCCCTAGAAGGCAATCTCCACCCACAACCCCTTCTTTGGAGTTCTTCAGGCAGAAGCTGGATGATTACCCAAAGGTTATGTTATAGTGAGAGTTTCTTTCATTTATGTACTGGATTAGATGTCTGTCAGTGACCTTTCCAGCTTGTAAATTCTGAATTTTTGTGATTTTGAGGATAAGTATATACATATCTATATGTGTGTGTATATATATGCATATGATATACACCTGTACTTTACTTTTGGACTTTATGTTGTAATCTCTATTTTAGAGAGGCTATCTCTTTAATTTGAAGAGAGGTGGGTAAAACACATTATACTTTTCAATGACATCATATTAAATTTGGTTCCAGAAGATTGAATTTCAAATCCTAGACTCTGCCACTTCATGAATTTTGACATTGGACAAATTGTTTCACTTTAGTGAGCCTTGGTTTTCTTCTCTGTAAGGTAAGATTGAACCAGGGGATCTCTTAAGTCCCTTCTACTTCTAAACCCTTTGGTTCTCTACAGAGATCCCTCATTTCCTCAAGTGGCTGTAGTTAACATATATATGTAAGCATTCACATACATATATCTTGACTCTCTCAGATCTATTTGATTTTGACTATGCATTTATAATGAAAGAAAATGATTGCCTATTTGTCCACTGGCTTCATCCACAGTGTTAGATTATAATTATTTCTTTCCAGGAGAAGTAAAAGCTTAGGTTCTAGCTCTTCTTTATAATCCCAACTCTAGGCACTGTCTTGAATGGAAAATGTAGTTCAGAAATGTTAGTTTCACTGAGTTGAATTGAATTTCCATTTCTCTAACATCCTCCTGAACCTTATCATGACTTTCAGCCCCCTGAAATCTTCCTGATTCTTTCTATATACTGGTTTCCTTTGCCTTACCCAGTCTCTGTATATTCATCATCCTTTCCTGCCCTATTAAGCTCCAATCATGGAAAACAAGTATCTTCTATCTTCTCTATTCTGTACCCTGACTAGAAAAAAATCTAGAGAATACCTTTATTTTTCTATTACAAATCCATTTTACGTAAGCAGGGATGCCATCTATCAAGTAAATCCCAAGAAAGCAAGTGTTTTGGTAATGTTATCAGGCAAAGATAAATATAAAAATTCACCTTATCAGAAAGAAGCCAGGAAATTACATTATGCTTAACAGACCCATGGACAATACACAGTGCCTGATTGAAAATACATATTTAATAAATGCTTATAGACTGACAGTGAGCCAATTCCAATATGAAATATTTTTATTTATGGCACAGCACCTGATTTCATAAAGAGAAAGGTAACTGAATTGCAAAAAGATACAAACACACACAAACAAAAGGTTTGTGTCTTTCTTTCAGAACTGGACATATGTAACAAGTGAAAAAGAAAAGGGGAAATATAGAACTGAACAAACTGTTTGAAAACTTAGAACTCAAAGATTTATACTGTTTTCTAAATGGCAACAATAAAGAATATACATATTTCTCATCACCAGAAGGCACCATTATAAATACAGACCTTGTACAAGTGCATAAAGAAATCATGAATATTAAAGAGTAGAAATATTCAATATATCCTTAAGAGGCTACAATGCAATAAGAATAGTAATAAATACAGCAAGCACAAGCATAAATTTAAGTGGAAAGTTAATAATGGAATCCTGAACAATCACTGAGTCAAAGAACAAGTCATAGAAACAATTAAGTATGTGAAACAAGAATAAAGATAAAACAACATGCCATTTCTGAGATGCAGCTAAAGTTAACAATGCAAAATCTTATAAAAATTAGAAAACTGACAACCCCTAAAGAAGCACAGAAAGAAAAAAAAATCTTTAAAATATTTTAGAAGAAACAAGACTTAAAAATATTAAACCAAAAAGATTATGTGTAAACAACTGGTAATTTGGAAAGAATAACCAAATTGATAAACTTTTAGTCAAACTTATTTTAAAAATGAAATTAACAAAATAAAAAAATGGAGATGAAATCATATCAGATAGTAAAAAGGGTTATCAGAGCACACTAAACATAGTTATATGGTAGTAAAACTGAAATTTATAGCATTATCTACAAAGAAAATAAAATTGAATTAATAGAACATTAGAGATATTATACAACAAATTTCAGAAAAAGTAATTGACCTAATTTTAAAGGAACTGACAAAAATATCTTTGATATAAATGAATTTATAGGAGAATTCTTCCAAACTTTTAAAGGCTACAAATAATACTTTGAGATTACTCTCAAAAATGGTAAAGAAAAATACTCTACAAAACAAATAGGATCCTTTTACCTAAGCTAGGAAAAGGTAGACTAAAAAAAGAGCAGTATAGAACAATATCCATAATGAATATAATTTGAAATTTTAAAATATAATACTGGCAAAAGACAGATAATTTATTTTAAAAATTCACTTTTATCAAATTAGATTAATACTTGGACTAAGAAGATGGTTCAAAATCAGAAGAACAACATAATTCATCATAATAAATACAAAACATTCTAAATTACATGATTACATCCATTGATACAGGAGAAAAATTCCTTTGGCAAAGTACAACACATTTCATGTTAAAAGCACTGCAAAGCATAATCATAGAAAAATCTTTTACACACTGTGATAAAAGTTTTTGTTCTAAACTAAAGACAGCATAATCTACACTGGTGAAATAAGAGTATAGGAGAAAAGTAAGGATAATTCCTTTGACTGCAGTTATTTGACACAACTCTAGAAATGTTACAATAACTATTAGACAAAAGAAACAAAAAAACCCCACAAAGATAGGAAACAAAGAAATAAAACTACTCCATTTGTTAATCATCAGTAGTTTACTTTGAAAATTCTATGTGATCATTAAAGATACTGATTGAGCCCATCATTCCAAGATGCTAGAAGGTTACAAAAGGAACCTACAAATGTCAACAGAATTTCTGCAATCAAAAACAAAGTCTAGGGGGGGAATTAAAGTGAAGTCCCATTCAAAATAACTACAAAACATGATGCTCAGTCTATCAAAGTATAATTCAATTCTATTGTACATGGATTTCCAGAATGTTCCTTAAAGAAGCAAAGGACAACTCATATAATTGGAGGACAATCCAGCGTTCGTATCTGGGCCAGAGCACACAATACAATTGATATTGTGAAACTTACTTGTGAATCGAATATTGTTGCACAAATTTAGTGTTGTACTGTCAGTATATGCTCTTTTCGAGAAGAGCTAGACAAAATAACAAAATACATTTGGCGGAACAAAGAATCCCAACTATCAGGAGGAATAATGAAAAATAAAAAAGTAGAATGGAGAACTAACATTTTC
The DNA here is from genome assembly GCA_023548195.1 of Bettongia penicillata ogilbyi. NCBI lineage: Eukaryota > Metazoa > Chordata > Mammalia > Diprotodontia > Potoroidae > Bettongia > Bettongia penicillata. The sequence goes on from JAJHZJ010000864.1 coordinate 1,837,295, forward strand.
AGACTTCAAAAACATCAATTTCACACTTCAAATAATAAAATTGGTGGTTTGAGTATTTGGTTATGAACCACATAACCAAACAATTCAAATCATATTAATAATATAAATCATCAAAAATATTTGGTGCTGGTGGAAAAAAAAATAGAAAAATAGGTCAATAGGACTGATCAGACAAGGAAGAAACAGAAATAATTGAACTCAATAACACAGTATTAAGTATGTCAAAACATATATTATTTATAAATGAACTCTCTATTTGAATGGAATTCCTGGGAAAACTGGAAAGCTGTTTGACAGAAACTGGATTTAAACCAGCATATTCTAACACAGTCTACAACAAATTCCAAATAAATACATGACCTCAAAAATATTAACATATACAGGATAAAATAAAAATATTATTGAATCTTGTTAACTACTTTTGCCAGACATGACTGGAGAATGAGATTAATATTTAACCAAAGGATAGAGGGAATTTTAAAATCTATAACAAATAATTTTGGCTACATGACATTGAAAAGTTATTGCATGAACCAAGAGCACATTGTATGTCATAACAGCAGTATTGTTTTAAGAATGACTTGGAATGAATAAATTATTTTGACTATTATAGATAATAAAATTAATTATAAAGGGCATATGAAGAAAGATACTATCTTAATCCAGACAAAGAACATACATAAAAGTATGTATTGCATACATATATTTTTACACACACACACACACACACACACACATACACACACCTATTTGTGTCTAATGGTAGCCATTTCTAGGGCAGAGTAGGAGAAGGGTAGGAAGAAAAACAGAACAAAAAATTTACAGGATAATTTTATTGTATATTTGAAATTAATAGCAAATTGTAAACTCAGTTGGATGTACAATCATCTTTTTTGTACTGTATTATGGGAATGCTTGTTTCATCCCATAAATATGTGTTAATGTAATAAAAATAAGAGAAATAAGAAAATCTGTTGCATGAACAATATTAATGCAACTTGAATAAGAAGAGGAATAGTTGACAGGTAGAATTGTTGGACCAAATATATATCAGAAGTTTCTGATATGCAAAGATATTAAAAATGAATGGAAATTTGTAGACGGAAAAGCCTTTTTCCAAATGAGAAGTGGTACAAAAATATGAACAAACCCTTCTCCAAAGAACTGCAAACCATTAACAGATATTTGAAAGAAAGCTCTGAATTCATGAATGTAAAGAGAAAAGCAAATCATAACAATCCTTTGGGGTTTATCTCACAACCAGCAAACTTGTAAAGATGGCAAATGATAGGGATTGTGAATGTTGGAAGGGTTGTCGGATAGGCACACAAATGAAATGTTTGTGGAGAGATGAAGTGATTGAAACATTCTGGAAAGCAACTTGTTATTGTGTGAAGAAATTAAGGAATTGAAAAGGAATATTCTATTGTTGAATAAATTACATTACACACACACACACACACACACACAGGTTATGACTGATATTCTCAGAAAATTATTCTGTTCCTTTCATGACCTAAATAGAGAAGAGTTTGCACCTTATAAAAGAATCAGGGGGTAGACAAATCTTATTTACACATTAAAATCTCATCATGTGTGACTACATTGATGTGGAATCACAGGAAAATTCTTTAATGCCTATTTTATACTTTTTTATTACATTTTGAATCTTTAGTGATTGCATTATCTTAACTGGGGAGGAGAAATGTAATCTCCCTCCCTGAAGCTAATTATCTACTCGTGGATTGTTAATGGTGTGCACAGTGGTGGGGTCTCTGAACAAAAGTACCCGAACAACACAAGTATACGTACATATTGTGTAATTGTGTATTAATGGATGTTGATTTGTTGGTTTTAGATATGTAGTTGGCATTATTTTCAATGTTACAGTGTATGGGCAGTGCATTATTTTTTCTCTTTCTGTAGCATTTTACTTTGGCTGCATGTTTTCCCCATGAAATTAATAATCACTTTATTGACCATATTTCTTGCCATTCAACTTCTTAGTGAACCAAATGCAGATTATTTGAAGTTATTGGTTTTTTCAGATTATGATATTTCAATTACTTATTCCCTTGCTTTAAATTGGTGATGAAAATGTTTCACTGAGCATTTGGGGACTTCTCATTATTCAGCCTACCGTTACGTTCTTATTTATAAATATAAATCTTATTTACATAGGAAATAAATTTAATGAAATGAGTATTTTAAATAATTTATGCCAAATATTACTCTGAGTACTCCTTATTCCCTTGATTCTAAATTTTTTTAAAAGATTAAATTAAGGAAAATGTTTTTTTATTTTTTTAATAAAAATTTATTTATTTAACTTTTTACATTCATTTTCACAAAATTTTGGGTTCCAAATTTTCTCCCCTTTTCTCCCCTCCCCCCACCCCAAAAGACCAAGCAATCTAATTTTCCCTATCACCAATCTGCCCTCTCTTCTATCATCCCTCCCTTCTCTTGTCCCCATCTTCTCTTTTGTCCTGTAGGGCCAGATGACTTTCTATTATTAACTGTATTTCTTATTTCCTAGTAGCAACAACAATACTAAACAGTTGTTTCTAAAACTTTGAGTACCAAATTCTCCCCATCCCTCCCTCCCCACCCATTCCCTTTGGGAAGGCAGGCAATTCAATATAGGCCCTATCTGTGTAGTTTTGCAAATGACTTCGATAAGAGTCGTGTTGTTTAAGACTAACTGTATTTCCCTCCATCCTATCCTGCCCACCATTGTTTCTATTCTGTCTTTTGATCCTGTCCCTCCCTGAGTATTGACTTCAAATTGCTCCTTCCTCTCATTGCCCTCTCTGCCATCATCCTCCCCACCTTGCTTATGTCCTTCTCCTCCACTTTTCTGTATTGTAAGATAGGTTTTCATACGAAAATGAGTGTGCATTTTATTCCTTCCTTTAGTCGAATGTGATGAGGGTAAACTTCTTGTTTTTTTTCTCACCTCTCCTCTTTTTCCCTCCACTAAAAAGTCTCCTGCTTGCCTCTTCTATGAGATATAATTTATCCCATTCCATTTCACTCTCTTTCCTCCCACTACATTTCTCTCTCACCATTTACCTTAATTTCCTTTAAGATATGGTCCCATCCTATTCAATTCACTCTGTGCTCCCTGTCTCTGTATGTGCATGCATGTGTGTATGTGTGTGTGTGTGCACGCATGTACGTCTGTGTGTGTGTGTGTGTGTGTGTGTGTGTGTGTGGTCCCACCAACTACCCAGATACTGAAAAGTTTTAAGAGTTACAAATATTGTCTTTCCATGTAGGAATGTAAACAGTTCACCTTTGGTAAGTCCCTTATGACTTCTCTTTGCTTTTTACTTTTTCGTGCTTCTTCTCATTCTTGTGTTTGAAAGTCAAATTTTCTTTTCAGCTCTGTTCTTTTCATCAAGAATGCTTGAAAATCCTTTTCATTGAAAGACCATATTTTCCCCTGAAGTATTATACTCAGTTTTTCTGGGTAGGTGATTCTTGGTTTGAGTCCTAGTTCCTTTGACTTCTGGAATATCCTATTCCACACCCTTGGATCCCTTAATGTAGAAGCTGCTGGATCTTGAGTTATCCTGATTGTATTTCCACAATACTGGAATTGTTTCTTTCTAGCTGCTTGCAATATTTTCTCCTTGACCTGGGAATTCTGGAATTTGGCCACAGTGTTCCTAGGAGTTTCTCTTTTTGGATCTCTTTCAGGCGGTGATGGATGGATTCCTTCAATACTTATTTTGCCCTCTGGTTTTAGAATCTCAGGGCAGTTTTCCTTGATAATTTTATGGAAGATGATGTCTAGGCTCTTTTTTTGATCATGAGTTTCAGGTAGTCCCATGATTTTTAATTTGTCTCTCCTGGATCTATTTTCCAGGTCAGTTGTTTTTCCCATGAGATATTTCACATTCTCTTCCATTTTTTCACTCTTTTGGTTTTGTTTTGTGATTTCTTGGTTTCCCAGAAAGTCATTAGCCTCTACCTGTTCCATTCTAATTTTGAGAGAACTATTATCTTCAGTGAGCTTTTGAACCTCTTTTTCCATTTGGCTAATTCTGCTTTTGAAAGCATTCTCCTCATTGGCTTTTTGAACCTCTTTTGCCAATTGAGTGAGCCTATTTTTCAAGGTGTTATTTTCTTCAGCATTTTTTTGGGTCTCCTTTACTAAGGTATTGACCCATTTTTCATGCTTTTCTTGCATCTCTCTCATTTCTCTTCCCTGTTTTTCCTCTACCTGTCTAACTTGATTTTCAAAATCCTTTCTGAGCTCTTCCATGGCCTGAGCCCACCAGGCATCCACCTCGGATGTCTGGGATACAGAGGCCCCGACCTCCACGTCTTTCCCTGATGGTAAGAATAGTTCCTCATCATCAGAATTGAAAGGCAGGAACATCTGTACCCCATCAAAGTACCTTCCTATAGTCTTATTTTTCTTCCCTTTTCTGGGCATTTTCCCAGCCAGTTACTTGACTTCTGAGATTCCTGTCCACCCCTGCCTAGATCTGCCCAGCTAGTGCTTAGGGTCTGAGATTGAAATGGGCTTTCCACAGCAGGTGTGGCTGCTATTCAATGTGAGCTTAAGTTCTGGTGCTTGGGTGGGGGCAGGGCCACCTCCCAGGCTCAGTTCCCTCAGGGGCTTTATGCAGAGACCTTCAATAATGGGGCAGGTGGGGGCAGGGCTGTCTCCTAGGCTCAGTTCCCTCAAGGGGTTTATGCAGAGGCTTTTGGTAATGGCCTTGAACTTCTGCCTGCTGCTCCGGGAGTTCTGGGTTGCCACCGTTGCCTCTGCTGCTGCCTTCCGAGGGGGCCCGAGTCACGGAGACACCCCTCTCCCCTCTCGGCCAGCCCAGAAGTCTCTCTCACTGTCCTGTGGCACCTGTGGGCGGAGGGACCTTCCCAGCCACCAAGGTTCCGTCCCTGAAGCCTGCTTGGATCTGCTCCTCTGGGGCCACGAGGCCAAGGCATCACAGCGGTGGACTCTGCGTCCGGAGCGTGACGGACCCCTGGGGACAGCTCTCCAAGGCTCTCTGGAATGGAAATCTTTTCCACAGTGTTTCTGCGCACCTTGCAGCGCTCCAGAATTTGTGGGGATTTCTTTTTGCAAGAAATATATGGGCTGTGGGTTTGGAGCTAGCATACGTGAGTCTTTCTACTCCACCATCTTGGCTCCACCCCCTAAGGCAAATGTTTTGAAAAGTGAATTTTTAGAAGACCTGAGTCTCTAAGAGATGGGTAGTCCTCCAATTTCCCAGTTCTTTTTCCTGCTTAACTCCTTTGTGAAACCAGTTCCATGATGGGAATATATTTATTTTTCCTCTTGGATTAATGCAAAGCACCATCCTAAATTGGGATGCTACATCACATGTTGCCTAATCTAAGGTTCAGCATTTAGTTTTGAAGAATATCCTTGCTGGGTTACAGATTGCCTGCAAATCAATAGTAAATTGCAATAGTGCAATGCCCATAACAATTAAACAACTTAAGGACTGTTAGAAAACTTGAAATCAAGTTGTGTCACAGATAAAAATCAACTGTCCTAATGAATCATTCCAAAGTTTTTGTTACTAGATATTCATAGATTGCTTATCAAGAAATACAATGTCCCTGCCTTTTGATCCCAATCTTTAGCCAAACCTGATGGGAGCAGAAGTGTTCTGATCTGCTGTCTCCTTTATGCTATTGCTACTAAATAGTAGAAAATGTATCTAGAGAAGATGCAGCAAGATGAGAGGTGGCATAAATACCTGTATCCTTAATAATGTGTGTTTCATTCACTAAAAATTACAATGAATTAGAATAAATGGACAATAAAGTGGTTATCATTCATGGAATAATAAAAAAAAAACATAGAAAAGAAATACACTGTGGAAATGCCTCTCACTGGTAAATTCTCTTAGTGACAACCTTTTGAATGATTTATATTCCCTTTTGTGTATGATGCACAGCCATAGAAATGTCTGGTGCTAACTAGACATATTGGTTGTTGCTGTCTGTTAGAGTGATAATTCAGTAACATTTCGAAGTCATTAGACAACTAGCTGCTGATGTAATATTTTAGTTCTAGTTCAAGAGATGCTAATGTTGTTAGTAATGGTGCTTTTACATATATTTTCTCATTGAGAGATTTTCTAAGAGCACTGGAATTCAACTGATTGTCATGATTTAAATACCAAATGCCTGCATTTTTAACTGGTACTGATTTATATAATAACCTAGACTCTCGGTAGTGTATTCCAAATTATTTACTACTCATTATTGTCTATAGTTATATCGTCTATAGTTACACAAGTTAAACCACATATAAGATGGTTTGAAGATAAACCTATTGATTTATACTCACTAGCTCTGTGACCTTGGGCAAGTCAATTGCCTCACCCTGGGTCATCTCCAGTCATCCTGATGAATATCTGGTCACTAAATTTAGATGGCTCTGGAGGAAAAGTGAGGCTGGTGACCAGTACAACACTCTCTCACTCAAAACAAAGTGAAGTGCAAGTCATGTCATTATTTCTCTGATGGCATGGTCTTCTTCTGTAATGAAGGACAAACATGCACACATTGATCTATTTCTAGAAACTCATTTTGAAGATATTTAACATAGAACCTTCAGCTTCAGCTTACCAATGATTCTTTGCCTAGAGTTATAATCTAACACCATGTGCTTGTGAAATCATTGACATTTACCTATTGTCATTTTTTTATCTTTTGAAGCTTATAAACATAGATATGACTGAAATATGCCATTTTGAGTTTGAGTGAAGGGGCCTAGTCTTTTGATGAGCTATGGCACTGGTACCATGATTATCATGGATGGCCAACTTGTTCAATGTTATTTATTTATTTTATTCTATTCATTTGTTTCTTATTTATTTAGGTGTGGACCTACAAATTTTTTTGATGTAGAGAAGTCCTTGGTAGGGGAATTCTCTTTATCTATTCAGATCAGAAAGTGTTGGCAACTTAAAAAGTTATCTGAAATACTTTGAGGTTAAATGACTTGCCCAAAGTCACATGACCATTATGGGTTGGAAGGAGGATCCAAGCTATCCTGTTTCTGAGGCTGCCTATCCACTTTCCTTGCCTCTTTTCACATTATGGATAAATGCTGTCAAATAGGAAGTAAAATAGAACTGTAAGTAAACAAGCAGACTTGGAGTAATTGTTTTAGGACAATAATAATGTGTAACTTGTAAATTCAAAGACATAATCTATTCCTATGTTTCCTGCTTTACTAGGAGTAGGAGTTACATAACCCAGGTATTAATGCTGAGTTGCTTCATGGGTTTTGTACTGGATTTTTTGTAAGATCACAAAATCTCTGGTTGGAAAGGATCTCAAAGCCCATCTTGTCCATGATGTAAGTGAACAAATATTCCCTCTACAACATTCAGGTCTTTGTAGTGGAGAGGAATCTTGTACCTGGCAAGGCAGCCCACTGAACCCAAGGATAATTCAAATGGTTAGAAAGTTTTGATTTACATCAAGCCTAAATTCCTCTCCTGAAAACATTGGTTGCTCCTACGTCTGCCCTCTGGCATTGAAAGAACAAAGTTATTCCCTTTTTACCATCCTGATATTTAAACGCAGCTGTCTTCTCTTCCCCTCTCCAGGCTAAACATTCATTGTTATTTCAATCAAAACTCAAATTCAAGAACTCAAGATCCTCTACCATCCTTTTTGCCCTTAAAAATTCGAACTATTTACTGGTGCTGAGGTACTCCTTTGAAGAATGAAGTATACATTTATAATACTGCTTCCTAGGATTAGGGGGACATTGCCACTGGACCCAGATAGTTCTGGAGGAGAAAGTGAGGCTGGTGACTTTGCACAGCTCTGACTCACTTAAATCCAATTCACTTGAAAGTCATGGCATCCTCTTCCTGATGTCATGGTCCTCTTTGAGAACAAAGGACAAACAATCTCAGATATCCTAGGATTAAGTCATATAATTTTGCCCATAAAACAGAAGCTGCCTAAATGAAATGGACATGGATGGAATCTTTGACATGTCTTATTTGAATCATCTTGTACTGAAGTGAAATGAATTATAACTAGCATTCACACAGTTGAGGTGTATTGTTATTGCTAAATCACTTAGTCCTGTCGGACTCTTCCTAGCCATCTTTATGGGGTTTTCTTAGCAAAGATATTACAGTGATTTGCCATTTCCTTTTCTAGCTCGTTTTATAGATGAGGAAACTGAGACAGAGTTTAAGTGACTTGTCCAGGGTCACACAGTTAGTAAATGTCTGACTGTATTTGAATTCAGGTCTTTCTGACTCCAGATCTAATGTTCTATTGACTACACCACCTAGCTGCCCCTTTCTTTAAAGTGTACAAAGTGCATTATATGCAATA